>LR990039.1:13929088-15179088 GCA_905147135.1 Blastobasis lacticolella
ACTCTATCTGTTAGTATCCTACATCACAAGAATTTAAAATAAATTAACATTAAAATACGATATTTAGCTCGCCAGAAAAACCATTGCTGGACCGCTAAGGCTAATTAACATCAACGTGATAATATAATAATAATAATCATCTTGGCATCAATATCCTGATTCGGCTCTCACGAGCTAAGGCCTGGGGTCTAGAATTTGGCAGATAAGGCAGTAGAGCATCGGGGTACCTGACCAAAGTGGAACACAGTTACAGTTTCAATCGTCTGAATGTGCAGGTTTCTCGGGTAAGAGCATCGGTTAATATTAGTGCGTCCGATTTGTACGTGCATACATATAGTTATGTACCCCGTTTTATAGACTAATGTTGCGTAGATATTGATCTGCCTTCTGTACGTTTAACTAAGAAAAAGTCATTGGTATGTACTAATGGCGGCACTGTGGCGAACCTGACTAATGTAAAGGACTCTTTGACTTAAGAAGGCAAAGTCCAGTGATTAAAAACCTGGACAAGTCCCAACGTACAAGTCACAAAGACACAATCCCCTAAAATAATTAAAACAAGAATATTTATTTATTTTACATAGGTAGTATACAAAAAATACTTAAACATATAGACCCAGCCTTCTATTCACCGTTGATATTATAATATCTATATCATATGATATCCTTATGTATCTTAACTTAAGACCGTTTTCAAATCAGTTGATAAGTAAGGCCGTTTTCAAGTCCAAAACCATCAACAGCCCGTAACAGTTAACTCAGACATGACGCTTGGCAGGTGGGTCGGAAATCGCAATACTGTGACAGTGCGGTTTGGCGCAATGATAAAAAGAAAAGACATAAAAAATAAAACACCAATTTACGGCACAGAGAACGCATCTAATAAGACGATACAGCCAATTATTGGGTCGAAAATGCCGTGGAAAGGAAACATCGTCGCCTTGTTTGCAATAAACGCGGCGCGGGTTGCCCTAACGATCGCCGTTTAACCCTGGCCGTACAAATCGGTGCGTAAAATAAAACAATAAAATAATAGGCGAGCGGATGCAGCAAATATGCCGCGCGCGCCCCTTGACGATTCGGCGGCGGCGGCGCGCGCGCCGGCCAGCTTATCGAGGTCCCAAGGAAAATGCGATATTTCGATACTTTTCTGTCCTTTTACTATGTTTATTAAACCTTTTAACGGTCAAACCTTTCTTCGAATTTGGCCTCGTCGCCATGACAGAAAATCATGACGGCGACGCTACAGGAAGTCGATGAACTAAAAACCTATCTACGTCATAGAATTATTCAAATTGTAGATAAGTATATCTACCACCTGGGATACGGCCCCGTGGGTCTGAAATGTTCATCAAGGAAAAGTAATCCGGTAATTCTATTAATCGCAAAACTGCATCCTGCCTCGATTTCACGCAGCTGGTACGAACCTACTGTGCATCAGAGCCTTCCTCATATAACAATCCGTAAAATATTAAAATCTGTTGCGTAGTTTAAAACGAATAAGCACATACGCAGACTGAGAACAATGGCGGCTTTATTTTATGCTATTTAGAGAATATGTCTATGTTACTAGGTTCCACCCCTGTTGGCAACCAGCACCGGCTATCAAAGTCGCAAGTGCAAACACCAGTGGGACAATTGGAAGGCGACCCGGCCCCCGCCGCGCCCCGCGGGCGGCACGCGCCGCCACGTGTCGAGATTTAACTAAAATCCATCCTCCTTTTAATCTAAGCGTTAGAAGACACGATTGGCTTGCTAATATTGAAACTTCGCCTATGCGGTCCATGACGATTATTTATATTGACGTGACTATGTTGGGTGAAATGAAAGAGCTTCGATTGTTACTATCATTCTGCGCATTTTTTCATGTTGAGTACCTACGTTTCGAATTTATTGGTTTCAATTTCACGTGCAGTGGAATTTTCAGCTTTAATGAATATTACATGTGCACTGAATAAAGGTATTTTTTTATTAATTAAAACTTTATGCACAAAAAGTACAGTGGCGGACTTAAAGCTAAAATAGCCTTATCTACCAGTCATCCGGGATAATCTAAGCCTGAGAAAGGTAGACGGCCGGCGCAGGAAAAAAACTACATGAGTAAAAAGGAGGAGGGATATACATTTATTTAGGTATCATGCGTAATAGTATTTTGTGAATAATTTTTTATTAGGAAATTCTCACAAGCGAAGACGCTCAGTTGAATTTTTCTAATTCCCAGGACCTTACTTGAATTGCAACATTTGCATCCCATGAAGTCAACGAGTAGCCGCTAGTGATGACGTCGCCGCCACGCTGTGCTCTTTCCCCGCCCGGATTATCGCATACAAAGACTCGATACGTTGACTGACTGCAGGGTACCGACCCCGACGCTTTACTCCTATCACACGACGATTAAATATTTCCGTCCGAATACGTTCATATGGATTTAATTGTTATTACTACGCATTGCAGAATATTGTGCTTCAATCAATTAGTATACGCGATTTAAAACTATATTTGATCAGTTGGGAATATAGGCGTAGGAAGAGGGGGGCCGGGTGGGCCGTGATCACCACAGAATGGTCTGGTGCCCACTCCAGGATGTGAAGATTTAATCAGACCGATTCGTGTTCACTGACTGTACATTATCGATCGACTTGGCTTCATCGGCCACCTCAGGGGCCAGGCCCCCCCTGGAAAATAGCCTAGATACGCCAATGGTTGGGAACGAAAGTTATTAAACGCGATAATAATTATTACCACTCCAATTTTATTACTGCTCCAAAGAGCGGAGTCGAAAATACAGATAAACTTATGCTTACTAAAGTTATGGGTTTGCTCATTGACCTGTAACAATTCATTTAAGTGATGTAAATTAATACCGACATATATGTTTTCTGTTCTGTGCTATGAGGTATAAATTTGAGAATACAAAAGCGGATTTATGGAATGTCTTTAAATACAATTTAGTTATTATGCTGGAGCCAAGTTACGTTACGCTTCTGACTGCGCCAGATTTCTCCTGCTCGCCGCAGGTTGCTGCTTCGTTCCCGTTGTTAAATAACGAGCGAGCCTAAATATGTTATCAAATAGCACATTCCGCACCCCATCCCACCCGCCGGATAACCAACTAAGGTTTATTTCCCAGTAAATCGGCTCGTTATATTTAATATTCGCGGATAAGTTAATCCGCAAGACATTATGGCACATCCCAGAAGCGTGCCGGGTGGATTTCACGCCGGCTTCCTTTTCATTAGGATTTATATTTTAAAAATAATGTGCATTGACGCGGAGCGCGATGGTGACGTCTCCTGCGAGCTGGCGGTTCTCCCCCGGCATTGTGATAAACAGACTTTGAAAACGTTTGCCTACGAATATAAATCCTCGGGGAGGCAAGATGTGCTAACAACGCTTGTATCTCAGTACCTACATGGGTTTACGAGGTATATCTTTGTTTATGCTATCGCGCGCGAGAGCCTGTGGTCCGCCTTGACCATGATCTAGGATAATGGTCAAGGCAGGTCAGGTAATTACAATGGAGCGACTGCCCTGACCTCTGTGACGCTACCAGGGGAACCTGAACAGATTAGATCTAGGTTTCACATTCAGTCGCCTGAGTGTGCAGGTTTCATCACGGTACTGCTGTGTTGTTGTTTTCCCTCACGGTAAGACCATCGGTTAGTGTTCAACTAATTCTCCTAACTCATGAGATACATAAATACAGAAAATAGTCATTGGTACATAGCGACACTGGGTTTCGAACGAAAGTTGTCAGGTTTTACCACCATGGGTTTCATTATTTTTTTTATTTTTTACTACGATGGACACGAGTAGAAATAATATGTAAGTACTAATCAAAGGCATTGGCAAAAGCAAATTACGAAATTGAAAGAGACAAAAGCTCATCTAGGTAAAATACTGGACATAATTTAGTATATCTCTTTTACAATTCTCTACTCTACACAGAAGTACAAGCCTGTGTTTACGATGGGGGAGACCGGTCCCTTTTCGCATAAGATTCTTTTTGGGGTGCGCCAAAGTGCACCCTCCGTGCTGGGTAGACGCTCTAGATTTCCGTGGCGCATGAAAACGATCAGTATTTTCCGTGTCGGTAACACGTGTGGTGCACGGCATTTATTGACGGCATTTGAGACGTTGCCCCACCCACAGCGAGGAGGAGAAATGAAATTCCACCTGTTCTAAATACTTATCCCATTTATCGGTATGCAACAATTTTGTCAGTAAGCTGAAGTCCGTATTGATGCGTCTGACAATAAGTGTGACCTATAATATCTAATTTACCCCTATTAACACTTTGTGACACTAAAGATTTTTGGCACTGAAGCCAGCCAACAAAATAAAATTGTACGTAAAAAGTAATATTGTTGCAACACATTTACAGATAATGCAGTGCAAATGATTTAATATTAGTAGATATGTGATCAGTAAGTACTTTAATATCTTTACGACTAAAATAGGAAACTCATCATGATTAATTTGTGGTAATGAATTGTTATTTCAAATTGTATTACGAGTATTCTGGGTAATAAACTCAAAAATATGCAGATATTAGAGGATATCATAGGTCGGCGTACGAGCGGAATTTCGACGAAAGACTGCAAATCGATAATACAAGTAAGCCGTTTGGCACATGTGTACTATAAATACTCAAACAATCCATTTGACCAGTAGTTATTAGAAATATTTCCCTAGGATACGAGTGAATATAAGATTATTTTCTCCGACACCTGTCGAATGGGGTATCACATGAAAGGGCTGATTCCAAAAATATTCCCAATCCTAACATAGTTTTAAACTAAAACAAAAATCATTTTTAATAAATAAATAATAAATAAAATAAAATAAAATAAAATAAAATAAATTTATTTCAGACAATGTCCATATTTGAGTTAGTAAACAAACAATAATGACTTACAAACTACATTAGTATATCAAATTTATTACTGAGATTAATGACAAATTTTAAATTAAATCACCTATACAAAATAAAATAAAATAAAATAAAATGCCAGTCAGAAATATAATAATTTAGAATATAAAATGTCAACGTGATACTAATTTAGATAACTTAGAATCTGGCATGTCAAAGTAATACGTACCAGGTTTGGGCTGCTCCTGATAGGACACATACCTCAAATGATACGTAATTTTCTTACTTTTGTGTACGTCATGAAAGTTATTTTTAAAATATTTACCTTTAATATACAATACAATACAATACAAAAACTCTTTATTTGCACACTAGATACATACATGGGATAAAATACATAATAAGAAGCAGTACAAAGGGCGGTCTTATCACTAGCGTGATCTCTTCCAGACAACCTTGGTATGGAAAGTAAAAGAAAAGTATTTAGTATATTATATTCATTAACTTTTAATTTTTCGAATGTGATAAAGTTCCATATAATCTTAGTGAAAGTGCTCAAAAAAGGGTGTGGATGGAAAGTTGTAAAATAGAAACTTTGACTTCGGAATTTTATTCAGTATTCATTTATTTACAGTCTGGTATATACATACATAGGTGGTGGCATGTACAAATAGTGGCTTATCAGACATCTTCTCAAGGCACTACAAATGTAAGTGGTCACAGATATCACTAATATTATCTCATTAATCTTTAAATTATTTTACGTAATATCAATAGTATAACATTTTCGTGATAAACTAATAAATTCATGTGTAAAATGTCAATTACAAGAAAATAATACAAAATTTTACAAAGTCATGCCGTGGACACGTATCATTGGTAACATAAATAATTCAAAACAAAAAAAAACAATCCATATATTCATTCATAACTCATAAAGGTTTTTTCAATTCATAAAGGTCAAAATACAATAACATTTATTAATAGGCAGCATGTCAATTTGGTGAAATGTAAAGAATACAAAATTAATAAATACAATGTCATATCAATGTTACTCCATTGGTAAATGTAGTAAATAAATCCATAATATTTGTATAATGTCAGTGGTTACTGTAATTGATTCTTAAGAAATAAAATGATAATTTCGTCAATTGGTAATTAATAATTCAGACTAATACTATGTACCCTTATCGTTTAAAAAGTCGTCTATTGTGTAAAAACATTTTTCTATTAGGTATGCTTTTTAGAGGTTTAATAAATTTATGGTGGACTTGTTCGGATTTTATTTTATTTTACCGTTACAAATCTGTGTAGCAGAGTAATGTGGCCCTTTTCTGTACATTTGCGTGTTTGTATTACGTAAAAATAGGCCAGTTCTCGGTCTCAAATTTTTCCTTAATATTATCTATGTCCTTGTGGTAGGGAAAAAGATGTTGATTGTTCCTAACAAACGACCAATCTCCAATATGTACAAACAAGGCATTGTAAGTAATATATTATGTAATATATATTTGCGTTAGTTAGGAGACAAAAATAGTAAAAGTCCTCACTCCTAAGGCGAGAAGATGAGCCCTATTGTGGGGGCACAAGAAAGGACGCGTTTTTCGGTTTTTCGTTCATAGTAAGACTAGCGACCTGCTCCGGCTTCGCAAGGATTTTCCCGGATGTATTATTCAGATAAACCTACCGGGCGAAATTCTTTAACTGACGGTGAAAACCGCATTAAAATCGGTAACGGACAGACGCGGAAAGCGACTTTATATCGAAAACGGTACGTTGTACGAAAAATTGTATATCTATTAAATAAAGCCTATAAAATTATATACAATTCCTTTTTCAAACCGCTTACGAGCTACACTGTCTCGGAATAGAAGGCTCCACATTGAAATAAAAAAGAATATTAAACATAAATATTTCCAAAGTTGCTTTCCTTGTTCGTTAGACATGAGGATACTGTGAATCAATAGAGGCATAATATTTAAAAACAAAGGAGGATACGCAGAAATGTATGGACCCTAGCCTAATGACCAATAATGTTGAGCGATATGTCATTGGAAAGGATTTTTCGTTTTCTTCAACTTTTACTATAGCGACAACTCTGGAATCGTTGTGGGAAAAATGTTATGGTCAATTAAAGTAAACTTCATTTTGTACCGGAAAATTCCATTTGTCATTGAAAACACAAGTTGTCGCCATAGTAAAAGTTGTGGAAAATAAAAAATCCTTTCCAATGACATATCTCACGACGTTATTGGTAAGATAGGCTGGGTTGTCCGGACCTCTTTTGTTGTATTGTATCAGGAGGAGCCCAAACTTGGTGTGTTTTGAAAATGGTGGTATTTATTTAAATCTTAAATGGCTTCGGCTTAAATGTAACAATGTGGTATATTTTTGGAATCAGCCCTGAAAGCGAAAAACCCTTTCATTTGATACTACACTCAAATTATGTTTCAGAGAAAAAAATCCCGTACAATAATAAGATGGAGTCATCAAATATTTTTAAGAACTGCGCGGGTCAAAATGATTGTTTAGATATCTAGTACATGTGTGCCAAACGGCTAACTTGTAGGTACATTTATATGCAGATTTTTTATGCATAAACCTGGAACTAATAAAGCTGTTTGGTGGAAGACTCTGGGATGAAGTTGTCTAACTTCATCCCAGAGGTGAATAGTCTATTTTTCACACCGACTGTGAGATAATAAATAAAGCAATTAAAGCGTCTGATTAATAAACTCCGGATTTAAATTAGTATCGTGTCACGACATTTTAGTGTCAAAGTAAAAAAAAATTAAAAAAAATTTAGAATTGTTTTTTTTCTTTTTAGGTCGTAGTCATTAATTGGCCTCTACTCCCCCACAATAGCACGATAGTACTGATATTGCAGGTGCTATTACGACTTCTTGGAGTAACCCGAAAGCTGAGTTCCGTTCTTTTTATTACACACTTACAGAGGTATTTGCTACTCATTACGTTACACTACACTAATGTGATTCAAAATCCAAATATATAATATTAGAACTGTTAAAATCAAAACAATACGAAACATAAAATAAAAACTACACGAAGTGACAGTTTTTGCAATATTTATTGTTTAAAAAAAGAAAAAGGTGCGATATACGAATATCCTCTCTTTAAAATACAATGATTTACACGTGAATCTTCCAAATTTCATACAATATTATCTCCCTGCGAGTGATAATGCCATGCTTAAGTTACCACATATTAGAAAAATATAGTAGGGCCGTTGGATTTGTAGATAGGTATAAAATATAAATGTGTATATCCGAAAATAAAATAAATGCGTATGAGAAATAGGCATCAACCAACTAACGCTGATAACACGCGAAAACTGCAGAAAAGCCAAGTGATCATCGAAAACCTCATTGTAAGGGCTGCTGCCGACGAATGCGGAATTGTACAATACTGCTGAGGTTGGTAAGGTACTTGGTTGCCACTTATATATTTTTTATAACCGACAATAATTCTCGTATACTTAAACAGCGCATGGTCCCGTTCACTTAAATACGAAATACGTTTGTGTTACCAACACAATTATGACTGAATTACGTACTGGGTGCTTGAAGCATATTTCCTCTGCGCACAAAAAACACCCGAATGTAACCCGTCAACTGTGCGGCATTTTTCGTGATCACCACAGCGTTTGACTTGAAGTGGTCGAGCTCTGTACCTTACAATGGCGCAAAAAACGCACGCAGCGCTATTCAGTGCGCCTGGGCAATAAAAACACAATAGTAATTCTGTCAATCTACTCAGCACACGAAATATCGGATGTGGTTTGATCCGTGGAGGCAATGCATGGCGATGAATACCTAGATAAACAGACGTATGACTTGACTTTTTCCTACAACCAACATCCTGAAAGTATCGATTGTTACCATACGGGTAAATGTCACATTATATTACGTAATTTGCTATTTTACTCCGTGATCAAAAAAAGTCTACTTGAACGAAAAAGCTACCTGCCTTATTTCTCAAATACTTAAATTAATAGGGTTTCAAACCAAGGAACCCTTATACTTAGTTTCGCCATGTCCTTTCGTCCACAAAGTACTAGGAAGCTGAAATTTGGTGTGGTTATACATATTAAATATTAATTACGCCGACAAAATTGTATAATAAAATATTTTTAAAGTGCCCTTATTTGGGTACCTCCTCTACACAAAAGCGGGGATGGAAATTTATTTTCACGTAAAGTTCATTGTGCGGATACTTTAAAATCATTTAGGATAAGTATATGAAGAACGTTTATGGATTAAGTTTTTTTGTTTTCGATATATTTAACTTTAAAGTAGTATTTTTTGTTAGAAACACGTCGCTCTCCCCTTCCCCCTCTAACAACTAAACTATAATATTTGGATACGTGTAAAATATTTAACATAATAGTTTATATAATGAACTTAGGTTCTCCAAGTTAGGAGTAATAGCCGACCAACTTATGAAATGCAGTTGGCTTAGCAAATACGGAAAAAATTTTGAACTAGCTACATTTGTAACTTTGTAATAAGTTTACAGCAAAAGAAAAACCTTTTTTGCACGCAAATTAGCCAGGCAACTACGGAACCCTACACTGTACGTAGCACGACACGTATTGGCCGGTTTTTAGATTAACTTAGTTGGTTCCACAGGGGCTCAAAGCGCCGCATCCACATAGGGCAGCGCTCCTCGTCGGCTCGCCGCGTGTTTACAGTGCGGATGGTACTAGTATCGGCTCAATGGGAGAATTGGCCCACTTCACTCACAATAGCCCTCCAAGATCTTCTATTGCTGTGGGTCCCATCAGCAAGCGCCGTGCTGTACCAAGCTATTTAATGTCGACTGGTCTGTATCATACAAAACATCTTAAAAATCATTAAAAAGCCAATTTTCAGTTAAAAGATATTGGTGCTATTCGGATTTAGTTTCGAAATTGTCGTTTGTACGCATTTTATACTAGTCCAGCAGTGGATTTTTATGCATTTTAAATTTATTGTTGGTTTCTCATTTTTGACAAATTGTTCGTCAACCAGTTTAGAGGCAAACGGATTTCCGAATTCAAGACATTTACTTATAAAGACACGTAGGTAAAAGTAGATATAATACCTACGGGATGCCTGACTGTAGATGGTAAATTGATGTTATCCAATTGTTAACCAAACTAATACTCAACGGTAATATCAACGGTAAGATGTAGCTTATGCAGTATTTTGCTCGATGGCCAGGGTTTTATATATCTATTTTCCCTTCTGGAGAAAGAGTTGTAATAATTGTGTAGATAGGTTAATGTTACGGTTAAATTGGCAAATGTCGTTTGTATTAATCAGGTTGACCGGGGCTCCACGCCACGGTCCCTACCTAGGCAAGTACCTATACGGTAATTTGGAATTTGGACGTAACATAACTTGTCAAATCTTAATCTCACATTATGCTAAACCTGAACATTAAAATACTTTTGGCGAAATTTTCCAATTTCCACTTTTAAGTTAATTACTATCTACGTTGATTGTTGTTAGATTTTATCAATTTCATAGATAGAAAATAAATTACAGACTCGCCTAAATTTTATCGTTATAATATTGTCAGAGTGAAGTTTCCACAGAAACAGTCAAAATAGAATGTAACCGGATAAAATACACGACGGAAGGACACCACGGGCAATGCGCGCCGGCTGATGTTCCATGGGTGAAAGCGATTTCTTCCTTTTTTTCACAAATGAAAAAGCACAATTTGTTGTAGCCGTTTCAGCGGTGCGGCACAATATCATAGCTTACGGCCGTATAGACAGCGAGCTATGACGCGGCGGCAACAGGGCGGAGCGGCGCCGGGGGCCGCGCCGCGATTGGCGGAAGGCGTGCCAGGGGCCGGATCGAGGGACAGCCGCGAGGGCCCCGGCGCGCCGGCACGTCATTGTGCATCCGACCGGCGCGGCCAGAGCGTCAGAGTCGCCGGCTGTGCAGTGACGGGATTTATGAAAAAAATGTTGGAGTTTTACACGAACATCAACTCCGGGCTGATGCAGGAAGGGATGCAGCCGCCGCTCTCGTGCGCGGGGAGGACAGGTCAGTTCGAAATCCATGCGTTTTGATTTCTTGCAATTTTAACTATTTAGGTTTATCGCTTATTTATTTACATGTCAATTATAAATGTTGTTCAGAAATACTTATTTTATCATGCTAAATTAAATACTCGCTATTTCATAAGTATCTACGCACCTAGATACCTAAATATGTGTCAAAATATTATAATATTAAATCGAGTAACGATAGCTACTAATCTATTATATATTAAAGATTAAGTATGTACGAGTAGGTTGTAGTAAATTATTAAATTAATAAGCAAGTTTAGGAAATTGTTGAGAAATCTTCTAAAAATCTCTAACCTAACCTACCTATTTGCTCATATTTAAGTTGAATATCCAAATAAATCCATTTAATGGTTTGGTAGGTTAATTACCTAAATGCCTACTATACAAAATACAGATATGAAGCTAGAAGCGCTAAAGAATAACACTAAAATACGTAGGAAGTACCTAACACCAAATAAAATTGTATCCGAGTTTCCGAATACCTCATTTTTAAATTTTCATTGCATGTCTAGGTACTTACATAGGTACCTACACCGTATTTATAAATGGTGTTTAATCAAAATCGCTATGCATTGATTTAATGTTTACGGACTATAAGATTTGAATTAGTAATACATATTGTGAGAACCATTTCTTTAATCAATCAAATTTATGAACGCTTACTTTTAGTCTATAAAGCCCTATGGCTGTTGTGTTGTAAAATTGATTACTTACCTATCGAAGGGAGAAACATAAATGTTATAATTTATTCGCCATAATTCTTCTAATGTCCTTGTTAAATTGCATAGTTTGTAGTTATATTCAAAAGGAGTTTGTTTTGCTAGTGCCGCTACGGCTAGTTCATTAGTTGTTCATCATAAGCGGGTAGATACCAACGTCCATTTTACACGCTACCAATACCGGCTTTTATTAACATAACCATCATCATACCGTGTATGTACTAAATTTGATCATACCCACTCCCAATTTTTTTATTTTCCCCTCCTACTACCATCCTACCCAGTCCAGTTTATCTCCAAGCAAAAAATGTGTTTTCTGTGTACCTGATATCAACTTTGCTTTGAGTGAAAAGCATAATAATCATCTTGGCGTCAATATCCCGGTTGTGTCGGCCCGAAGGTCCGCTTTGACCAGTGCAGAGACAGCCATCTGATCTTCGTGATCCTGTTAACATTGGAACCTGATCAGATTGGACTGAATGTGCAGGTTCCCACACGGTATTTTCTTTAACCGTAAGAGCATCGGTTAGTATTACATATATCAGAAGAAGTCACTGGTACATGGCGATACTGGGGAGTGGGGACTGAACTTGATACCTATCGCTTACGAGTCCGACCCGATGGCCATTAATCCTCGACTATCAAAAACTCCCACCCCCCAAATTAGGACTTTAATTTTTTTTGTTGTCTGATTACATCCACCCAGCCAACTGACAATTCAAAAGATGTAGCCGAACTCGTAGAACATTTCTAGTGTACTAAAACTAATCTACCAATTAAAGCAAATCAAAAACTATAAGAGTTATTGAAGCGAGTATCCCATGATGATAATAGATAGATGATATCAAAAATTCTCGCAGCCCGTCGGCAAAGCTAGCGGCGCAACCACAGAGAGCTTTTCCACGAAATCAACTGCAATTTCCAATAATCCAAAGGCTATAACAAAATAAAAAGTTTATGTAGTTAGCGAAAATATTGCTGCAAACAAAATATTATGAAAAGCGAATTCGCGGAATGTGGCGCGTAGGGGCTTTATGACTCCTACACGGCAGGAAATACGAGTACGGGCATCAAATTCCGATGCCCGTATTTCCTGCCGTATTTTCATATTCTGTAATAAAAAATAACAAAAAAGGTAGTATGTAGTAAGTGATAGTAGAGACAGATACGCCGCCGCCGGGCTGCCGTGTAAGCCGAAACCGATTTTTTACCCCGGTTGCGACGAACCGTTTTAGACTGTAGGCTATATGTATGTATGTATGTATGTTTCTTTGTTCCCTCGTAGCTACTAAACGAATTACCCTTTTTAGAGAATTTACACGTCGGTTGGTTCGTCTTGGTGGCGTGATTGTCACTAACTAGGTCATCGACATATTATTACTATTCATTACTATACATACGTACATTATAACTTTCAGAGGAATCTCCCCCGAACGCGCTTTGTATGGAGCGCGTTTTTCCCGTGATATGTATGTATATATCACGGGAAAAAGCGTGTATTTTTACTCGCTTTTTCCCGGGATTTCATCAGAGTGAAAATAGTTTTGATGTCAGTTTAGGTTTTGCCCTAGTTATCATTTTAAATGACCTCCGTATTGTATGAGTGCTAGTACTACGGGGTCGTCAAGCTATATCTCTGGTTCTACCTACTCGAATGAGATGAAACGTGTGTTAGATTGTACCCTGGACTTCTAGGTACAAAACTATCAAAACCAAATAATAATCCGTTCTGTAGTTTTAGACAACAAATAACCAAACAGGCAAACAGACAGACAAAATTCCAAAATATAAATATTTTGTCCTCCTGCTTACCTTTCAGGGTCTTATCCCGTCATTTTTTTACAGTTTTATAATAGTATTATTGAATGGATATTATGCAATGAAAGCCAATTAAACTAATATCTTTGTCTGTGGTTTGTCAGATTTTCGTTAAAATATATCATATCTGTAACTTACACGGGTTTTAAGATTTCCATACAATACATATACCAAAATACCATATAATGTAAATGTTAGTTAGTAGCTTCCATTCCAATCTTGGATTTGGATCCTGAATGTAGCGAAGGAGTGATGTAGAGTCCTGAGTGAAGCGAGGGGTCAAGCCGGTCAATACTAAGGCAGCTTTATCCCAGAAGTGAATACTTATTAATTTCAGGTAATTACACTCATAAACATTTTACAATTTTTATTTTGTGGTTCCCATGATTGCGTCTCTGACATGGCATTTGGTCATTTGGTAACCTGCTTGAACTTGAAAAGAACCTGCCATATTAACATAGCGTATTGTAATCTTGTTAGAAAGGGCGCCGTTAGGTATATATAAGAACACGACGTCTTGAGCGACCGTCAGTATGGTTTCCGATATTGTCGCTCAACGGGTGATCTTCTAGTATACCTAACACACCGTTTAGCTGTTGAGAGTCAAGGTGTGGCAGTGGCTGTTGGCCTAGATATAGCGAAGGCGTTTGATCGGGTCTGGCATAGGAGTCTTCTATCGAAATTGCCATCATTCGGGCTTCCCGAGGGATTGTGCAAGTGGTAACCAGCTTGTTGTCCAGCAGATGCATCAAAGCCGTAGTTGACGGCTGTTGCTCCGATAGCTTGGATATTAACGCTGGTGTCCCGCAAGACTCGGTGCCGTCTCCAACTCTGTTCCTCCTCCATATCAATGATATGCTGTCCATTGACAACATTAATTGCTATGCGGATGACAGTACTGGAGACGCCTTTTATACGGGTCGTGCGAATATCCCTCGAGCCATAGTGGAGGAAAGTCGCGAAGTACTTGTGTCTAAAATGGAGAGTACTTTATGTAGAATATCCGATTAGGGGCGACTAAAACTAGTCCAATTTAACCTCACTAAGACACAAGTATGCGCGTTCACCGCCAAGAAAACTCCATTCGTTGTAGCTCCACAGTTCCAGAAGACACCGCTTGCCATCTCTAAGAGCATACATATCCTAGGTGTCGACATCTCCAGTGACGTCCAGTTTCGCAGTCATTTGGAAGAGAAGGTCAAGCTCGCATCTAAAATGCTCGGTGTGCTTAACAGGTCAAAGCAATTCTTCACGCCTTGGCAACGACTTCTCCTATACAAGGCTCAAGTCAGACCCCGTTTGGAGTATTGCTCCCATCTATGGGGGGAGCACCGGCATATCAGCTTGGACCTTGTGACTCGATCCGAAAGCGCTTTGAGAATTGTCGATGATACCATGCTCACATGTGGTATTGAGCCGCTGAGCCAGCGGAGAGATTTCTACCGCTTGTACAACGGTGTTTGTTCTGAAGAATTGTTTGACATGATGCCTACAGCTACCTTCTATCATCGCGCCGCTCGCCATCGACAGGGAGTTCATCCTCACACCTTGGAGCCATATTGGTCGCGTACTGTGCGGTTCCAAAAGAACTTTCTCCCACGCACACTAAGGTTGTGAAATGAACTACCTGGAGAGGTTTTCCCTGGAGAGTACAACATGGAGTTCTTCAAAAAAGGAGTTAAAAGGTTTTTACGGGGTCGGCCACGCGTGGGTAATGCCCCTGGTATTGCAAACGTCGGATTGATCGATGTACAACACAAACGCAATTCTACCTATTCGCGATTCTACACAATATGGATTCCGCACAACTGAAATTCAACACATTATTTATTCCACACAGTCTTCAATTATACACAAACGTGTTTCTTCCTGTTCGCGATTCTACACAATATTAATTCCACACAACTGCCCGGGGTCTGCATTGACCATGATCCAGGATTGGCAGATCAAGTCATTACAGTAGAGCAACTGCCATTTGACCTGCTACCACGGGAACCTCAACATTTTGGATCATGGTTACCTACACATTCGGTCACCTGAATGAGCAAGTTTCATCATGATGTTTGTCTTCACTCTAAAGGTGCGTACAAATTAGGGCGGCTCAGCCCGAGGCATGCTCACCGCGCGCGGCGAGGCTGCTCAGTTGCTCATTTGTTTGTTCGTTGAGGCAACGTGCTCTCGGCGAGCCACAAATGCGCCGCACAAATAAAATGCTGATGCTGCTTTTATCATAATTGATGGGATTGTTAAAATAATTTTAGTTTTTTCTTTTCGCTTTTTTCTGCTCACCATATTGTTTAGTATATAAGTTTTCCAAAAATTTTTTTTTTTTTTTTTTTTTTATTATTTATTTTATTTTATTTATTTATTAGGAACACGAACAGTTTAAGTATTATTTTTATTTTATTTCATTTATTTATTAGGAACACCAACAGTTTAATTTTTTTTTTTTTTTTTTTATGTCTTACAGTAGGCAAACAGGCAAGTGGGCCACCTGATGGAAAGTTGTCACCACTGCGGATAGACATTAGCAACACCAAGAGTATTGCCAATGCGTTGCCCACCTCTATAACACGTAATTAACATGAAAATCTCTCTGCTCAACAAACCTGATCAACGCTGGGCACCTTGAGACTGGTTGTTTACCCAAGAACTAGACCAGGACCTGGTAAAGGTTGACCAAGGTCAACCTCAGTCAACCAACAAAGCATTAGACCAGGTTTATGAAAAAGTGAAAAAGGGTTGACCTTGGTCAACCTTGACTGGTTCCACTAAACTTAGGTCCAGCTCTATGTCATCCAGTGCCAGGTCCCCAGCGTTGACGAATAGATATGTGGAATAGCGAATTTGTTGAATGGCTGCAGTTGTGTGGAATTAATATTGCGTAGAATCGCGAACAGGAAGAAACCCGTTTGTGTATAATTGAAGATTGTGTATAATAAATAATGTGTTGAATGTCAGTTGTGCGGAATCCATATTGTGTAGAATCGCGAATAGGTAGAATTGCGTTTGTGTTGTACCTCGATCAATCCCAAACGTCCATGGGCTGCGGTGACTGTTTACCATCAGGCAGGCCGTAAGCTTGTTTGCCACCTTGGTGGCATAAAAAAGAAAAAAAATTGAAATACTTATGACGGATTTAATGTAAAAAGGATTGCGTAAATAATTTATTAAACTCCTGACTAGTAGGTCGTAGGTTTGTCATATATTGTATAGGTACCTACCACTGGTTATTTTTTCCTTTAATCTTCTCTACCTTTGTGTACCTACCTACGGGCTCCTTAACTCCTTTAAAAACGAGTATGGCGATATTTTTGATCGTATGACATTCGCGGCTCAAGTTATCGAGCCGAGCGGCGGAACCGCTACGCCGCGAAGTTACAACTTACTGTATAAATTGGCTCTGTGGTGCAAGGTATTGAACAAGCTATAGAATTTTTTCATCAATTTTAAGCTCCGAAACGATTACTGTTAGAAGTTTAGAACACATTCCTAAAGAGAAATTATAGAACTGTGACAGATCTTAGATTGTTAGAAATGGCTCGACGTGGAGAGACTGATTTGCATTTTCCAAGTACGCTTGACGTGGCGAGACTCGACATGAAGGGAATACCTAATTCAAACTTCTGTTCCTGACGGCTGATCTAAGAGGAGATCTAGAATCCGACCAAGAATCACTCTACACACGGCATGTTTAGTAAGCCGTTTTTTCATTCTAAATTGGCCTTTTCGCAGTGTCATCTACAGGCCATGTACGTTTACCCATATAACTATAGCTCTACAAGCTCTATAGGTAAAACACGAAAGAAAGCAAACAATTCGCTGGAAAAAGCGAACCAGCCCTGAACCAGGACGCGCGGCCGCATACACCTTATTTGAGCCTGGTGAAAATTTTGTAGAGCTTTCTACTTTTTTTAAATTTTTATAGTAGTGATGTACCCGTTACGTAGAAACGTTTGTAATCGGAGACCTAGGTTTGTGGTAGACAGACCAAAATAGGTACCAGCATTCCCAACCATTAATATGTACACAAGCTAAAAAATACGTCGGGGCTGCCACCTGCATTATCAGAATCTCCGTTCCGTCGTGGACGAAAATGTATAGTAGTCCGCCTGAAACTGAACCAAATTGCATGGCACCCGTCGGTGTTCTGTACTGTTTTAGCTGCTTAATGGCGTATTATTCCATATAGCTGCGACGTATATAAATAATAATGTATTCCGTAGATGGTTCGCAATAGGATAGGTAGGTACTTATAATTATGGAACAAAATAAGGCGGCAGCCGGAGGTATCAATTAATAACTAATGGTATAATTCTTATTTATGACAAATAAATTAAAAGGTATTTTTTTTATTATCTCTAAGTCAATTTCTAAAGATGCTTTAATCTACGTATCTGTAATTTATCTACAGTCAACATAAATATTCAAGAATAAAGTTTTGAAATCATTTATATGATTAACCAGCTTTTGCCCGCGACTTCGTCCGCATAGACCACTTTTTACGTTTTCCCGTTCATTTCAAATGCTCTGCCTTTTCGACCCGTTTCCGTTTTAATCGGACGCCTTTTCAATATCATCACAGCCCGTAACAGTCCACTGCAGGACTTAGGGCCTCTCCTACGAAAGGGAGGTTATTGCCATAATCTCCACGCTTGACAGGCGGGTTGGAGATCGCAGTGTTTAAATATAACAATGGAAAATGCTGCTGCCCATTTTCCAGACTACGGAGACTGTTGATCTTTTGCCTCGAAAACATTAGTCGCCTTGTACGACACCCATGAGTGTAAGGGGTTTCTTTTCAACAATTATCCTCATATTTCAACCGATTTACACAGAACCTTAACAAATTATACACCTAAACCTTCATCATGAATCGCTCTGTCTATTTGTGAAAACCGCAAATCTGTTCAGTAGTTTTTGAGTTTATCGCGAACAGACAGACAAGCGCGGCGTGGGACTTTGATTTATAATGTGTAGTGTTTGTGTCTTGTAGCCAATCCCGAATAAAACAATTTGAGCTTATAATCCTTCGGATCCGGCTTCGGCCGAAGGTTGTGGCGATAGCTGATTAATCTACATCGGCTTCGGCTTCGGCCAGAAATTGAGCTTGTCTCATTTCTTAGATTTTCTGAATGTTATAGCTGTGATCGTAATAAAATGAATCCGATGAATAGTAAGAAAATGCGTGGATCCAGGCCATGGAATAATTTTTGATGAGTTGAAGAGGTAAGGCGGCCTTGATCTAGTGGCAGCATGCTTTCGAAACCGATAATCAAAGTTTAGCAACGCACGTAGAGTTCAGGAACTGGATGGGTGACAAGCTCGCCACTCATTAGGTGTTCCTGTGTGCCTCCTAATACCATGGCGAGACTGTCTAATATATTTAAATATACTCAGGTATTTTAATGATATTTAATTAATTTAGTTTAATTAAAGCATGTGTTTCGTTCCCCTTGTCCATTTTAGCCTGTCTTAAGACCGTAGTTAATCCGTAGTAAGTCCGTCTGTGTGTCTGTCTCCGTGCTCAGCTCATTACTGTCAGCCAGCATCCGACACCATCATGAGCTGATGGTACTCTAGCTGCTGATGATATCGCGCTCACAGGCTATGACAAGGAGAGTAGTACTACGTGTGAATATGTATAAAGAGACACTTGATAACGGCGGTCTGAACATGCAAAAATGGTCATGCATTTGCGATTTTCACTCCGTCCATATTAATTCTTGGTCCATACAAAATCCGTTGCAGCGCCGCGTCAAAGGCGTTTGGGCCTAGCGGAATACAAATTCGCCAAAACGTGTCCCAACAATGCACCCTCAATGATATCCACAGAATAATTACGGAGCCCTAATATCATAATACGGTTATAATAGGATCACGCGAAGTCCGAATCGACTGACAGTGGTAGAAATTATAAAGTGTGGATATGGCAATATCAATTGGATAATCTGTCCTTGTCAGTCATTGCCCATTATTATTTAGGTGATTCGCACACTGGAACGCACCACCGTACGGTTGTGCGTGACGTGCGTTAGTGCGTGACATAAAGTTCTTTGAGCTGTTATCGGTTTCAATGGAAATTACGCATAGTCGAACACACTGAAAACGCATCCACGCGCGTTCGTGCGGATCCGTCGTTTTTTTTCTTTGACACATTTGACACGCGTGCTCTGTAGTCAATATTGCCATGTATAGCTACTGTAATACGTACTGATTTAGTGCTGAATCAAAAGAGATAGTATATATTGGCTGAATCCACGTGCTGTCCGTAATGAAATGAACAAAATATCTAATGCTTTGTGAGGAAATTTTCTAATTGTTCAATGCAATATATAAAAACCAAATCCAAGAGTGTCATGTACCAAAGCTTTAGTATCTACAAACCGACAAGGATCAAGAATACATTATAAACGTGGCGTAAAAAGGAACAAACATTCCGCTAATTTGAAAAGTCAATTTTCAGTATGGCGGCATGCACGTGGGCGTAGCCCCCGCCCAACCTAGCAAAATGTATGGAAGTGAAGAGCAAAATAAGAAGAGAAAATGTTGCATTTCGGGTGACAGCTGTTAAACTTAAAACTGTAATAACTCTGAAACTTATTGTCCTAGAACACTAATCGCTAAAGAGATATGGTAGTACTAGTCGAGATCTACATTTTGGGTGACAGCTATCAAACTCAAAACTGTAACTGTAACTCTGAAACTAATAGCCCTAGATTACTAGTTTTTACAGACAGAAATGATAGTACTCGTCGAGATCGTACAGATGTCAAACTTCTTGTCTTGGATCACTGTTTTCTATGAGTCTATATTTACCAGTACTCCCACGACTACCAGTGATTTGTTTATCACTTTCGTTCCTTGATAATATTTTGTATAGCCGCGTATTTCTCGTTTCATTATCTCTTTTTCTTTATTTCGTATGGAAGCCATCAATAATACCACGTGACATGTTGGCGCGGGGGCCATGGAGACCCGATGAAACGGCTCGTCGCTGGCCGCCCGCCGGTTAGTAGGAGACCCGAACCCAGGCATCACTTTCAACCTCCGGCCCGGGAGGCCGTCCCGCCAACTGCGCGAAAAACCATCGTGCCAACCCTGGAGTGGACCCGACAGGTATCTTCGGGGGGGATCGGGGGCCCTTACGTCCCCCGTGCGAGCTTTTCACACAACCCATCCCTCTGCAGCGTCTTGTAGCAAAATGTCTTTGCCCTGCTGGATACCGATACTACAGTCCTCCTTTTTCACCCCTCTGATATTACCAATGGTTAAAAGTAAAAAAAGAGTAATGTTTATTCAGCGGCACCCCTTTCCACACTTCGAGTGGGCTTGTGCAACATCAAGGGCCTCCACTCCAACCTGAACGCCGTACGTCACCACCTAAAGACCGAAGCCCACCTTACTCTTTCTGACTGAAACACAGAATATCACCTCCGGCCGACACTTCGTATCTCCACTATCCTAGGTACAAGTTAGAACACAAGTTTCTTCTTCGCGCTGGTGTGTGCTTATTCATCAGAGGTGTTATCTGCTGTCGACGTCTTGCCATTGAAGAAAGTGACGAATCTGTTTTGTAGGTGTGCGTGGAACTATACAACTATGCATGCCTATACAACAACCGTCACGGCGTAGGTGAGACAAATCGGTTTTTCGAGCACATTCAATGCTCTACCGACAAAGTTCTTGAGCGGTGTCCTTCCGCTGAGTTGGTACTCTTAGGAAACTTTAATGGTCACCACACTGAGTGGCTAGGGTCAAGCCGTTCTACTAACCCTGCCGGGAGATCCGCCCACGAATTTGCTCTGGCCAAGTCTCACGCAACTGGTATTAGAACCCACTTATTTACCAGATGTTGTGGACCGAAATCCTTCTTAGTTAGACCTTCTGCTGACCTCCCACCCAGACGGTTATCGGGTGTCCGTCGATGCTCCTCTTGGGACATCTAACCACTGCCTGGTCCGTTCTGAGGTGCCTCTTGCTTTACTAGAACAGACGCAGAACAAATGTGTCTTACATAAAGTGAAGTGTAGCATACTCGTAGATGAAGTTCAAAATGTATACTTTTATATGTTAGTTTGTAGTTATTATATTGGTTTCATTATTGTTAATATTGTATTAGTTTATTGGTTTTTATTTTAAATATTGTGTATTATATCTATGGGCCGTTGTCGCCTAAAATAAATAAATAAAAATATACTCGAACGGGCTCGCCCCAGTGGGTCACGCAAGGTATGGCACTACACTATGGTTCAGCAGACTGGGATTAATAGCGAGAATTCTTCGCGTCGTACCCGTGGATACTTGGATGCTTTGCTTTTCCTCAAATGACACCAACACCTGTGCTGCCGCTGTAGCTGATGTCATACTGCAGGGAATGGAATGTTTTATCCCACCCTCTGTAGTTCGCCTCGGCGGCAAGAGCCAGTCCTGGTACGACAGGCCTAGTGCTGAGGCAACTCGCCTCAAGCAGGTTGCTTTTCTGGCCTGGACAGTGGCTCGGGCCCACAAGGACCCTAACACCCACAATTTGAGGAAAAAGTATAATTCTGTATCGAGGTCTACAAAGAGGAAAATGGCTAGAGCAAAAGAGCAAAATTCATCGGCGGAATTGGGGAAAAACTATTCAGCTACCCATCTGGGAGTCGAGCTTTTTGGTCTCTTCCAAAGCTATTGAGGTGAACTTTTGTCGGACTTCCTTTCCACTTTTGCGCAAGCCGGATGACCGGTAATCTCTTTGCTCATAACTCAACTCTGGATGGTGGGGGAGCTGCACCGCCTACCATCTCGCGGTGTGAGGGGACCACGCCCGAGGTTCGGTTCACCCAAAAAATCATAAGTCGTGCGCTTCTCTCTCTAGACATCCGGAAGTCTCCCTAGACATTCCGGCTATCGTTCTCAAAAAATGTGCTCCTGAGTTGTCTCCCGTGTTAATGCGCCTATTCAATCTTTCCTACACTTCTGGAACGATGCCGTCTTCGAGGAAGCTAGCCCATGTGCATCCGATACCCAAGAAGGGTAACAATTCAGCCTATACTAGTACCCTCCTTGCTCTCTAAGGTGATGGAGCGGGTCATCAATATCCAGCTCCTTGGATACCTCGAGGATCACCAGCTGATCAGTGACCGTCACTATGGCTTACGTCATGGTCGCTAAACTTGTGTACCTAACACACCGATGGGCTGAGGCTGTCGAGAGTAAAGGGGAGGCTCTGGCTGTCATTTTTGGAGTGCTTAACCGGTCCAAGCAATACTTCACCCCAGTGGTGCGGCCTCATATGGGAAAGATGGGAACATCTCGATCTGGTGCCCCGCCGTGGGCTGGGTACTCATCCCTACTACGTAGACCCTCTGTTGGTCACCACTCAGGTGGCCCGCTTGCCTGTTTGTCTACAGTATAAAATTTAAAAAAAACCTTGGCTTGAAGCCCCGCCATCGGAACTCTTGGATGAACACGCCGCCTGTCCAACAAATCGATCAGCTCTGTTGAGCAGCCCATGAATGAGCCAACATAAAGTGTGACTAAGCGGAACTTTCTAGCGGGCGCTAGCGTTTTTAACCGGGCTAGTGCGTGACAGGGTAGCACTCGCAGACTTATCGTAGGTATATACTCTGGTTTCTTTTCATTTTTGTTTAGTGGTGTTTTGGCTTTTTATGTATAATGATAGTGGGGCTCCCAAACTCCGCTAATGTATTTATAGGTAGGATTGTACCAGACGTCACTGAAACTACATGTGGATGTGTACATCTGCGTATGTCTGTTTCTAATTACCCCGTTTAGGGATTGTACGCTGACGGTACCTATACCTTACCATAATGAAACTACAGGACTAACTAAACTGAAAGTATGTTTCAATAGAAAAAAAGTAGAGCACGACAACAGAAAGTCCTATTTGATATATTTGATTTGATACACTGATATCTAAAAACGAATATATATTTGTTTAAATAGATCAAATTATTTCAATTTTTCTGGATACTATTTATCATGATCGGACTTTACTTTTGTCTTTTCTATTGAAATGTACTTTATATGATAAAATTTTCATTTTTTTCTTAAATATGAACCTATTTAAATATGAAGTAGATGTACCTATCTACCTATAATAAATGCGAAAGAAACTCCGTCTGTTTCACGCCTAAAGCGTGCCCGCGTAAAGCTAACGCCCCTTTAACCCCTAACGCCTAAAGCCCCTTTTTACCCTAAAAACTGCAGCGCCGCCAATATACGAATTGTACGCGATGTCGCAATAGCTCTTCACTCATCATCAATTAGTGCAATTCACTGCAAAAGTGCTACAATGAAAATATCGTACGTGGGGACAGACTTAATTAAACTTCGATTGCTGCTTGCGGACCTTTATATTAATAGCAACTGCAACTGTGGTCAATGAATATATAATTTAAATAGAATTTATATGTTTACCACAGTTATAGAACAAATTTCGACATAGTTTATGTTAGTGACTATTGATTAGTTGATTACTTACTTAACAAACTTACATATTAGGGAAGGGGGCACAATATATTCCGAGCCACACATTGACAATATACATAGATATCCGGTAGATACCAGGACAACTGGAGGTGATATCGAGTTATATGAATCAATTAATAGCCTTTGAAATACCTACTATAAAGTACGGGCCTCATCTTTCTCGATTAATGTCAAAATTATAACAATTTCATCAATATAATTGTCTACCTCGGCAAAATACATTTCCTAAGATTCCACTAAAGGGAGTACAATTTTTGAGTAAAGTCTACGAGGCTTGTTCGAGGGCGGTCCGCCCGCTACAACCGCGTAGCTCCCCGTAGCGACGCCTACGCGAATCAATACTGGCGCGCGCTCCATCGCATCGTAGTAGATAACGGGGTCTATACTTAAACATGTACGTAGTATATCCACTGTGTGTAGTATATTTTATACTTTGTGAGCATAATATCTGGGGAATACTATTTTCCTTAATTCTGAAGTGCGTAGGTTAGTAGGGGTGGGAATGTTACTTGAATTAGTGCCTACCATTTCAAATAATTATACTCAGTTGATTAACCATCATTTTCTTGTACTAATCGTTATCGATTACTTGCGATTGTTGTAATGCTTTCGAGTATTATTAAATTGATCGATAGTGTTTATATTTAGAAATGGAAACTAAGATATATCCATTGATACATGTCGTTTTACACAAGTTACACAAAATAAACTTGCTAAAAGTTTCGCTATAATTAAAATATATATATAATTATATATATATACCGGATTTGGGAAAAATTTTTAGCAAATTTTTTTTTAAGTATTTCTTTATTGTTAATAAGATTGCCTTACGATTATTTCTTGGACCGGGGGCAATACATAGAACACACTGAAATGTAGAGGAAGAATCTGAAAGTTCTGCGGCCGCTCAAAAAATATTTAATTTTCAAATGTTATATTTTTAAAACATAAGAATCTCAATTATTTGTTTTAAAAAAATTGGACAGAATTTGCGTGTCAATTGTTTTTAGTACAAGGTAAAGTTTGTGACATAAGATGAAACATGGATATATTGTTACATGCCGGAAAGAAAGCAAAGTCAAGGTGCATGGGTGATCGAAGACGACAGCAAATCAACAAATTTGAAGAAGGTGAGAAGCGTAGGCAAAAAAAATTATTGCGTTTTTTTTCTCCCGGGCGAATCCTGTCCCACTTGAAAAACAAAAGACAGTTAAGAGCTGAGAAACCACTATTTGTTTGCCCAGTGTCTTTGAAAAGGTTAGGGAAAACGACCAAGAAGTCGCAATCCTATTGCACCATGAGAATGATTCGGCGCACACCGCGAACAAGACCTAAAGCTAAAGCTAGTGACCCATCCTGCACATAGTCCAGAGCTGGAGCATCACCATGTGATTTCAAAAATAAAGATTTGATGGGAGGTTTGACTATTACGGGGTCGAAAGAGGGAGCAATAGCTTTACATTGTATTTAATATGAAAAAAAAAGTATTGATGGAGCATCGGTGGCCTGGTGGTAAAGATATCTGACTAACAAGCGACAGGTTCGAATCCTACTGTACCAATGACTCTTTTCTGAGTTGTACATTAGTTGAACACTAACCGATGCTCTTACGATGAGGGATAACATCGTGATGAAACCTGCCATTCAGGCAACTGAATGTGTAACCATGATCCAATCTGACCAGGTTTCCCAGGCATGGCGAATAAAATATTTTTTTGCGTTGCTTTGCCATAGCCGATACTTTTAAATTACATAAATCATATTGGCCTTAATGTCCCGGTGGTGTCCGCCTTGACCATGAGCCAGGATTTGGCAGATCTTTTAATTACAGTGAAGCGACTGCCATCTCACCTCCGTGACCCAGCTATTATGGGAACCTAATCGGATCTTCAGCTCAGAAAAGAGTGCATAAACATTAATCTTATTAAATGAAAAATAATTTGACTGTTATTTTCTACGTTCTGCCACGCTAGAGGTCCCAGTTTCGATTCCCGGCCGGGCAGAAAATGATATGATGAATTTAAATTTCTGTTAAGGGTCTGGTACACATAGAAAGCCTTCGATTCGATAGAAACCTGGGCTGTGCTCCTGTCTTTTCAGCGGTTCCAAATCCACCTACTGCTACCAACTACCGATATATCGAAGCATTGAAGTGTTTGTATGAAAATTCCAGCATGTCAGTACATCCCCAGGACCGGAACTCAGAGCCTATTCAGCTGCAGCGATGACTCAGACTAGGCTATATCATATCATATCTCATATCGTATCACCAAAGTTGATCACCACTACGTTGGAGGATGTCTTCAGGTTTCTGGACTGGGAGTCGGACTCTCGGAGATGGACTAGGCATCAATATAAACGGCGAGTACCTCATCCGCCTTAGATTTGCTGACGATATCTTAGTCATAGCTGAAACCATGGAAGAAAAGTCGACTATACGTAGCTACTAGGACAATTAGTCCAGTTAAGAAGGTCCAATTTCGAGAAAAAGGGCAATATTTATATATATTCGTTCAAATTACCAGTGTCTCAAGACGAAGGACTTTGATCAGTGTTTGTTGCCAGTGAAGACCTACGGAACGGAGAAAAGGTGGGCCGTATAAGAAAGTGTCACCCAAAGGGCAATGGGAAGGGCGCTGCTTCGTCTCATTGCGCGATCAAATCAGAAATGAGGAAATCCGCAAGCGAACGAAGGTTCTGAAGAAAGGTTTGAAGGGAGATCTAGCCCGAAAAACTTTCTGACTTAAATGGGCAAGGCATATAGCATGCAGAACAGATGACCGATTGGGCAGTAAAGTTCTCGAGTGGCGACCAACGTATCGGAAGGCACAGCGTAGACAAGGTGGATAGATGACCTGGTAAAGATCGCAGGTACCGTCTGTATGCGGAAGATACAAGGTTGTGGAGAGCTCTCGAGGAGGCCTATGCCCAGCAGTGGGCGCCTTTTTCGGCTGATATAATATGGTCAAGGCTACTACGAAAACTCTATGAATTCATCGTTTAAATTTATTACTCCTGTTACAGGCCACACTCTGTATGTTGTAAGATAAGAAGATAAGTAATTGACTTAAAATCATTACCAAGTTGTTAATTATAATAAAATAATACTGGTAGCGAGAAAAGTTATCGTTTAAACAAGCACAAAGAAGGCTGCGAAGGTTGTTAGAAAATATTGGAGAGCACTGAGGATCGATTAACGGTGGAGCGTGGTGCGTTGTTTTATGTCGACATTTTGTGCCCGGGTGAACGCGACCCGTGTGACCGGGGTACGCCCTCCCCCGCCCGCGCGCCCCGGGGCGTGTCCCCCGCCGCAGCGCAGTCTAAGGCGCACGACGGCACTCCTTGTTACCCCAACACCGCCGTCTCCACATAAATTCAGAATACATGTACATATAGATATAGATGAAATAGTGGCTGGCACCTATACCAACAACTAAGAAAGAAAACAGTGAAGCGTAAGATCAAAACATCAATAAAACAGGCAGTAGTAGTTGCCATTTTATATTACCTATAATGTCCGACCAAAGGTCAATTTCTAGCCCACGCCGAAGCCGAACGCTTAGAACGAAAAGCTCTAAAGCTCTAAGAAATTTTGTTTAAGATTGGCTACAAGCTTTAATTTCAGCAATTAATAATCGGTGTAACGTAAATGATACTTCCATATTGAACTTTCTACTTAAAAATTGACTGCATAATTAAGAAAGGTAATTTAAATCATCTGAAGAAGTTGATCTAGAGATGATAAACAAAATTACCTTGCTATTTATATGTCAAAAATTATAAAATCCACATTTTTTGTGGCACTGATTTATAACGGATGCTGCAACTTGGATATTTAGTACTTACTTACCTATTTGTTTAACAGAACGACAGATGGAATATTAATAGGTAGGTACCTACCAAAATTTCGCACGTGCAGGCACTCCTTTTATGATCCCAATGTTACCACTGCGATCGTCTCCATTTTCAATAGTATACAACTATCCTACCATCGTGTTTACGTAGATATTGGTAAATCGGTACATATGAGCACATTGTATGGAAGGTATGTATATCGTTCGAAATATCAAACACTATCGTGTGCGCTATTTATTTATACTAACTACCAATTAGGTAGGATATAGCCGATAGCTATAGGTAAAGGATTTTAGCTTAAATTTTTTGAACTTCGTGATTGACTGGACCTCATAGGTGTTGAGTTGACTGAACCACATATAATTGCGAGTTATACATACTTACCTACTTATAATAATAATGTTAAAAATTATACAAGTAGCTAGCTACGCTAATCACATTTGGTTAACTTCAGTCGTCTAAATTCATAAGTAAAAAGGTAGAGCAAATCAAAGTGAAATATAATGCTTATAAAATAATATTTTTATCATATTTATATCATTATATAACGTGACATACGTTTATATATTTTTGTACCACACCTTTTGAAAAGCGGAGCAACGCGTAAGTGTGACATAATGGGGGTATTAATTACGCCAGCGGAAAAATACGTATAAACTGTTCTTGTAGGAATAGGTAAACATGAGGTAGTGTAGATATTTACACAAAACAATTGAATTGTTTTTAATTTTACAAAGAAAGTTTATTAACCTATTTGCAATAGGAATTTTAGTTTATTTATTTATTTCACAGTTTTACAGCGATCACATTACAGTGTAATTAGTGTACCTACCTACTTTTATGGAAACTGAGAATAAGTCTGATTTTTTAAGTATACCAGTCAGATTAAGACACAAATCGCACCAAAAGCACTAAGATCAATCAAATCTTGTGCACTCATCATGAGCTCATAACGCAAAAGAGACGAATCTGTCACCGCAATACAATATAATATCGCCTTCTATTTGGAAACTTAACTCAACATACTTTTTGGAAACAGCATCTACAAACGTTCTCTGGTTCTTCTCCCTAACCCAAGTTTGTAGTAGGTACTCATTTAGGTACTTAAAAATTTGGTGTAATATCGGTCAACTTGACCGGGATTCGCCGCCGGTCATATTACCCTGATAAAATAATATACATCTACAGGTAGTAGGTACATACACACCCTAAAAATTTCTTAATTTTAACGCGAAAACAAAATTCGTGCAGTTACTCTCCATAATGTATTAAATGGTAATTCACCATGGGGCGGATGCCGCGGGGGTAAGAATTGTTCTGCTTCAATTTATCGTCCTACCTCTACCAGACCACTACCCTACCCCTAACCTACACCTACCCTACCCCTGTCTACCCTTTTTAGCATTCAAAGAACAAAATAAATTATTCATATCGGTCAAGCCATTCTTGAGTTTTAGCGAGACTAACTTATATTTTATAGATAGTTTGTGAAATATAGATATGACCGGTAGTGTCAACTGACCGCCATTACCCGGTTCTCCAATGATTTACTACAAACTACAAAATTAAAATAGAACCATGTAAAATCTACCTAGCGCAACTCAACAGCTTACCAAGTTACGATAACATTTATTTACATTTTATTTTACAGCGCTCTGTTGCGAATTCATTAATGTGCAAAATAGAATTAGTTCTCGTTACGATAATATATAGACCATAATCATAGATTAATGTTAATGCATTAATTTGTACGCATATACTTTTATTATTGTATCTTAGCCGTGACGGCGCCTTGTGCCTAAGAAAAGCCAGAATGACACAAAAGCGCCCGATGGATTTTTCGCATGCTACTTACCAAAAGGTGTTCTCTTCTCAGAGCTGAGCGCGAGCATCAAGCGTGAGAAGATCGTCGAGATATGCGAAGGTTGCGGCCAGAAAATCCAGGACCGGTACCTGATGCGGGTCGGCGAGCTCTCCTGGCACGAGCACTGCCTCAGCTGCTGCGTTTGTGGCTGCCCCCTCGCCCACACCTGCTACACTAGGAACGCCAAACTGTACTGCAAACCTGATTACGACAGGTATGCCTACTTACCCCGTGGTGCTCCACATAATGTAGGTATTTGATACCACACTGGCCGAGCGACTAATGCTTTGCGAATTGTATAATGCTAAATTCAAACGCTAAGCGAGTTGTGGTACGTATATATTGCTTTGTAAATTGTTTTAATGTGACAGTTATTTGTCCGTAGATTGTTCGGGGTCAAATGCACACGCTGCGGCGACCGCCTCCTGCCACAAGAAATGGTAATGAGAGCCCAGCAGTACGTGTTCCATATACAATGTTTCGTTTGCGTTATGTGCTGTCAGCCATTGCAAAAGGGAGAGCAATATGTAATCCGAGCTGGCCAAATATTCTGCAGACAAGATTTCGAAAAAGAAATGTTTCTCATGCAACACGCCGAAGACGATATGATCATCGATGACACCGAGAGACCGCGCGATGGGAGACGAGGCCCTAAGCGACCGCGAACAATCCTAACGTCAGCTCAACGACGACAATTTAAGGCCTCCTTTGAAGTTAGTCCGAAACCTTGCCGTAAGGTAAGGGAAGCTCTCGCCAAAGACACGGGTTTGAGCGTTCGAGTCGTACAGGTGTGGTTCCAGAATCAGAGAGCGAAGATGAAAAAGATTCAAAGGAAAGCTAAACAAGAAGGTGATAAGAATTCCGATAAAGATAAAGAAAAAGACGAAAAAAGTATTAAACAGGAATCACCATCAAGTGAGCATGGCAACTATCTAGGACTGGACGGGTCCTACTCCGCGTCAAGTCAACCTCTGAATCCAAACCTGCCATATTCTCCTGATGGTAAGTTTATCATTAAATCGATGCTAGCTCGTAGTATCATCATCGTCCTAGCGCTTATCCCGGCCTCTGGCAGGCCTTCTTACAAATTCTTCTGCACTTCGCCCGGTCTTCGGCATCCTCGCTTCGTAAGCCGTTGGCTGTCCCATCCAACTCAGCGATGTCAATCCATCGCTTTTTGGGTCGCCCACGAGGCCTCTTTCCTGATATCGGTAGGTTCAGGCACCTATTTCCCACGTATCCCTTACGTAACACGTGACCAAACCAGCGCAGGCGAGCCTCCTCGATCTTGTCTGCGATATCCCTCACGCCAAGACTGCCACGGATGTATTCATTACGTACTCGATCGAGCCGTGTAACTCCACACATCCAGCGCAGCATTTTTATTTCATGACGTGGAGTTCGCGAACGTATTTTGTCAGCGCTGGCCATGTCACGCAGCCATAGAGCATCACAGGTCTTATTATACTCTTGTATATAAGCCCTTTGAGCTTGACAGGGATTTTAGGATCACAGATGACCGTCGTGAGTTCCCGCCATTTGGCCCAAGCTGCAGAGATTCGGGACTTGACATCGTGGCCGATATTGCCGGACTCGTGCATCACGGATCCGAGGTATTTGTATTTATCTGTTCTATTGACAGCTTCGTTACCTATGCGGATGGTATCGGGATCCGCGCAGCAGCTGGCCATATACTCTAGTTTTCTAGCACATCCTTCTACGTATTTACCCTGGTCTCAAGGTCTTGCCTAAGCTTGCTCACCAGTACAATGTCGTCAGCGTACTTCATAAGCCAGGGAGGCATGTCCTGAATTTCCGCTGTGAGGGCATCGAGCACAATACAAAACAAGTAAGGCTGCAGCACAGAACCCTGGTGAACACCTACATTAATCGGGAAGGGATTAGTATGGCCTACGATGGTTTGGCGACAGCTCCAGTATTTTCATACATGTCCTGTAAAATACAAATGTACGCCTCGCGTACAGACTGCTCTCAGAGCCCACCAAATTATCTTCCGAGGGACACTGCCGAAAGCCCTTTGCAGGTCGAGATATCCTTAATGAAACGGTTGATTCCTACTGCAATGGGACTCCTGGAGGACCCTGAGAGCAAATATTGGATCCATTGTGCTGTAGCCCGGCCTAAAGCCGTATTGGTATTCCGACAAGGAGCATTCCTGACGAAGTCTCTGGTCAATAATCCGTTCGAATAGCTTAATTGTGTGGCTCATAAGTTTGGTACCTCAATAGTTGCCGCACTCTTGCACACTGCCTTTTCCTTTATAGATTGGCGTGATAATATTTACGCGCCAAGCGTCAGGTATTAGCCCCGTAGCTACAATCGCTAGCAAGAGTACGCCCCGAGTCCCCATTGTTTTTCAGGTTTCTATGGGTATAATCGTCATGGCCAATAACTTTTCCGTTTTTCATACGTACCAAAGACCTCTCCACCTCATCAGGGGTAATCGGGCTTATCATTGCAGGAAGCTGTGGTGGTCGCACGTAGTTGTTGGTCTCGTTAGACAGTTCCTTGAAATGACAGCACCACCGGTCATTAATAAAATTTACGCTTGTGAACAAAACGCCGTCCATACCTCTTATGACAACACACTTTTTCACATTCAGACTTGCTAGACTCCGCGATTTTGCCAGCTTGTGCCTCCACAGAATCCAACGCATCGTAGAGCGGAGCCAGCTGGACAGACCGCGCTTTTGCGACCGCCATTTTAGATCGCCTCTTTGCTCCCAAGTACACTTCCATATACGATAGTGAATTACTGTGCTGCCATTTGTTGAAACATGCCTTTTTGTCCCTAACTGCTTCCTGCACCACACTATTCCACCATCCTGTATCCTTGTCACTTCGTCGGCCGCCTTTCGACGTACCGAGTACTGTTCGTCCGAGTTTGATGATGCTAGCTCGTAGTATAACAAATCGATAATTGTGTCTAGTAGAAATGGAGAGTACCTACTTACCTACCTATCTGAAAGTGCCAACTTAGTGTCGACATTTAAAAAAAATGTACCTGTTTTAATTTCAGATTACCCTGCGCATTCCGGCGACAGTTTCTGTAGCTCGGACATTTCGCTGGACGGGAGTAATTTCGACCAACTCGACGAAGGCACGTCGGACACCATGAGCCTGCAGAACCTGGAGGTACAGCACCACGGGCACGCGCACGCGCCGCACGCTGCGCACGAGCCTCTCAACCTCGGCACCGGAGCGGTCGTCAACCCCATAGACAAGTTGTACCTCATGCAAAATTCCTACTTCAGCACTGATCACTGATTTATCATGAAACGTGGCGCTGTCAGGAAGCCCAAGGAACAGCGACTGCGTTACCCGACCGCCATGGACCTCTGCGTCCGTTCCGCGCCCGCCGGTGCCCCTCCGAATGCCCCCAGCCACACCGAGACCAGCGCAAACGCGTACTCGCATTCACAGATGATTCAACATTTTTATAATGATCAATGTGTATATACAACACACGCATAGTTTCGCAATTTATGGGCGCTGCAAGTACTTAGGTACTGATTTTAGGACGATTAACTTGAACAACGAACGAAATTTAACGTAGTTTGATTTTGAACTATAAGACTAGTGTTGCCTATCTACAGCAGCGGCCGGCTACCTTTTGGAAGGCTCATTGTGAAGAAATGTAGTGAAGACGACCTTGTTGATTCAGGGAGATATTATCATAATAACATAGGTATTTAATCCTGCAATAGATTCTACTGCTCCGGATTGACGCTATCAATATAAATACTATCAAAAGCGGAGCTTCTCTTCGCTTTGTCAAAAACTCGCATGGGCGGTAGCCATTGCCGGCAGCTGAATCGGTAACCGATCCCAGTAACGGACTTGTTACTCAAAAAATGCATAATTTTAACAAATTTTAATTGAACTATTTATTAAATTTTAAATATGTCTAACTCAAGGCCTGCGGGCCACAGGTTGCCGACCGCTGATCCATAGTTTGACTATCAATTTTTGATTGACCGATAGGGTATCGGTAGTACTAGTACCTACCTACACCACATTCAGGGATAGTATTGATGTAACTCGATACTATCGACGGTTTCGCTTTTGTGATACTCTCGATAGTATTATTGTGTTGTGTACGTGGATGGATATTCATAGCCTACGAGATACTATTGGTTACGCTACCACTTACGTTACGCACAACGACTATCGATTATCCATTGATAATCGATAGTCGTTCATTACACATAAATTAAAATAAGAGGAATAGGTTGTAGTCGATTCTGTACCTACTATAAATTGCAGCTAATACACCTTTAAAATAAAATAGAGCACATAATATTGGCTTTATTTAAGAAATAAGTTTAGTCTTAAGTATATGTATAAACATGTTATGGAGCTATGGCTGTGTTGAATGAAGTACAATCGGGAAGACCGGCCACGTTATCGAATAATTAGGCTCCGGGTTAAATCCTGTAAACCTTATACCTGTAAACCTCGTACAATGCCAACAGAATGGCTATTAACATTATTTTAGGTGCTTTATTTTATTTTAAAGTTGTATAGGTACCACTACACAAAACACCCTATACTACCTACCTAAGTTAAGGCGTGAAATTAGGATTGTGTAGGAGTAACATGTTTGTCGATTTATCCCTATTGTTATTATTTTAAATATCAATGTCGTGAGAATAGGTACAGTATCTATGTAAATTTTTAACCTGAATAATGACTTGTGACCAATGAGAGTCCGCAAATTGGGTATAGCTACGTGTGAGCTAACACGCCCACTATACTGTTAAAACATTTAAGTACCTTTACATAATATATTTATTATGGACAGGTACTAGCTTAAACTAACCTGTAAATATATGTACAAAAATATTGAGATAGGTTGCCTGCTTTAGATAGATGTATAATAGCGTCTTTTGGCATACCTACTTGTTGTTTGGCGGCCATTATTTACCGAAGTACTATTTAAACATACATGTAAAAAGTAGAATAGATATCCTGTGCAAATATACCTACAATGTAGATATTTAAAAAGTATGCAAATCAGTGGATAGCGGATGTAGTAGGTATATAAGTAATAATTTTATTACATACTTAACAGCCACAGGTTTCGATTTTCTCGATCCTAAATCCCTTCAAGCATCACCTCAGTATCAACCCAATGTGATATAAGAAACGATTAAGTACCTTAATAGGCTGGCTACCGTACTAAACAGCTAAATCCACACAACAAAACGAGTGGTTTTGTAAATATATCTGTGTTTATTCTACCCAGTACCAAGTAGGCTTTAGTTTGTTATTTAATGTTATGTGAAGCTGCGTTTTTAGTTAAAAACCGTAATAAAAAACAAAAAATATATATGTCAATGACGTAGCTTTATTTTTATTATAAGTGGTACATACAATTATTATTATTATAACTTGCAAAATTATAATCAATTCTAGTCATTGAAAGCGAGTCGTTTTAATTTCAAGTCAATGCAGCGTCTTGTAAATAAAATAGTTATAAACTAAATCTTTTGTTGTAATAGAAACTCTGTGAAATGTAGTTCTGACTGTAAATCACTGTTTAGAGAATATTTAAATAACATAACAAGCATTTTGTCAGCACTTAGATTGAGCCATGACTTTATTAATGGATGTAAATTAAAAAGCTGTGAATAAAAATGAGTACATTGTTTCAGTAACGCCGCATTTTTTAAATAAATAGGTAGGTGTGTAGGTACACACCTACCTATTTCCAAAAAAGGATAAAATTTTCAGTAACCTAGTGAACTACAAGTACTTACCTATCGAATACTTTTATTATCGCTAGAAAAGATATATTTAGGTAATACCAATATAGGTTTTATAAATATTTGGACCAAAAAACGATGTGCTAGCCAGAAAAAAAATTCGATACAGTTCAATAGTACAGTACAGTGGGCATACAGGTTTGGCGTCATAGTAAATGTTAGGAATTGTATAGTCTATCTGAACCCACAATATTTTGTTATAGGCGTCACTTTCAGCTTTTTGGTCCGAAATAAATGATACCTTTATATCTAATTTACTGACTACTTACTATAAACAGCGATATTTAAATGTTCATAGCTCAAGTTCTGATAACTGACTTTTATAACTTACGGATTTTTTGCATTTTCCACATTTGACGCAAATATAAGCATCAACGTAATCTGCCATAAATAATTATAGCTACGTAGACATTTTGTAGCATTTCTGCACTTTCTACAATTATGTAGCAAGTTTGAGATCTATGTATACATATGACGTACGTAAGCCTGTAAATCTTACTTTAATTCGAGTATCAAATTGAACAGGTTCATTAAATTCATTAAAATTATACTACCTAATGTTATAATATATTAAGTAGGATTTATTTAATATGTTGTGTTATCAGTCGCGGTAATCTACCAAACGAACTTTATTACCGTCAGTTTCGCCACTCGAATTATAACAAGAAAAGCGGTAAGTAGTCAAAGTGAGATATATTCTTCTAATACATTTAACATATAAATATTAATAGTACTTAAATTTAATTGAGGAACTTCTACATTTCCAACTTTACATACGAGCGAGAGGTGTAAGTTCTGGTGGTAACCTTGTATTTGTATAATTAAAATAATATTCAGCAAAATAAAATTTATTTCTATGGAAGCGCTAGCATGTACAATCGAGGAAACTGCATATTTATATTTAAGTATATATTTTAAGTTAACATAAGTCTGAAAGTGGCCATGTTACTATATTCCAAAGTGTGGTTTCTCACTTTACGACGTAAAAAGATTGGAAACATAGCTACGAGATGAGGCTCGTAATAATACGAACAACCTAAGCAGATGATTAAACTGCTACATATTCAGTTTCCTCGAGTGTACCTAGAAGAATGACTAAATATTATAAGAATCAACTGCTACAGAGCAGACCGATCGAGGTGACCATATAGCTACTATACTACAAGTCTTAAATAAAATAAAATTATAAATGAAAGTTGGGAATCCATCTTTAGTTTTAACATTATCTTAAGTTGCTACCTTAAGAAAGAAGAACATAATGGTTGGCATCTCCACTAATACTACAAATTAGTACATATAAACAGGTCTTTGGTTAAATAACTACAGTTGTTCGGAAATGCCGCACACGCGCGTGGTCGCCGGCAGGATGGACTGCGTGTACATGAGGCGCTGCTGGGAGCTCGCGTATGCACGCAGTCTTTAGATTAATTATACATACAGTAATACTTTAAATACAATTATACACTAACTTAATATTACGAAATATGCTTTACTAACAGGAAATGAGTCATGTTACTTGTAAATAAATAAATTAAAATTAAACAAATTATGACAAGGTAGGTAACCTGCTAACGACACTAAATGCTAAAATAGGGACCTTGCCCACCTATCGTAACAGATATATACGTTACATCAGACTGTCTACTTGTTCTATTTTGCACAACGACATCTGTGGTCATCGCCTGGAATGAAACTGTAAGCTGAAGGACCATCAGACTTCATCAGAGTAAGCGATTGATATAACAAATCATTTCAAAGGTGCGGCAAAGCAGTTAAGTCGAAAAAACCATAATTCGCCACTAGATGGCGTTTTTATATTTGATTACTTTCCTTTTTTATTGCTTTGTTGTACATTATTAGCATGTGTAAATCATTTACGAGCGTCCAATTGCATAAACGTACATTAAAAATGCCAAATTCTTGAAAGAATGAAAACATAAATTTGTATGAAAAACGTACCTACCCCCTTAAGCTTTATATTCGGGTATCAGTTTAAAAAAAAGGACAGTGAAGACCGGTTCATTCACAGGTATAGGCGCTCTGATACCTAGATGGCGCTAGGTAGGAAACAATGCCACTACCAGACATACCAAATCCGCACCTGACATTATAGTCCAAAATTCCAAGGCACGTTACTTATTTTCTGAGTAACAAAAGGTGTGTTATAGAGTGGTGTCCAGAGGGCAAGTTTGTGGCATTATATTTGGGCTGACCCCAAATATAATGCCACAAACTTTGTTACGCAGAAAATAAGTAACGTCCGGGGCCCTTGGATGGAAAATGTAAATCTTATCAGTTCAATAATAATAAATACTTAGGTTAATAATAAATACAAAGGTTGTCTGGGAGAGATCGCTTAAAGCGATAAGACCGATTTTGCGCGCATGTATATTATGCTGATTTTTGTATATTGTCTTATAATATGTGTGAAATAAAGAGTTTTTACTTACTTACATAGGTATACTACTTAGATATATGGTTACATAGGTAATATTAGCCCTTTCTCAACTGGGATTCGACGTATACCTAGATACTAAACCAGTTTGACGTTTGCCTACCGTGTAAAATTTGTTCTGCACGTCCACTCTAGCATAAGTGTGCATGGGACTTTGTTATTTCTCCGTTCGTCTACACGTCTTACCCTCTCTTAACACTCAGATTAAAGAGATATTCGTAGCAAATATACATCGCGCGTTTTCTCTCTCACGCACACACTTGTTCTAGCCGTGCTGAGGCCGAAAAGCCCGGGAGACGGTACTTATTTTGTAGTGGAGAAGGGGAGGGGTTTTGTCCCAATGTCCCTTGCGCTCGGAAAAAATATTCAAGACGCGGTATTTGGATTTAGAAAAAAAAATGTTATTGGTATAATTCTGTTGGCATTTGCCGTAGTGCCGATTATTATTCATTGAGAGCCTTAGCTATAGCATTCTTGTACGGGAAGTCCGTCAGGACATATTAAAAGACATCAGTTTAACTTACGAGAACCCGCGTTTGTTCCAAGAGGTGAGTTGGTATCTTCGTATCTGATTTCATGCTCTCGTGAATTTATCTGCGTTCACGTTTTCATGTTTATCCCATTCCAGGGTTATATTCACCGGCAAGATAATTCCTGAACTTAAGTATCAGCAACCATTCTCCTGATAACACAATGTATCTCATGTGGAGTAACATAGTGAAAAGCCTTACATACTGTAGCTTACGGACTGTAGGTAGCAGCATAGTTCAGTTACCTTTTAAATATACCTTTAATATCTGGAGGCTTTAATCGGCACCCCTGAATGAAACTACACGTCGTGTTACACTATCATCATAGCGGATGACTCCGAGCACCAATGATCCTGATTCTTTAACATATTCGTGTTTGATATATTTCAAACTCACTTTGACACTGTAACTATATCTTCCAAAACCTAAATCTACTTTAATATGGCACTCCTACATAGAAGCTAACCGTCGTATAATATATTTAATTTTTCAGATTTTATAAACTAACCTGAACCACCTTATCGTTCGATTAGGCAGGCCATTTAATTTTATGTGACTTAAAATATTAAATTTTCTTAATATAATAATTAATTATATTAAGCTCCTTTGGAGATATTTCATACACACCGTTAAAACTTAAGTTTTATTTTAACAATATTATATAAGACAAATCGGCAAAGGTATCGGCAACTTTGAGTGTAATAGCGAGCTTGACTAATGAGGAGTTTTCCAGTAGGCGTTGTCAATTGGTTTCAAAAAGCATCAATAGATGGCGCTCCTAGAATTTTGGTAAATTTCTACCAAAAGGTTCAACGAAATGTATTTCAATACAAATCTTTCATATTTGTATTACGTCCATTCTTGATCCTAGTGTTCATGAAACGAATTAACTCAGTCAAATTGATGTTTGTTTTGTTTGTAATAATTTATTACAACCTCTAAAATGGTTGAAATACAATATTATACAATACAACGTATCCTCTTTGCTAAGAACCTATATCAAGCGATTATCAATTACCAAAATTGTCGGGGCGCCATCTAGGGAGTGGTTAAGAATGCTTTAGATAACTATCGGAAAACTGCTCATTACACAGTAAGACAGTCTAATTAGCCGAGACTGAATATCACGTATTCTAATAAGCCTTTAAGTAAGTAATGTCTCCCAGGTTTTTGGCTTCAGGTATAGGCCTACAATAACAGTGCAGGTACAACAGACGGTTTCTTTTTTTTTGCCAAGTTGAGAACAAGCTATACAAACAAGCTTAAATATTGGTTACAAGCTTTAAATATTGGTTACAAGATTGTTATTTCTTAAACATTAAGATTACATTAAACTACGTTAATATGGCTGTTCCTTAATAGACCACTGGGTTAATACCTACAAGCTAAAATAGCCAATTTAAAAGAGGAGTTATTCACTAAAAATAATATTTGTCCGTCTTTTTATAATAAATAATTAAGTTATTGCAAGTAATCATTACGTTATTAAAATAACCCGAAACTACTTAGTAAAAACTTATCAGTAAAAAGGAAACATAAGGCAATTTTCTAAAACTATACTAGCCGTTCGAATGTCAGTGGATTTGTTACTATAATTATGGGTAATGAATATTATGTATGAATGAATTTGTTGTGAGCATCAGTACTTTAACGACTTACGAGTCTAGTACGTGAAGCTAAACAAATTTCAGGTGGCCACGTCCTCGGCACCCGTTTCGAATTCCAGCTTCACGTCTCCTCCCAGCCCTTCTACGTCCACCTCGTTCTCAGGCGCCGCGTTCAGCATGTTCAAGGTCACCTGACAGAAAGAGCTGACTTAGAATCCAGATATCTACTACGCAATAAAATAAAGTGGCCGACATACATTAGCAAAGTTCGATATAATCCCTATACATATTGCCAAATAAGTACCCATTAACACTTTTTAACGGATTAATCACGGTTTTTATCGGTCGCCGCGTCGGGAAACAATAAAAAACCGAATAGCGGTTTTTTATTAATAGCGGTTTATTTTCAGTATGACCTAAGTACTCGTATAGTAAATCCATAAATTATTCCCGACTCTAGGTAACAACCGACCCTATCGGTTACAACTTCGATTATTACTGATGAAGAGATAGGCTTTGCCCATTATGAGCTATCGGAAATCAGCCATGACGGCTATTCCCGTAGAAACATGGAAAGCAATGGGGACTTGGGGGAATGTACTTAACTTTTTATATATTGACTATTTTACGCCTAAAGAAGCATTATGAAAGGTATTCGTCATGTCATAACTTCTATCCTTTATAAACATGTAAATTGTAAAAAAAATTGCCTTAATTTTAAAAGCATGCATTTTATAAGAGTAGACAGTGTACATTATTACAAACACCGGCACCCCCCGGCTTCGCACGGTTTTCTCGGCTTCGCATGTATAACACAGTATAAACATTCAGGAAGAAAACCTTGTCCAGACAATTACAAACTCAACAAAAAAGTATAAGCCAAATAGGTGCAGCGGTTCTGAAGCTATGCGCGAACATATATCTCATCATCATATCAGCCAGAAGACGCCCACAGCTAGGCATAGGCCTCCCCCAGAGATCTCCACAAAGGCCGGTCCTGTGCTTTCCGCATCCAGCTGGTACCTGCGATCCTTACCAGGTCGTCGGTCCACCTTCCGGTACGTGGTCGCCACTCGAGAACTTTACTGCCCCATCGGCCATCTGTTCTTCGAGCTATGTGCTCTGCCCACTTCCACTTCAGTCTGGCAATCCTTAGAGCCATGTCGGTAACCTTGGTTAGCTTCCAGATTTCCTTAGTTCTGATTCGATCACGCAACGAGACTCCGAGCCATTTCCATTGCCCTTTGGGTAACAGTGAGCTTTCTTATAAGGCCTACAGTGAGCGGCTACATTTCAGTTCCGTAAGTCATCACAGGCAACACACATTGGTCTTTGGGCAAGCAAAGACACTGCGGTAATTGGGACGCAAATATATGACGTAGCTTCCCGAACGCTTGCCAACCAAGTTGGATTCGTCGATTGACCTTTCTTGAAATTGGACCTACCTAGCTGGATTATTTGTCCTAGGTATGTATAGTCGTCAACAACTTCAAGTGGAATGCCTCCAACTGTCACCGGAGTAGGCACAACATGGACATTCGACATAATTGTCGTCTTATCCATGTTCATTTTAATAACTACTTGTTGAGAGGCACTACAGAGGTCATCGAGCATTTTGCTCAAGTCTTCCAGGGTTTCAGCCATGACTACGATATCGTCAGCAAATCTGAGGTGAGTGAGGTACTCGCCGTTAACATTGATGAAGTCCGCCCCAGTCCAGAAGTCTAAAGATATCCTCCAGTGCAGCGGTGAACAACTTCGGTGATATGACATCACTTTGTCTAACACCTCGCTGCAGCTGAATAAGCTCTGTGGTCTTGTCCTGGAGACGAACTGACATAGTGGCGTTGTCGTACAAACACTTCAGTGCTTCGATATATCGATAGTCAATTTGGCACCGCTGTAGAGACTGGAGCACCGCCCAAGTTTCGATCGAATCAAAGGCTTTCTCATAGTCCACAAACGCCAAGCATAATGGCCGGTTATACTCTTCGGTAATTCTTGCTCAGCTGGTCCGAATAAGTAAAAAAACACGGTTGGCCTAATATTACCTAAAATGCAGATAGAATTAAAATCGACATTTTAGAGAGAAATCCATAATCACTATCACTACATATTATTAAAAAAAGTCCCATGCCGCGTCTGACTGTTTGTCTGTTCGTGATAAACTCAAAAACTACTGAATGAATGTCCATTGGGTTGTCACCACAGAACACGATAGAAGTGTCATCTTCGCCATTAGTACCGAAACCGATGCCGCCGTTCCCGACCCCACTATTTTTACTACTACTCATGCAACTTAATATGCACAGCTTTACGCACGCACACGCAAAGTCAAACGGAGCGCGGTGATTAGTCAATCGGTCACTACCACATACACACATTGCGTTGCGTGTGTGCTGTAAATCCTCTCTGAATTTACATTTACGCTAGGGATTGACAAAATCGAATTCTTGTCGATATTAATATTTTGATATTATTATGGTATTTATTATTTAATAATAATGAATTGAAAATGTTATTATATTGAGAGGGAGGGGGAGGGGGGGTGGGCTGAAGGACGCATAAAGCGGAGACAGAGTAGGGGTACTGTAGATTTACCATAGGGGTATGGCATTAGTACGGCAGAGTTATGTCAGGAGTACGATAATGTGTGCGTCCTGAGTGGTTCAGTGGTTAACATGCTAGTCTGTCATACAAGAGGTCCCGTGTTCAATTTCCTGCCCGGCAGAAATTGAAATTATGAATTTTAATTTCTGTTACGGGTCTGGGTGTTCTATGTATAATAAGTATGTATTTAAAAAAAGTGTATAAGTACTATATCAGTTATCTAGCACCCATCCCAAACCATGGAGCATTTACTCTTTTGTCCACTTTGTCCTGCTACCTGCACTAGGGAGGAACTGTTCCTGGCGACTGGCCTTTGCCGTGGCCGACTACACGGCAGGTCACAACTAGGGTTTTCAAAAATTGACTCGACCAAGAAGAAGCACCCACAGTACAAGCTTTGCTCGGTTTGAGGCTAGATGGCGCTGTGTGCATTTGTCTACGATTATTTATTTTATTTTAGTGTAAAGGTACAGTTATAGTATGGCAAGGTCATGGCTGATATACGGTAGGGGTACGGCAGAGGTAGGGTAGGGTTACTGATAGTGCAGAGCTAAGGTAGAGGGGGGCTAGGAGTTCGTTGAATAGGAACCACTCAAACGAAGTAGCTTCGTTCAGTATAAACTTATTTTTACCCAATTTTTTAAAAGGCATTGGGAAAGTGACAGCGTTAAATAAAATTAAACACTTATATGCATGCATAATATTATAATATAATTGTATTGGTATTACACAACACACGGTTAAAAACTTACATAAGATTTTATACACAAAATTTTTTCACGCGGTATTTCACAATCTAGTAAGTATTTATTTCCAGATTTATTCACAGCATAATCCTTTTCTATAAAATGTCTCGAGCAAATGGTGCTGTACTTAGTAGGAATCCAATCTTCTCTACCAGTTGCTTCAATCCATTTTTCTCTTATGGCTGGCTCTTTAGGAAAACTATAAAATATATTAGAGAAGTAATGTACGTCATCAATATTACTACGAACAGGTGCATCCCTCGCTCAAGACGCTCAAATGGTTTGCTTCGCGTTTTTTACTTCTGGTCTACACGCCGCACAGTGCTCCACTCCCATACAAGCGATTGCTCGTAATTTAAGTCAGTCAGAAAATACCAAATACCGTTGTAAACACAGATTTACTAGTGGTTTTAAAGGTATGTGGAACAGGACGCACAGGATAGTTGTTCAGTGGTTTCCACTTAAGAAAATAAAAAATAAATTAAACATTATTTTCATTATCATTTATTTGAATTTTCTGCCATTCCAAATTGTACCTACTTGTAGAAAGGGTCCATATTTTTACCAGACTGTCCATTTTTTGGTGGAAACCATACAAAACACGGTACAAGTTGCACCTGAAAAAAGTTATGTTCCGGGGCACAAATTGCCCTAAATATAATATGTTTAGCATTATAGAAGTGTAACACATTAATAAAAAATATGTTTGAGTTTCCAACTACCACTTTTCTGCCTGGTTTTCGAAAGTTGATATAGAAAATTAAAAGTCAACGAAAACAATGACAACTTTACGATCATCTTAATTTAAAACAGTCGGTATTATCACAATTAAAATAATATATTTTAAAAGTCCAAACCTTCTTTAGCAAGTTGCATAACTTTCACTACCATATACTTTAGTACATCAATTTTATTAAATCGCAATCGCAGAGAAGAAAAACCCCGATTTTTCAAGTATCAATACGACAATGAATAGAGATACTTCAACTTAAAATATTTTACCGTTCTAATGAGTTTTAAGGAAAAAAAATATATTTTATTGCTTTTTAGTAAGTTGTCTTTAAAATAAAAGTAAAAGGATCGACTTTACTTACCTTAGGTTTTTTTAATTACGAGCAATTTCTTGTATGGGAGTAGGGCACTGTGCGCCGTCGTAATCGACGCACATTAATTGTAAAGCAATTAACTATCGCGATTTCCTTGGTTTATAGGTATCCCACCTCTACCCCACTCGTGCCCTTACAATACCCTGCTGTACCCCTTCCTTACCCCTACTAAAAACTAACATCAAAATCGGTCCGCAATTGACGGAAATTTCAAGGAACACAAGTACCTACAATAAAAGTACATTCAATCGGAATAAAAATTTCCTCCTCTTTTGATGTCAATTCTACTATACAACAAATATATTATATCAATAAACAAAAAAAATTATCGATATGGTCGGTTACTGTGCACAGCACTAGATTAGGCGCAAGGTGTCCTTGAGCGCGGGTGAATATTTTTCCTAAAATATTGATAAATACAAGGTTTTTAGACTTACCGGTGAAAAGAGATTCCTCCTTTCGTTCTAGAAGCCTGATCGCTTCTGGTTTTGCAGTTAATTATTGCGCAAAATGGCATATTTTTTACAATTTAGGCACAGCTTTTTTTTAATGCGCACTCCGCGGAATTGTGCAAGAGACTGACGGCGCGTTCGCGCCTTTTGGATCAAACTAGCTCATTTGCGCATAGTTGTGGCGCGCCTGCACCGCCTACTTAGCTTTTCTAACTACTTATTTGTTCTATGGTTGTCACGAATAGACAGAGCTTCATGAGGTAGGTTTAGGTGTATAATTTGTTCGGTTAGAAACGAATACCTTGTAAACTCTTACTACCCTTGCGAAGCCGGGGCGGGTCGCTAGTAAAATATAAATTAGAAATCAATTACAAACATTATTCATATGGAACGGGAAATGTTATTAGTCACACAATTTTACTTACATTGCCCACTAGATAAGGGCGTTATGAGTACAGACCGGTCATTATTCATAGTGACAGGACTTTTCAAATTACCCGTAACATATAAATCGAAATGAACAGTACAAAACCTGCCTAACATAAAATTATAGAGCTAGCTTAATTTAAAATGGTAAGTATATTGCACACAAAAATTGTATCAAACACATGGCAAATATAGTATATATGACACAAAACCAACTACTTATATACTATCATGCATTAGCATTTATGCTAAACATGCAATTTACATGATTTAATTTAATGTTGAAAGAAAGTAACACCTAGGTGCAAAAAAATTATAATTGAAAATCATTCAAACTTCACTAACCAAAAAATGCAGACAACATCAAGAAAAAGAAAAATAAAAGAATAATAAATTGCTTAGTTAGTGAAGATTTGAACCTCTGCGTTCTTTCCTAACACGGACTGATGATCGTGGAGTGTGAGTGGCGATGCTACCTGAGGTGTCTGCAGTTGCGGCACACTGGTCACTGTGCTGCTTACCTGTCTCACAGGTATACCTGCATCCTCAAATGCTTTCTTCTTTAAGGTATTACGAATTTGTGACCTATAACCAAAATTAAGGTAGGTATTAATTTTAAGAAAGTACATATATAAATATATTCATATAATTTTTACGAGAGATTACCATTAATATAAAGATAAAGCAGCCTGAATTAAAGCATTTAAAATGAAAACGAATAAAATCGGACGCAAGGTTCAGTCGATATGCTTAAAAGTCGAAAAATCCAATGTTGTGGCGTTTTTTTTACACTACGGGTTTTCCCCAGTGTAATTTTTTGGGACTTTTGGGATATCAATCAGGACACTATTCTCTACATTTCCACCAATTTTCAGTTTGTAGTTTCAAATGTCCGGGTCAATGTTTTATTTTCCTGCACTGTATAATTGGACTGATTCCCATACTAAATACTAACTTCGGATTTATGTACATAGTCTGCTTGTGCCAAGCTGGATTATCATGATTAATTCAGAGAACAATTCAAATTTTAAGTAGGTATATTTTCCTAAAATTATATCCTGCAATGTATAACTGTGCTCCAATTTGGTCAAGTTCCAGAGTCACAGACGTCAGATGGCAGTCACTCTACTAAAATTAACTAATCTGCCTTGCTCTGCGGGATCCCGCGGCGCTTTGGCACAACCCATACCTAACTTAACCGAATTATATCCTGTACATCCACTGCGCTTTGAGACAAACACTAACATAACCTAACCGAATTGATACTCCATACTAACGATCTGCCCAAATCGACAATTTACCCATGACCTAAATATACAAAAGCAATAATTTTGTTAACTGTAAATTCCAAACTACCTACATATTATAACTTTTACAACATTTAGATTTTTCTTATACGAAATTAAACTTATTAAGACACTGCAATTCAAATAAATCACACTTACACTGTTCTGTTTTTGATATGTTGACTGAGTTTATTTAGGTCTACAGCAAAACGGTGCACACATGATCTCAGCATTTCCACTTCTTCTTCAGTCCATTTACCACTGATGATGGAAATACATGTCAATACATTTTATTTTAAAATTTGCATAACATTTGTAAGGGTAGCCGTAGGATAAAACAAGAATCCTAGTACCCTATGCTGTCCAGGCAGGCAGTCTCAGGTTTGAATTTATGTGAACGGTAATAACTGGACACATATAGATATCTAAATTTTTTCGGCATTTTCAACTGCCAGATAACGAGTGGTACAGGAGCCTCTACGACAATAGTGTCAAGCGGGACTTAGTAAACGCTGTAACAGGACGCATCAGGAATATAGCCTGTCGCCATTTGTTTGCTTCCGGCCAGCGTACATTCATGAGGTCATCGTGGCGGAAATTATGGACGACTGCATCTTAGGCATGGGCATCATAAAGAAACATAACTGCTAAATCGACTTAACTGATGGAGTTTTAAGTGTTAATCGACTTAACTGATGGAGTTTTAGGAGAAATTAATACTTGGAGGCCCCACTGGGAAAGTGACTTGCCTTGAAAGTGACTAGTAAGAACAAACCGAATAGACGTGTACTAGTGAAGGATGCGTCGCACAAAACAACGACTCGTAAACTCCTAACACAAAGAACCCTTGTCAGTGAAAGCAAAACTGCAGTGGTGAAGGTAGCCAATCTTAACGACCACGACGTTTGCTTGGATGGAGGCGATATTATTGGAAATGCGAGAAAGTATGAGACAAACACCAAGAGTGGTTCTGCTATTACCGAACTTCTTCATGGATGCAAAGGTAACCTAAGTTATTTGCAGAGCAGATCACTAAGAGATTCAACACTTATTAACACTAGAAGCGAAAGACCTATCCGTTAGCGAGCAAGACAAATACCGATTGCAAAAGAAAAAGAAGTTCAAGAGCTATTAGAGTAGAAAACCGTCTGCAAGTCCATGGTGTTCACCAAACAAGAACCAGAACCAGGTGTCTTAATCAAGAATAACGATGGCAGCACACGATTAAGCGTGGCCTACCGACGACTAAATGAAATTACATAAAAGCTATCCTTTGCCTCGTATCGACGACACATTGGATACCCTGAGTGGCATGCACTAGTTCTCGACCTTGGATCTGAAGTCTGGCTATTGGCAGGTGAAAAGCCATTCAAAAGATAAAGAGAAGACAGCATTTCAACAAGAAGAGGTCAATGGCAGCTGTCAGTTTATCGTCGACATATATGCAAGCAACACGGCGGTCGGTGGAGCGTTGTCACAAAATCAGGGCGACGCAGTAGTCGTAATTGCTTACTTCAGTAAGTCGTTGTCGAGGCCAAAGAGATGCTGATCCTATGAAGCTGACATACAAGATATTTTTTTTACACAAAAACGAGCGGCGCGGCACTAACAATCGCTGGGGCCCACGAGTTACCCTAAAGAACATTTTTAAAATATTAATATTCTTACAGTTGCGTCACTTGTGCTTATAATTATTGTTCATATTTATAAGTACAGAACATCTTATCAAAAACTTTCTGATAATGCACGTAAGAACAAGATTAAGGACAGGTTTCAGATTGACAAATGGGAAATCTCTTTTTGTACCTCATGGTGTATCTTTTTTAATAACATTTCTGAAGAGTTACAAAACCTACCTCTGGATTAATTTAAAAAACAACACAAATAAAGCATACTACAAATAACATGACAAGTTTAATTTGTGTAATCAATAATTGATGTTTTTACAGTGATTAGACATTTTATACAATACTTAATTGAATTATAATAGTTAACTTGATGACTTTTTCTTGTATTAATTATATATAACTGATAATAGAATAGAATATGTTTATTCCAAGAAGCAATACAAATACTTACATATTACAAAGAGACACAAATTCATAAATTCAACATGGAAAGTATCTTGCACTGCTCAAGGAATCGGAGCTGACTCAGCATATTGTTGCTAGATGGTGAAACTAACAATACTGATATTCTGTCAGCACCAGAGTTGATAATGATGTTTTGTAACTGATATTAATTTCACATTTTAGAGAATTGACATTTTATATAATTTAATCAAAATAATTAACTTGTCCAATGTTATTTTAGTGGTGAAACTATATTAATTTTTTTTTACTTTTAATTTCCTTGACACTGTATGAACAACAATATTAAAGACATAAGAACCTAAAATAAGTGTAAAGCCTAAACTGAATTAATTATTTTGACTATTGACTTCTGTGCAACCAGAAGAGAACTCTTAGCTGTGGTAAAGAATCTAGAAAATTTCAACATCAGCAAACAGTTTGTGCTCCGTACCATACTGATTACGCTGCCATTGGCTGTTACAATTTAAAAACCCAGATGGACAGGTTGCCTGGTGTATCGAACAACTTTGACTACAACATTACGAAAAATGCCCAGGTATATCTAATCTAATATGTAACCTACATGGATGCAGGAGAAAATAAATTGATTTTAAGTAACCAGTTCTTACAAAATTAATAGAAGAACGCCCATAGTCATTCATTAATGTCTGGAAAATAAATAGTTACACAAATCATAATGGTATAGTTCCAGAGATTGTTTGTAACCTAGCCTTACAAGTCCCTCTTACAATTTATACATTCTAGTTTTCTGAAAACTAGCATGATGAAATGAGCTCAAAAATAGCATACTGTTGTGCTTGAAACTAATATGTCCCAGGGATTTTATTTAGAATTTCTCTTGGCATTGAAAGGGTTTACTTAGAAGAAAAGTTTTAATTGACATTTATATGATTTAATGCTAATTTATTTTGTTTTAGCGAAATGGGAGTACAAAATTAGTACAAATTTTAGGTTTTGTTGATTATACTCTAGATCCTTCAACTATTTTGTTAGCATTGATTTCAGCCTGGGTGCACCACTTCCTGGCCGGACAGGGCCATATCTCCTAAACAAGACAGAGGTACAAAATCTGATAAAAGTGATACATAGTACCTATTTCATGTAACTAAGTACCACAGAAATTTATTAGAAAGACATTCTTGGTCAACATAACCACAGCTTTTGAACAAATACACTGATTGGTTGGTAATGATAAAGGCAATTTATCCTTTGAGAAATATTTAGGTGTCTTCACGAGGTTGCAACTGCTTTGCTGGTATTGATATCAGTTGTGTCGGGCCTGGAACTGGTACTCCATGACCCGACCAGCTGATCTCCATAACTAGAGAGAAAACAAATTCTGATTTTCATGGTACAAAATAGTACAAATTCAGGGTGTTTTGTACCACCAAAAGATTTAAGAAAAGTTTCCATTTCCGTAATAACATGAGAGTTTTGTCAAGACCATGTGGTATCTGCCTACCCCTGCCTAGGAGGTATATAGTGTAAATAATTTTACTAACCCAGGTTGTGTGTCCGACATAGGATGAAGTAGCATTGTCATCTCGCCTAATTTGTTAAATGCGGAACCGGCTTCTCGAAATATTTCACCCACCTAAAATAAATTAATTGGACTAACATTATACCTTTATGTAGTTTACACTGTGATGTGCATGCTTGATGGAACCAGGCGCAGATCCACAGGGGGGGGGATAGTCAATTTGCCTTGCATAAGGTCAAAAATTTATTATTAATCACTCCAACTTTTTAGAACAGAAATTTCTAGCACGCTGCTCGTTCATTTTGTCATACTATTCACCAATCTTTCAAAACCGTAGGCAAACTGGCAAGCGGGCCACCTGATGGAAAGTGGTCACCACTGCCTATAGACATTAGCAACACTGAGTATCCAATGCGTTGCCCACCTCTATAACACGTTGCTCTGGCAGCAAAAAGGCAAACGCCTCTCCACTGCCAAAGCCGGTACTCCAAATCCCCACCCCATAGAGCACTGGAGACCTTACTAACCAGCAGAAACACAATACTATTAAAAGAGTATTGTTTAGATGCGGTATTCTGTGAGGTAGAGGTACTTCCCCAGTTGAGCGGCTCAAATTCGAACGAGTTACCATGCTTACCTCTCTTAATTCCTAAAATTCTGTAGTACCTATTTATTTTAACAACCATAATGTTAAAAGTTTCGTGAGCACTCCGATTGCTCATTCAATCATTTTAATTTCTTTTATTGGGATCAGCATCACACATCATCACTCAACAATATTGATCATAGGTTTCAATTACTTTTCTTACCTTACACCAAGCTTGTAGCGGTCGCTCATATGGTTACGTTTGTAATGATTACCCATTGCTGTTAAAACCCAAAATATAAAAAATTTGTACCCAAAATGTCACATATTTCGAGGTTGCTTAGCTCGCTCATTCAGGTTTCAGATACTTTTTTTATAATTCACCTAGCTCGTTGTGGTTACTCATTCATTGATTTCCTTAAATTCCTCCACTCCTATTGTGAAGGTCACCGCAGCTTTTAAGACCCAAAATGACAAAAATTAATAAGCTTTTAAAAATCACTGCGCTCGCTCATTCATTCAATTCACTCCAGCTTTAAAGACCTCAAACGTAAAAAATTTCGAACTCGCTCCACGAGCACATTCATTGTTCATACCATATTTTAAAACTTAAAATTCCAAGCTCACTTCACTCGCTCATTCATTTATTGTTCACCCTACTAAAAAGGATAAATTTCTTTTTATTCAGGGCGCTCGCTCATTGTGTAGAGAATACATATAATTAGAAGATAGGAACCTATAATTTAGACTTTTGCCCCCCACCCCTCATCCAAATCCTGGATCCGCGCCTGGATGGAACACCATTATATTATATAAAACAATTTTATACACTAGTTCCACTGAATATACTGTACTTATAAACTTTTAATCCATTGTGACCCGTTTCGGACATCATCTGGCATTTGCCATATACTTTTAATTAATTGCCATATGCCAGATGAATTAAAAACATATTGCATATGCTAGAAGATCAAGATCGAAACCGGTCGCAAATAATTAAAAGTTATAGAATAATATATTCAATGGAACTAGTGTATAAAAGTGTTTTAATGTATAATTATACATTTATCCCCTTTATCGTGCTAGGTTTAACTAATTAATGAAACAAACCGGTCTTTCACACTTACCTTAACTGCAGAATTGTTCATGTTGGGTGGAGTAGTTTTTAGTATTACTGAGTACCTAAGCTTTCTGTAGTTAACGCTAGCTAAATCAAAAAGACTTCAATATCGCAAAACCCTGGATTTTTTTTCCGCGATACAAGTTCACTGTGGCACAAATGTATTCTCCCTCTACGGGCACAAAAGCACAAATTAACGATTGCGGCACGCCAAAGAGTAGACAAACGGCACGCTTCTACCACAGATTACTACATATTGCCTACGGGCTTCTATACCTCCTCTACGCCCTGCGCCCGCTGGCAGCCCATGAAACACAACGACAGGGGTGGTACCGCCTACATATTGTGGAATGACGTCACAGCATATATACCGCCTACTCAAAATCGGTCACGTATGAACGAAATGGCGTAATTCGATCGGGATATTCATCGAGTGTGTAGCGTCGCCAATGCCAAGTACAGTAACGAACCCTTTCGCATTTTGATTTTGAAATTGTATTTGAATAAATTGAATAAAATGCTAGAATAATATACTTTATTTTAACAGAATAGTGTAAGATTATTTTCCCACTTAACTGGAATCACCTAAATCCGATGCCCAAATACTCGACAAAAATACGTTTCATAAACCGCTAGGAAATAACTAGCGCTGCGCCGATAGGTAAAAGCGCACTCCACATGTTCGCCGAAACTTCCGGCGAAACTTTTGTCGGAACTTTGGTCGATCCTCTACATTCTCGCCTATTAGCTTAGATCATATAGTTAAGGATAAGACTTACAGGCGCTTTCCCCTCTGCCGAGGTATAAGATTAACGAACTCCAAAAAATCTAATGCTTTCATAAAAACCATTTACGTAATCGATTACAAACAGTCGCGCATCGGTAAATCATCGTAAGGACGTCTGCGAGTGCTCCGCTAAAATGCCGTTTTGTGCTGTTAACTCGTGCAAAAACAAGTCCAACACATCAAACATTAAAAAAGATGGAATAACCTTTCATTTGTGAGTATTTTTTTTATTTATTTACGTATATTTCTATTTAAATGTAATTTCTAATAATCGTAATGATGTATCGATTAGATAGTGAGCAATATGAAGAATCGAGTCATGTTACTTATGTTTGTGCGACACGAGACTACATGCACTCCCCACGAGACTAGTGTTTTAAGAAATACAACTTAAGACTCTATGTTCTAAGCAATAGAGATTAATCGTGTATGAATTTAAGTCAATCAAAAAATTTCGAAAAAATTTCCGACTTTTTGAGTGACGTGACTTTACTTCTTAACTATCGATGTCGATAAAAATTTATACTTAGTATAATTTTAATGAGACGAAACATAAATCCGATTGTTTTGAACTTTTACACGACTGCACAAACAAGTAGTTTAATGTGTATTATGTAAGTATGTATGTGATATTTATTTAAATGTGAAAAAATCAAAATGTGATAATAATCACGTGTATGTTATCAAATGACGTAGTCGGGGTATAGTTTTTAGGGTTTCGGAGCCAAATGGCAAAAACCGAACTCTTATGTGTGAACTGCATTAAGATTTTCATACAAAAATAGAAAAAAATAATAATAAATTTTGGGGGTCCCCATACATAGAACTGAAATTTAAATTTTTTTTAGGCGATACAGGCGCGTGAGAATAGGAGACAACTCGGGGGCACAACTACGCAGGACTATTGCTGGTATATCATCTGGTCCACTAGCCTTGTTCACGTCTAGACTCCGCAGGATTTTTAATATCTCTTTCTGATGTATACGCACCTCTGCCATAGTGCAGTCAGCGCGGGGTGAGATAGGTGGAGTTTTACCTGCAGTATCCAAACGTGAATTCGCCGCGAATTGAGAAGAAAGTAAATTTGCTTTCCCTTCCGCAGCATGCGCCAGTGTCCCATCCGGTTTCAACAATGGTGGTAACGAAGATTGACTAAAGTTGGATTCGACCGCTTTTGCCAAAGACCAAAACGCCGTAAGAGGCCAGTTTGGTGCCAATACGGCCCATGTGGTCGAAACGAGCCCTGCGTAGCGTCCTTTTGCAAGACTTGGCGGCGAGGTTAAAGGCTTTCTTCAGTTTGCGAGTATCCGGAGACATATGCGCTCGAGCCTCAGCCCAGGCAGAGTATGCCGCTTGCTTCAGCGCTTCAGCGCGATTGCAGTCAGCACTAAACCATGGATGAGACTTGCCATTCATCGCTACGTCAGAATATGGAATGAAGTATTCCATTCCCTGCCGTATAACCGCGGTAACGGCTTCAGCACAACTCGACGGATCGCCCGAAGAGAAGCATGCCTCCCGCCAAGGATAGGACGAAAATAAGTGACGCATCTCATCCCAATCTGCTGATTTGTATCGCCACACCCGTCGGGGGTTGCGTGGGCTTTGCTCGGGTGGGGAATAGACGTATACAGATTTCACCAGACAGTGGTCGGATGTACCCAGTGGTGCGAAAACCGATAAACGCAGGCAAACAAGATTTGCACTTGACCGGTATCCACTAGAAGCCACAAAATGGACAAACCAGACCCTTCAAAGCATCTGAGACGCCGAATGCAGATGTCGTCGCGAGCGTACACACAGATTCCGGCACGAGGAACGAACCTGTGCTCGAGAGTATACCCTGGGTAACTGAGGTACGCCGCGTCAGCCGGACTTCTGATCAGCGTCTCAGTGAGGAACAGCAGCTGCGGCTTTTCAGTCTCGAGGTGGTGGTGGACTGCATTGAGATTTGAGTGCAGGCCTCGGATGTTAGTGAGGTGCACTTTGAGTGGGAGGGGGGACTTACATATGTTCCATTTCACAAGGTCAGTCAAGATCATATAGAAATATTATTTTCTAAAATTCAAAGCCATGGTGGATTTTCTGACAATCCTACAGCGCGACAATTCGAGTCTATTTATAAAAAGCTTTGATCCACAATGAACTGTCAGTAACAAGCGTAGGGACCAACTGCATTCCATTGGAAAACATTGGTATTCTAAATTGTTCTTCAATAGATAAAATTAATAACACTTCTTGTTCCCGTACAACAATTGAAGAAACTTACAGTAAGGATAAAGATGACGCGGATGATATAGATTTAGAATCACAACTTTATGTCTCACGTTGTGTATTCTATTTCAAAGCAAATTAAATGTGATGCATGCTTAAAGGTTATTTTTGGGGAGTGTGAGGAAAAAAGCTTGATATACTACAAAACAAAAGGCTATTTAAAATATGCTTCAAAATATGTAATAATGTTATGTCGACTTTGCGAAAAAATCATAAGACAAAATCTTGATGAAAATAAAAAAATTACTACTACGTGTACCACGACATATATTGTGGCAAAATGTCTACGTCAGGTTATGAATGATAATTTGTTTCCTGATGTGGAACAACATGATGGTGACATTTTAGTAAATCATAAAATAGAATTAACTAAAACAGTATTATCAAAGTACGCAAACACTAGGATTGCATATCTTACAAAAAAAAGTGACCCTAAAAAATGTATACGGCACATTTATACTAAATTGATTCATTTTAAAAATCAATAAATGTCATTTTTTCATTATTTTGGTTGACTAAAGTTTTTTTTTTAATTTTGTTCTGTTTGTCATTCAATTGGGTATTTTCTTCTATTTTTTTTTAATATCCATTTATGAAACTTCTCTGTGTCCGCGTCAATATATGCCGGACACCACACGGCCAATGGATTCAATCAAATTATTAAATTAATATGTATGTATTTTCGAATTTCAACAAATTTAATAATTTTGTAATATCGATAATTATGTCGATACGATTTTTAATTGGTTACCTCCCTTTAGAGCGAGTGTATTATTACGTATACGTACACAGATTTTTCTGTGTAACACATATTTGTGTGCAAAAACAAGCTAGTGTGTCAATTTTGAAATAGTGTGAGTTTGTAAAGACAAACATTATTTTTGTGAATGTGTGATTTTGTTTCATAGTGTGATTTACCCTCCCCGCACCAAAATCGGCAGAAAGTTTTGTTAGAAGATTTGTCCACAAATCTTATCCTTAACTATATGATCTAAGCCTATTAGGGATGTGGTGGTGTCAAAACGCGCGACATTTTATCGATTCATCGGTGTAATATCGGTAATCTACTGTAAACAGGGTCAGAGAGGTGATGGCAGGTTCTCTACTGTAATTACTTGATCTACTAATATCCTGGATCATGGTCAAGTGTACCCCGAACCTGTTACGGGAAAAAGCGCTTGGAATATAAATATAAAATCGATCGAATTGAGACGACAACAAACTATCTCTACTTAGTCTATGAAATAGGCGAGACATGCCAAACATGCACGGGACTACACGAATACTCCCTCTACATTCTCGTGTTCCCGCGAAACTGTCCACATGTGGAGCGCGCTTAATAAAGCGTACTCCACATGTTCGTCATTCTGCGGGATCACGAGAATGTAGAGGGAGTATTCGCCTATATTCGTGTAGTCCGTCCATGTTTGGCTTGTCTCGCCTATTTTATAGACTAAGTAGAGATGTATCGATTTTAAATTTATCTTCCTAGCGTTTCTTCCCGTAACAGGTTCGGGGTACACTTGACCATGATCTAGGATAGGTACTAGTAGATCAGGTAATGACAGTAGAGCAGCTACTATCACCTCGGTGACCCTGTTTACAGCAGAAGGTACCAGATTAGCGATATTACACCGATGACTCGATATATTATAGACGCATTTGACACCTACTACAACCCTAAGAGGCGAGAATGTAGAGGGTCTACCAAAGTCCTGACAAAAGTTTCGTCGAACATGTGGAGTATGCTTAGCGCTTAAACTTATGATAGGAAGTGATTTAGGCGGTACTTAGTCCCTAGCTAGGCATCGCCATATGTTTCCGTATCTGACAAAAGGTCAACTCAATCGGGAGTTGCCAACATCACGTACGAATGGGTTTGGCATCCATCCAAACTGCGTCTTGTCGATTGATTCTATCCCTTTGATGTTACCGCCACGTTTCGGATCAGAGCACAGTGCTCCACTCTTAAAAACAACGAAGGTAAGTAAAATTTTTATTTTTATTTTAAAAACAACTTACTGAAGAGCAAAAATATATACTATTTTATCCTTAAAAATTATTAGTACGGTAAAATATTTTTAATTAAAGTATGTCTACATAGTCATTGTATTATCGATACTTCAAAAATCTGCGTTTCAACTAAGTGTATGGTAGTGAAAATTATGCAGCTTGCTAAAGATGGTTTCGACTTTAAAAAAATATTATTTTAATTGTGATAATACCGACTGTTTTAAACTTTCGAAGAACAGGGGATGCAGTCTCGACATACATATTATTTATACATATATGATACATATCTTGGTACACTTATTGTTGTTGGCAGATATAGAGCCAAAGTCGTTCTTAGTAGATAAAGAGCTAATTTGACGGGCTCTGAGAGCAAAATCTGTGCCCGAGGCATACATTTGTATTATACAGGACATGTATGCCAATACTGGAGCTGTCGTCAAAACCATCGTAGGCCATACTAATCCCTTCCCGAATACTGTAGGGGTTCACCAGGGTTCTGTTCTGAACCCTTACTTGTTTTACATTGTGCGCGATGCCCTCTCAGCAGAAATTCAGAACATGCCTCCCTGGCTTATGAAGTACGCTGACGACATTGTACTGGTGAGTAAGCTTAGGCAGGACCTTACCTTCATGTTTATGTAGAGCGGCCCTCGTGGATAAAATTCATGCTTAAATAGTAGCGTGACAAGTAATTTGATTGTCAGACACAAATTTGTAAACAAACGATTCAGTTTATGTATTGGCAAAATAATTTATTATTTTGTGTTGAACGTTTTGTTATTTTATTTTATTAGTGAAGTGCATTAGACCACTACATTAAGTATATTATAAGTCGCTGGTTATCGCTCGTAGAATGTGTGTAGAGGTGTCCATAATATGTGTTAAAGATTCTTGTTTCATGAGCTTTTTTATTTGAAATATCTCGAGGTTTCAGTTATTTCTTGACTTAAATAATATTTTTCATAATTACCTATTTAATCCCAAGATATATGTAAAATTAATTTGGGTCGGGCGTGTGATAGTGATGTGTTCGTTGCTTTTCCCCAGTGTCGATGTAAACAAAAAATACCTATTGATCACAAAGAGTGGAAAAAATTGGGGAGATCGTTCACTAAAATATTAGTTCAGCTTTGAAATTTGTAAGTAAGTTGATCTGATTTTGAGTCGATGAGTTTTCCCTATTTGGCTAGCATTATCTCTAATATTCTACCTAGTTTTAAATTATTACTAGTCGGCAGCAGCTTAAACCCACGCGCAGTTCGGATCTATGTAAAAAATCAACAACCAAAAATAAACTTATAACTTTCCCGGGATAAAAGTGACCTGTATCACTGAGAGTAATGTAGCTTTCTATTAATGAAAGTGATTTTTAAAAACGTTCTTGTACTTTTTGAGTTTATTCATTACAAACAAACAAAAATACAAATCTTTTTTCTTCACAATATTAGTATCTACCGATTACCTGATGATTGTATGTGGCGCGGTAATAAATAGGTCGGAAGGTCTACAGAAGTAGGTGCTGATATTACCACACATGCTGTCTCTAACAAAATATATTTTTTTAAAGATTTTATAATTGCTAATTTACAAATAAAATACACAAAGGAACAAGGCAAAAAGTGCAAGGAAACATTATTTTAAGGGAAAGTGCCTAATTATGCCAAGTACCTACTTAAGCAGGGATTGTGATTACTTACGAATAGTTCTTATTACATCGATATCGATAATATCGCTTATTGCAGTACATCGAAAGAAAATATCGACTGAGTGGACATCCCTTTCTATGAGCCCTGATCAAGCAAAGCTCTAACGACGTATTTCTACCCATATGTTGATGATGCATAAGTCGAAGCTGTTGCTAGTAAAATATTGTAACTCTGAAGTTCTCCTTTTGCAAAGTGAGCTACAAGTTTAGTCTCCTCAGATGATGATATCTTCTGGATTTGTTTATCTCTTTCGTTCTTATCATCCTTTGTACTATTCTCAACAGCACTATTTCTCTTAAAATGTAGCATAGTATGATGCCTTCTTCCACACTTCGTGCAGCATGTCGGTTGACGGCATTTACTGACTACATGATATGGTGACAAACAATTGAAACAAAGCCTCGTAGTTTGTATAAAATCTACTCTCTCTTTTACAGTTTGTTTGTCAAAACTGGCGCAGTGAAATAAATAATGTTGATCATTACACATTGAGCAGGTTATATCAGTTTTACGATTATCTTGTACGGCTGCGTGAAATGACTTTGTTTTAGCAGAGGGTCGAAATTTGTTACTCGGTGTTGCATTCGTCGCTTTACCCGCCCCTATCATTTCTAAACTACGAAATCTGGATTCCAAGAAATCTACAAGTTGTTCCCAAGTCGGCAAGCCTTCTGATAGCACAGACATGTGCTCTTCCCATAGTTTATGCGACTCGGTATCCAATTTAGATACTACAATATATACTACCATTACATCACAAATGTCAGGAATGCCCCTATTTTTTATAGATTTTAGGCAGTACGTGGTTGTGTCCAATAACTGCTTAATTTCGCTGGCTGACTATGACGGAAGTACTTTTTGTGAAAACAATGTTTTTAATACGGCGTTAAGTAGAATTGACGTAAATTTTCTAAGTTTTTACCATAGAAAAATAAGTAGTTAGAAAAGCTAAGTAGGCGGTGCAGTCGCACCACAACTATGCGCAAATGGGCTAATTTCCTTCAAAAGGCGCGAACGCGCCGTCAGTCTCTTGCGGAATTCAACGGAGTGCGCATCAAAAAAAGCTGTGCCTAAAATGTTAAAAATATGCCATCTTGCGCAATAGTTAATTGCGAGCAAGAAGCTAACAGACTTCTAAAACAAAAGGAGTGATTTCATTTCACCGTTAAGTCTAAAAACCTTGTATTTATCAATATTTTACCGAAAATATTCACCCGCGCTCAAGGATACCTTGCGCCCAATCTAGTGCTGTGCACATGAACCGACCTTATCGATAAATTATTTTGTTTATTGATATAATATATTTGTAGTACAGTAGAACTGACATCAAAAAAGGAGATGATTCTTATTTCGATTGAATGTTCTTTTATTGTAGGTACGTGTGTTCCTTGAAATTTTCGTCAATTGCGGACCAATTTTGATATTAGTTTTTAGTAGGGACACAACAGGGGCACGGGTGGGGTATAGGTGGGGTAGAGGTATGATGCAGTTACCTCAACACTAAAATAAAATAAATACCTAATTGTAGACAAATTCACACAGCCCCATCTAGCCCTAAACTGAGCAAACCTTGTATTATGGGTGCTAGATAATTGATATAGTACTTATACCCTTTTTTTTAAATACATACTTATTAAACATAGAACACCCAGACCCGTTACAGAAATTAAAATTCATCATTTAAGTTTCTTCCCGGCCGGAAAACGAACCCGCAACCTCTTGTATGGCAAACTAGCATGTTAAGCACTGAACTACTCAGGACGTCACACACTATCGTACTCCTGACATATTCCTGCCATACCCCTACGGTAAATCTACCGTACCTCTACTCACTTTATCTCCTCTCTACGCGTTCTTGAACCCCGCCTCACCCCCCTCAATATAATAACATTTTCAATTAATTACTATTAAATAATAAATACCATAATAATAGTTAGAATTTTATCGAAATATTAATATCGACAAGAATTCGATTTTGTCAATCCCTAGCGTAAATGTAAATTCAGAGAGGATTTACTGCACACACGCAACGCAATGTGTGTATGTGGTAGTGACCGATTGACTAATCACAGCGCTCCGTTTGACTTTGCGTGTGCGTGCGTAAGCCTTGCATATTAAGTTGCATGAGTAGTGGTAAGAATAGTGGGGTCGGGAACGGCGGCATCGGTTTCGGTACTAATGGCGAAGATGCCACTTCTATCGTGAACTGTGGTTTTTACGATACTACAAAATATTTCTAAGTCCAAAATGTTGCTAAAATTATCTTTCAAAGTCTTTAACACGAAACGTAAATTTTTACAAGTCCACATTTCCAGTCCATTTCCCAGTTTCGGCACCAATGTATAAATTCACTCGAAATAATACTCACACACGTTATGCTTTACTCACTGTTGTACTGTACTATTTATTCTCAAAACACTCTCGCAAATCACATTTCATTCAATATTTGCATAATTGAGGTACCGTACCGATAATCTTTGCTATTCGGCCGTAAACATCTTCCAAATGACACAGCAACTTATCTGCTCTAAACTCGGTTATACATTTTTGAACAACTCTAAATATTTCATTTCTCATGCTGATTTTATTCATTTTTGCATTCATTGCGACAATGAGGAGTTTTCCAATAGGTATCTAAAACATTCTTAACCACTCACTAGATGGCGGCCCGACAATTTTGGTAATTGATAATCGCTTGAAAATGGTTCTTAGCAAAGGGGATATAAACACTGGGTACGTTGTATTGGATAATATTGTATTTATCAATAGTTTTCAACCGTTTTAGAGGTTGTTATAAAATGGAACATAGTACCTATTCATAAAAATATGTATTTGTACATTTCGTGCAATCTTTAAAAGTTATGTTTATATTAATAAACATTTGATTTTTAGGTTAAGTATTAGATGGCTGCATGATATCACTGCCAAAATCATACAGATTTATAAAAAATTAACAGTATTGTAGGAACGCCATCTATTGATGCTTTTTGAAACCAACTGACAATACCTACTGGAAAACTCCTCATAAATGTCCAACACAGTAAAAATCTAGAAATATACATGCCGCAGCCAAATGGTTAAATTAGCCGGTTAATTAAACGGCTAGCTATTTAAGGAATTATTTAATTGAAAATTGGCCAAATTCATGAACTTTGAAAGTAAAGTCAAATAAACGATATTGCCTCGAGTTTACGGAGCTCTTCCATTCATTGTCATAATGCTAACCTAAACTAACCGAATAGAAACCTAATGCAAACTATTATTATACTTTGAAGTTATTGTGGGTAGGTTAGCATTGGAACAATGTGTGAAAGAGCTGCTTAAACTCGAGGCAATATCGTTCTTTCAACATCACTTTAAAATCTTATGACACTGGCAAATTTTCAACTAAATAATTGCTCAAAAAGCTAGCCGTTTAGTTAACCGGCTAATTTAACCATCCGGCTGCGACATACACATATCAACTTAAACATAACAACAACAAAACAACGACAATGTCCAGATGACGTGACAGCCGAAGTCAAATTGAGCACAGATAGGTATAGAATATTTGAGTTTGATAGTAATTTAGTGTAGCCAATTTAGGCGAGAGCAGTAGTTCCCAAAACAGTATTTTCACGCTTGCTTTGTCAGCAAAATACAGACCAGAAAAAACAACGAGGTCTATGGGGATGCTACATACACCATATTTATCGTGATACGTGGATACGATCCTGGATCACGATAGTTATCGAGTGTGTAGGTCCACGGATTGTGATACAGATTACACGATTTCTAGAGAATCAGAGTCTATTGTAGTATCCGTCGACGATACGTATCGCGATAATATCGTAGCTTCCGCCAAAGAGTGTCGAACCGCTGCTCTTATCCAAGGACCAATAACTCGATTCGCCGTCAAATACTTTGACGGACAGACGGACGGAAGGAGGAAAGGAAAAAGAAAAAAAAGACAAAAAGTCTGTCGCGTTATCCATCAACGTATTTGTGTACTACCTATTTCTCGATTTGTGAACAATTGAATGTAGATATGAAAACTAAAACAAAAGAATATTTTTATTAGTTTGCCAGTGGAACCAATACACAGTTATGCCCTGTGGTTATGCTACATCCACGTCCGTTCCAAATATTGCATTTGGTGTAGGTGAACAGCATAAGTACCGTGTCACGCCACGCCTGTCTTGTTGATGAGAACAGAATGTCGCTGTATTTTCACCTAGATTCTCAGAAACTGAGACTCTCCAACCCTAACAACGGATAATCTTGAAGCTTTTGCTAATGGTGCTTTGTTACGTCTGAATTTTTCTGTTTTCTTTCAAAATGCAAGTTTTTTTCGTCTTTTTGCTAGTTTCTTTGGCACTGGGCTACGATAAAGGTAAATAAATAAATGTCTTGGCAAATTTTAATATTATTATGTTTTATGAAAATGATTACATGTTAAATTTATTTCAGCATCATTTTATGGTGCGAGTTATGTTGCTTATCCACTCCAAGAAGCAAAAGGTGTTACTGATATCAGTTTTCGGTTTCGGACTCATCTTTCTGATGCATTATTGCTTCTAGCTGCGGGAAAAACAGATTACTGCATGGTGAGAAAGTATTTATCAATAAACACTTGGGTTAGAGGATACCAAAGGGTGCAAGTCGAAATTTTACAAGTCTTTTTTCCTCAGCGCCCCCTTTGCTACACTCCAACCAACACTTGAAATTAATTTGTATTTTTCTAAAATATATTTGTGTTGTTTTAACTTACAAAGTCTTTTAAATCTGTGCACTAAACTTGTACAAAATCACTATACAATCTATTTACTGTCTTTGATTTGTAGATACGTTTAGAAAGTGGTCGATTAAAACTCCACATAAATCTTGGAGCTGGTGAGAGTGAATTATCGTCTTCTAAAGGAATATATCTCAATGATACTCAGTGGCATCATGTCAGTATTGTCCGTAGAGAAGCAAATCTGACAATGAAGGTAAAATTTATTACATAACAGCTATTTATATTTAATTGTAAGTTATTGTTAATTGGATGTGTGAATTTTTACAGGTTGATGACAATATTGTTAAGAAGAAATTACCGGGTAGATTCTTTGAACTTAATATTCATTTTGGGGTATTTCTTGGTGGACAAGGGGATTTTTCTGAACTATTCTTAGGACACATGGAAAATTTTCGAGGGTGCATGGAAGATGTGAGTAGATTTTGTACAATTAAGATATAATAAAAATAAATGTGTAATTATTTTAAACAATTACTTATGTTTTATTAAAGGTATATTACAATGACTTTAAAATCATTGAGAAGGCTCGTAGTCGTAGTGGATCAGTCCATGTTGAAGGAGTGACTTGGAATTGTGCACCTGAGTTTGATGCTGATATAACTACAGACATCAGTTTCATAGATGAGGGTGCATACTTGATTTTACCCAAAATTAACTCAAGAGCTGGTGGACGGTAAGAACTAGATTAATATAATATAGTCTCGTATCTAAATTAGCATTCCACCACAAGAAATAACTATCTATAAACCAAATTTAGGCTTTTACTAAATGTTGTAGTTTTCGTGGTACCTAATTATAAATTTTGGTCTGGTTTTAGGTGGCAAATAGAATTTAAAACAATTGTCCAAAATTCTATTATTCTGTATAATCCTGGTGGAGGACGTGGTTCTGATTTCTTAGCTGTTGAGATCCTTGATGGGTATGTGCGAGTAAAAATGGCTCGAGGACAAATTGTGCACTCAAGCAGAGTGAATGATGGACAATGGCATAAAATGCATTTGTTGTTCAATCCCTCACTGATAGAGGTAAGTTTATTAACAACAAGGGTTCCACCTGTGTAGACTACATGTTATATTCAGCATATTTGTTTATTGTTTAGGCATGAAGAGGTAGGATGATGCCAGGATTTGTTACTAAGATTTTTGGCATCCTTTATTTTGTTGATTGTTTACTTTTGTATGCAGAATTTTTATTTATATGTACATTGCATATGTGAGTGATTGTGATGTAAATATAAAATAGAATAAGTAACTGCAAAAGCGATTGTACATACATGCCACATCAAGCCTTTTCGCAAAAAGCGATTGTTTGTTTTCGCTTTTTGGCCACTGTGGCAACCAAGTTTTGCTACCAGTTTTATTATATTTATTATACATATAAGCAAATACTTACAATTTTGCGAGTTTTATGATTGTAATTTTTAAATCATTATTAAAACTAATTTTACTAAAGAGAATCGATTTGATATTATAGATGCTTTTGTTTGTTCAAAATGATGACAGAAGCTACTTTCTGGTTCAAAAGTTATTTCATCTGTACTAAAAGTCTCCATAACGTGGGCTGTATTTTATTATAAAAGATCACTGGTTTCTGATATTTTTTTAAGAGCAGATTTTTTTAATAATTAATATTGCATATTTTATTATTCGATTTTTTCATGTAGCGATTTTTCATATAGCGATTTTAAAATAATTTTCGAAATTCTTTCATTATTTTCGGAGCTGAACTTGGATGTTTATCCAATTCCAAAGTTGTCAGTTTATTAGTATTATTAGCCAAATATTAGTATAATGTCCGTTGAAAGTAAAGGCTCATTTATTAAAAACGTATCTTTTTATTTCAGCTTTCTATAGATAATATTGCAATGACCACAAGGATTGAGAGTAGCGGAACTAGGTATCTTGATCTTTCGGATTCATTTTACCTTGGAGGCATCGAGATGGAGAAGCGACAAAGGGCGTTTGCTAAAGGGATTAAAGCTGCAGACTCGAGCATCATGGTAAATTCCAAAGAAGTTTAATGTTATCCTAAATTTTTTGAAGTATGTTTATGGAGTATAGACTATCAGTGTACTTATATGTTCTGTGAGACTAACCAACGAAAGAAGCAGATAACGCAAGTTTCACTATCGGTACACAGGTTTGCTCTACATATGATATTGATTATAAAATCTGTGAGGTAAGGTTTAGGGTGCCCGTGCGCACCGGCAATCTCAGTCAGATATGTATCTGATTTACGTTGCGGATTTTCAATACCGCGAGAATCCTCAGTCGTTGAGTAGTCTTAAGTGCATTTAGCCCGGTGTTTAATTATCACCTGTTGATAATGATGAAAGCCCATTGAAATTTATATCGCAGACTTGTGATACTACAACACAAACAATATTCCCATGCAGGGTTGCATAAAGCCGATCGAGGTTGACGACAGGCTGTACGGGCTGCCCAATGCGGTGGTGACGTATGGGGTGAGCCCCAAGTGCGTGTGGTGGTACCCTTGCCACGCGAGCCCCGGGAACCCGCCGTGCGTGCCGCGCGCCACCTGCGAACAACACGGCGTCGACCACTTCAGCTGCAAGTGTGATAACGAGCTCTGCATCAATCCAGACTACGCCGAAAAGTACAAGGTATGCATGGATATTTATTACTTAGTAATTGATGTTTTCAAAGACTGCACTTTTTTGTTGGGCAGGGTACTAAATGTTGCGTGTCATTTCACCAACTACTAATCGCCGAACCAGGCGTACCATACTTTTTAACTTGCTGTCGAAAAACGCTCATTATCTATAACCATCGTATTACATATTTTTCCAATGACTAAAAGACTATCCCTAGGTACTTAACTACTTTTACTTGATACTATTACTTTGACAGGTGTTCTCGAAATCGAGTAGCGAATTGGAGCTGGTCGCTTTGTATCCTCTTTCCGTGCAAGAAGGTGGTGTGACAGTTATTACCACACAAAATATTGACGTGATTTTGGACCATCATAAGTACGGCGTACGTCCGTCAGGAGTGTTGCTGCACGTGGCCCAGTCTCCACAACACGGTCGCATTGCAATAGACTTATCGCTACAGAGGAACACGCCACAGTACACGAACTATGTCGAAGGCGAAGGGAAATCTAAGCAGTTCTTTACACTCATGGACCTTTCTAGAGATAAGGTAAGTTTATAGTGATTATTATACTTTTATAAGTCTACTTTCTTCCAAATTACATACCTCATGCTTCTGTAAATTTCAGGTTCGGTACGTGCACGATGGGTCAGAGAACCACCAGGATGCTATAGTGCTAGACATGGAGCTAATCCCAGAGACGAAATTCACGCTGCCTAGCTACCTGCAGGGCCGCAATACATTCGTATTGCACGTCAACGTCACGCCGGTCAATGATCCGCCTGTGCTCAATCTTATGCCCGGAAAAGTATTAAGACTGACACAGGTAAATATTCAAACTTGTGTAAGATGGGGGCACCTAGAAGGAGATTTTACGCCTAATATTTTTATACCTAGGGCCTTCGAGTTAAATTTGGTTATTATTTCACGTTTGTCGTTTGTAGTCATTAGATTCAAATAAAGTTAGCATTGTATTACATATTTCGACATAGTGCAGAATAAGGGCTCTTGAACACGAGTGACTTGTGTCGAGACTGTATGTCTGGTCTGTGTATTGTATATGTATGGAGAAGCGCGTATATTACGACGTGAGAACCTGGTGATACTTTCTTCCGCCAACATTATCGCCATGCCATAAAATAAAGAACACCCTTAAAATAATTCCTTAGATAAACCGGACCAAGGTGACTAAACGAAACAGTCACTGACAAAAGTTACACGTGAGCAGGATACCTATAGTTTAGAATATTGCCATTCGAGCACTAGTTCATCCTTGTAATGTATAATATTTTTTATAGATAAATTTATATCCATATTAGTGTTTTACATAAATAAGTAGTGCTTAATTATTTTTACTGTGCATGGATTTATCTTGCATGACTTTAATTTGAAAACACTAATTTACTTAGTAATTAATACTGTTTATTTATTACGTTTTTCTTTTCAGTGTGACTGCAGTGCTTCAATTACTTATTTTATTTTGCTTTTGAGTAGTTGCATGTTTTTTTTTGCCACAAATCCACCGAAAGCGCACGCAGTTTAACAAATAATATAGTGAGTATACTACTGTTTTACCATCTAAAATCGGAAAAACTTTTTATCCCGACCCTTGTTACCGCAGTTAAGGCTAATAAAAATTTACGAATATATTTGAAATGCCCATGGAATTTTCATCACAATGAGAACAGAGTAAAATTTTCTTTTCTCGTTTTGTTTAAGAACTCTAGTCACTAATTACAAAAAAATATTTAAAAAAACGATTGTAAATCCTGCACATCCTTTTTACCTGAATACGTAATTACGGGTCATAGCGATTCCACAGATTCCACTCTTCGACATTGTCACAGTGGGAATGACAAATTTACTCGGTACATATCTATGTCGCAGCCACCTTGTTAAATCAGCCATTTAATTAGAAGGCTAGTCCGTTATTAAACGCTGGCATTCAATGGAATGGCTGAAGGAGAACTAGCCAAGTTGTGGAATGTAACGTTATATAGCCGTTTTGATATACCTGGTTGGGATATAGATTTTTGGTTAGTGTGACCATGAGTTCGTATCTTACTTCATAACTTTACTTAAGATAAAAAATAACTAATTAATCAATATCACTTTTACATAATATCGTAATTATTAGTGGCTTAAAAATCAGTATGTATAGGTAGAAATCACTACCTTTATAATTAATTGTATTGCGAGTATCTATAACATTCATAGTATTTAACACAATAAAAACTTTAACTTATAACTTATTAACTATTTGCCTAGACATTCAATTGAATGCTGGCGTTTTATTAACGGACTAGCCTTCTCATTAAATGGCTGATTTAACCAGATGGCTGCGACATCTATAGCATATCAAGTCGCAAGCCAAGTGCAATGGCCCTGTAATGTGCATGAAGTTTTAAATAAATATATATACTGATGATTCATGATGCAAATGCATATGATCACTAAGGAAAAACTTTTTCCCCTGACTAGATAGAAAACATTTCATGCGTAATATTTTTATGTCATTATAATATATTTAGTAAGCAACCTGTTTTTGTTATATTAAAGCGCCAGTGGCCTCATGGTTAGAGGTTCTGACTGGAAAGGGAGAGGTAACGAGTTCGATGCCCAGTGCCAATGACTTTTTTTGAGTTATGTATTTTTGTCAAACACTAACGATGCTCTTACGGTGAGAGAAAACAACGTGAAGAAACCTGAACATTCAGTCAACTGTCCTAAATGTGTAGATCCAATCAGGTCAGGTTCCCCTATTAACAGCGTCACGTCAAAGAGGTCATATTCATTTAGTTAGTTACCTCTAAACAAAAGTACTAATTTTATATATTTTGTACTTTGACTAAGGGCCAAAATACTTGGGCATATCAATCTCATAAGTTATTGTGCGACTAAAATAAAATTGACATTACTTCTTAAATAAGTAAAGAATTATAGTTTGTTTTAATTTGGTAGTATATTACTTTATCGGGCAAATATATTTTACCTGAAAATTGAAAAATTGGCCCTAAGTTATCGAAATGCTAAAGAAACGTGTAAACATTAAGCTATATTTGCCCATCCGTTTTACTTTTGAGTTATATTAATGCATGAGAAGTAAACATTAAGCTTTGTTTTGCCCATCTGTTTTACTTTTGTGTTGATATTAATGCATGAGAAAATGTAACTAGTTTTTATCTTTACAAAGCCGTCTGACCCTCTCTAGGCATATATGTGTGTATGATTAGATCTTTCAACCTATGCATCGGCATTTAAAGCGGTTTTCAAAAATAGGTAGACTGATTCAAGAGGAAGGTTGGTAGTATAGGGTATGACAACACGCGAACGAAGTCGCAGCGGGCTAGCTAGGTAATTATAAAAAGAGTCAAAAAGGAGTGGGTGCCACTTCCAAACAATCCAATACTCATCTATAATGGAAAGATAGCAGACGAGCTAGTTGCAAGAAAAATATAGAGCAAGTTTGCTCGCTACCACTCGTTATTCGCTTGTGTAGTTACCTCGCTAATAGCGCCTTCACCGCCCCCGAGGACAGAGTGGAGCCAGAGATTTCAAGTGTATTGTACTCCATTTTAATATAACTCTATATTTTAGGGTACACGAAAAGTTATAACATCTGATATTCTGAAGGCTGAAGATCCAGACACCGTGCCTGAGGATCTCTTATACACAGTTCTACATGGAAAGAATGAGGCCAATAGGTACGAAAACTAAGACATATATAGTTTAAGTACTTTAAGTAATATGTAAACTATGTAGTGTATTACACATACACTAACAACGAGAGTATTAAATATCGTTATTTGATATATTTGCAGCGGCCACATCGAAATGTCGGGTCAACCAGTGGACTCATTTACACAGCAAGACATTGATTCCGGCATTATATCGTACGTGCACAACTCCGCTAGTGATAAACAGCTCAACAAAACCTCGCTAAGGCTAAGTTTCCAGGTTTGTTTGAATAAAGTGAATAACTACTATTTTTTTCTATATCGTTACTGTTTACTAGCAGTGATTGAAATAATGCTAGATTGCTATTAAATGTCATCGTAGTCGACTACCTATATTTTTAAAACAAATTTCTCTGAAATTTTAATTTAATTATGTAACGTGTTCACTATAATTTATAAACGTACCGCATCGCTTGTTTGAAATATAGTTTTGATACTCATATGACGCAAAAGCACCTTGCCTATAGGAACTACGATATTGAAGTTATGTGTGAGAAACTAAACAAGGTACCTACAAACATTTCATGATTTTAGTACGTTTATTAACATGGTTTCCTACTACACCGCTGGACAATTAACTTACAAACAGTGTAAAAGTGTTACTAATGTCTATAGGCAGTGGTGGCCACTTTCAATCAGGTGGCCCGCTTGCCTGTTTGCCTACCGTGTAACATAAAAAAAAAGTATTTTAGGATATAATTTATACTAACAAAAGAAGAAGGTTTGTGTATTTGTTTGAAATTGATAAAGACAAAAACTAAAACTGTTTTAAAAATTATTTCACCTATAGAAAGATCAGCGAGTAACATGGGCTATATTTTATAAGGGGTTGTATCACCAGACAACCAACTCTTATTAGCCTTACTATTTCTTACGTTAATTGTTTTATCATAAGTTTATTGTCATTAAGTTTGCCAAAGTCCATACTTTTCATAATATACCGATTTAAGTAATACATGGTTTGTATATATTTCTGATCCTAAATATTTAAAAAAATAACAGATCCTTGGGAAAATGCAATACTATACCTCCCACCCATCCCACTGAACCCATTCACTTACTTAATTCTTATTTTGTTGGAAATGTCAGGACAAGCATTCTATGTAAGAAAAAAAGGAGAGGTAGGTGTAGGGTAGGTGTATAGTTGGAACAGGGGTAAATTAGGGTAGGAATAGGACACCACGCGAACTTAGATGCGCCAGGTCAACTAGAAGGAAATCATAGTAAGCACATAATTAAAGCTTTAGTGCACTGTTTGAAAAAATTTTGTTCTGGTGTTATCGTTCTTAGTTATATGGCCGCCTCTCTGCGTTGCTAGACGTCTCGATTTTCCCGATTTTTAGCCATTTTAATTGTTAAGACACCTTTGCACAAATAAGCAATTTCCAAAAACCACCAAAGATTGTATTTAATTTAGTTGTCGTCATTTAAGTTAATATTATTTGTTTTCCGCAATTGATTTTAAAGTAGGTCTATACAACAGCCTTTATGACCAATAAAGCTGAACGATATGCCATTGGAATGGATTTTTCATTTTATACAACTTTTTCTATGGCCACAAATCTCGAAACGCTGGGAAAAAAGTTATGGTCAATTAAAATCAATTTCATTTCAGAAAGGATTTTTTAATTTTTTACAATTTTTACTGCAGCGACGATTCTCTAATCTCTGTAAACCAATCAACTTCCCGCGGGAACCTATTATTTTCCCGGGATGAAAAGACTGTTGCCTATGTTATTCAGTGTTAATATAGCATTCTATTAGTGAAATAATTTTTGAAATCGGTCTAGTAATTTTCGAGTTTAATCATTATAAACAAAAATACAAAATAATAATAATATTTAGTACAGATATTGTCATAAGCGTTTACGTTCGCGAATTTTCAACACTGCTATATTATCTGTCTGGTCTCATATCACGACCCCGGATATTGCAAATGTCCATAGGCTGCGGTGACTGAACTTATTTGGTTAAATGCATTTGTTAAGCGGAGCACCTCTCTTTCCCTTTCAGGTATCAGACGGTATAGAAACAAGCGGTCCTGGCGTTCTGCGGATATCCATAGTCCCGCTGCAAGTGCGACTAGTAAACAACACGGGGCTGCAGTTGGTGCATAATTCTTTCGCGATAATATCGGCTGATAACCTCACCTTCGCCACTAATGCTGATGAGGCAAATGTTCAAGTGAAGTAAGTGAAAGTCTTTCTCTGACTTGACTTTCTGATCCATTCGCGTACCGTTTACCGTTTACTTACATTTTCTAAAAAAAATTGTAAATACCCGGGTGCCCGGGTATTAAAAATAATAATACCCGATACTTGGGTATCTAAAAAAGTCGGGTATTCGAAAACACTAGCGAGTACCTCACTCTCCTCAGATTAGTTGATGATATTGTACCACCTACCAAAAGACGCAGCGTGGGTAGGCCTCCCACGAGGTGGACCGATGACCTGGTAAAGATCGCATGTACCAGCTGGATGCCAAAGGCACAGGGCCGGCCGTTGTGGAGAGTTGGATGCCTTAACCACTAGGCCACTGATGCTCTCAAGCTCGGCATTAATGGTATTTGGCTCTTAAAATCAAGAAGCGAATTAGATGCAGTGCAGGGCGTATGCGATAACAATTGCAATCGTAAAGAGATAGGCGGCCGAGCCCCGGTTCCTGTTAAAATACCAAGCTCTTGCCAGATCAGCTAACGATATTTATCAATGTATATAATAATAATCTTTGCACTAAACTTGTTACTAAGTCTATATGAACGCATCCTTTGTAATGTCTAAAACCACCTGTACAATATTATTTTATATTTTAGGTATGATATAGTGAAGCCACCGCAATTCGGTGTGGTGGAACGTTTGAGGGTACTGGATGGCACATGGCAAACTGTCGATACATTCACCAGTGAAATGATTAACTTTGGCAAAGTGAGGTATATGCATTTACTAGGAAACCCAATGCATGACGAATTCAAGGTAAGTAGTAACTGCTGTAAGATTACTTTAATGTGTTATTTAATTTTAATAATGATGTAACCTGGTTGTTTTCCTTCAGTTTAAGGCATCGGTTGGAGCAATACGAACGAATACGTTGTATGATTTCCGACTAACTTTCATAAAGCTGGAACTGTACCAATCAATAAACGAAGAACTGGTATTGAATAACACCCGAGAAGCATTCTTATCATCACAACATTTGAGATTCAAAACGAAGCCCCTAGCGGTGGCCAATGATAGGATATTGTATACAATACTTAAACCACCGAAGTATGGTATTCTTCATCTATCGTCCGGGAAACACCACTTGCAAATGCACAGCACTTTTACCCAGCTGAATATAGACAGTGATCAGTTGTGGTACAGGCTGCACCGGCGCGCATACTCGCATATACAAGATGAATTCGCTTTCGTCGTCGGGGCGACGGAGTGTGAGAATATCACAGGAGTCATGACCATAAGGCATATTCCAGGGTTTGTAAACACTGACTTTCCCTCCAGCCGAGTTCATACCACTCTTGAGAGACTGCAGGTAATGGAAGGATCAAGAATGGTTATACCGGCAACACACCTGAATTTCCGAACGGATGTGGTGACCAATTTAGTTTTTAACATAACTCGTTTACCTAAACACGGAAAAATCGAAGTAATAAATGATAACTTGAAAATTGTGAGAGACAACACCACATACTTCACTTTGCACGAGCTAAATTCCGATCGAGTATATTATTCGCACGATGATTCAGAGAGTAGACATGACTCGTTCCATTTCATGGCGCTGAGCCAGGAGCCTGAAGACTTCCAGTATGTGGGAGAGTTTCATATTGATGTTATCCTGAAAAACGACAACAGTCCGATGAGGGTAAACGACAACGTGTTCCATATAGTGCACGGGGGTGCTAGGTTGATTACGTCGCGGGACCTTAGTTACAGTGATGCCGACTTGGATACGAAACCCTCAGATATCATTTACACAGTGCAGCGATTTACAAAAGACCCCCCGAATGGTGGTATTTTTAGAGCTGACAATCCATCGGAACAGATTGCGCAATTCTCTCAAGACGATATCAACAAAAACTTGGTTTTGTTCAAACACCAGGGAAAAGAATATGGAAAAATAGCGTTTTGGATTTCTGATGGTCTTTTTGATGTGAATGGTAATCTGGAAATTCAAGCATCACCTCCATTTATAAGAATGTATCCTACAAATGGGTCTATCGTTGAGAATGGAAAAGCTGTAGTTATTACTACCAGAGATATGCAGGTATGTGCTTTTTATATTAATACATTTTATTTATTGTAGCGAAATTGTGAAAATGATTTAGTAATTTTATAATTTAATTTTAGGTAGACACTAATATGAACTGTCTGGAGGAGGACATTCGATACGAAGTAATCCAAGAGCCAAAGCATGGATCGATAGAGGTGGGAGAAGGGCAAGACGCTTACACATTTACCCAACTGGACGTAGCAGCTGGCAGGACATCTTATAGACACAGAGAGCCAAAGACCCCAGCTGATCAATTCAGGTTACTTATTTATAGCTGGGGTTTTATTGAGAAAAGTGGGACAAAGTTACGTCGACCTATGCTACTTAGCATGGCTACTATACAGCTGACACTGAGCTGAAAAAGCTTGACTCTGCGAAAGGGGGGATTAAAATACGTAACTCTCGGCGCCACATTTGAGATTTGTATGTCAAGCCGAGTCTAGTGTCGTTTTCAGATAAATCATGTTTTCGTGTATTTTTTGTATGTTTTCATAGAGACAAATTACGTAACGCCTAAAATTATGTACAACCAGTGTAAAAAAATTACAACGGACCCCCCATATTTTTAGATTTTTATATGGAAGACGATAAATAAACGACGATACATAATTATAGGTGTTACTTAATTTTACTACATTAATACATACAAAAATGTTGCCCAATGAATAGGCGATCATCGATTTATCCGTGAACGACACCAGACTCGGCTTTGTATCTCAAATGTGGGCTCCAGTTTTTTTTCAAATGCCGAGAGTTTGGTACTTTTACCCCGGCTTTTTCAGCTCAGGTTGACCTGTGTGTGCAGTGCCCAGTGGCATAGTTCCACGCAAAATTGTGAAGTTCTCCATATAACCCCCAACTATGATTACAAAGTGAAACCTTTTGTACCTCAATGAGCAGTTTTCCAATAGGTATCTAAAGCATTCTTAACCACTCACTAGATGGCGCCCCGACAATTTTGGTAATTGATAATCGCTTGAAATAGGTTCTTAGCAAACAGGATATAAACACTGGGTACGGTGTATTGGATAATATTGTATTTGTCAATATTGTGTTTTCAACCATTTTAGAGGTTGTAATAATAATGGAACATAGTGCCAACTTCAATAAATATTTCTTTAACATTTATGTTTATATTAATAAACATTTTATTGTTAGTTTAGTATTAGTTGGCTGCCTAAAATCACTGCCACCATCATACAGATTATAAAAACATTACCAAAATTGTAGGAGCGCCATCTATTGATGCTCTTTGAAACCAACTATCAATACCTACTGGAAAACTCCTCATTATGAATTAAAAATGAGGTAATTAAAAACGAGCGAAATTGCCTAACAAATTTTATTTTCTAATTTAGGTTCAAAGTAATTTGCTTGGATACATGGGGTGAAGGTGTCTATCCTATCAAAATCTTCCCGTCCAGCTACTGGGAACCACTGAGGGTAACTGTCAACAAACCGCTATTGGTTGAAGAGTCTACTAGTGTGAATATTACTAAAGAAATTTTGGAGGTACTTATCTAAACATACATAAATAAATAATATAACTTACAGTTCCTATAGATTTTTTGTAACACTTTATTATTTTAACAGATCATGCATCCACAAATAGAGCCATCTAATATAGTCTACAAAGTGACCGAGGGTCCATATCACGGATGGCTGGAGATTGCTACTACGCCCGGCACTGTAGAAGTTGAAAATTACAACGATGAACCCGTCCATACCAGTGTGTTTGACCAGTCTATAATTAATACCAACAAACTAGTATACGTGCAGTCGGGCGTTAATCGGACCCGTGACAAAATAAAAATGGACATAACGAATGGGATAGTGTGGTTACGGGACATAGAGCTGAACATTGTAATAATACCTGAACATTTCTATGTTACTGCTTCGAATCTTACCGTGGTAGAGGGTGAAGCGGTGAGCATAAAGCCGGACTTGTTCCGGACTGCCACAGAATATTATAGAGGCAAAGTCATTATGTACAAAGTAATAGACAAACCAAAATTCGGAAAGATCGTGTTGGGAGATCAAGAGCTAAATGTGCTACCTGTTTTGAAACTGAATTCTGGAAATATACAAGTATGTCAATTCGTAAATACTTAAAAAGTCGTGTTACAACATTGCCTATGTGATAAAATTAGAAAATATATATACTTAACCTTCTCCCTTCAGTACATAAACGACGGATCGGAAGAGTCAGCGGACTCGTTCAGGTTGCTAGCGGTCACAGAGAGTGGGAAGGAAAGCGAGCCGTTCAGGGTGCGGGTGCGCATAGCGCCGGTGAACGACGAGACGCCGATCGTGGCCGCCAACACCGGGCTGTGCGTATGGGAGGGCGGCACCTTCACCTTTACCAGGAACGAGCTATGTAAGTATAACAAACACTTCTGTCGTCGTTTTTGTCGCCTGGTGTCTTCAAGGTTATTTATGGAATTGTTCGACCATTCTAATGTTAGAATATTTATTTCAAGTATAAACAGCTTAATAACATAAACACAAAGGCAGTAAAGATTTAGTCTCTCAATCGTTACTTGCTTTGTCACAACATTTTTTGTTAACGCTCTGACTAATCGTGGCCACTCACCGTCTTGCCGATCCGGCTTGACATAAGACAGTGTGCATCAAGACATTACACACGTTGCAGTGTCAGTTCACGTCAGGAAGCGAACGGGGACCTTGTCTGTCACGTGGGCTTTACAGCTCTTGCAATCAATTTATTGGTGATAAGTGCTTCTTTTTTGAAGCCAGTATCCTTATGCCGAAGTGGTGACCCTAAGCCATTTTAACGCTTATCACCAAGAGTGGCTAGGTTCTCGAACAACTGATCATGCAGATGCATGGGAGATTCGCTCAAACCCTGGCTATTCCGTATGACCTCATTCAGCCGGTATCAGAACTTACCCGCATACCTTCTTTACTGGATCTACTGCTGATTTCACACCCGGAGGTATCCATCAGTGCGCCCTTGGGATCATCTGACCATTGCCTGGTGCACTCTGAGGCGCCAATACATTCTGCGAGACGCCCTGTTTCCTCGGAGTCGCGTCAAGTGTGGCACTACAAGTCAGCAGATTGGGATGGACTGCGGGAATTCTACGCATCGTACCGGTGAGAACAGCTATGCTTCGCGTTAGATGATCCTTTGCAGTGCGTTCTAGCTGTCGCGGATACGTTAGTGTTGGGAAGTATGTCCTTATCCCCAGTACCGTAAGTGTTGAAGTGATGAAGCGAGGGAACGTTACCTTGCGGCGCAGCTGGTAATCCTGAGGGATTTCAATGCCCACCACCAAGAGTGGCTTTTCCCATACTAGGTGACCAATCATGCTGGGAGAGAGGCGCGTAAACAAGCTCTGTCGCTAGATCTCGCCCAGTTAGTAAAGTGCACCACGAGGGTACCGGATGCCGACTCCCATTCCGCCAATTGCTTAGACCTTCTGCTGACGACTGATCCAGACAGGCACTCAGTATCGGTTTCCGCACCGCTGGGTACATCCCATCTGGTGAAATCTATATCCGTCTATTCCCCACCCGAGTTCTCATCCAAATCAGCAGATTGGGATGAGATGCGTCACTTCTTTTCATTTAGGTTTTGGCCAGGACTAGTCAGTATTTTAGGGGGTTTGGTAAAATTTGTATTTTTGACCATGGAATCTGTTTCCATCCCTTTTAATTTGGGTACGATTTCTTTGTTTATTTAAAACTTTATTGCACAATAACACAATTGGCGGACTTAAAGCCATTAAGGCTTTATCTTCCAATCAACCAGTAGACAATGCAGAAAGTGAGTAAGTAGGTGCTTTATAAAGCTTATATACTATTGTGTGGAACAATTCAATATCAGGTCTAAAATATTGTCAAATGAATTACGTAATTATTTAATTTTGTATACAGATTTTTAATGATGTAAATATATTATTGTAAGACCCTATTAATATGCCGTCACGGGGTGCCAATCGGCTCCGGAGACTGTTTCTTTTTATGATGTTGTTATTATTACAGATGTAAACGACATTGACACCCCGCTGGAGAACGTAACGATCCGTGTGGTGGACATAATATCTGGATACATTTCCGATAAGGACGACCTCGATACTCCTATAAATAGTTTCACTCAAGCCGATATTGACAACGGAAGAGTTATTTTTGTACATAAAAGTAAATATGGTGTAGTCAAACGTATATCTAACATTTTATTATAGTCTTTCGAAAGTTAATACACTCAGCGTCACAAAACGTTGTCCAAGTAGGTATCGCAAATTTGTAAACAAATGAAGGGTTATATAGAGATGTTTTGATGCGAATAAATCGAATAAAGCAAGGGACTTGTTTAGTTTATTTAAGGGAGTAATTTATGATTTACTTGTTATATATCTCATTATTTTTTTAACAATGGTTCTAGAACTATTTTCTACGTTAATCCGAGAGGTTATATAATAATCTTTTTAATCGTGAGTCCACACACATAAGTTTTTAATGTTTATTAAACTCTACGTGAGATGGCTGTTATTCTATACAGCACCGCCTAACACCCTAAAATTTGCACTTAAGGAAGATTAAATTATTAATAATTACTCGCCGCTATGCTGAATTTTTTTCTTGGTATTATTTGAAAAACAATTGAGATCAGACGTGACCACAGTTTAGATCACATGGAGGCTTCAAACGGCACGTGATGTCATTGTCAGCGAACAGAGACCATAGGGTGAAAAATTTAAACAGGTAATTTCCACCACTGGGTTGCATGAATAAAATTAGTACCTGAATACATGAACCTAATTCAACAATGAACTATCGGCCATTGGAGCAAGCTCTTGTTTACAGATTAGTGTAGTTCCACGGCACCTAATTAGTGTGGCATATAGGAGTCACCTATATACTCTTTAACGACCATTTGGTACTCTTAAGGCTACTCTGTCATCATCATCAGTATCTTGGCGTTAAATCCCGGTTGTACTCCGCCGCGGCACGCGAAGGCCCGGGGTCTGCCTTCCTACTCCTCTAGGTCTACGTCGCTCGGTCTTCGGCATCCTTGGTGGTGAGTTTGTTGGTACGCGTGTCATTTTTAACGACCTCAAGGCATCGCTCTTCGGACCGGCCTCTCCGCGCATTTGTTGTCTACCGCCGGTCTGCGCAAGACGTGGTGCAACTCTTGTAGCTTATCTGCGAGGTCACGGACGTGAATACTACCGCGGATGTTGGCGTTTCGGACGCAATCTTTGCAAAGAACTCAACAGATCCACCGCAGCTTCTTCATTTTCGTGACGCGCAACTCCTGCTTATGCCGCTCTATATTATCCCGAATATAATTTATCCCGATATTCAATGTGATCCCGCGGGAACGGGTCTGGAACGTTATAGGCGAATTTTACGCGGACGATGTCGCGGGCAGAAGCTAGTCTGAAATCTTTCTCCATTGGCCGATAGTTAATTCACGTATTCAATCTTAATCATGTTCGGTGCATAACCTCGGTGGTGCGTCTCGAGTATTGGCCCTCGCGTTGGTATTTTTGCAAGTAAATCACGTTCCTCCATCCTTCTCCTTATGGTCTGTTCACTGTTAACGCTACTAACGATCCTAACAGCGGTGTGGAAGAGGTATTTCAACAATTCCAAGACAGTTCTGGTACACGTTAGAAAAATGTAAGTCATTTAGCAAGTAAATAATAAATTACACTAATTTCGGATTAACTTGTAGTTAAATAAACAAACATGGCGATTAAAACGTATGCGCATAAACACGCCTCATAAATAACACTTATTCATTCGTTCATTCTTTGCTTTGTTGACTTTGCGATAAGCACTTAGACAACATTTTGTGCCGGTGAGTGTAGTTATGAAAACGAAGATATGATATGATATGATATCTCTAGAATATATTCTATATTAGTGTATCTTAATTCAATATACATTTTTTATTTCAGATGGCACCAAGGGTAAAATGATATTCAACGTAACAGATGGCTTACATGAGTTGTCCAAAATAACATTTTTAATATCCACCAAGCCAGTTTCTCTAAAACTCTTAAGAAAACAGAAACTACGAGTGTTTCCTCTGATGAGGGAACCTCTTAACAACTACATACTCATGTCAAAGTGTTCTGATATTTCAAGAAAAGTTGTATACAAAGTTTTTAGACCCCCTACATTAGGCCGACTCATAATAATCAACGGTGATAATCCTCACAGATCCATAAAACAATTTACGCAACAAGATGTAAATGATTCCCTTGTTTATTACGAACACACTCATCCATTTTCTGATCTAAACACGAACGATTCCTTTATATTTACTGTGGAAGCGGCGTTGGCGGAGCCCCTCAAAGATCAAATATTCAACATAGAAATATCTGTATCGTCAGGAGGGCTCGCTAAGTTCGTCTATATCCCTCAAATGAAAATCGAGGAAGGGGGCACAATTCCTATTAAAGTAAACGTAACGAATGTTATAGCATATTTGGAGACTCAGGCGGGGCTAAGGCAGCCGCAGGTGGAAGCGCAGTGGTCCCAGCCGACCAACGGCGAGTTGAAACCATACATAACTTCACTGACTCAATTACAACTCGAGGACGGTGTGGTCAATTACGAGCACGACGGTTCGGACACGGTGGAGGACAAAATTGACATGTCGCTGTACCTGTTGCCAGATTATGTACTACTGTGCAACGTAACTATTCCTATACATGTAATCCCTGTCAATGATCAACCTTTTCGACTATTGACTGACACGCCGCTGATTCAAGTGGTTCAAGGAGAAAACTATACAATTACCAAAAGCGATCTGTTGACCGAGGACGCCGACACCACCCCGGCGGGAATACTATACGACATAATAAGCGGGCCCACGCAAGGACGAATCGTCATGGTTGACAAGAATCAAACAGTCGACGAAGCTCAGTCTATCAACAAATTCACTCAAGAAGACGTCAACAACGGAAAAATCATTTATGAACACTCGGGCATATTACAAACTGCTACCTTCTATTTTCGAGTTTGGGATGGTCAATTTAAACCCAGATATACGGTGTTCACTATTGATGTAATACCAGTTATACTTAATGCTACATACATGCACCCGATTCACTTGCAACAGGGCCATAACGTCGCCACGGTGACCACGGACCAGATTTACGTGGAGACCAACGCTAAAACCTCCAAAGTTACGTACAATATAACGCGGCAGCCGCAACACGGCATGATATACGTTGGCAGAAATCCAGTGTCATATTTTTCACATAAAGATTTAATGGATAAAGTTGTCATTTATATGCAAAATGATATGACAACGGCCAACGATAGCTTTGACTTAATCGCTTACGTTCATAATAGCAACGCGACCCGTCCATTTACCGTCGAGGTAATAGTACAGCCACTCATGGCGCTGGGAGACTTGAAGGTGGATAATGATAAGGCGAAGATCACTCTGAACATGATGGACGCCACCGGTTTAGCGACGCTAACGGCTAGCGATCCAGTCTACACTATTATACGAAAGCCAAGATACGGCACAATAAAAAAAATTATTAGGAATTCAGGTGGAAAATCTAGCGCAAGAGAGCGTGAAATTGCTTACTTTACTCACGAAGACATAAAAGCAGGAGTGATATATTTCGTCACGAAGAAGAAGCTGTCCGAGCTCAACGGCATAGAAGATAGTTTCCGTTTCCTTCTGGCTGCGACTATCTTCCAGCCAGCAGCGGGTGAAGTAAAGATTTTCCTTGGCTACCGGCCTAAAAAGAACTTGCCGGGGCCCAATGATCCTGAGAGTCACGAAGGAGTTCCCGTAAGTTGTTTCAAAATAAATACTCTTAAGTTCAATTCGTTAAATATTGAAAGATTGATATACTAATGATTTTAGGTGGCGAACGGCGAGACGGCGTCGTACTATATGATGATTCTAATGGCGCTGTCCGGCACGGTGCTGGCCATCTTCGTGATATTCGGCTTGCTGAAATGCCGCCGCTACCTGATGAGGGAGCAGAACGCGCTCGCCAAGATCCACGGCCAGAGTCAGGGCGTTGCGCCGATCCCGCTCCCGCGGCCGCCCGACCACCTCATGCCCTCTCCTGCGCAGGGCACTCCGCCTATCAAAAGGTATTTTTATATTAGGCCCCTACCTATGAAATTGGCGTTTTTTATGGCGAAAATGACGGGGCTAAATTTTTATACAAGCAAATTTTTCAATTTCTTCGAAGTGACAATTTCGATTACAATGAAACTTTCTCAACCAAACAACATTAAGCTAACTGTTGTAATAACAACCCCTTTCGTTTGCACTGTGCCTAAGTTTTTGCTGCAGATCTTAATCATTACGATGTCTGGCGTCTGATTGCCTCAAAAGTTTATGGTGTTTATCGAGAGCTTCTGTAGCCTATAATACTTATGATTCGTGCAATTTGGCACCCAATAACAAAATGTAGAACCCCATAAGCGTCGTCACTGAGGTAACTGGTATTCTGATTACGCTAGCTACATGGCCCTTTCTTCAATCCTTTGTGATTTTATATTTTATATTTGTTTTATATTTATGGTATTATACTTGGAGTCTTCTACAAATTTATAATGGTGACGCGACTGCAGGTACGTGTCATCGGAGCAGTCCATGCACACCGGTGCGAGCACGCCGCTGCCGTCCGGCGGCAGCGTGGCGTGCAAGGTGACGCCGCTGGCGGACGCCGCGCTGCCGGACCTCAACGCGCGGTACCCCTATGGCGCGGAGGACCACACCGATGTTAGTACCCACATTCTCACCTTATTCGGAATTGTTGAACAAACGTGAACATTGTCAACGAGTGAGCAAAGTTGTTTTTTCTGTGGGCGCTGTGTGAAATGACTACTGAGCCCAGCTGAGTGCTGATTTAAGTGACCTTAGCCTCTGGACAAATAATGAAACCCTGTTTAAGACTGCTACTCAGCAGCGTCATAAAATAGATATTTCTTTAATTAGACAAAACACCATATAACAATTTTTCTATCAAATTAAATTGTAACTTAATCAGCAACAATTACAACATACTGTATCACGACAACACGAATGAATTTATTTATTGACATTCATGACATGAGAGAAGCGAGTGACGTTATTTCACACTTTCAAGTTATTTCCAAACTATAATAGTTTTTATTTAATTTAATTTAAGCTTCTCATCTGGCGTGGAAGAGTTTGCAATGTTTAGGGTACCATGTACCATGTTAGTAGTCCATGCAGCTACATACAGGTTGCTCCTGAGTGATAAATTAAAAATCGTTGATTTTTCGGTAAATACGGGACTGATTGTTATGATACTTTGCAGTTTTGTTTTAAATACCCTACTCAACTAGTAGTATTCGGCTTTGTTCAGAGCGTAAGGACACCCTGTATAACTTTCCACGTCTAGTTCGTGATTTAACGTCAGCACTTGCAACGAAAAATAACTTTGCTTTCTTGTTGAACAAATTTTACGCGCTACAGAGACGGAATTTAAACAACATATAAATTGTCAAATTCGCTTCAGCTGTTTAGTAGGCAAGAGGGAATAAAGAAACAGGCAAATACATACAGGTCAACCATTTTTAGGGTTCGCCGCAGTCAGGGTAAAAAGCGCTTTTTATGCACCAATAGCATCATTTTCGTGCTGAAGAGGTGAAATATATTGTTTACCCAGAATTGGTTTACCTAGGGTGTGCGTACTACCCGAAACAAAACTGAAACTTACTTTTATCTCTACAACAGCATGTCCTCCTCAGCGTCTGTTTCTCTGCTTACTTATTCTAAAGTGCTTAACGGATTTTCATTAGGTTTTACTTCCAGGCGGAGCAATTATCATTATAAAGTCATCATCACTCTAGCGGCCACTATAAAGATCATTTTCTTCTTCATCTTTAAAAGATGATACATCTCAATTGTCAATCATATCAGCCGGAAGACGCCCACTGCTAGACATAGGCCTCCCCCCAGAAAGGCAAAAGACCGGTATTTTGTCTTTTGCATCCAGCTGGTACCTGCGATCTTTACCAGGTCGTCTATCCACCTTGTGGGTAGGCCCCACGCTGCGTCTTCTGGTACGTGGTCGTCACTCGAGAACTTTACTGGCCCTGTCCACTGCCACTTAGTAGCTTGGCAATCCTTCGGGCTATGTCGGTGATATTACCTCACAGTGTTGCCCTTTCCATTGCCCTTTTGGTGACAGTGAGCTTTCTTATAAGGCTCACAGTGAGCGACCACGTCTCTGCTCCTTAGGTCATTACTGGCAACAGACATGCGTCAAAGACGTTCGTCTTGAGATTTTAGATGCTACAAGAAACTACAATGCAAAGTTGTAAATGCCACAGTAGCTGACATAAAAGACATATAGTAGCTATAAGCTACTAGAGATAGATTGTATTTTTTATTAAGATGAATAATTAGTATCTTATAATCAACAAATACTTTTACAAATATTTCACGATACCCAATAAAACAAGTATTACCATCTGTCTGTCCGTCATCAGGCAGAGGATTGGAGCAGCTACGAAGCCAGCGAGGCAGCGTACCCGGTGCGCGCGGGCGCCGCGCCGAATCCTATGCTACGCCGCAACCAGTACTGGGTCTGACCCATGCACACCGCTTCACTTCCGAGAACCAAACCAGGTGAGAACCGTAGCGGGTAGGTCCTGCCGCTTTGGTCCAAGTTCTTTGCCAGTCCCCCTTATTTTGATAAACGTCAAACTAGAATCGATAACTAAAAAACTGACAAGGTGTCCGTCCAACAGCATGGAAATATAGTTTCGCGAGTTCGTCCGTGGTATTGTAGATGGTTCTCATACAAAACGAGAGTGAAAGAAATGGGTGATTCCACGTTAAGGTGTCCTGTTAAGTGAGTGTTGTGGGTGGCGATCCGTACGATCATGTGGATGAGAAGTATTAGGAGATTGGGCCGTTCACTGCGGTTTTGGTTATGGGAGGAGGTTAGAGTAGTGGGAGGAGGTCGATTAGACCATATCGGTAACCATTTCTGCTTAACATCGGGTCCTTGTGATAGACCAGCGCGTGAAGCCCCATGGGAAATACCGGGAGCAGTGCCAACACCAAACCCGGTGGTGGCTGCTTGAAGAAAACAAGTCCCACGAGTTCGCCGTAGCTGTCAAAGACTAGACAAAGACAGATGGCAAACCCGTGAAACTCTGACACAGAACACGGGCGGCGAGGACGTGTCGAGGGGTGCCTAGTGGTATTTATAACTATTTTCTTAAGACGTTCTTCACGTGTTAGTTTTTTCAAAGGGTCTTATTCTTAAATTGAAAACACAAAGAACCTCTTTATTTTATGAGCATGTATTTTTTACAAATAGACAGGTGTATTATACAGGGTGTTACATAATATATGTATGAAGCCGTGAACCGGATGGAGTGCTAAACATAATAAAACGATAGGTACAATTATTTCTGTAGTACGTGGAATTTTTGAACCTATCGTTTTCATACATTTAACACTCCATCCGGTTCACGGCTTCATACATATATTATGTAACTCCCTGTATATGTGTGTATGTGTATAAATATTTATAATTAATATGAATTTTTATTGTGGCCGTCGATAGGACATATTAACATGGAATTACAAAAATTTGAAGAGAAGCACCTATACTTATGAAACTACTCACGACTTTGCGTTCTCGGTCGCGTTTGACGTTTATCGAATTTAAGTATTTTGTTTCTTTCTTTACTATGCCACGAAAAAAACAGAAAACAAAAAACGGGCCTTTCCCAAACTAAACGTAACGACTGTCGAATACAAGTTCGCGCAAGGTGCGAAAACAAAAAAATTAATTGACTTGCACATAATTTTAATATTTTCTTGCCATATGTCGGGCCATCTTATACTTAACATACTGTACAATCTGAGGTTTACAAGAGCCAAATGAAATCCATAATCGTCGTGACTATATCTTCATACACGATATATAACTTAAAAACTACTTAACACTACTAGTAAAGATCGCAGGTACCAGCTGGATGCGGAAGGCACAGGACTGGCCTCTGTGGAGATCTCTAGGGGAGGCCTATGCCCAGCAGTGGGCATTTTTTGGCTGATATGATGATGATGATGACACTACTTACGTTTTGATTTTGTTAGTGCTAACTAAACGTTGACTCAGTAATCATTTTTATTTACAGTACGCCTGAGTGCGCATCGAGAGAATTATGTGACTCAGCATCGGCTGGTGCGCCAGCGGCGCGGCGTCGACCTAGTTCCTACGCCTTTCCTACTCAGCAACTATAAAGTAACGCACAACCATGACAATTGTGAAATAACGCTGTAGATCGTAACAAGTGCTAAATAATGCACTTTGGTAGACAGCATCAATATGATAAACCATAAAATAGGTAAACGAATTAAAATGTGCCAGTAGTATTTTTACAATGGTTTTTGTGTTTAGTGGCAACTTTTACAATTTTAGGAAGTATTTTATTACTTGGACTTAAGTTAAACGCCAAAGATGATCCAAAATAATTTGAAATAGAATAAAGTTTACTTTTCATAATTTATTTAGTTCACGCAAAAATGCCAAATGTAGTGCCAAATTTAATGAAAATTAACGTACTTAGTTATTAGTCTTTATACAAGTTAAATTTTTTTAAGGTAAGAGAGCTATGTGCTGTTAGTTTTATTATTAATATTCTATTCTAAGTTAATGCTAATAATGTCATAGAGGATTTAAGTTATACTTGATTAATGTACTAATTTTATAGTATGTATTTCGTGTTTTTTACGAAACGAGTTAATTTTACAATTAACAGTTGTGGTCATTGTTTTCAAAGTACTTAAGGCCGTTAATTTAACGTAGATACCTCGCATTTTGCAGTAATGTATGGGTGTGTCTCGTATATTTTTTGAATAGAGATTCTTTGTTCAAGACATGAGTTTTGCAACTCCTTTTTATCGTACCGCAATTATTTTTAACAGTAATGTAATTATAGTATATTGTTCAATTAATACTTTAACAATAATGAACATGTTGATTAGAATTTTACAATTGTTAGACACATGCACCAAAAGTAAGTTACACGACAAACCCGCTCATTGTAATAATTTAACAGTTTTGTACATGGAAGTGCCTAGCTTAGATGATGATGTTAAGGCTATACCGAATTTTCACAGTTTGTGTAGAGATAGTTAATAGTGTTTATAGAACTACCTATAATACTAGATTTAAGTCGACGTAATCAGCCATAGCCAAGTAGATGTAAACTATAAGCTCAGATGAAAGGACGCCGTCGGTGTCCGAAGTAGTCCGACCGATACCAGATCGTCAGTCTTCCGATTGAACAATTGCAGGAATCATGTATTAAGCATAAATGTCGTATTTTAATAGATCCATTGGTCACATATATTCTAATGTTTGTTATGTATGTAGTATAAATGGCATTCAAAGTCGAAAGGGTGCCATTTCTATTCACAGTGAATATATTTCCTTTGCCAATGAGAAACCCATTAAGAGGAGTGTTTCCCGTTAAAATCCCGTGCAACTTTGAAACGATACATTTAACGGAAATCAGACAAACCACTAGCATAGATATAAGAGGAAAAGAGTAAAATAGTACTTTTAAACAATATCCACCCAAAAATGAAGTTTATTTTGGAAGTTGTAGAACAACGAAAGCTTGCATTCTCGGATGTATTAGTGATAGCTAAAGTGTACGAAACTTTAGGTTACTCTGTCCACAGGTAAAAATAACTTACACAGACAAGTATTTGCATGCTACTTCACACCATCACCCACGTCATCTAAATTCTGTGGTGAGATCACTGACTAATTAATCATAACGGAAATCTTAATCGAAACGGAACACCACTCTTTCGGCTTGCCTTTTATGCTACACCATGTAGATTTGTTATAAAATAAACCAGTACGCGACGTGCCTCAGACTCCTTAATTAATACTCAGCTTTAAGTGTTTGTCTCAGCGTACTCGCTGTTGCTACTTCATAGTACTGATTTTAAAAGACAAAGCAATTATTGTTCCTCATATTATTACATAGAATGTTAACAAATTTGTCTGCTATTAAATTAATCCATAAAATTAGATTTACGAAATTAATTAACAATTAACATATTTTCTGAAAGTATAGTCTAAGGTAACATCAACTAGATTGTGGTTTGATTGAGAGGTAGTAAAATGCATAATCTACGGGGCTATTGACTAACTTAGTGGGCAACTGAATTTGACCTTTAATAACCCTCTACACTGCGTCATCTACGTTGGCCACTGGCCATAGCGAATACCAAATTAGAGTAGTATAGGATTTTCTTATTTCAAATTCAGTTGTCCACTGAGATAGTCAATAACCTCGCTGAACTTACTAAATTGTGTGCTCTGTTACCTTTTGACAAACCATATGTACAGTGCCGCAAACTTATCTGACCTGAAATACATTTGAAAATGAAGTGCCATGCCACCATTTTCCACAGTTTCAGTTTTCACCATAGGTTCATATAAGTTTAAGGCACTACCTACCTATTGTATAAATATTGTGTTTTGTAAGATGCATTTATTTTATAAGTGACTGTGAGGTCTTTGTGGGCATAATTTCTACCAACTAGGTAGTTCAAGGTTTTTAAATAAATTACTAAAATAGTATAATATGGTTTCATTACGTTGATCAAAACTTCGGGTTTTCGTTCATATACTTTGTTTATTATAATGAGATAATAAAACTTATCGATACTAAAAACAAAAGTGACATAGTTGTAAATATTGGTTCCCATTCTAATAATTATAAGCTAAGTGATGTAATGATATTCCCGACTTTAGAATATTAAGATCCACCAGTGTTAATAGGAAAAGAGAAACTAAAAATTAATAAGGAATACTTAATTATCATCAGTCTGTGTAGGTGCAAATTAATGTGAGAATATCATCGATAGACATCGATTTTGAGTCGGGGTTACAACATTGCATAATATAGCCGTCTTTATTCGTGCCATTTATTTACCGGTGCTTAATGCTTATTCTTGTGAAAATCTCGCTACTAGTCTACTTCTAACTTTCTGAAGTTGCCTGTGAGGCCTCGCATGGCGTCGCCCACCGCGTCTGCACCCGCGCAGGTGTTGGCACCGGCGCGCAGGGCCGACACGGCGCCTTCACGCGCGGACTCGCTGTACATCTCGAGCCTGACGGCCATCTTGTCGTTCAGCAGAAGGATGTCGCGTTTTCGCGCCAACTCCTCTTTCCACAGTTCTGTAATATACCAAACGTTTGTAAACCACTACTACAGGAAAAGCAATTACTCGTTATTTAATGCCGTTCGTGGTTAAAACTAACTTTTCACCCGCGATCAGTCCGAAATTGCTAACGTTCTTCTATCCGGATAATCTGGAAGTATGTAGCTTCCAACTACTGAAAGGTATTCGACATCGGTTCAGTTCAGTAGTTTCAAAGATTAGCGCGTTCAAACAAAAAACCTCATACGAGTTCATATACATATATTAGTGTAGTTGTGTTGTTACCTATCATCTCCTTCATTGGCATCACTCCGCCGTACTCCTGAGGCAGTAGTTTCTTGTCGATCTGCGCTTCGTCGACTGATGTGTAGAGTCGCACTCTCTTCCGTATTTTTTCTGATATAAGGGCCATACCGAAGTCCAGGGCAAACTTAACGGTAGGGTGAACGTTAACACCGTAGATTTCTTTGTGCCTCATAGGAATTGTTCTCTGTAAGTTATTTATTAATTTGTTAGATTAAATACCTGGTAGGTATTTACTAAACAATTCCCTCTAAATAGACTAAATCAAGCGAACCTCTCCGTTCTTGACGATCCTGACGGCTTCTTTCGGAGTAAACAATGTGAGGTGGGGAAAGCTGACACCGGAGCCGTCAGCGAAGTGCACCAGCCCCCGCACCTGCGACTCCTCGTCCTCCATCAGCGTTTCGTAGCAAATGCCCATTACGCGGCACATGTCCTGGTTTGTGTATTTGTAGGGGTCGAACACTCCTGCAATTACCAAGAATCTTTATATAGTTTATATTTTAGATACACACTATGTTTAGCTTTTACGTGCAGGATAGTGTTCGCTAATCTATGAAATGAATTGCAATTTAGCCATTATTTAAGGTAAGCCATACATAATTGAATGGCGAGCAAGCTTGAAAGAAAGTTTAATGTTACTTAATATATTATTATGTAGAGGATTTTTACACCAACGCAATTAAATATATATGGGGTATAAAACACTACAAGTTAGTTATTTTGATTATTTGCAAGCTTGTAGGAAATATTGCATACAGGTGCAACAGGTAGGTACATAATGAAAAGTTACGAAAATGTAATTAGGTACATTATGCATATATACGTCTGAGAAACAAAGGCTCTCAGGCGCGGATCCAAGATTTGGTTTGGGGGGGGCTAGTCTCAATTATAGGTATCAATCAATGAGCAAGCGCATTGAGTTAAAAAAAATACCTTTTTAGTGAGCTTGACATTTTTAAAATCTTAAAAGCCAGCTTTGATAAGTGAATAAATGAGCGAGCTCGAAATTCTTGACATTTTGGGTTATAAAGGCATGAGGCTCAAAAAACCGTGATTGTCGGGGCTGAGGGGGCATCCCCCTGGATCCGCGCCTGTCTCAAGAAGTCTGATTGGATAATCAGCATAATAATATGTTGATGTTGGAATCTAAAATGTTAGGAGTGCAGTAGATACACATCGTCTATAGAGCCCAATGTTTTTGTGATGGAAATATAATTAGACTACATATACTGTTAATTAAAAACGCAACGACGTGATCTGGTGACTGCTAGGACAGAATTTTATATCTACCAGGTCTGTAAATGACAACACGTCGGCCGCCCTTGTCTTTGAAGGGACTCACAAAAATGTACCTGAAACATAAATATTATCAGCGAAACATAAATATTATACTATTAATTATTACTACCTACATGCCACGGCAAACGCACGGTAATCACAAAGTGACTGAAAGGAAAAAATGGGTCAAAAAGGGTGAACTGTGAAGGTACCTACGTAAACCGTATCTGGAAGGAAAGTAACCATTGCTCTAAATATACTCTCTTAAATAAAATTTTACTCAAGTAAAATCCTTTTTTTAAATTGTAAGTAGTCATTGAAACCATATATAGCGTTCCGACAGCGGCTTCCTCCGCGTGGGTGGATTGTACTATTTAAATCTTGCAAGTGAAGGGGAATACTCATTGCTAAGGTGCTAAACTTTCATGAATTTCATCAAAACTGGTGTAATCAAACCACTGCACCCAGACAGACAGAATTACTTTTACTTTCACATTTAACTATTTATAGTATTAGTAGGAAAGTAGAGATTGTCATGGACTTCCTTAAACTGAAAAAAGTACTTTTTATTATTGTATCCAGTACCTACCAGCACTTGGCCCTATCGGTTAGTGACATTTAAGTCGTCTTATTTACAACTAGTGGAGTAGAATTAACCGAAAATATAGCTCGAGGTGAAACTAATTGTAAAAGAAATGATTATTGCATCAAAGGGTAGGTAATACGTTTCTAATCGACATACTAAATATCTACATCTGTACCTTTGATGCTTTTGGTGTGAGGGAGCTTGAATAGTCCCATTTTTTGGTTTCTTGTAAATATCTCGAAAACTGTGCTTCCTAGGGGAACATGGTCCAAAATTAAAGCCTATAAAATTCTCTACAAATTTTGCTTTACACGCTTTTTCGAATTCCCAACCGTTTACGAGCAATACGCTCTCGGTTGTGGCGGCAGTAGGCAAAATACCATTTTATTAGATATCATCGACGACCTGCGTGGTTCAGTTGGTAAAATGCCGGTCGCTACGCATAGGACCCGGGTTCGATCTCGATCTCGGTTCGATTCGATAATATCTGTTACGGGTCTGAGTATGAATTATAAGTGTGTAATTAAAAAAGAAGTATATAAGTAGGTAGTTTATCAGTTATCTAACACCCATAACAAAATCTTTGCTTACTTTGGGGCTAAAGGCTCTGTGTGAATTTGTCCAAGCATATTTATTTATTTACTTATATTGTATTAGGGAATTGTATGAAAAATATGATTTCATGATGGCGGCTCAAAATATGTATATTTCGCATCGGTTGCAGTTTTTTAGTATGGTAAGAAACGTATTACTTACCATTTGCCACAATAATCATTTCTTTGACGATTAGTTCCACGTCTAAAACTATTTCTACTGCACTACATACTAACAAGTACATCAGGTGAAATCGCGGTTAAATGCCTACTAGTAACTTGTAAAAAGAAAGATACATACCCAAGGTCGATAAGCTCCATCATAACAGGGAGTTTACAGTCGAGCTGGTTGAAAGCGATGCCCCAAGACTGGCGCAACAGAATATACCGCTCTATTGCTTCTTGAGCCATGGGCACACTGAATTTCTTTGTCCGAAGGAAACGAAGAAGATATATGGCGTCTGTTAAAAAATTGAGAAAGGAATTTTACCTTTAATTTTACATAATTTTACTCTATCAAAGTAATTTTTGTCCCGCGGGATGGATTCCCGGCCGACCATAAAATAAAGTGCACTTAATTTTTTTGTTCTGGATCTGAGTAGTTACAATGAATTGATGGGAAGATTTTGAATTTTTTATCCGGGCCCAACGAGTAGACAGTCTACCTGATTGAAGTGGTAGGAATATATCTGTCGCTCATAATAGTTACGATTCATGCTCTTAAGTAGACAGTCCACCTGACTGAAAGTGGTAGGAATCTATTTGTCGCTCATAATAGTTACGATCCATGCTCTTATGCCCCACACATTAACAGTCCGCATACAGTCTCTGGTCGTATCGGGCGGCCTGCCGTCCTAGGCCAGTAACGTCTATACAGTAAAGCGATTAGTGCCAGCGGCAATGGCCTGCTGCGACGTCTGCGACTGCACACTAGCAATTGTAAGTCGGCAGATTTTGTAAAACTGAACGCGATCGACTGATGGTCGCCGGCTGACTACCTACCTCCTAAAGTGTGTTTATTTGACCTCAAGGCCAAGGACTGTCCGGCCGATATCTGTCAGTCCGAAACCTTAAACGGAACTGTTAGTGTGTGACCTATTGCGATTAACTGTCAGACTGATATTCCGGCGAACTGTTAATCTCTTTAATATGCTCATGGATGATACTCATGAGACAGGCATGGTAGTAGTATGTTAATTATAACGTGATGTGACTTTTGCTTTAAAATTAGTAATCGAAATTCACCCTGTCTTAAAAAGTTATCTTCTTACATACCCATTCTCACAGCCATAAATTTGGGGTTCTGTTTCATCCAGCTCCTCAGGGCAGCCAAGGCTTGTGACCTAGAGTTCTCAGTCTCCCTGAGCTCATCCTCAGCTATTTTCTGGGTTTCGTCTGAGAGTGAACATTCGTAATCCTCCTCTGGGGTCAAATAACGCTTCGTCAGTCTTCGAGACATTTCTGTAATATAAATACATACCAGATCCTTACTAAGTTTAAATAAAATGTGATATGTGTTGTGATGAATTTCTTTAGCTTCTTCCACATTCATCAACCTTTTCGTAGACAACAAATGAAAAAATGTGGTCCCGCTTACCCGTATGGCAAAAAGGCGTGACGTTATGTATGTCTGCTACATCTGTTTCCTTTCTCAAACGTCCCCCCCCTCCCCCCATAAATATGTTAATGAAGAGATAACTATATTAGGTACACGTGGGCCGATCTGGGCGCGTCTTATCCCATAGATTTTATATACGTAGGTAGTGACTAATAGTTTAGAAATGTATGTATAAGTTAGATCCATGTCATGCGATGCCATGCCACGCGACGTCATCAAAGTATTAATCTTACGTATGTAGTGGTTGACGGGTCCGACTCGTAACTAAAACGGCACGAGTTCGAAGCTGCCGGCATGTACCAATGACTCTTTTCTAAGTTATGTAGGTAGGTACATTAGTTGACTACTAACCGACGATCTTACGGTCAGGTAAAAAACACCGTGATAAAACCTGCATATACAGGCAAATGAATGTGTAACCATGATCCAATCTGGTCACGGAGGTCAGGTGGTAGTCGCATCACTATAATTACTTCTACGATCTGCCAAATTCTGAATCATGGTTAAGGCGGACGGTTCTCGCGTGCGAAAGCACAACCGGGACATTAACGCTAAGATGATTATTATACGGAAAGAAATAGGATTTTTGGCGGTGCAGGATAATGGTAGCCGCCAATGTTGGCAAGCGAAGGTGGTGAGAAAGTGGAAAAGGGTAATTACCCACCTGGCCGGGTGTTGTGACCAGGGGACCAAGGGTCCGACAGTTGATCGTCGGAAGTTGTATATATGCCGTGGAAGTTGGCACATTTCTCTAGCGCGATGCAGGACGGTTAGCGCCATCTATGTGCGGATGCTTGCCAACCTTGTGTTCGTGTACTCGTAATGTGAGTATCGTTGAGTTTCCCTAGTGGAGCGATAGATGTCGCTACAGATTCGTAACAGTAGTATCGGGAATAACCCTCAAAAACTAAACTTTACACTGCACCCCCGTCAGATTTATTTTGGAGATAAAAAGTAGCGCATGTCCTTTCTCAGGTTGCCGCCTATCTAATACTAAAATAATTTTCGAAATCGGTTTCAACCATTATCACCATCAGGCTATACTAGACCACTGCTGGACATAGGCCACCCCAATGAGCGCCAATGCACCCCGTCCTCAGCTTGCTGCATCCAGTATCCGTCTACAACAGCCTCAGCCTTTGGTAATTCGTCACTCAACTGGCCGGAGGGCGTTCTACACTAGGCGTGCCGAGTCACGGCCTCGAACTCGTTCACCCCAGCGGTCGTCGGGTTCTTCGACAGATATGGCTAGCCCACTGCCCTCGCTTAGGTACTAATTCTGTGCACTATGTCGGCAACTGGCGTTTTCTGTCGAATTACTACGATGAATTTTATTCCCTGAGGGACGTTGAACTAGTAAACCAGCCGTACTCTAAGTATGCTAACAGTGCGCTGGAAGCCAGAGCTGGCTGTAAACCTTACCTAAGTAAGTGTGTCCGTATCGGCACAGTTGGTCATGACAAATAATAAGCTCCGCTCTACGTGTATAAGCCGCGACTTCAGTGAAATTCTCAAAACTCTTAGCATGCAGACACTATAAAATAGTATTTATCTACACTCGTATCGTAATGTTTCAATTACATATTCGAAAACACACGTTTAAGGAATTTTTTAAAATTTAAAAAAATTACTTAAACAGGATGGATATTCTTTTCTAATCGTTGTTAGTTGTGTTTATGAATGTTTTTTCTTGTTTGAAGCAAATAAATAGATACATGTGAAAGTAGTTACGTGAATTTCCCGCCGCTTGATATCCGTAGCAAAGTTGAAAAAATTATAGGTACGATATTTTAACATAAAAATATTAGCGTAGATAAAGTAGTGTATGCAACTGCATATAATTAGGTATTACAACACTCGTGTCAAACTATTATCATACTCGGCTACGCCACGTATGATAAACACACAGTCATGTTTTAATACCCCCTTTTATATGACAGTTGAATAAACTACTATTATCCACGTCGAGCGGTAATGTTTATTCCAGTTACATGCTCATTCATACCTCCACTATGACAGCAGTTCAGCTGTTGCAATTATTCCTTCGAGTGTGAGGGCTTTGCCTTTTCAAGAGATTCAGGAAGTGTAAGGTTTTCCTACACAGAGTTTTTTTACGCAGTCAAAATGTCACAAACTTCAAACTCGCTGCGCTCACATTAGATTCGGGGCCAGATAAGATTGCTTTCAGGTCAAATTTAGTTCCATTCTCATCCGCGAGCAATCTAATCTGGCCCCGGGTCGACCCTTCATTTATGTTACCTGCTTTTATTACAATCTTTCAATCTTTTTAGACAGCCAAACTTAAAACAAGACTAGCTCGCTACGCTCGATAATTAAGTTATTTACCTAGATACGTTTTAGAGACTTACACCCGGTTTCTGAAACGTATGTCAAATTAGATAACAGACTGTCACATTTAACAAGCTGTTAAGCCACTGTGGGTTTCTGAAAGGCCAATCAGCTTAAAATTAGCTAATCGACCATTAACAGGTGATAAATTGTTTCGTCTGGCTACCCCTGCTAAAATCAGTCACATTCATTCACACATATATGTTTTGTTTCTGTCTAACGCAGTGATTTGTCTCTGTCCCTAGGGGCCTTTCGAAGCCAAAATCTAATGTGACATTCAACTTTTAGATGAAACTGATAGCGATTGTATAGTTTTCAGGTAAAATCGAAAATTATCGAAAATAATATATAGAGCGAGAAAAGATAACTTATTACAATATATATGTTATAGGGTCACGGATTCCAGTGTGTCAGTAATCCCATCATCATCATCTTTAGGCAGGTAGGTAGGTCCGGGTCCACTGCTGAATACAGGCGTCCCACGGCTTACACTCTAGTCGACTCTGTTATTTTGCATCCATCGGCTCCCTAGGACCTTTAAGGAGGTCGTCCATCCATCTCTTGGGAGGCCATCCAGTTTGCCACTCATCCGCCCCATCGGCTATCGATTGTGAGTTTCTCCCAATAATCCTATTAGTGGATCAAAGTATTCTTTGAGACTATCCCAGCAAGCAGTCTTTTCAGTGTCGACACAGCCGGACGCCAACACGCCACAGAAAAAGGCCAAAAGAAACAAATGCCTTTTCTTATCATATTATTTTAAAGTTGCGGATAGTTTCCCCTCGAGGCAACTATCCGCAAAAGTAAATGGGGCAACTATCCTTTTTAATACGGATACTTGCCCTTTTTATTTGTAAAATAAATAAGAACTTTTCAACAATAAAACATAATCAACAATTTAGTTTAAGCTCTAATGCATGCAAAGAAACAAAAAGTAGATTGATTCCACAATCAGTAAGAAAGATATTCAATGGAAATTGAAAGCTTCGCCACGGAAGATTTTTACTCATAAAGACAAATCGCGTGCGCCTACGCTGATGGATTACATGTCAGCATGGCCTTCAACAAGGCCATTTTCAATTATAGTAGAGAGCAAACGCCAAAAACATCCCTAACATAGTGTATTCAAAACCGGGGCAACTATCCCACTGGGGCAAGTATCCGGCTTTTACCCTATATGGGTAGTAAGATAGTGGCGGCCGGGCTGCCGGTCTGGTGATGTCACAGCTGAATCGCAGCAGCAATAATTTCGCGAAAAAATATTTAAACTTACATATTCTGTAACTCAGTCATTTATGGACGGATTTCAAAATTTTTTTCACTGGCTTGTTAGTTTTTGTCTATATTTTAACACTATGTCATATAAAACTTCCTCATTAAAAAAAAGACGATAACATACAGTTAATATGAGAAAAAGTTTTCCGGAAACCCAAAATTACATTAAACGGCCGTTAATTGGAGATTTGACAATCCGTTGACAAACTGTTAAAAAACTGTCAATTGGCCTTTTCAGAAACCCAAACTGCATTAATTTAGAGAATAACAAGTAGTTACGTAATTTTTGCGTTGACAAGCGTTTCAGAAACCGGGTGTAAGTGTGCAAGTTGCAACAGTCCGAAACGCGAACCAAGGACCAGTTCTATCAGTTTGGAATCCTTCTGGAAGATACTCTTTAAATGATAATGAATACCACATCAAAATTCGTTGTGTGGTTCAGGAGAAGTTATCGGATATATAGACAGACAAATAGGTGCGGAAGCTGACTTTATTTTATACTAGGGAGCTAGTTCAGATCTCTGTAAACATTCAACTATCACGTGAGACAATATTATTTTTCTATTAATTCTGTTAAAAAGATACACTACACAGATAAAATATTGATTTTGATAATATTTTGATGTTTTAAGCTAGCTTTTTTTTGTTAGTTTTTCTTATCTTTAGTTATGTCGTTAGTGGTTCATACCTACTTGCCCATAACAGCAACTGCACGATAGTAATGTATTTGCAGGTTCTCTTGCAACTTCTTGGAGCAAGTTTCATGCTTTTATTGCATTTTACCATCACTATTTATAATCTTTCATGAGTTATACGACGTTTTTGTCACTTGGCGTAGGAATCAAACCGTATTTTCTTTAGGCTACCTGTGACCTGATTGTTTTAGGTTTTAATTTTTGTTCAAAGACAGGCACTAAGAAGTTAGTATACCTCGCAGAATATACATTCTAACTTTATGATTTGGGGTTTATCCCTTGCACCATAGCTAGATCCAATCATAGGCGTAGCAGGGAGATACTTTTTACCACGGATTTTAACTAAGTTATATTGGGCATATCTAAAGTAGACACACGATTAGCTATCATCATTCAGATATCGACAGTAATATTGTGTTGAGTATTTTCTTATTTCGCATACACATTCGTCTAAATAGCGAGGACACACTAGCTTATTTCACAACTTTAAGTACGCATGTTTATACACGTTTGCATCCTCTCGTTGCGAAAGAACGCATGTCTCAGTCTCATTGGAGATTACATAATGATATATCCTTGTGTAGGATTTATAACAATAATATAACATGGTGAGTATTTAACGATGAGTAAGTAGTCATAAAACAGCAATTTTCAGCAAATTAGATTTTGTCATATGAAAGCAAGCACCTATTTCATACATCACTGTTGGTCCTAGGAGAAACCGAGGTGGTATTCTATTCGGTCAGCAATTTTTTTTTTATGTTAACTAATTTATAATCTTTTTACATATTTTAAGTTAATTTCTTTTTCTTTTTATTGTAGATATTATTTATTATGTTACATCATTGTATATTAGCTTAGATAAATAAAGATTATATTTATAATCAGCTGATTTTTTTGGCAGAATTTGTTTTCAATTTGTATGAACAAGCAAATCAGTGTCATGGGAGACTACATATTGTCTTAATTAAGATATTTTAAATGTTAATGTGTCCTTTGTATGTAATTGTGACTGTTATTGTGTCGTGGTGTGCTATGTGTAATAAATGTATTTTCTTTCTTTCTTTCTTTCTTTCAAATTTTGTTCACGAATTCACAGTTGGCGATTAACATTGTTTGTAATAGATAACTATTACATGCGTACGGCTTGAGTACAGTGCCCCTTTGTTTTATCAATTTGAAATCACTCTGTATTTTTCAACAGGTTATTTTACTTTTAAGATGTCAAAGACACACTACGTATAGGTACTTAATTTAAATGACTAGCAAATACTTTCCATACAAATTGCAAACACGACTATCTATAGGAAGTCAGTACCTAATGTGTGATATAATTACGTCTGACATTTTTTTATTAAGGAGCACCCGGTCATACGGTCCACTTAATCGAAAGCGGCACTGTGGACATGGACATCTGCAACCCAAGGGGAGCGGATGCGGCATGGATCTTAGGTATTTGTAGGTAGACTTATCTTTTGTAGAACCCCAAAAATGACCTTGCAATTTATATGTCCAAAATTATAAAAACCACCTTCGGCAAAACCCGGCTGAAGCCGAAGGTGGCCAATGCTGAAGCCGAAACTTCGGTCGGATACTGTTAGGGATAGGTTTTTTTTGGGCTAGGATACTCATATCGCTGGCTAGGTATACTCGTAAATTTGAAAATGTATTCCATTTTGTTTTAGACTAGCTTTTTGGCATTCCGAGTAACATCGCGAAAGCTGTTTCTTTATCTAGTTTATTTCTCTACTATAGTACTTACATGAATTTTATTATTTACTGTGTGCCATATATCGTCCATATTGTGCATGTCCACTATAGTACTTATTATACTTATAATACATACCACAATGCATATCAATCGATTTAAAACTATGAACTGCACTGTTTATTTCCTGAGAAATTGACCAGTTCAAAGAGAAAGCTAAATCAGAGTGGCACTGGCTCTATCTATCTATATCTATTACATACCAACATATATCTCTTTACATAGTATAAAACAAAATCGCTTCCCGCCGTCTGTTCTTTTGTATCTTTGTACCTATGTATGTATACTTAGATTTTTTAATTTATGCAACGATTTACAGTGCGACTTTCAACAATAGATAAAGTGATTCAAGAAGAATGTTTATAGGGTAGGACTAATCGCGAAAATCGCGCGCAATCGCGCCGGGCCAGCTAGGTACTTTTACAACTGTAACATAGCCGTGTCTGTATACATTGAAGATATTCCAGAAAACACAGTCAGAAAAAGGTAGGTACGGAATTATTTTTAAATTTTAGTCCGCTAAGCGGACTTTGATGAGGTTATCACAGTTAGCCTTGGGGTCTAACTGAAAATATAAACAGTGTTTTACCTAATTCGGGTGGGTAGAACCAGATAGGATGTAGGTTCTACGTAGTACTAAAAAGGCAAAAGCAAAATTTCCAGTTTCCAGCGGTTGAAGTCGATGGCAAAAGATGAGTACTTACAAATACAACTTGCATAAATATATACACACATGCATACCTCATACTTACAATCTAAATTAACACATACCGTCACACCTTTTTCCCCTTATTCACACAAATATATTCCACCTTTAACCATATTGGTTATACAAAGAAGTACATGACTTTAAACACCTATAGGTATTAGAGATGAGATACAAGAGGAAAGGTAAAGCGAAGTATAATCTGTGCAGCTCTAACAAAGAGAATAGATGTTGTTAGAAATACCTTGAGTGTTTTATTTATTTACGACATAGGACATTGTGTTGCTATGTATTAATATAGACTCAATACAAAATGCTACTATTTTATTGTGTAGGTATATTGTTTCACAGGTTGTTTATATTATAAACCAGTTTTGTTTTTTGAAGAAAGATATGGATTATGGATACATCTGTTGAGGAAGACACCTTTCAATTATTGTTTGATTTTAGATAAAAGAGCAACAAGCAAACCTGACGTCCGCTTTACACACTACAACCAACTCCTAGGATGTATTAGATAAGTACCTAATTGAGCGAACTTTACGTGTCTAGATTTAGTTATGATTTAAATTTGTATGTATGTACGAACGTGCTAATTAGGTACTTAAAGTATCTACTAACTATCTCAATTCACAATCATCATTCAATTTAGGAGTTGATATAGTGGCACTTTATACGTTTCCAAAACAAAATATGTTAACACGGGCTCCTTAGATATCGACAACTATAGATAGTCATTAAATGATTACTCAAACATCTAAAATTAGGTACCAACGACCAATTGAAGACACTTTTTACATCACTTCCACTATAATATAATACTAAAAATAAACTATATTATGTTGCGACCGGCTTCGAATAAACCATCAGCCATCAACCAATCAAAAAGTTTTAATTTATCTTGCAATGCAGTACCATTAAAATGTACTACTCAAAAAAGCCTATCTATTAATTAAATAGGTACATAGTTGCAAAAATTTATTATTATCTACGTTGAACACACGGTGGATGGATTATTGTAGTTATAGAAAAGATAAATCGAATGCGAACGCTCTGATATGTACGGTTGCACGGCAAGCACCCGGCCGGGTGTGGGTACCGGGGCTCACGCAATGTTAGCCAATGGCACCGCCGTCGCCCGCGCTCTTGAGCAACGTTATAATTTTAACATTATGTAACGTTACATTCGGATAGCCGATGCACAATATTGAAGATAACGAGTTGCCATTATTAAGTTTCAATTGAATGAAACTTATTGACGCAACTAGGCCAGCGTGAGCTCGTATTTCGTTAGACGTTTTACAAAGACAGGCGTGTTAGACTCAGAAATAATGTAAACTGCATCGGTCACTTACTAAGAGAGTTTCGTAAAATACGCGTAACAAAACGGTAAAGCCTAAAATGTTAATATGCATGATCTTCATGGATAGTATTAGGAAGGACCCTCTACTATACGATGTTCAACCAGTTGAACATATTGAGTAACTAACCTTCTAAAATAGGTAAAATACCCACTATAAAAATAGTTGAACTACTTGGACTGACATTTACAATCAGTCCAATCAATGTTTTTTATATAACCCTGTTTTATGACTAAAATAATAGGATAAAACCTGATTGCAACTTTCAGTCCAAGCTTTCAACTATTTTAAAACTTAAATAAATTGGGAGGATATTTAGTACTGGTTGACATACGAGAAGTTAAAAATCGTGGACTATCTGTCCCTTAGTTTAGCAGTTTATTTCACGTTTGCATAGTAAATAGGGATACCATATTCAAGGCGGACCCCGGGGCCGCGCGCGCGAGATCATAGCCGGGGCATTGATGACGATAACTGGTTGTAAAGTGGTTTAGATATTGTAGTGTTTGAAAATACTACTACTTACTATGGCCAAATAACAACATCGGTATAGTATTTACATTTAGCACCCTCAAATATATCCTTGTAGAGAAGGGCATCCAAACCTGTCCGGCAATTCTTAAAAAGAAAAACATATATTTACATGGCACATTTTGTATGGGAAGTGCCCTTCACTATGAAAAAATGGAGTTATCGTTACTGTATTATGAACACCTTCAACTCTATTCTTATACTGATCAAAACTGCCGAACTGAACTGAAGGTGCTCAACCTATACTCCGTAACCATGTCGCTGCTGGTTCAAAGAATCGGCACTTGTCATACAAATGTGACAAATGAATGCTTTTTTCTCGAAACTGCCGGGACCGATTTTGATGTCGTGCGGCATAAGATTATAGTTTAAGGTCCTCAATCTATACTCCGTAACCATGTCGCTGCTGGTTCAAAGAATACGGCACTTGTCATACAAATGTCACAAATAAATGCTATTTTCTCGAAACTGCCGGGACCGATTTTGATGCCATCTTGTACAAATATGCAGCTGAGGCACCCTAACAAATAGGTCATCACCGTCATGCTGCTGGTTCATAGACCACTGTAGCCCAGTTTCCTTTAACTTATCAAAGTACCATTAGCCTTCTTGCACTTACAAAGTTGCGACAGTAATTCGTTGCATTTGCTAAAATATGTCAGCGGTATGAAATGCTATGATTGAGAAGGCATTTAGCTCGTTCAGTCGCCGTGGAGCAGTGCAGATAAAATAGGTACAGTGGACATAATTAACAACTTGCGTGGTGGTGATGAAACACAATCATGCTAATACCACTTCATGTCTCTCGGAGGCACTCGAGTTTGCGACATTAGCCTCATTTTCGCTAGAAACTTAAACCGCTAGGAGCAGTTGGACACAATTTAAGTTTTAATATCGTACCCAGGAAAGCGCAGTTATATGATTAAATCTAATTGAAGTTTTGTGGCTGAAAGACATAATGACAGGGTGTCGCCTCGTCACGTAATACATTACACTACAGGGCCTCCTCTTAAAGTGTTAGATATCAATTGCGATCTTCCCCATTCTAAAACTTCAGTACTTATATCCACAAAACATGTAAAATTTTCTATAAATATGTTATTGTCTTATGTAGCCACCCTTAGGCGTCGACAACAGCATCGAATCTATCCGGGAAGACTTCACACGCTTCATGTACGTGACTGGCTTGAAAATGTGTTTATTTTTTCCGAAAAATTTATTTTTAGGGTTGTGCAATATGTAAACAAATAAAATTATTATGTATGGTTATAGTGTATATCACAAGACAATTTAAACTAGCGAACTGCCCTGTGTAAGCGAGCGTCAGCATCAGTTATGGTTTGGGCCGCGATAACTCCCACAGGACGCTCACCACTCGTTTTCATTCAAAAGGGTGTAATGATAAATCAGCAAATATACCGAAAAAATATTTTAAACAATAGATACTTTGTTAACTTAGACATGTAAACAACAATAAGGACTAGGGAATGCAATACCGGGATATTGGGATCCCGCATACATTTTGCGGGACCAATCTCGGTCGAAAATTTTGCGGGGGTCCCGCTGGACTGGCAGGATTACAGAGAGCGTGGTTCATACGTGTTACTTTGCGCGCAGCGGCTCCTGGGCCATACACTTGCAAGTTTAACTATCGAACCGATGAAGTTATAAACTGATTTGTAACGCCAGAAATGTATGAGCGTATATGGGAAAATATGGGGTATATGTTTACGGGAATTAAAGGCTATTATGTGTTTGTGGTGTATGATACGTAATTTGTTTAATATATTGGCGAGAATATCTATATCAATTTATGTTTTAAAGTACCAATAAACTATTTAAATTGTACTAAAAACTTGTTTAATTTGGTTATTAATTAAAACCGTGAAAACGAGGTCCATAAGGTCTTTATTACGATTGATTACTGGGGTCTAAGTCCTCCCTGCTGAATCTCGCAAATACCTGGATCCCGCGGGACTAAGATGGTTCAATCCCGCAAATACCTGGATTGAAATTATCTTGCGGGATTGCATTCCTTAATAACGACAAACGATAGGTACCATTACACATTTCTACAAGACTTTACATCATCCCATAAAGCTCTGGAAACCCGTCTTTTTCTACAACAAATTGTTTACAGATTAATTAAACGTCAAGGGCCACAATATTCCCCGGACCTAAACCCTGGTATTGGTTCATTCGTGAGGCATAAGTATCAGCTCAATAATACGAGATAGCCGATGCTTTGACGAGAATGGGACGGGAATCGTGCAGCAAGCTAATTTGTAACAAAACTTTTTCTTACTTTGAAATGTTGTTTCGATATCCTAGCATAGGTACTTATTCTGTGGATATATTGAGATTTGAAAACAAAAAATATCAAAATCGACAACATTAGAGATATTTATAATTGGTAACAAACACTTCGAGTGACGAACCCTGCATTCGAAAGGATGAAAAAAATGACATACCACTGTAAGTTAAAATAATAATGCAAATAACAACGCTTTTTGTCAATGTCTGCAAGCAATTACATATTATAAATGTTTGAACACGCACCTATGCCACTATAAAATTGTAGTTAATTTATCGTTAGGTGTCTACGCTATCGCATATCAAAATTACGTTATGTAAATATGGTGTTTTATGATCTTAAAACAAAGCTCCATGATTTAAGAATTTGATGGCTAATATATTTAAACAAGGATGTAGCTTTATGCAACTCTTGGAGTCAAGTCAGTCGTAGGGCATCAGCAAAACAGAATATGGGCAGCATTGGTTTGAAAGTCAGGTACCTAAATCATCTTCTCCAAAATGGAGGGACAGGTCAAGAATACCCTTAACCGGCGTAAATGTATTAAAAGATGTATGAAAGTGGAAGAGGCTAAAGAGGTGTGTCAGGATCGTAGTGGCAGCCGATGGTCACTGCCTAACTCTGTGGGATACGGGCGTGAGTGCGTATGTATAGCATTACAAATTTGACACAATAAATTTAACAAATTCGTTTCAGTAACAATCAATCAATCCTCCTGAATAAAATTTAGGTGACCATTTTGAGCCACCAGCATAGAATCTAGTAGGTAACTGCACTCATCGTTAAAAATAAAACAAAGGTATCACTAATCTTTGGGAAAGTAACCCAATGTCGCACAGCATACACTCGATTCGCGCAGCACAAATCACAGTCACTCACCCACCTGTGGATTTCCTTGAGTGATGCGTACAAAGCAACGCAAAGACCAGTCGAGTCGTCGGAGTCCGCAGCGGGTTCGCGCGTGCGCGGGATTCGGCGCTCTGCAGCGGTCTGGCGGCGAGTGGAACAGGCCACGGTGTTTTGCTCCCAGATTTGTAGAATGCTATGCAAGATACGATATCGGTAACTTTTTCTATATCTTTTGTTAACAATAACGAAATTTCGGTCAGTGGTTACATTGGTACATTCCGTGGTAGGTACAGTCCCATGGAATGTGTAATTAGGATGGAGATATGTGGGATTGTTATATAGTTACTTACATTGCACCAGACGTAAATGTAATAGTGAATTATAGAATATTAGCTTTTGCTCGATACTTAATCCGTAAAATTCAGGAACCACATTGAATTACGGAATAAATTATGGTCTATAGAATAGCACATTCTGGGCTATAAGAACATTACTGACAAATTTCATGAAAATTCGTTTAGTAGTTTTTATGTGAAGGACTAACTTAAAAACTTTCGCATTTATAATATTATTACTAGGTTGTCTTTAAAATTACTGTTGTGTGAAAATGTTAAGATTTAACTTATTACAAATTTAGCACTAAGTATATGCACTATAATAAAGTAAAAAAATAAATAATACCACAGCATTGTATGACAAGGCTCTGTTAAAAATTATCTATGTATTCGATTCAATACATATACATACACATATATAGTGGTGGTCATATAATTACAGACACTGGAAGCATATTAAAATAACTAAGATATTCCTCTCTATATTTTTTATCAGACTGCCATTGGAACTTCCTACACAATAAAAAAATATTGATTATGGCATTGCGTAATGTTAAAACAAAATATTTATAATAAAACTAGCCTGTTTTATCTTAATTGTCAGGAGTGTAAAAACTTAACAAAGATGTGGCCTAATATTTGGAATATTTGGTCTCATGTCCTTTTGCAGCAATAACAGCACGATATCTCTTGGGCTAGGAAGCGATCAATTTTGTACAAGCTTGTACCGAAATTTGCTGCCATGCTTCTGTAAAATTGATCGACGTTAGGTGTCCGCTTTGTTGTTCGTATTTCTTAGAATACGCTAAACTAGCCTTTTATTTTGCTTTTTCAAAAGTGGCACCTTCCGAGACACTCTTCCGTACAAGTTTTCCTTACAGTCTCCGTCTAATTGTTCTTGCAGACACACCCGTCGACCCTTCTGCAGCAAATATTTCCGAACGTATCAGTTCTGATCCTTTGAACGGTTCTTTTTTTGCCAACAAAACTAGTATTCCTAGGTCGTGTTGAACTTCTTGAAATGTTTTATAGCATTCATAACCATGTCCTTAGAACAGCTCAAGTGGTTTGCGATTTTTCTGTATGACCTATGTTATAAAAGCTCAAAATACTCTTTCTAGTAGACGAATCGCAACTTTTGTTTTACCCATATTTATTACTAATAACGTATTAATTTGAATACGATTAGTTAAATTTTATAAGTAATATCAACGTTTCATGAAAATACGCGTCAAAACAAAGAAAAACAGAATGTAGTTTCTTTTCCTTTTTTTAATTCAGAACACAGCTTTTACTGTCTTTAATTAGCTGCTGAAAGCACGTTAAAAAAGTTTGTGTAACGTTCCAATAGAAAGCAGTGTCTAAACAACTAAGGATAACAACTTTAAGTGTCCCTCATTTTAAGAATGCAACGTCATGTATGATTTTGTGGCAATTACATTATATTTAATACGTGTTTTAGCTAATGGTAGTACCATAATCAAGTTTCTGGTGTTCAATTTGGGGGTGTCTCTAATTACGTGAAAACCGCGTGTGTGTAATGACGTCGGAAAAACTCCGATCAAGTCTACAACACCTATATAATAGAAATTCTTAATTAACATATTTCCCAAACTACTGAATCAATTTTAATGGAAGAAGAACCACCAACTTTTTGCAATGAAGCATGATGATAGTTTTTTAGTTTCAGAAGTCAGACAGAATACAGCTAATTGCGATTTTAACTGAATCTAGATAGGACGTTTTGTGGAAATACATAATATTATAAATTAATCTTATGTATTTCTTTCTGTCTGTATGTATTTCCGCAAGTTTCTCCTAAACCAGGCAACATATTTTGATGCAGTTTTCACAATAAGTTAGAGAATTTCTTCCGTGAGGTTTACATGTATAAATAAGTGCGTATTATTGTAAAAATCCTAGAAAACCCGATCAGACAAGTTATAGCAACTCAGTTTAGACAAGGCTACTCAACTAACCATGTTGTTTACCTAAGGTACAGACGGTGTAGAATTTAAAAACTTGCTAGTTAATAAGGGTCCATATTAACTGACTGGATAAGTAGGTTACTGTTGTGTTATAATTTGTTCTAAGATACCTAGATAGGCCTAGTAACTGTAAATTCCCTGCGTTCATTGTCAGCGACGACCTACATGGATTCGGACAAGATATTGCGTATCGGGCATATCCATGCTAATTACGAGTACGAGTTACGAATGAGTACCTAATGCGTATAAAGATATAAAGTTTGATTACGTTAGAAAGGTTCTCAATCCCTGGCTTGACGAACTATTCTCATTACGTAAGGAACTGTAGTGGCGCAAAGACAATTTGGGCCGACCATTGCGGTTATACTTTTTACAACAAAACCAGCTTATATAGAAACGTCATTATTGTGAATTAATAATATTTTATTTCTCGACATTATATCAAGCCACGTTTAATAATCTGATCGTGAGCAATAACTTAATTTCTATGAAGTTTCCGACATAAATATTCAGTCATAATCACAGCCCATAATAGTCCACCGCAGGACTAAGGGGCTCTCCCACGAAAGGGGAGGTTATTGCCATAATCTCGGGTTGGAGATCGCAGTGTTATAAATATAACAATGGAAAACGCTGCTGCCCATTTTCCAGCCTACGGGGATTAGCTCTTTTGCCTCGATAACATTAGTCGCCTTGTACGACACCCACGAGTGTAAGCGGTTGGTGCTATTCTACTCTTCCCGACACCACACACCACGGTTTATTATATTCAGTAATTACATTTAATTATTAATTTCATACGAAAATCAATACGAAACTCGTACTGCATTATAACCATACATTGAAACTTTTGTTCTCAGTAGTGAGTGATGCATTCAGAACATTAAAGCGCCAACCTTGCCAGTGTTGCGGACCATAAAATTTATAGAACCAAGAAACAATAGCTCATGGACATACCAACTATTGTGTTTAGCGTTTATGTCCATGTAATCTCTATACAAAATGTGCCTGGAATATTTAAATATTTAAGCGGCGATGTTGTTTTACTTGTTACTTGTATCGAACTTTCATTCCGGGCTTAGCTCATCAGATAGTCACAAGGTGAAATGTCACTTTCCATCAGGTGTACAGTCTACCCAGGGTAGGGAGGTCCTGCCCTAAGCATGCAAAAAGGTGAATGTAGAGATTGCGCCCGTTGAGGTCATGGACACATCTGTTATTAGGCTTTCGTTGAATTGAAATGTTATGTTATGTAAGTATGTAATAATGTACATTTTTATGAGGAATGCTTGCATTTGACCTCATCTCCTACCTATTCCTATCACACTGTGTCGGCGATGTCCAAATGTCCCCACTATTGAGTTAAAAATCCAATACGGATAGCCCTAATTCCAACCTATAATAGGTAGATTCTACAAATTAATCACTTCCTGTTAAACTAAGTTAACACTAGTTGTTAACTTTTAGAACATTTAGATTAGTTTCCTCGATGGCCGACATAATTTGTGACTAAATATGTGTTTTGGTTTATAAGCTCATAAGCTCTCTCCCTCTCTCTATATACTCGTGCTTCAGGCGCTGTCCATTAGGACCAATTATGGCAACGGTCATACGAAATGTGATTTAATATTCGAAAATACGAATGTTAAGAAGATATAGGCTTAGCCTTAGAGAGCACTGCCCCTAAATCTACTGGCCCCGTCGTACGTACCTACATTGCTAAAACGCAATGCAGAAATTTATGAAATACATTAGATTGATACGAATAACACTAGTTCATTACGGTTACAATGCATACAACAGCATTAGTGCATTACCACTTTCCGAATGATTTTCGTTGCAGCTACAGCTACATACTGGGTAGATATATCATTAAACAAATTGAATTGGCTGAAAGAAGGGCATTTTAGCTGTCCCTTAGGAACCAAGATATCATCCAAGACCTCTAGGATTACTTATAAAATAAAATATGTTTGAATGATAAAGCCTGAAGTTTTAATTTTTTATTTAATAAGTATAAGTAGGTATTGTTATGACTTGCAAGTAACGTATACTTTTTTATTTAACTCTAAAAACCACTGTTACTTTCAAAAGGAAACATGACAAAGTAACTTTGCATTGTAATAAGAAAACAACTAACAGCGATTGTGAAATTACAATTTTTATAATGTTCTCTACTTTATCTTCTTTCTTATTATATGCTACATGCTATAAAACATATTAACAACTGCACAGGAATATGATTTCGGAGCGTCGAACTGTACCTATGTAATTTTTATTGTTTCTTTTTTACCTATGTATAAGTTTTGTGTGCCCGAATGCCTATGAATAAACCTAAGGTACTACAATGTAGATACTAGATAGATGAGATTGAGGTTTACGAAATTGACAAATCAGTTAACAATACCTAAATATTTATAAATCAGTAAATATATAATGAAGTCAGTAATAATTTCTACTTATACAAATAAAATAAAAATTACGACATTCTCGATTATAATACTCAGCACAGTAACGAGCTTCGCACAAGACTTAAATGAGAGCTAGCCATATGAATAATACTAAAAGGCAATTGCAACAGGAGACGCGTCCAAAGGCAAGTAGTTGGTAGTTACGTTATATTATTATGACATAACGCGGTGGCGCAGCCACTGACCCACTGACTGCAATAACGAACCTTAAGCGTGTTTTGTGGGCAATGTCTCATCGGAGCGGTTGCACAAAGCGTTTATGGTGTTTCAGTTTGGCATTGTCATCGTGGACAGTACCGTGCGCGGCGCGTGGGCCGTGGGCCGACCACGCGTTTCGCCCGGAGCCAAGCCGGCGGTAATGGCCGGTTGCGCCGACCGTCGCGGCGCACCGTGCGAGCCGCGAGAAAGGAACTTTACCAATGGGTCAAGGTTGTGTAAACGTCTAAAGGGCAAGCTTTATTTACATTTTCTTATTGTTGTGCAAATTACATTCTCTATGTGTGTAGTATGCAAAACGTAAGCCATGGGCAATATTTTCATTATCAAAGGTATTTAAAAGAAAATTGTGCGATTCAGAACAAGTTGACAAATAAGGTGCAATACAAAAGCATAAGTGTTACTTTAAAATTAATTTCCTTCTCAGTTAGGGTAATACATTTACCTATATGGTATTTGAAGCATCGTTAGCCAAATTTAATTCGTTGAAGGAAGGGGCAGTTTCCTTGACCATGCGGATAACAATAATAATCTTGGCGTTAATATCCCGGTTGTGATCACGCGCGCGAGGGAAGGCCCAGGGTCCGCCTTGATCATGATTTGGCAGATCAGGTAATGATAATAGAGTTGAGTAGAGCGAATGCCATCTGACCTCCCGCCGTGACCCTGTTAACAGGGGAGCTAGACAAGAGTGGATTTTGGTTACAAATTCAGTTGCTTTGAACGTGCAGGTTTCTTCACGACGTTTTCCCACACCGTAAGAGCATCAGTCAGTGGCCTATCAAATAAATAAAAAATGGTTAAAAACATAAATATTTTCAATAAATTCATAAAATAATTGTTACTTTTAATGAAAACTTAACATTGCAGTAAAAATATAACGAAATCAAGATAAATACATACGATACTGAGGCTATGGCAATTGCAGGAAGCTGAATTTATCTGAGCCGGTGACGGTGTCGATATTGTTGACAACGTCACTTAGTTCCTGTTTTGGCCGCCGGGTCAGATAACTTTGTGATACGGTAGTCTTGAAAACGACTTATTGCGAAATTACCGTTCCATGCATTAGTGACTACGTGAAGTACCGTGTGAAGTTGCCGTATCTACCTACGTTGACATCTTTTAAAGAGTATCAAGTTTGGCATCTGCTTGAAGGTATCGGCACAAAATGATAGCGTTTTAACTACCAATAAAACGCTTATTAAAATACTTGCCTAGTTCGAAGCCTGTAATCGGCGTTATCAGTCTTCGAACCGTACTTAGGCCAGAAAATTATACAATAGTCTGTAATAGCAAAATTATTTGGATCAATGGATAACAGGGTGAGGTCATGGACACGTCGCCCTGAACGAAGTAGAAGTAAACAAGCTGTACGTTTAGACCATTCATATAAGTTGACATCAGATTTAAATGTTCTGGTCAACCATGAACACAAAGAGTCGATATTCCAGATAGGGGACTTGTCCCCTTTTGAGCATTTGTTCGAAATTGATCTCATAATATGTTGGACTAAAGGGTGAGAGCTTAACTTAACTGACCTCTCCGGGTCACATAGCGTAAGTAAGTACTACAGATTTATGCATTAAAATATGTATTAGTATTTTAAGAAAATGTATGAGATTGGTAAAGGTCTGAAAGATATCTGACTAAATCAGATGCACTTGGGGAGTTCGTACATACCTTGTTAAATTAGCTCCAGGAGCACCAGTGGCGCCAGGCGAATTCATTGGGCCGTCGGGTGGATTCTCGCCATCCATCTTTCAATAAGTCGATCTGTTCCGGAGTCCAATCTATCAATGCTTTATTCCACCCCTACACATCCAAATGTCGATGGTCATTCCTCGAACTTTGGGAGGGGGAAGGTTGGTCTCCACGTCTACTAATACTTCCTCGAGATTCCTTATTGTGAAAGGAGGAGGAAAGATGGATCGATTGCGAAGATCCGGACGCCAATACGCTTTCTCCCACCGAGGGGCTACCACTAAGTACACTCCCTGAGCATTGTTGAGGTGCGATAGTACCCGTGGCAGTAGAAAGGGGGGCGGAAACATCCAGGCTAGGCGATATTTCCACTGCCGACTTAATGCATCGTAAAATTCTGCCTGTTGGTTGGTTATGTCCAGGCTTACATAACGAGGGAGAACATGGGTTCTCCGGGAGGCGAACAAATCTAGCTCCGGGACCCCCCATTTCAAAAATATCTTTCGAGTTGCTTTGGGTAGAAGGTGTCATTCGGGAATTGGTTTCTGACGCGATAAGTGGTCCGCCTCTACATTGAAGCGACCAGGCAGATGATGTAGAGTTAATCTTATGTTGTATAGATCCAGAATACGAAATATTTGGAAGGCCAACTTTATTAGGGTTTAAGAGCGTGTACCGCCTTCTTTCCTCGGATAGGACAGAGTTGTTCGGTTGTCAGACTGAATAGACACCGTAGCGTTTACAAAATAGGGGGCCATGAGTTGGAACACTTTTAAAATGGCTGTCATTTCTTTTAGATTGAAATTCAGAAAATTTTCGGTGACTGACCAATTGCCTAGCATCATCATGTTGTCGACTTGGGCTCCCCAGCATAGACAAGAAGCATCCGTTGTCATGTAGTGAAACACCGGGGCTACATGTATCGCTGATTGGGTATTGTGGTTTTCCAACCACCAATATAGTTCGGGAATTAAATAAACAGGTATCGGAAATAACATTTGCGGGTGCGAGTCGCGTAGGCTTTGACAAAAACTCAGTAGGAATCGGTAATTGAGTCGACCCCTTGTCACACAAAAACTTGCAAAGTTTAATATACCCACAAGCGACTGCACTGTTTTTAGATTTGCTGACCATAACTGTAGCACGTTCGTAATTTTTTTTGTTAGACGTAGACATTTGTCGTCCGGTAACCATTTCAAATTGCGGGTAGGATCCCACATAACTCCTAGGAATTGAATGGTTTTTGAGCATCTAGCACGGACTTCACAAAATTGATTGTCCAGCCGAGATGCATTAACAAGTTCTATGACGTTATCTCGACGTGATGACATACATTTCCATAGCATTCATTCCATAGCATACATTGACATAGCATTTCCTTGCTCTGATTTACAATGAGGAAATCGTCTAGGTATACTATGAGACGAATCCTTCGATCTCATAAAATGCGAGCAATCCAAATCGTCACGGTGGCAAATGTTTTGGGCGCTGTAACCAGGCCGAACGGCAAACATGTCATTTGATATACGTGACCTTGAAAAATCAGACGTAGGATCAGCGTGTGTGCAGGGGCCACTGGAATATGGAAGCAACGGTGGATTTACATTAGGGGCAGTCGGGGCTAGTGCCCAGGGCGGCAAATTATCTAGGGCGGCAAAATTTGGAAAGTGAAAAAAAATTTTTTTATTGTCACCAAAATTTCTCAATAGATTTTTTATTATTATATTAATCATATATTATTTAATAGATAATTCAAAAAATTTGACTCGTACAATATTTGTCAAATCGAAGTTTTGTAAATTATAATTTTGGCACCTTAAGTGAAGATTTGAAATGGTAATATTAGATTTTTTAATTTGCTGGAATGATAAAATTTAAATTTGTTTTTTTTTTTGGGAAAATTAAGAACGTTATTGACTTATACTTGCAAATTTCAAAAAAAAAATTTCATTAATCAATAAATTTCTTAAAAATTTAATAATTCGTCGATTATACTTATTAACGTGAATTTAAAGAAAATCTTATACTTTTGAATCTATTCAACTTTTAACTGTGCATACTGCCACCTGCAGTCTGTTCTACAGATATATCTAGTTTCTATCGGTATAGTCCATGGACTTACTATCCACTCAATACTCAATAGCTTAGCTATTCTATGCATCGAATCAGACGTACTTCAACGTTTAGATTGTGAAGATTTAATCGACCAATTCGCAATTCAAAAAGTAAGGCGTATTTGCCTGTGATAAAATTATTATAATATAATTATAAGTCAAGCTGAGTGCAAAATGTTTAGCTCTACGAACAAAAACAAATATTTTATTATGTCATATCAAAGTATATAATATACAATAAGTTATTTGCAATACATTAGATATTTTAATTTTTTATAAATAAGATATCAAAACTACATAACTTTTAGTGATATTTCAATGATGGGGCGGCATTTTTTTCAGTGCCCAAGGGCGGCAAAATCTTAAATCCGGCCCTGTATGGAAGTATGCGTTCGACAACTCTATCTTCGCCATTCAGTTGCCTGGCTGAAGAAAGTAGGGTTTCTTTGCATATTTACAAGTCGGAATTAGCTGATATGAACGAACTTGTTGAGGTTGCGCAAATTGAAAATGGAACGTTGTGATCCGTCCGACTTCGGTACAAGGAACATTTGCGATATAAAGCTTGGTGTTAAGGGGGCAAACTCGAGAACATTCATTTGTACTAATTTACATGGTCAACAACATTTCTGTAGACACCGGAGTTTGGAGCGGATGGTTACATTGTGGCATGTGTAAAGGAGGTGTTACTTTGAAGATGATTCGATAGCCCGTTATTATTTTTAATATCGAAGGATCCCCTCCTAACATCACCCATCCGTATGTAAAATATGTTAGTTGACTGGCTTGAAACACCGAGTCAGAACTTTTTCCTGTTACGCCCATCGCGGCGGGCAGACTGTTTGCTAGCATTTCGATTGCCACTGTCTTGAGCTTAGCGAGCGGCTCTTGGGCGAAAATTTATCTGACTTGGCCCACGTGGCAATAATGGTACACCCATCAGTGGCGTACTGTCATACAAGCCCAAAAGCCCGGCTTGCCTTATAAAAATAATTATCAAAAAAAATCAAAGATAATGCGAGCGCGAACTATTTAAAGTTCGCGCTCCTAATTCTTTTCAAACTGCCGCGCCGCACAGCAGCGCCATCGTGCGCCTAGGTTACGAAACACGATCCGAACGCACACGCAAGTTGAGGAAATTGAGACTCGGTCAGTCATCTCGCTCGCACGCGCTGGCTTGTAAGCGGGCTTTGATTCCGGCCGGTATGTCTCTTTCTTACATATGAAAACTGTCCTATAATGAGATATAACTATACGTTTGTTTATATAGTAAACTAGCGGCCCGCCCCGGCTTCGCACGGGTACCACTACGGGTACACGGGTTACACACGACCGCTGCGTAGGAAGCCGACCCCGCGAGTGAGCCGCGCGGCACTTTATTTCTTGACATTGACTCCCCTCCCGTACCCCGTGCTGCCTAGATAGCCGAGCGGACTGAGCGGCGAACACGCTACTTTTTTCTAATATTCACATTTTAAAACTCGTGATGGAATGTCTGAATTGAATAATTCAAAAAGTTATATAAAGGTATTGAAGCAGTCGTGAATATGAAGAAATTATTTTGATAAGGATACAAATACCAAATAACAATTTGTACCAAGGTACAAATAAAGAGCGTTTTTAGCGGCGGCATTTCAATTAAATTTTGAAAATAAAAGAACACTTATTGTGACATAACTATAATAGTTAGACGACGACCTGAGTGGTTCAATGGTCAACATGCCGGTCTGCCACACAAGAGGTCCCGGGTTCGATTCCCGGCCGGGCAGAAATTGAAATGATGAATTTTAATTTCTGTTACGGGTCTGGGTGTTCTATGTATAATAAGTATGTATTTAAAAGTATTTAAGTAGTATATCAGTTATCGAGCACCCATAGTACAAGCTTTGCTTAGTTTGGGGCTAGATGGCGCTGTGTGAATTTGTCCACGAATATTTATTATTATTAATATTATTATTACATATACTGTCGCGACACTTTTTGTAGATAATGATGTGTTCTGCAAAGTCGTAGTACATTATTTTGTTCTATCATCAATAGTTTTCGCAGCACACGCGATGTAAGGAATTTTTTGGGTATTTTTTTACACCTTGGGTTACATTATTGGAGTTTTATTAATGATCCGTGATTTTAAAAAAATATTATATAGCCTATGACACCCGGGGATAGTGTAGCTTCCCAACGGTGAAAGAATTTTTGAAATCGGTCCAGTACACAAAACAAACAAACAAACAAAAAATCAAACATTTCCTCTTTATATTACTATCTTACAGACGTGCACGCCCCACTCCTGTATTTCAGTGCCCCCTCCACCCCGCCCGCCGCGATGCCCGGCGCGCTTTTCAGACTGCATCGCAAACAACGGCCACGGCGCTATGGCGGTTTTGTTTACTGTTTGAATTTTTTAATTCGTAATATCTTTTGAATGGAAAGTCCAATTTAAATAATTTAAAAACTATTTTATAGGTAGTTAAATGGTCTTGACCATAAAATAATTTATTTTGATAAGGATTAATATAAACACATAAATAGCATGGTTTGAATTTGGTTAGCATTTTCATTAATGTTTAAAATGAAAAAAGTTGTTGTAGTGACATAACTACAATAGTTGGACATATGCTACCGCGGAGTTTTTTGTAGACATTATGATGTTCTTCAATATTGTTGTACATTATTTTGTTCTATCGCTAATAGTTTCGGCAGCGCATTCGACGAAAGACATTTTAAGACTCATTTTTCTACACCTTCGGTTACATTGTTCAAATTTTACCAAGGATCCCTAATTTTTTTCAAAATGAAATGTAGCCATGTCAAATTGGAAGAATGTAGCATTCTATTGGTGAAAGAATTTTTTAAATCGGCCCAGTTCTTTTTGAGCCTATTCATTACAAACATACAAAAATAGGTACAAATCTTTCCTCTTTATAATATTATTATTATTATTATATTAAGTGTAGATTGTACGAGACTTTAAGCCCTGCATGCGTATGAAGTTGTACACGGATCTTTGAAAATGGCAACTTCGCGCATGCGCAGTAGGTACGTTTGTTGAATGCTAATACGTACCAACTTCACTATTGTTTTGTTTGAGCCGTTTGGGCGGATAAGTAATTAGTTTTTTGTTGTGTTTGTGTTGTGTTTTGTAGTAAAAGTGATTTAATTAGATTGATCAACAATAGACGAAGTAAAGTCCCTTGTGATGGTTTAAAATGTGCACAAGTTTTGATTTGCATGGAAAAGGTAAAGTTTTTAATCATTTCTCAGAAAATAACAAATTATTTCCTTTATGTATTCCTATTATACCTATTTCTCAGATTAGTAAATCGCTTATAAGACAATTTCATAGATCGGTGTACCAGACTCATTGAATTATTGGTTGTCTCTCTCACAAGTTATATTGCTGGTATAAAAGTGAAGAGGGATAAGTGAGGATTGATCAGTAATGTGGCAAGGGGATGGATTTATTTTTAATAACCGTAAAAACTACACAAACTTCATCTCTCGGCTTGCCTTACTCTGAACCCCTAGGCACGCCACTGACACCCATCATGGGGTAATTTGGATAGACACCCTGCGGAGGTGGTACAAACGGATGACCGGGGATACCATGCGATGGCATAATTTTAAAATTAGGCACACTGTGCGTCAGTGGCATAGGGTATGGAGACTGTCCTTGCGCAGGAACAGAATTTTGTTTAGAATGGTCAAAAACAGACTTTTTCGAACGAGTTTCCGACTTTGACGGCCAAAAACCTTTTCCACTACCGCCATTTTTTTCAATAGCTGCCGAGAAATCTTCACTTTATATAAATTACTGCACGATGGTGGAATTTTACGAACTGCCCTTTTAATGAATTTATTTTTAACTGATTTCAAAAGTAAATCCCTTCTTTGTCGAATCATGTCGGCTCGGTGGCCGCATGCCATTTGCAGAACATCATTTGTAATTTTATGGTAGTCACCAAATGAAAACAGTTCACAAATTTTGGTTTCCACAGACTTCGTATCTGTTTGTTCTACCGAGCCAAGCCAAATTATAAAGTTTCTAATGACCTGCTCCAACGCCTCGTTTTGTTTCAACAAAGCTAAAGAAATTACGGCAAATCCGCGTTCAGTGTGGCTTAGGTTTGAATATGTATCGAACGGTCGTAACTCTTCATTAGTGTCGAGTTCGACAAAACCGGGGGTAGAACAATATTTTTTCTGAACTTCGGTATATCTAACCTCAGACCAAGAATCTGATTCAAAATGTTGAATTGATTTTAATTTATCTAAGTGTGACTGCAAGGATTTCACCACTGAGGGTTCCTTAACTACCGTATTAACCGGTAAACAGAATGTCAGATTAAGCACCTGTAAAGATACTGCTTGCGGCTGTGTCAGATCGACAGTAATTGGCACCAAACTAAGCTGCTCAGCAACAGGCTGATGAAGCTGATCTATATGAGCAGTTTCATTAACCGCGGAATTCTCATCCTCAAAAAATTCACCACTAACATCAGCATTTAACACGTCATCATCCGAAACGTGTTCTACCTCACATAAAGTCCTATTTTGATTAGAACAAGGAAGGAAGGTAGTTAAATAGTGCTCAATACTATTAACTTGTGTAATTGGACTATCTAGCACATTATCGTTGCTAACACACATCCGTTTCGAATTTGAATTAGGATGAGAGTTTTCATTTGATTTAGGTACGCTTTTGCGCAGAATCCAACCTTAGAAGTAATATGGACGAATTAGAATACACGAACGGTAACATCGTTTATTTCATTTTATTCTAGTATATTTTTATACAGGATAAGATTCACCAGAAGCAACTTCGTACAGCAGTAGAAACAAAACTCCAATGAAGCTGGGCCGCCGTGTCACTACTTTTAAATCCTAGATGTGACACGCCGTTTGACAGGTATCAAAGATGTCAACATGACGTAGGACAGATATAGGACTCCGTCTCATCCAGCGAAAACAACAATTTCTCTCTCACATGATAATGCTTTCGAATAACGCCACAGTATTTTATGTTTTTTTTTTATGTTACACGACAGACAAACAGGCAAGCGGGCCATCTGATGGAAAGTGGTCACCGCCGCCTATAGACATCAGCAACAATATACCTCTTGAATGATCCCATGTCATAGTCCAAAGGAAACACTGTGGCTGGAAGCTCATTCCACATCCGAATCGTACGACCGAGAAACGTTCTTTCAGACCTTCGCGTGGTGACCAACAGAGGGTCTACGTAGTAGGTTAGGAAAGGTTTGCAGGAAGCTGTTGTGGCTCATACTTCTTGGCCTTGTTGGATAGTTCTTCAAAATGGGCGCTTCTGAACTAATAGGCACTGTAACGGGAATACTGGATTTCTCAATGCGTATTGCAAGTTCTAAAAGTTGTTTAGTTCGCGGTCTCATCTGAAAAAACAACTAATAATACTCTATTGTTTTACTATAAACATCGTTATATTTAGGAATACAATACATCAAAATATGAATATTTTCTGGAAAATGGAATATCAGTAAGTAACAAGAACTTTTTTTTGTATAGCAAAAAATTCATCACCAACAATGTTGCATCTTAAGATAACACAAAGCAAAATTGAAATTCTTTCGGCAACAGGGTGACATGATGATTTGTCCCAATGAGAAGTTTTCCAGTAGGTGTTGATAGTTGGTTTCAAAAAGCATCAATAGATGGCGCTCCTACAATTTTGGTAATCTTTTATTAATCTGTATGATGGTGTCAGTGATTTCATGCAGCCAAATAATACTAACTTTAAAATTTAATGTTGAATGAAATGTAAAAAGAAATATTTATAGAAGTTGGCACTATGTTCCATTATTATTACAACCTCTAAAATGGTTGAAAACTATTGACAATTCTCCAATACAACGTACCCAGTATTTATATACTGTTTGCTAAGAACCTATTTCAAGCAATTATCAATTTCCAAAATTGTCGGGGCGCCATCTAGTGAGTGGTTAGGAATGCTTTAGATACCTATTGGAAAACTGCTCATTCACACTCCACTCGAGTTTATCAACAACACTGTTTTAACATACAATATAACATTATAAAATAAAATATTAAAACTGAATTTGAACATACTTTTGCAACCAAACCGTGATATTATCGTAATATCACGTTTTCGTTGAAAACCAAGAGCACCTTGCAGGTCGCGTACGCAGTGACAACTGTATTGTTACGTTGTTGAAATAGAATACCCCTAAGTAAGAGACAATGTGACATCGCGATATAACACAGTTGCTCTGTTCTTTTCGTCATAACTTCGCCATTATTCGGTTAAAAGTTACCGCGTTTTTGGAGAAAATAGAATCGGACATGGCGGTTTTAACAGAGCAATAAAAACTTTTTATTTTTTCGACTTGTCACGTTATTGAAGCAAAGAGGCGTGTAAGTACTAGTGGTGCCGATAGACATTGTCTTACCCGATTGCAGTGCATTATGAATCCCAAATACCCACTCAAACATCAAAATTGGTCCTACCGTTTAGCAGTTCATTGACAACCGTACCGAACAATTTTCCGATTGCTACGCCACTCCCTAACAAGTCTAATGTATACAGGTTGAGCAATCTGAATAGGTCAGTGAGATACCTAGTAGAATTGGTCCTTCTACTAGGTATCTCACTGACCATATATCTTATACTGCCCAAGACTGACTGGAAGCTCAATACTGTCTCGTAGAGGCATTACGTGATATTCTGAATACCACGTTGATGTCTTTTGTATGGAAGCTCAACACAGTCTCGTAGAGATAAGTGATTTTACGAATATCGCGTTGATGTCTTTTGTATGGAAGCTCGAAAACTGTCTCTTAGACGCTATGTCATATTACGAATACCGCATTGACGTCTTTTGTAAGTAAATTTGTTCACTTATTCTGTTCTGTACTCAAGGCTAAATTTATGTATCACATAAAAGTTCTTATACTTTGTAATTAATACATTATTCAGGGGCCTGACGTTTCTTATAATGAAATCCATATAAAATCAACTCCCCCGTATATTTATTTTTCTCTCTGATCACTTTTTAATCAATGCCAACTCAGTCTGTACAATGCTTAAGGTATATAGTTCTCACAATGTCCACTAGATAGCACTGTACAATATTTCTACATAGCGGTTAGTATTATAGAGGTAGTCTGTTTTAATTTTTTTTATACTTATTGATACCACCCAGAACCAGGTTTCATTTCTAGTAATCCTAAGAATCTAGACCATTACGAGGTTTTTACAAAGTCGAAACCGCTGAGTTCAATAGTTTGAAATTTAAAAAAAGTTTTATTGTTGTGTGTTTTCTTCTTACGGATTTTGATACCTATCCGAACCTAAGTATCAAATATTCATACTAAAATATATTCAACTTTTTTATAAAATCGGCACTAGATCATCACAGCCCATAACAGATCACTACAGGAATGAGAACCTCTCCCATGAGAGTAGAGGTTATTTCCATAATCTCCACGCTTAGCAGGCGGGTTAGAGATAGCAGTGTTGTAAATATAAAAATGGAAAACGCTGCTGCCCATTTTCCAGCCTACCGAGACTCCAACTTTAGCCTCGAAAACATTAGTCGTCTTGTACGTCACCCACAAGTGTAGGGGTTTGTGCTATTCTTTCTGTGCTGCCGGACATCACACGGCCCCTAGGGTCAGTCCTTTATGTCAGGATCCGCTGTCCTATTTTTACTTCGCCCATTACATCAGACGACAATTATTACGTGTAAGTGGCGCCATCTCCATGCAATCAACCACACCTATATTGTCACATATATTGTCGGAGTAGTAGTAACATATTTGACTAATAAGATTAAATGTGAAGATTGCGTTTCTAAATTGCATTCGGATGAAATCGACTCATAAAATGATACAATTTAAAAATAGGGGTTGGGTCATATCCATCAATAGACGTCATCAAAATGTGTCAAATAGTGGAGAGAATTATGAGACTGTAGCGGTCTGGGAGCACCATATGCCAATTTTAAAACATACGCAGTGTTTAGTTAGTTCCGGGCATTCCCGTAATCTATTTTGTTTCGGATTCGCCATCCGGACAATACCGGAATAAAAGTATGTTCAACGTTATGTTATTGAATTACATAGAAACGTTCCCAAAATGAAACTATAAAGAAAGCGGAGTGGGTACAGTTATAAAGCGCACTGCTGACAGACTGGACAGCGACATTAGAGCCACTCACTACAAACGATAGAACTTTGTGGAGGTTATGGAAGAATCGGGTATATTACAAAAAGACCTACTGTTTCCACCTGATTTACAATAATTCAAAGAAACTATGCAAGTGCATCAGGTGGTGTGGGGACGTGAGAAACCCGATATGTTGAGCTGTAGTTTAGAAAATTGCTTAATCCAAGCAGAACAAGTGCACTCATGGAAAACATGTCGGATTTTTCAAAATGATGAAAGTACAAGAAAATATAGAATCTCGAATACAATCTGTCAGACAAACCAATGAAAAAACAAAACAATGTCAAATGTTGTTGTTAAACCATCTAAGGAGAATACAAATTAACCAATGAAATAAATACAAAGAAAAGATGCAGCCAATGCACCCGAAATTGACTTTAAATTAGCGGATAATGTTTTGTTGCGGACTAGGAAAAATCTCTATCGATAATTTGCGACTACGTAAAGCCTGCAACACAGCTTGCAACCGATATCAATCAATAGAACACTGACATGAAGTTGCCGCGAGTAATGGCGAATAATCGATAACCCAATCGTGTGGTGCAAGCGTTTTGTATTACGGAACGTTATCATTTACCAGTGTTATAAGTACTCGTTGATATTTTGAATCTCTAGTTGTCAAGTCACAAAGTTTATATTTTTCATCGTTTCAATCAAAATACAGTGAAAGTAAGTGTATTTTGTAAATTTGTGCATTTTATCAACTCATCCAATGCATCTCACGAAGAATTCACGTATATTAAGTTAATTTGTGTTGTAGATATGGTGCCAAATCGCCAAGTTGCCCACCGGCAACTAGAGCTGCTGGTAGAGTTTTCGGAGAGAGAACTGTTAGAACTTTTGGTATAAGGTATTTATTTATTTACACATTTTTCAGTTTTTAGTAGTTCCACAGTACCTATCTATTATCATTTTAACTATATAGTATAAAGATTCGATAGTACCCATAAAGAATCAGTCAAGTATTTTAACTTAAATTTTATATTAATGTTGTAACACATAATAATAAGAAATACCTACTTTTTACCTATTGCATAACTCTAAAATGTTAGCATTTTTCGTTTAGTCTCAAATGTCCAAGTTGCAAAATGTCCAGGTTGCAAAATGTCTAGGTTGCATAATGTCTAAGTTGCAAAATGTCCAGATTGCAATATGTCCAGGTTGCAAAATGTCCAAGTTGTAAAATATCACTATATGAGGTGCTAAATGTTGTACACACTACTAATGAGTTGCCGCTTATATTTATATATTTCACGATACATTATGTATATATAAAATATTAATATATTTATTTATCAACGATATCAATCTATACGAAAAGAGCAGGTATATTGCTGACTGTGACTCCCGCTGCAGGTCGTTCTTGATGTAGAGTTAGAGAGCATTGCGATTAAGCGCGGTAATGCGGCGAGTGTGATAGGCACCTGTGCGCCGGGAGCGGTCAGGGGTGGGTTATACTGGTGTTGATTGTCAATTTAAGAACGTTTGTCTAACGGAAAAATCACAGCACTATTAGAAAATTATAAGTTCGTCTTCAAACAGACTGTATGGAATAAGAAGGCACGGAAAATAAAGCCTCGTGATACAAATTATGAAATTAAAACAGAAACCGGAGTACCGCAAATAAAGAAGTTGCAGAGTTGCTCCAAACATTTTTTTACCGAAATACCGATTAAAACTACCTCACTGCTAAACTCATTTCCAATTAGTGCAGAAAACTTGTTAAAAGAAAATATAGGTACCTGTGAAAATTACTTTTGTTATTTCGAAGTAGATGCTAAGACTATCCCGCTCCGGCCATGTACCAATGACTGTTTTCTGAGTTATGTATGTTGAATACTAACCGATGCTCTTACGGTGAGGGAAAACATCGTGATGAAACCTGCAAATTCAGGCAACTGAAATTGTAACCATGATCCAATCTGGTCAGGTTCCCCTGGTAGCAGGGTCACGGAAGTTTTTTTTAGACGCTAAGACTATCATTACAGCTTTTAAAAGCATTAAGTTGGAAAATACGGAAGATATTTGGGAAATGACAGTCAGAGTTATAAGCAATGAGATTGGAATGTTAGCGACCTTCATGGTAGACTGGCAAGAAGGTCGCTAACTTTCCAAACCCTTTGGTTATAAGTACTGTTGTTGATATTTTAGCACCGTATTTAGCTTACATTTTTAATGCTTACCTCAAAGTAGGAATTTTCCCCGATCTCATGAAAATCAGTAAATCATTATTAAAATCAGGTTGTAAAAATAGTTTGAATAATCTTAGACCGGTGTCCATTCTGCCCGTTTTAAGTAAAATCTTTAAAAAATTATCTTAAGTCAAATGATTGTACACTTAAATAGTAATAAATTATTTCATCAACAACAATATGGCTTTACAAAAGGCCGCAATACTAGATACCGAAGCTGGGGTTTGCCTCATTTAAAAAAATTTTGGCGCATGGGAATAACATCATAATGTAGTAGGTGTTTTTTGCGATTTGTCATTCAACACTATCACTAAAATTAAAACATTACGGATTTACGCATGATAGCCTTGAAATGATGAAATTATACTTAGAAGCTGTGCTTAGAAGGTAGAGTTCAAAAAGTAAATGTTAATGGAGAGTTATCTGCAGGGGAGAAAATGCCACAAGGATCTATCTTGGGACCGTTTCTCTTTCTTGTCCATATAAATGACCTTCCATACATGGTGTAGAACACTGCTGGTATAGTTTTGTTTGCTGACGACACTTCACTGATATTTTAAATTAATAGGAAAGATAATAATATAGACGAAGTAAACTGTGTTCTTCCACACATGCGTGGATCGCAGGTACCAGCTGGATGCGGAAAGCACAGGACCGGTTTTTGTGGAGATCTTTGTGGAGGCCTATGCCCAGCAGTGGGCGTCTTCTGGCTGATATGATGATGATGATGAAACTGTGTTCTTCAGAATGTACTTCATTGATTTACGATTAATAACTTAGTCTTAAACTCTAAAAAAACAAAATTAGTTCATTTTTGCCTCCTTTATGTACAAAGTAATCAATGTAATGATAAAACGCAACTTGAATTGGTAGAGTATACTACTTTCTTAGGCGTTAATATAGATTTAAAAATTCAATGAAGCTCACATATTGAATAATTGGCTAGTAGGTTAAGTTCGGCTGCATTTGCCGTATGGCGAATAAGGATGCTAACGAATACAGCTAGATTAGTTTATTATAGTTATTTTCATAGTATTATGTCGTACGGTATCATACTATGGGGCAAATGTGCTCATAGTGACATCATATTCAAACTACAAAAACGAGCTGTAAGAGCAATATATGGATTACGTCGACGTGTTCGCTCAAAGAATTGTTTAAAGAAATTGAAGTATTAACCTTCTCAAGTCAATACATATTTGAAAATATTATGTATGTTAGAAAGCACATTACCCAATTTGTGAAAAATACTGATGTTTATGCTGTCAATTTAAGAAACAAGAATAAACTGGTCACACCGGTGTTCAGACTTAGTAAAGTGAATTCACCTTTCATGGGTAACTGTATAAGATTTTATAATCATATTCCTGAATGTATTATTAATTTCCCTAAATCACAATTTAAAGAAAAGGTGAAAACAACTAGGATGAAAAATATATTATAAAATTGATGAATATATCAATGAAGTTATTTATAAATTTACAATGTAAATTGGGTGAGGATGATTTGATGTCGAATAGTCATTTATTAACGAATATTTTTTAAATATGTACGGCATTGGTAGTGCATGCTCACTTAAAAGTCTGCCTGGTGGTGACGTGGGGGGTCGAATTGTTCTCTTTCCTCAAATATGGTTGAATTGGACGATGGCTGGGCCCTACGTCATGCTCGTGAACGTGTGCCGCCTTGGTGGACTGGCCTGCTTTTACTGTGCTATTTTTTATTTACTTTTTATTATTATTATTTATTTATTTTACTCGTGGTTATCTTGACCGATTTGTAGGGGTCCACATAATATTCCAATCAACACACGCTCACTTAAATTAAATTGACAAATGTATCAATGCAATGTTATCATATTTAAATCTACTTGTGGGTTTCTTGCCGTTTCTCTCTCCCACAGATGGTCATTTTCCCAACTAAAGCGGCATACTGACAGACAGACGACATCTTTTTACTTATTTGTTCCGGGGGCTCAGGTCCGTTTGCTCAGGGGGCGACGCAGGTAAGCCGGCTGGTGCGTGCGGGTGTTCGCGCCGGCGGGCTGGCTAGGGCCGGGCACGCGCTGCATATGATACGCCTAGGCGGTTATGTGCGTGGCGTGTATCGGTGCCCGGTGTCTCGCCGGGGTGGGCCCTCGTGCGCGCTGATCGGTCTGCACGTGTTGCCCCCTACTCCTAACTTTCCCTTTCGTGTTCCGTAAGATTTTTGACTTTTGAAAAGAGATTAATTAACGTAATCCTAATTCAATAAATACTTTTTTCATTTTCATTTAATATTAAGTTTATAGAATTGAATAATTAGGATAATTGAATTGACATAATTATGAATTCTTTGATAATATTAAGTAGTATGGAAAAATATGGATAAGTAGGTATCGAATTTGCAGGGAGCCCTATCCTGCCGCTATTGTTCTTATCCTTTAATGCTGTCTAATCTATGATTCCGATTTATCTATTCAGAGTGAAAGAAAGAAAGAAGACATTTATTGCACATAGACACCAAGGCACGATAGTTAAGGTATGAGTTCGAATTAAAGATAAAAAATTTAACCAAATGGGTTGACACTATAAAAAAAATTACCCAAATGGTGGATTATTTAAAATCATTGAATATTGATTAAAATAATTACATTCAAAATGAAATAAAATCATAAAAATATTTCAAAATATTTTACTGAATTAAATAGGGAACAAATGAGTTTTTTGTTTGTGTGTAGTTTTCATTTATGCCACTGCTAATGGTGAGACATTCTAAACATTTGGTTCGTTGTTACGCTACATTATTGCAAAAGCTCGGAAAGTGAGGGATTGACCGACGCATATACTGCTTGACATATATACTGCTTGTTTCAAGTAATAATACATAAAAAAATACAAGATTAAACAACTGTACCGCTATTCCAAACCTAATTTATGAGAGTAGCAACACTGTCTTCTTTCTGATTGGCCGCAAGTGCCCCTGTTCCTTACTTCATGTTAGTCCCCCTTTTGCGTCTTACCCCTTCCACCAGGCAGGTATTTGGCGCGGCGGAGTGACGAATGCTTCCCTCATTGGCGATTTGTTCTTCGAACTGATCGGTCGTGGTAAGTGAAATTTACTTACACTTTTTACTTTTCATATTTTCATATGTAATTTCAAAAATATTTCTGTAAAAAGATAGCACAGAACTATCTTTTTGAAATAACGGTTATAACCGTTCGAATTTTATTTTCTATAGATAAAATTATTTGATTACCTGTTCCTTTTCAGCTACCCACATTATAAATTTTTTCGTTTGTACAACGGTTATTTTAAATTTGTTCTTAATTTGCAGAATAAAGACAAAGAGCTTTTCGGGAAGGTACGTACGAAATGGAAGAGACACGCTCAACGCCGGCGCGTGTAAGTGCTAAACGCAACCTTCCGTCAACCGGAATAACCGCCGACAAGCGTCAGCGGGTCGATCCAGGTGTTATTAACAACTTGGCACTACAGGTTAGCCACATCCAAGATTTTTTGCATACTCTTATGTATTCTGATGATTGTCCTGCCTATCAGGATGACGAAAATGTCGATAATGATGATATTTTATCATTAGATACCAGCGGTGACTTATACCTAGACACAGAGGCAGCTCCAGCTCCTCAACAAAATGTACAAGAGGCGGTCAATCCAACCCCTCGTCAACTAACCACCGAGGCGGCCACCCCAGCCCCTCAGAGCACAGCTCAAAAGAATCCCTCTCCTCAAGAGGATTTCGCCTTTAATGTGAATACTACTCTTAAAGAGCCTACCATGCCAAGAACGGAAGCACATTTACTCGAAAGATTAGTTTCCGTCCAACACTTTGACTCACCCGAGTGGTCCGACGTTCGTTACGCGGACTCTCAAAAACGTTATTGCTCTAAACCGGGCTTTACAAATCTTGATTGCAACGATGAAATTAAACCATATGATAAATTTCATAATCTAGCACTAACCGAAAGAGGTTTTGCTGCAATTACCCAAGGGGTATTAAAACAACAAGAATCCGCAGAAAACGGGTTTCGGGAGCTAGTTGCATGGATAAAATCTTGTGAGATGTTAGATATTTCCAAGCTTGAACTTAAGATACGCGAGATTTTTTCTGGTGACTTTCAAAAAGATTCCACCAACTTACTGCAAATGACGTGTGGGCACCGAGCTGAAGTAATTCAGCAGCGTCGTAACGCAATATTACGTTTTGTTAAAGACAAGTTTGTTAAAGCAAGTATTAACAAAATCCCCCCTTCATGCGAATTTTTATTTTCTCCATCAGAGTTCACATCAGTCATTGATAAGAATGGAGGTATGAGTAAAGTCTTTTGGCCTCAGTCGAAACCTCATAATAACAAGTTTGTGCCCCAGAATACTCCTGGCCAACAAAAGAATATGAGGCCTGCGCAGGATTCTCAGGATTTAAAGAACTCAGGTCCTAACTTTGCCCAGGGTTTTACACCAATGCACAGTGTACCTATGTACCCTTTTACTTATCCTTCATCGCCTCAGGGAGCAATGCCTTTCTATGGTCAAACTTTGTTACCAACCAGTCGTACTAACGTGCCCGGACAAAATTTTCGTCCCCGTGGTCCTAGACCCCGAGACTTTAGCTCAATACGGCAACCTAGACCGAGCTCGTCTCGAGGTGGGCAAGGAAAACGTAAATTGTGACTCGATTTTCCAAGCCGGTTGCCTACAACATCATTACGAAAATTGGGAAGCTCTCGGAGCCCCAGATATGATTCTAAAAATAATAAAAGTAGGCTACCGTATACCTTTTATGATGATACCACCGCTTCACAGACCGGATCTGACGGCTCTTTCTATATCTGTACCATACTCGAAAGAAATGGAGACACAAATAAATGTTTTAACACAAATGAAGGTTGTGGAGCACGCACCGCAGTCTCCAAGTTTCCTTTCGAGCATGTTTCTTACACCAAAGAGCGACGGCACTTGTCGTCCAATATTCAATTTAAAACACCTCAACAAATTCATTTATGTAAGCAAATTCAGGTTAATCAATCAACAAAAAGTTTCTACCTTTCTATAACCGAACGATTGGCTAGCGAAAATCGACCTGTCCAATGCCTACTTCCACATACCAGTAGCGCACAGTCATCGAAGATTCCTAAGGATGATTTTTCAAGGATCAGTTTTGCAAATGACTTGCCTGCCGTTCGGCCTAGCCACTGCGCCGAAGGTATTTGCCACATTTACCAACTGGGTCGGTCAAATACTCAGGGACCAGGGTATACGCATCCTAATATACCTAGACGACTTTTTGATAGCTCATCCAAATGCAGAAATTTTACGGAGTCAAGTGCAATATGTGATAAAACTCCTAGAATCATTAGGTTGGCAAATCAATTACAGAAAGTCGATACTAATCCCACAACTAGAACTACAATTCCTTGGCATCGTATGGAATACATTACAAAATCGAAAGTACCTACCTGTAGAAAAACACGAACGCATCCAAATGAGACTAAATCAGGCCCTGTCCAGGAAAAGCCTATCATTGAAAGAAGCACAAAGGATAGTAGGAATTTTAAACTTCTCCAGCATAGTTGTCCCGTACGGTCGTTTACATTTCCGATATCTACTGAAATTCGTAAACAGTTTGCTGAAAGAGAATCCCCACACACAATATCTCCTTCCAATAGAAGTAATGACCGAACTGATATGGTGGGAGGAACATTATACAATGAGTTCACTAATTCACTTCCCATCAGCGAGTCACTTCCTTTCAACAGATGCCTCGGGCCTAGGCTGGGGAGCCCAGCTAGACAATTTACAGCTAAAAGGTATTTGGAATACACAAGAAAAGTCCCTACACTCGAATCAAAAGGAAATGACTGCGATATTACGGGTGTTAGAGAATTACGGTCACATTCTAGAAAAAACAACTGTCTCGATCCAATCCGACAACATCACGGTTCTGTCCTTTCTCAGGAACGAAGGGGGCACAAGATCGGAACCCCTAATGAACCTCACATATCGTATCTTTCACCTTCTCCAAGCCCATCACATTCGCCTGAGCTTAAACTATCTGCCGGGCAAGTACAATGCGGAGGCAGATCGCCTTTCACGGGGTTGTCCTCACCCGGAGTGGCATCTACTACCGGCTTTAACCCAGAAAGTCTTCGACAAATGGGGCTTGCCCGAGATCGACCTCTTCGCATCTCATCGAGCGCATGTTGTCCAACAATACTCGACCCTAGACATGACGGACAAAGAAGCATTATTCGTGGATGCCTTTTCTCAAAGCTGGGACTTCAAGCTCGCGTGGGTATTCCCACCTCCATTCTTAGTTCCAAGAGTTCTAAGCCACCTGAATCAATCGAGAGGTGTATTTTTACTGATAGTTCCACGTTGGGAAAAGGCCTTTTGGAGACCAGATCTAAAGAAACGGGCCATAGCGCCCCCATTTACCATACAGAACCTTCAAGCAGCGTTAGTCGACACAGTAACAGGTCGCCCTCCCCCGAAAATACACGAGCTGACTCTGGAGATCTGGAGATGTGGGGGTGGGATGAAATACTAGCAGATTGGACCCCTGAACAACGCAATTTATTACGACAAAGTTGGCGTGAGTCTACTAGAAAGTCGTATAAAGCTGCTTGGACCCGCTGGTATATGTGGGCCAAGAAGCACGAAGTTCGGGTGAGTTCACCATCAGGGTCAGATCTTGCTCGGTTCCTGTCAGATCTCTACCAGAAAGAAGGTCTTGCCTACAATACAATACTCTTTCACAGATCAGTAGTCTCGACGTTAAGCAATCCGGATAATGAGCAACTAGGTTCTCATCCTTTAGTGAACCGCATTTTGAAATCCATTTCAATTCAAAAGCCTAAACTGTGTAACAAACCACCGATATGGGACATTGATGATTTAAGTACCTGGCTAAGCAACAGCTTTAATAGGAACTTAAACCTTTACGAATGCTCTAGACGGACAGCCTGCCTTCTTTTACTATGTTCCGGTCGTAGGGTCCACGACCTTACGCTATTGTCAATCGACCCAGAAAACTTCTCAATTTCGGAAGATTGTGCAACGTTTTGGCCTTTGTATGGATCCAAAACAGATTCTCACGATTATCGACAGTCGGGATGGAAACTTCAAGTTAACCCAGATAGTGACGCATTAAATCCAATTTTTTGGATTAAAACATTAATTAGACTTTCCAAGAATAGAAGAGATGCATGTAGGATCTCCAATCTGTTCCTGACGACATGTGGAATACCTAAAGCTGCATCACGAACAGTCATTGCACGTTGGGTGAAGAATCTGCTGCAGGAAGCTGGAATACAGGCATCAGCGGGCAGTACAAGGCCTGCAGTGGCCTCTAAGAGCTGGGCGTTGAGATTCCCATTGGACGATATCCTCAGCCGTGGAAACTGGAGATCATCCAACACCTTCTTAAGATTCTATAGGCGCGAAGTTCGGCCTAACAATGTAATCCCCACAATTCCCAATCTCTTTGATTCCGTATGATTTCAGATACGCTTTCGAATTAGGTACTTACTAAATTTAGGAAGAACTGCTTTCTTTTCTTTTATTAAAAACAATACTTTGTACTAAAATAAACGAGTCTTATTTACTACTACACTACACTAAGTACTTACATAGTCTTTTTAATAACTTAAAAATAATTTTATAGTGTTCATAAATACCTACACATTGGCGATGTTCCACCAGGCGATAACAGACACTTCTCATAAATTAGGTTTCGAATAGCGGTACAGTTGTTTAATGGCAGCGTTTTACCTAACAATAAAACGCTTATTAAATAACTTACCCTATTCGAGACCTAAAGTTTCTAAACTACCTGGTGTAGTAACCTGCCTACCTGTAACTAACCTAGCTTAACCTAAACTATTTGAACTTAACACAGATAAACCTTTCATCTGATAGAAGTTTTAGGTTTACAGGTAGGCCCCAGACCGATATATGTTTATACTTCTTTGGTAAGTATAAAACAATTTCTTAATGGTACTTAATATATTAAGAAATTATTATATATAATATATACATAAATGCCAATGCGGGAAGCATTCGTCACTCCGCCGCGCCAAATGCCTGCCTGGTGGAAGGGGTAAGACGCAAAAGGGGGACTAACATGAAGTAAGGAACAGGGGCACTTGCGGCCAATCAGAAAGAAGACAGTGTTGCCACTCTCATAAATTAGGTTTCGAATAGGGTAAGTTATTTAATAAGCGTTTTATTGTTAGGTAAAACGCTGCCATTAAAAATGGTAGCCACTTTTTTCTAATATTAAAGTTTTCTAACTAGTGTAGTTGAGAAACTGTTGCTGGTCTTCAACTGCATTGAGGTGGCATTTCTCAACACTGTGGAAACAATAAAGCGGTCTTCTCGGGTCCTCGTGCACCTGGGTCTGCCATTACAGCTTCTCCGATGGTGTTCAGTTTCTTCGTACCATCACTTCACATGATGGACCGTACGACCGACGGACTTAAGTTGCACAGTTAGTTTTGACAGCCAGTGTAGTATTCTAGGACTAATAGTTTCCAAGTTACTTAATACGTTTTTAATAAATGGGGGTAAATCGATTAGTTTCGTTTTCGAAAGTTTACCAGCCATTGTACAGCACACTGAAAAGTGTGTGTGAGCGTGAGATAGTCTCTTTGACATTGACAGTTGTTTGTTTACATTTTTGATCTTTAATTTCATTTCCAACTTTAGGTACTTACAATAACAAAAAACTAAGCGTACATAAAATAAAAATTATGTTAGACAAAAAAGAAAAAAAAAAGAAAAGAATAATAGTAAATGTTTATCTATCTACAGTTTGTCCCAGTGGCATTTTTTAAACTCCGTACTGCGGATTATCTCGGCATAATGTTGTGGCCGCTTGACGCGTACCACAACGCTGGTTTTCAGTGGGCCGTTTGAAACCACCCGGAAACACCGCACAGTCAGCAATATACCTGGTCTTTTCGTATAGTTTGATATCGATGATAAAAAAATATAACAATTTTATATTAATGTTGTAACATGTAATAATAAAAAAGAGCTACTTTTTACCTATTGCGTAACTCTAATCTGTTAACGTTTTTGTTATAGCAATGAATTTACTTAAGTTATCCACCCAGCGAAAATAAAACTTTCGAATTATCAAAGATTATGTGATCCAAAAATTATATTTCTGCTGGACTAAACGTGAAAGCACAATGTATGGAAATACACCTGGATTATCCTTTCACCGGTAAGTAGGTAAACATTCGTGGTCGCGGCGATCGGGAATCTATAAAAAAATATGCATCGTTATGGTGTGAATTTGCCATAATTGAAAAGTTTCATCTTAAAACAACAAGCCATTAAAAATCAACTTAAAATTATTGGCAAATTGAGTGCCTACCTGTACCGTAGCCATATCGCCAATTGGTGATTTGACAGATCTTTCCTTCAGCTAGTATGATCCAATGAGGAGTTTTCCAATAGGTATTTAAGGCATTCCTAAGCGCTCACTAGATGGCGCCCCGACAATTTTGGTAATTGATAATTGCTTGAAATAGGTTCTTAGCAAACAGGATATAAACCCTGGGTACGTTGTATTGGATAATATTATATTTGTCAATAGTTTTCAACCATTTTAGAGGTTGTAATAATAATGGAACATAAAGCCAACTTCTATAAATATTTATTTTTACACTTCGTTCAACCTTTAACAGTTACGTTTATATTAATAAACACTTTATTTTCAAGTTTAGTATTACTTGGCTGCATGAAATCACTGCCACCATCATATAGATTTAAAGAAAATTACCAAAATTGTAGGAGCGCCATCTATTGATGCTTTTTGAAACAAACTATCAATACCTACTGGAAAACTCCTCATTGGATGCGCGCGTCGCGCGCGGTTGAGAAATTTCCCGCTCGACAATAAATCGGTAAAAACTAATTTATCTTGAATCTAAGCCTGTATCCGAACATAAATTATCAATCTACTATAATTTCTGAACGTTTTGACATATAATAAGTCCGTGTAAAGTGTGTGGTGATTGGCGGATACTACACACACGATATATATCGTGATACGTATCGTGATCCATATCGAGTAATATTTTGGATCGCAAGTCGACCCTACACACACGATAAGAATCGTCGATATTTTTATTAGTCTGTGCATTCTTTCATTCATTTTGATGGCTGAATAGACTAAGTTGCCAATGCCTAGCCTAAAAAAAAGCATTTTTGACGCATCGCTGGTGTATATTTAAGATTTTTACGTATTTTTACCAAAATGACTGATAAAGCTAGCGTTGCTATAGTATTAGCATTAGGATTAAAAAGACGCGTGAAGAGAAAAAAATGACAAAAATTATGAGGATGAGGATCTTGTTGACTTTTTATACTTTTATAGTAACTGTCCAGGTCCATAGTGGCCACAGCAGCTTGAAAATAAACACAAACAATGAAAATAAATTTGAAATTACGTTATTTATCTGTCAGTTTGACAGAAATGTCGTGATAAATATCGACTAGATACTAGACGCTCGATATATATCGCACGATAGTTGATACGGATCGTAGATTTCTGGATTTTCGGAAATCCTGTGATCCGTATCACGATTCGTGATACTCTAGGCTACACACTCGATAATAATCGTGATCCTGCGTGAATCACGATATACAGGGTGTTTCATAATACATGTATAAAGCCGTGAACTGGATGGAGTGCTAAACGTATTAAAACGATAGGTACAATTATTTTTTTCGTGCGTGGAATAGTAAGCGAGAAAATGACTATCGAACTTTTACCTTTTCAATGTCGATAATCGACATTTTGAAAACGAAAGACCGCATCTCTAGAAATCAGTTGTAAAAGGTCACTCAAGTTCATAGTACTAGGCGCAATGATATTAAGGAGATCTAAATTAGCCATTTTGTATTTTTTGGTTTGAGGGTTCTGTACAAAAAAATATTGTAATTTTAATTTAATAGGTTCCTTCATAGTTTTTTCGAAAGTGCACCACCACCTAACTAATAGCAAAGTAGTCTAATTCAAATTACTGTGGCATATTAATGTAGCAAACTCTAATTAATGTAGCATATTTGTCTTTATAAGTTTGCTTTCTCATGTCATGCCTGTCAGTCATGTTTCAGTGTCGCAAAGGTAATCGTACCTATCTGCTATGAGATTTTTCAGTAACTACACACACATATTTTTGTATTAAATAAAACAAATAAAATACCTTAGTGTAATGAATGAAACATAAATAAAACAAAGACAGTAGAGAGTGGAGTTTAAGACAGAACCCTCCACTAATGTGGGGAAGGCTTAAACTCTCAGAGGACTGTTATGTTAAAATCCGTACGATTTCACGAATATTTCTCATCAACAAAAATTAACTAAATGAATCTTAGTTGACGGAGCTATACCTGTAAATATCCCATGCTTCACCCAGTTGGGAACCTAGGCAGGGGCGCAACAACCGCCGTATCAGCCGTATCAATGATACGGGATCCCAAATCGTTTGTAAGCAAAAATACGTAGTGTTATCCTCAATTTCAGTTAAACACTATTTCCCGGAAAAAAAAAATTCTTTAGTGATTTTCAGACCAGGGTCGGGGCCCCCTCCGCCAAAGATGCAAATGAAATCAAGTGATACAATCCGTTTTCGTTCCCCTTTCGCTTAGAGATAATTAACATTTTTAATAAAAAACAACAACTTAGAGCCCCTCACGCGCACTCACTCATTACTTCATTGAAATTGTGTAAAAATGCACCTATAGCAAAAATTAGAAAAATCTTGATCTCATGTACAAACTATTCAGCACTATCGGTGAGATCATAAGATTTAAAAAACTCCTTACACTGTTCATTGCTCAACGGGTCAGATGGACCTGGCTCATAATAAAATCGTTTTGGCCCACACGATTTTCGAATTTGACTGTTTTTAAGTTAATCGTGAAAACTTTATAGCCAAAATGTCAGAAATAGAGCTCGCACGCTCATTAATTAATTGTTTGCGAAGTTAATTTTATTATAAACCAGATGTCAGAAATGTCTACATCGTATGTCGTCGTATGTCGTATCGTCCATTTACTGATTTTATGTTATTCGCGCAAGTATTCTGAAGGGGTAGTTTGTGAAACGATCGAGCTCGCTACGCTCGCTTATTCAACAAATTATGACATTTTTTATTTATCATGCAAGGTTTTAATATACCAAAGTCAAGGGCCAATTTACAAAAATTCCGATGTCCACCCCGGCCTTTAAGGAGATTCTTGTCATACAAACTACCAACATAAAACATTAACAAATTATACACCTAAATCTTCCTCAATAGACAAAGTAATTCCACTTTGTCAATTGGTGAAAACCGCATGAAAATCCGTTCAGTAGTTTTTGAGTTTATCGCGAACAGGCAGACAGACGCGGTGTGGAACTTTCTTTCATACATATGTTATTCTTACTATAAAGGTGATTCAACGCCCATACTAAATTTCTCTCGATATTCTTTCATTTGTTTGAGTGTTTAGTGATTGTATTATGATTTGTACTCTTAGTAAATGTATCCAATGGTGCGCAAAGTGGTTTTCTTTTCAAAAGCAGTTAAATCGAAAAAAGCACAAATCGCCGCTTGATAGCGTTGTTTTGTGATTTAATTATTTTTCTTTTTCATTGCTTTGTTTTACATTATTAACATGTAGAAATCTATTTCGCGCACAATTGAACATATTTTCTAATAGCCAATTGCACAAAAACGTTACATAAAAATTGTATGAAAATCGTACCGCCTTAACACGCGAATGGCTCGGATTTAAGTTACTCATTAGCATCCCTTGTAGCCGTGTGGTAACCGGTAGAGTAGAATAGCACCAACCCCTTACACTCGTGGGTGTCGTACAAGGCGACTAACGTTTAGAGGCAAAATATCTAGTCTCTATAAACTGGAAAATGGGCAGCAGCGTTTTTCATTGTTATGTTTGCAACACTGCGATCTCCAACCCGCCTGCCAAGCGTGGAGATTATGGCAATAACCTCCCCTTTTGCGGGAGAGGCCCAAAGTCCTGTAGTGGACTGTTATGGGCTGTGATGATGATGATGATGATCCCTTGTAGTTGGGGGTACTAACTATGGGGCCCCAGACAGCTATTAATACGGGGCCCCTGGAAGGCAAGCAACGCCACTGAACCTAGGTCACCTAGGTGAAACACGGACCCAAACACAATTTTAGTAATTACTGTCTGTACAAATTACCCGATAAAATAGTGGTAAGCAAATGTATTCCATCACCGACATCATAAGGATTATTATTAGTCCACTGTTGGACTTGTTTGAGCCTCACTTTATTAAATAAACACAATCATCATTACGGTGCATCTACCAGGAGAACATAAGAGGCGAAATAAGTACGACCCCTAACACGCGGATCCCTAAAGCCAGTGTTACCAGCAGTAGTTTCCAAAAAAGTACGTCTGGGCTCTTAAAATAGTACGAAAATGGCTAAAAAGTTACGATTTCTTCTTATTATCTTCTATATTTTATCGACCTTGGGGGGGGGGGATGATTTTTAGTCAATTAATGACGTTATTTTGTTGCCGGTGGCAAAATCAACCCTTCCTTCCCATTATTTTTGGTGAAATTGTGAATTTGAAAGGTGAAGTGACTACCCCCCTGAGCTAAATTCAGCATTTTGTAAAAACGTACTAAATAGTACGATGTGGAGCAAAGTACGCTTAAGGTACGACAGTCGGCCAAATAGTACGTAAATCGTACTAAAAGTAAATAATCTGGCAACGCTGCCTAAAGCGCTGCCTGCTGCCACGCCTCCCGCCTCGCCTCCCGCCACCCGCCGCCCCGTGCGCCGCGCCGAACATGTGTCGACACGCCGGAGTTTTGGCAGTGTGCATGCTGCACTTGGATGTGTCGTTTGATTGAACCGCTGACGCCGACAGCGTGGCTTCTTGTGTTACCTATTTTCGAGTCTTGTTCGTTTATTCGGTTTTTAGCTTTTCGCGTGATCGGTGTGATTGTTTGTTGCGTTGTATGTATAGGATACCTAAATACTGTGATAAGACTGTAAACGATATGAATGAATGAATGATTTATTGCTTCAGGTACCAATATTAACGTAGTCTTGTTTGTGTACAATGTTCAACAATTTAAGTATTGTGATAATCATTATTCTGTGCATGAGTGCAACCAAGCAGTAGGCCAAAGACCATGTTACCTACCTACTTACGTATTGCATAGCAACCAGTGCATGCTGTAGTGTTGTGTAGCTGTGTGTATGAGTGTATTTACCTATCGGTCATCGAGCCACAAGAAAGCAAGAAAGTGTGGTTAACTGCGCTGGCACCTGACACTGTTTGTTTCCATAAAATATCGTTTAAAAGGTACGTACCTACATGCTTTAAAGGTCTAGGTGCTAGCTAGACTAGGAGACGCTACCTACCACCTAATAGTGACGTTAGAAGCGCAACCGCCGCGCTCGGTTCTTTTCCGACGGGAAATAGGTAGAAAAGACAACGCTTTTATCTTTTCATAAAAACATGTAGGTATTTAGTGGAACCTGTCTGTAATGTGTTTCACCAAAACTAGATTCATAAGTGGTTCCCTAGGTACGTAGGTACTTAGATGAGGGAACCGTGTTAGTAGGTACCTAGTACTTACCTATCTGTGTAGAGCCATTTTGTCAATTGAACGAATCCCGTTTTAGTGTAGTAGATATCTACTTTAGTACGTAGCTGACTATGTTTATTTTTATTTAGTTTAAGTCCCTGCGGCAGTCCACACCGCGGGTCCGGCTGTCTTCCAGACTGATTAACAAGTTTTGTTTTTTATTTACGTAGGTTCCTACCTACCTAACCTACTTAGATACTGTTTTTAGGCCTTTAGTTAATAAGTACCTAAGTATTATGATTTTAATTCTTATTTTACTTTTGTTGTGCTGGGGTGGTTTGTTCTGTTAGGTACCTACCTAGTAGAAATCATCTCGGTGTTAATGACCTGGTTTTGCTCTCGCGCACGAGGGCCTGGGGTCCGCCTTGACCATGATCCAGGATTTCGCATTTCTGGTCATTACGTCTGACAGTCCTGAATCCTGCCTGACCCTGCTACCAGGGGAACCTGATTACCTGACCAGATTAAAATCATGGTTAGACATTCAGTCGCCTAAATGTGCAGGTTTCATCACGATGTTTTCCGTCAGAAAAGGTCACTGGTACGTGGCGGCAGCGGGTGTCGAACCCGGTACCTCTCGCGTACGACTCGGATACCGTAACCTTAGGCCACCGACGACGCTCCGACTATTTAAGCATACCTACCTATTGAAAATAATTAGTGTAGGTAAGTTCCTAGTTAATTTGGTAGAGATTATTCATGGAGATAAGTAGGTAACATTTAGTTCGGCGCCTGGTAGCAAGATGTAGGAGGTTCGTTTGTTTTGTTATGAATGGCGCAAGGTTATTAAACTCTTCTTTATGGTGTGTACACACTCAACTTACGCCAACGAAGCGTTGTCGGCCGATTTGGATTTCTAAGGTCCAATAGGTAATTGCATTTCGTGGTCAAGCAAACGATCTTTGGGAGTTTTGGGAACCTATTCGGGCTCGTAATCGCACGTTTGTTCGTTGGCCTTCGGTATCCGCCCAAGCTGCGTTTGGTCGATTGCTTCTATCCGTTTGATGTTACCGCCACGCTTTTTTCATAGGGGTCGCGCGCGTTTATTGAACTTCTCCTTCTAGGTTCATCAACTTGAAATAGAGCTGCGCATCAACGTAGTCGATATGGTTATTTTTCTTTAAAAACGAAGATTTTTTATAAAAATTAAAATTCAATGTCTGGATAATATGAAGTCGCCAGTGTACTCTTTGCAAGCTATACTTTAACACCCTTTCGGCTTTATACATGTATTATGAAACACCCTGTATATCGTGTGTGTAGTATCCGCTATTAAGTTTGTCCAGTTTCAAATCCATGAAAAATTTCCCCCTTTTCCGAGAAAGTAGCTCGTCACGGGTAGTATGATTTGTGTAGAAAAAGTTGTTAAAAGTGAATGTTTAAGTGAAAATGTGAGTTATTTCTGTTATTTATTATATTGTTCAGACATAACAACTACATTTGAAAATTGTAAGATAAAAACTCGTTTTGGGCCGTTCGAAGCAGCTAACGAAATTTTCAGTACTAGTGGATCTCATTTCAATTCAGATTTCGGAAATATCGTAAATATTGATCTAAACATGCTGCATGATTATGAAGTAATATTGTGTGTATATATAAGTTCAATAAAAAAATTGATTTTGTATGAAATAATGTAGGTAACATTTGCTCATTTATCTCATAGTAACGTAACCAAGGCGATCTGTATTCAGCCGCCATTACAATGAGGAGTTTTCCAGTAGGTATTGATATTTGGTTTCAAAATGCATCAATAGATGGCGCTCCTACAATTTTGGTAATCTTTTTGTAATCTGTATGATGGTGGCAGTGATTTCATGCAGCCAACTAATACTAAACTTAAAAATAAAATGTTTATTAATATAAACATAACTGTTAAAGGTTGAACGAAATGTAAAAAGAAATATTTATAGAAGTTGGCACTATGTTCCATTATTATTACAACCTCTAAAATGGTTGAAAACTATTGACAAATACAATATTATACAATACAACGTACCCATTGTTTATATCCTGTTTGCTAAGAACCTATTTCAGCGATTATAAATTACCAAAATTGTTGGGGCGACATCTAGTGAGTGGTTAGGAATGCTTTAGATACCTATTGGAAAACTGCTCATTTCCGCAGAATTTTCCTTTATCTGTGGCAAAAACGTATGCCAGAGTAGGCGAATTTCATGCAACACATGTCGATAATATTATCGATTAAATAAAATAATTTTTTTTATATCGATGGTTTGCGATTTCGTTCGATAACTTGAAATTCGTTTTTATTAGCGTGTATTGATTATAAGAATTGTAATATTCTTTAATTTATTCGAAAAAAAATATTTAGTGTGATATAGGTACTTCGTGACCTTGTATAACGAGTTTTGATACGAGTGATTTCCTTTATTTTTGCCAGATGGCTGCTTGGAACGTGAGTGACGGTGCCGTCCCAGACGACATTCTGGAGGCCCTCAACGATGAGGATGATTGTGAGGAGTCCGGGTCGAAGCCGCCACTTTATTCAGAGGACAAGGATGAGGTATGATAATCCTTCTACTTGTATAGTTTTTTATGACAGAAATACAATTTTTCTTTGTTCGAAGAGAAAATATAGAAATAATTTGTTTTCACATGTCTAAACAAAACTGGAATATTTTTACGATAAGTAGAAAAATATTAAAAAGGTGGTGGATTGTCTATGCTATGGAGAGATTGCTGGATTTGGCCTTGCCCGTACGCCTCGCAGCCCGTAAGTAAAAATAGATTTTGAATATTACTTTAGTAATTTGTTAGTGATACGATTTTCTTAATTTTTTTTATTACTTTCTGTGAACATAATATCGTCATTTTCGACGATGCCGGCCGCGAGTTGATTGCTCCGGAGGACGACGCTCAGCCCGATGATCCGTAAGTTATAGTCTGGCACGAAAGTCGTAAAAAAAATTGAGGGAGCCACCATCGTTTACATGGTATCATTGTTCAGTATCAGTCTGTAAAGTTCAAATATAAAAAATAGTATCTTCACGTCTGTGCTTTGCCTCTATGTCTAATTTATTTGTGTATGTGTCTCGTATACGTCGACTAGAAAATTTGATACTTGTTTATATTTTATATCATATCGCACGACTACACCGCGTCCACCTACCTACGACAGTCCAATGCTGGGCTTAAACCCCATCAGCCGAAAGTGCTAAATTAGTATAGTTATTATAGACAAAGTGATTGGTAATATATCATCTCGGCGTTTATGTCCCGCTCTCGCACACGAGGGCCCGAGGTTCGCCTTGACCATGATCCAGAATTTGGCAGATAAGATAATTACAGTGGAGCGACTGCCATCTGACCTCCGTGACCCTGCTACCAGGTTACCACACAAGATTGAATCATGGTTACCCATTTAGTCAGTTTCATCACGATTTTTTCACTCAGTTCAGGCCAGTTCCAAGTAAGATGGCAAGATGGAAAAATGGGAGGTTTATTGCATGACTATTTTAATCAGACCCTAAATAATCTGAAAATGTCAACAGATCTCGTTACAAAGCCCTTTCATCTGCCCATGTAATTTCGAGTATCATGATGAAGAGTAGGTAATATTAAATACTTTTTGCATTTTGGGAACTACTGCTCTTGCAACAATAAGTTACCTACTGTCAGACTGAGCACCCACTTCAGCTGTCACATTATGGTGGAAGATTGAGAATAAAGGGAAGTATTGAAAATTGAAATAAGAGTTTTGTATATATTTACTTTTATAAATTTATTAGCCACAACACTAATGCACCTTCTGATTCTCTCTCAGTTCGACCAGCGACCTTGATAATCTTTATAATATAATATTATTCAAAATCCCTTGATCCTGGGTTTCATTTCTCCAGCCCGAATAGTCGTATTTACATTGCGTAATGTGCTTGGATACTCTCTGCTACAATGCAATACAGAAGCACCGCACTACTTTTAGACACACCTGAACGCAAAAATATCAATTAATATTATATTTACGAAAAAAATACAAAAGGATCAAAACTATAACAGTACACATTAATTTTACGGAAATTCAAATTATTTCCAAAAGTTCACATTTCATTCAATATTTTCAAAATTGAGGTACATTTTACGTACCGATAATCTTTGCTATTAGGCCGTAAACATCTTCCAAATGGCACAAAAATACAACTTTTTTTTTAAAGAATCTATTTGTGCCTAAACTATGAGTTTCCGCGGGTATGTTTCTTGGGGAAAGATGTTCAGTTTCATGGGTAGAATATGGGGTTTTAAATAATGCTAGCGGTCTTTTTATACCCTGTATACTGATACTAATATTATAAAGAGGTAATATTTGTATGTTTGTGAGTTTTTGAGTTTGTTTCAAACTCCGAAACTACTGAACCGGTTTTAAATATTGTATGTCAGACATTAATTCGAAACCTTATGAAGTCTGCCAAACCGCATTGTGTCTGAGTGATGAACTATTGCCCGTTCTCTCTCAATGAAAGCATATCTACGAGTATGTTCCAGTACTTTCGACGTGTATAGACTGACGACGACGTTGATAACGTTTAGGACAGCACCTTCATTGCACTTTTATTGATTTGTTTGTGTTCGTTACGAGTAGAAATTCGTAGTAAAAAATAACATCTGCAGTTCAGCAGCCTTGTTTTGTCCCTGCATTTGCATTAGTGTGGGTGTTACAGATATGTTTCTTAAGTAATCGCCATAACAGAAGTTGTTTTTCTTGACACCTTCATCCACATTAAATTCCGTTATTTAACTATATAGTTAAATATGTCTTTCCGTAGGTTACCTAGTTCTAATCTAAGGCATCACCTTGCCAAAAATAAAAATAATAGTTTCGTTATCTACCAACATAAAGGTATTGCATATTTTTAAACATTATCACTTTTTATTATCATTTTTTAACAAACAAAAAAAATAAAAAATATTCGTGTAACAAATTAAATTCCTTTTATCCTCGTCTGTTGCTGCCCATCGCGCCATCTAAACACCACAATGCTATGTTAATATTTATGATAAGGTAAATGGTTTTAAGAGAATGTGATCATCATCATCATCATCATCTTGGCGCTAATTTCCCGGTTGTGCTCTCGAGCACGAGGGCCCGGGGTCCGCCTTGACCATGATCCAGGATTTGGTGATCAGGTAATTACAGTGGAGCGACTGCCATTTGACCTCCGTGACCCTGCCACCAGGGGAACCTGACTAGATTGGATCATGGTTACAAGTACAGTTGCTTGAATTTGCAGGTATCTTACCGTAAGAGCATCGGTTACAATTCAACTAATGTACATAACTCGGAAAACAGTAATTGGTACATGGCCGCAGCGGGATTCGAACCCGGTACCTCTCGCTTACGAGTTGGATACACAACCGCCCGGCCACCGACGCTTGCTCTATGGGAATGTGATACTGAGGGAAAATGCTAAGAGTACTAATATACACTCAAGAGCAAGCAAATCTATTCACTGCATATTTTTTCCATTACCCTCATACATTTCTGGCGTTACAAATCAGTCTTGTAACTTCATAAATATCGAATCGATTTTAATTAGGGTTTCGCGGTTTTTTAGCCAATAGGACAATAATTACATCTGTATTTAATTAATTTCTTCGACATTATCGCTTTACACCAGGCAGTATTTATTCATAGGCGGTTCTTATTTGCGGCTGTTTTTGTGAGAAAACCGCCTAATAATTGAACCCCAAATTGTCAAAATTTGGCTATAGTGGGCGGATAATTGTTCCGGTGAGTGTATATAACAGTATAGGTATAGATAGATGCTATGATGGTATGTACTATAAATAAATGAATGTGAATATGATGGGATTTTTGTTTGAATGGTAAGGTAATCTTCGAAACCAAAGAACCGCTTTTCAAAATTCTTTCACTAATAGGATCCTGCATATTCATGCATGCAGGAGCATCGTTGGCCTAATAGTTAAAGCGAGTGGTACCGTCGTACAATATCCCACAACTGGGCAAAAGCCTTATCAACTGCATACCGAACAGATTTGTATTTATCATATTTATTTTTGTGTGTTAGGAATTAAAATATTATAAGAGAAAGTCAGAAGAGCCACTAAGTCTAAATACGCCTAGGTACTACAGGAAGTTTTAGAAAAAGGAACAAAAATTAATTCGCTAAACTACTGCAATGTTTGACCTTTGTCATGTGTCGCTGTTTTGATACATCAAAAACAAGAAAAACTACGAGTCTATTTCTATAGGATTTCTTTCTATAGCGCCAAACCCAGATTACGCTAGTTATTTCGCAAGTGGAGGAAGAGTACTGATATCTACTTTGGACTACTTCCACCAGAAATGAAAAAGCTAGCATACCAGGGCGCTTGCTGTTGACGTTAAAACATTCCTGGCACAAAAATGCTATGTCTGAAGCAGATTGGTTTAAATAATTCTTGGAAAGAAATCCAAGACTATCACTTAGGACGTCTAAAGCTATATCGCTTAGCAGAGCAACATCGTTCAATCAATAAACTAATGGGACAAACCTAACAACATCATGAGTGGTTTCAGAGCAACTGCTATTTGGCCTTTGAACTCAATATCTCTTTCAAAATTCGAACTTTGTGCCCGTATTTGTCCTAACCCTGCAGCAAAACCAGTCGCAGAAGAAGATATTACATTTAATATCGAAGACGTCGATTGTTGCAATCTGCACCGCGGTTGGATATAAGCATTACGGAGATTATTAACCAGCTGACAGGTAAAATTTATATATAGTGAACCAGTTCCAGGACCCTCAAAACAAATCAATGTCAGTTTTTCACCCTCAAAAATCAGACAACTGCCACCTAGAAAATTATCAAACAAAGATCCGCAGGCGAAAATCCGCTATATTGATCGATACTCCAGAGAAAGAAGCCTTAGAGAAAGAAAATGAGAATGAAACAAAAGCAAGAAAAAATAAAGGAAATTGTAAACAAAACGGAAAAAAAAAACCGACCAAAAAGGAAAGATCGATAAAGTGAAGAAAAGGGTTTTGAATAACGTATCAGATTTAGAGAGAAAAGAGTTGATCTGTATGATTTGAGAATGAGTAGATTGTTTGATTTAAAATTGTTGGCACACATTAAATTGTAAATGTCGATCCTGTATCATCGTTTGTGTGAACAAACTGTGATTGTGATTAAGACTGAATTTGCATTTAATATGATATTCTATTAGGCTAGACTAACTTGTCACATTGATTGTGGTAATTACGTTACAAAACTGATTAATGATGATTTTTAACCAGTAAAAGTTTGAGAAGCCATTTAATATAGGTATATTTTATGACAAAAAGTTATGTTAAGCTATTGAAAATTATGTTTGCTGTTGATTTAAATGTTATATTACTTAAAAACTACATAAATGCTAAGCGACGACAAAGATCTCTAAATGTTGATTAAGATACACTGTTAATCTCATTAGTTTCTAAGAAATACGTTATAAGTATTATTTTTCGTATTTATTTACAATTAAAGCGTAAAATCATACAAATATATTGTTTTGTTATGTTGTTACTACTTGGCTCACGCCAGTTACAACTTGCCCTAAGAACGGGGTGGGTACTCACACACCACTAATTACTACTTTTAATGTCCTGTTTTAATTTTCTTTCTACTATAATTGTTTTAAAATTCTTGTGTCGGGGGCCAAGATCCACTTCAGGTCGCTGAGTCAGCGAAGTAAGTAAGTAAGTAAGTAATGTGCTAAAGAATCGGAAAAATGTAAAATCAGTCAAACCTAGAATCGATCTAATGCAGAATCAGTCAAATTCAGAATCGGTCAATAATAGACTACGATGTCAAAAGTAGAATCAGCAAAATGTAGATTAGACGGTATTTTCACATAGTCATTTAAACAACCATTTGTTGTCAACTTAAGCGAAAGACTGCTATATATGGACTGGTTCATTGTACAAAGGCAATGAGACCACTGCATTTGAGCTAAAACTGCAATGGAGCTCCAACATTGCCTCAGTTATGTTTCGGCCATGTATACGAATGGTCGTTACTTTACAATCTAAAAATGCCGAGTTGCTTAGGAAACACATGCACTAATTCCGATAAACAGCAACCAACAACAAGGATGGAGTATCTTTTTTTCGTAAAGTATAACAAACATCATGTATTACTTGTAAAACTTAAGTTTTTAGCATTTCCAATCAATATTTCAGTGTTTATTGCTAAATTATTAACCAGCCATGATTAGTTGGTATGTTCAATCAAATACAATGCACTCCATCTGCTTGTTTTCGATTCACAAGTTTTTGTCTTACATACATGCACACGATGATTTGAACTCGCTACGCTCGCGCTTATTTTAATTAAAGTCAACCAAAACGAACTTTTTTTTGAGATAAAGTAACAGATTTCCAAGCTCGCTGCGCTCGCTTACTGACTGATTTTGATTACTTTTGTTATAACTACCCTTGCTTTTTTTAGTATTTGCTTTCAAAAGTTTAATTCACCAGGGATCCCAGTACATTGCCATTGAGTATAATATCCCACTAAGGTTTCGTGGGCTTGTCACAACCCCCAACAAATTCCTGAAAAGGCCCTTGAATACTCAACTATTGACTTTACAGTCAACTAGTGTTTTAAAATTTTAATAAATGTCCGGTCCGCGAACCATGATATATACAAAAATTTAGCACTAGGTTGAAAAAGTTTGGTAGCCCCTGCCTTTGGGCAGTAATTTCCATAAATGGCCTGCGTAAATTTCCTTAGGTGTTTTTAATATTTTTATTAATAACGCCTAGACAAGTATTTAATTAGGTTTTAATTTCAATTGATAATCAATATTAGGTATGAGTTAAATTATATAATTTTATTTATGTAATATTGTGAATTATGTTACTTTAATGTTAAATGTAATTAAAAACCCTTTGGATTTCATCTGTAAGTTTGCATTTATTTAAAAAAAAAAAAAATGCCTTCTTTGTGCTCATCTACCAACGTCGTATAGTAAATATTCATGCAAAATTTGTCTTTTTTTGTATTTTTGGTTTTGGCTGTGTATTGCCATTTAGCAGGCATCAGAAAAGTCAGAATTCTAAACTTTCATACTCTGTTTCACCCCTTAGGTGATAAATTTCCAAAAACGTTAAATTACATTTATTTAATACATTAGGTACTTATTGGGATCGGCATCGCGTCCTTACGTCCATAGGCCGCGGTGACTGCTTATCATCGGGCAAGCCGTAGGTGGCAAACATGTTTACCCTTATGCGCTTATTACACATGCCTAAATTCAGTAGACTAAATTCAGAAGTAACTAGCTTCTAAATTAAGAAGCTTCTGATTACACTATTCTGAATTCAGTTACTGAATTCATTTACTGGTTAAACCGTTACGAAGTAGGACGTGTTGTGTACGAGAATGGGTCACGTACTTTTAAATTCCCGCCAATCCGTTTTACTTTTTATTTACATGTTGCGTTCGAAAACTATAATGCTTAACATTTATATGAAAGTCAAACATGATTCTTATAAGTAAGCGATCACCTTGGCGTTAATGTCCCGGTTGTGCTCTCCGGAGGGCCCGTAATACGCCTTGATTCAGGATTTGGCAAATCAGGTAATAACAGTGGTGTCCTCCTGACCCTGTTAACAAGGAAACCTTACCAGATTGGATCATGGTTATACATTCGCCTGAGTGTGCTGGTTTCATCACGATGATTTTACACACCTTTAGAGCACCTGGCAGCACTGAGAATCGAATCCGGGACCTAACACTTACTTGTCGGACCCCTTAACCACTAGGGCACTGACGCTCCCGATTAATGTTTCTGTTTCTGTGTAATGTAAAATCTCTAAAAAGGCAATAGTATGGTTTTAATACTTAATTTAAATAATAAACATACAAAATGGTGTGCCTAATATTACAAGATTAAACTTACATAGTTAAAATACCGGGCAGAAATGAGTTTCTGGACGTCTCCGTCCATCTGAATTAAGTAAGATACTGAATTACTATTACACTATTTCTAATTAGGCTGCTAAATTCAGAAACCATACTTTTCTCTAAATTTAGGAACCTAACTTGCTAAATGCGATTACATTTGACTTAATTCAGTAACTGAATCATTTAGGGCCGATTGTTCAATCCTCAGATAAACAGTCTGTTAGCGTTTATTCGACGGATAGCAAGCTTTGGAATTTTTCAACGGTCACTTATGAGTTATTCGACGAATTAAACCGTTATCTGAGAAATAAATCTATCTGCCTCTTTGGGCGCGAGATAGCCGTTATTCGACAGATAGCGTCTTGATAGATCAGTTGGTTTGAGATTATATTGTGCAGTTTTTAAAGAAAGTAAATAATATGGATATTTTCGACAGCCTTGATGACATAGCAATCCAAGAAGAGGCCATAATATTTGAATACCTTTATAAAACCACATAAAAAAAAGAGAACTGTGACAATCGGCAGTTGGGAAGCTCGCGGATCGCTCTATTTTTTATTTTCCATTGCGATAAATTGCAATAGAAGGTAATCACTACGTTTTAAATCACTAAAATATAAACCCACAATCCAACCAATCAACAAATAAAATAACTGAAAACAACAATGAATGAATAGCCTTCTCCTAATATGAGGTAACTCTATTCTGTGGAATAACCTTAAAATTGACACTTACTTGCCACTAACAGCTTCGTTACTCTATCCTGCTCTAACAATTGTGTAAGCGATATTTTTGTTTCACCTCTCTGAAGTTCGTGTTGATATGATGTTGGCAGAATTGAAATATTCAGTCCATGGACTTACTACCCAAAGGGACTGCGCACTGCTTTGACTAAAACCGGGTAGAGCGAGAGTCACCATCGATAGTCCTGTGTCCCTTTCTAGTGTTGCCACCATTGTTGATGCAAATTCCGAATTACTTTTATTATTTGGCGCGGACACCGACCTCAGGGCCAGGCAGAGCTGGACCGGGTGCAATCTGAAGGTCATGTTTTCACCAGGGTCCAGCTCAAGCTTACCCTAGAACACTAGTTCCTAGAGTGAAATGATAGCACTCCTCGAGATCATAATTTCGTATGACAGCTGTCAAAGTTAAATTTTTTATAACTCGGTACCCATTGGTCCTAAAACACTAGTTTCTAGAGAGAAATGATAGTACTTGTTGAGATCTACATTTCGAATGACAGCTATCAAACTTTGAACTAAAATAACTCCTAAACTATTGGTGCTATAACACTCGTTCCTAAAGAAAAATTATAGTGTTCGTCGAGATCTACATTTTGCATGACAGCTGTCAAACTTAGAACTGTTGTAACTCGGAAACGATTGGCCCTAGAACACTAGTTCCTAAAGTGAAATGATAGTACTCATCGAGATCTACATTTCGGATGACAGTTCTAAGTTTGACAGCTGTCATACGAAATGTAGATCTCGACGAGTACTATCATATCTCTTTAGAAACTAGTGTTCTAGAACCAATGGGTTCCGAGTTATAACACATTTAAGTTTGACAGCTGTCACCCGAAATGTAGATATCGACGAGTACTATCACTTCTCTTTAGAAACTAGTGTTGTAGGATAAATTGTTACCGAACTCTTTTATCTGTTTTGTGGAACAAAAAGTCGTAGGTTAATAATTATGTCGACTCGACGTTTGTCGGAGAAACGTTCAGTAGATCAAAAGGTATTTTGTCAACTACTTTTCGGATTGTACGTTTGGCGGTGCAGGATAATATAGCCGCCAATGTTGGCAAGCGAAGGTGGTGAGAAAGTGGAAAAAGGGTAATTACCCACCTGGCCGGGTGTTGTGACCAGGGGACCAAGGGTCCGACAGTTGATCGTCGGAAGTTGTATATATGCCGTGGAAGTTGGCACATTTCTCTAGCGCGATGTAGGATTGTTAGCGCCATCTATGTGCGGGGACGTAAGGTCTGGGAGTGCCGGCGCTGTCATCGCAATAAATTTGCGTCTGGGAACCCGGGCACGATACCTTCACCAAGCGTAGCGACGTGGTCCCCTCGATGAGGTTGTTAAGCTCGCCGTCAGCACGCTGAGCTGCCGCTAGATGCTCCAAGGAAACCGGCTGAACCACTTCGTCGACTCGGGAAAGGGCATCTGCTACCACATTGTCCTTACCGGATATATGACGGATGTCCGTCGTGAACTGCGCTATCAGGTCCAGATGTCGAAATTGCCTTGGGGAGCAGTTCTCCTTTCGGTTATGGAAGGCAAAGACAATAGGTTTGTGATCAGTATAGATCACAAAGTGCCTAGCCTCAACCATATGCCGAAAGTACTTCACGCTCTCGTAGATGGCAAGCAGTTCTCGATCGTAAGGTGAGTACTTCCGCTGGGAAGGACTGAGCTTACGAGAGAAGAATGCGAGGGGCTGAAAAGTACCATCGGCGGCTAGCTGCTGAAGAACTGCTCCAATGGCTGTGTCCGAAGCATCTGTGACTAGAGCAAGCTTCGCGTCGTACCTCGGGTGAGCCAGCAAGGCGGCCTGACTGAGACCTTCTTTGCAGGCTTCAAATGACCGAAGACGTTCACCAGCAATGCTGACCGGATGCGATCCCTTCACCGATCCGAGGAGAAGCTCGTTCAATGGCGCCTGGTGTTGAGCAGCACCTGGAATAAACCTACGGTAAAAGTTTACCATACCCAGGAACCTACGTAGCTCCCTTACCGTTCTGGGAACTGGAAATTCCCTGATGGCTTGGACCTTCGACGGCAGTGGAGTTGTCCCCTCAGCCGAAATGTGGTAACCTAAAAACGTGACCTCGGAGGCCCCGAAAACGCACTTGGCGGTATTTACCACCATGCCGTAGGCCTTGAGTCTGGTGAATAGCTGGTGGAGGTGTTCCTCATGGGTCTGTTTATCCTTGGAAAAGACCAAAAAGTCATCCAAGTAGGCGTACGTGAAATCCAGGCCCCGCAGCATCTCGTCGACGAACCGCTGGAACGTCTGGCCGGCGTTACGAAGCCCAAACGTCATGTAAGGGAATTCGTACAGCCCAAACGGTGTGGTGATGGCGGTCTTGGCGATGTCGTCGACGTGCACGGGGATCTGGTTATATGCCTTAACCAAATCGATGGTGGAAAACACACTGCAACCTGCAAGACTATGGGAGAAATCATGAATGTGCTTAATCGGGTACTTGTCAGGCACGGTTCTGGCATTGAGCATACGGTAGTCGCCACAGGGACGCCAACCGTTGTCCTTCTTAGGCGCGAGATGAAGAGGCGACGCCCAAGGAGAATCTGATGGCCGACAAGTGCCATTTTTGAGCATGGCCTCAAACTCAGACCTCGCTATTAATAACTTGTCAGGTGCCAGTCTACGGGGTGTGCCAGAAACAGGTGGGCCGGGTGTGGTACGGATGTAGTGTACAGTGTTGTGACGTGTTGTGCGATGAATACCGGGTGGACGAGTGACTTCTGGGTATTTGGCTAGTATGTCATGATACACAGAATGACCAGATACCACCTTCACCGAAGAAACATCATCAGTATTACGTGCAAGCAACCCCGTGGTCGTGAGCGTTGTACTACTGTCTATAAGGCGCTGGTTACGGATATCAACAACTAGGTTGTAGTGCGACAAAAAATCTACACCAATTATCGCTTTGGTTACATCGGCGACAATAAACCGCCACGTAAAGTCGCGGCGTAAGCCTAGGTTTAGCACCAAATGAATGTAACCGTAGGTGTTGATAACCGTACCATTCGCCGCACACAACTCATAATTCGTTCTAGGACGAGTACCTTTAACACTAGATCTCGGAAACACGCACAAATCGCTACCAGTGTCCACTAAAAACTGCACAGCAGATTGTCTGTCCGTCACAAATAAGCGACCGGTGCTTGGGCAGCCGTCGGCCGCCATTATCGACCGCCCAGAGCGTTTCCCGCGTAGTCGCAGGGTTTTACGCACTTCCTTGCGTTACTGCCGTGCTTGGAATGATACCAGCAGACGGGATACTGCCTGTAGTTGGACTGGGACCGCGTAGATGCCGAACGCCCACGCCGGCGATTATCCGACTTGCTCCTGGCTCGCGAACGCGACAACCTGTCGACCTGCACTGTCAGAGCCGCTACTTGCCGAATAAGCTGAGCTATCTCGCCTGATGCCGACGAGCTGGTAACTGGAGCTGGTGCTGCAGAGAGCAGCGGTTTCGCCTGCGCTGCTGACACTTGTGGAACCGGTGCTACTATGTCCATTATCTGGTCCGCTAACTCGGCAACTTCCTCCAGTGTCGCCTTGGCCTGAGACGCGATAATCGTCTGCATGCTGCTGGGCAGGCGACCAGCCCAGAGGGTCCTGATGAAGTCATCCGGTATTCCTGGCCCCGCCAGGTGCTTCAGGTGACGAAGAAAGTGGGACGGCTTCCGGTCTCCCAACTCCTCGTGGTTCAGCAGCTGCTTTACCCTGCTCTGCTGTGACACCGTGAGCCGCTTGATCAGCTCGGTCTTGAGCCGCTCGTACTTGTCAGGTGCTGGAGGAGCGTTGATGACGTCCTCGACCACATCAGCATACATCGGCTCGAGGCTGGACACCGTATAGTGGTATTTCGTCGAATCTTGAGTGATGTTCGCCAATACAAATTGGCTCTCGAGCGCCGAGAACCACATCGACGGTTTCGACGGGTAAAATGGCGGTATCCGCACGGCAACTCGATCCACATTTCTTCCTTTGTTGCTGCCTTCGCCGTAATCGCCCAACATTGTGCTCTTCTCGGGGTCACCAATAAAGTGATGTGATGGTGCTGGTGGTGGATTAGATGGTAAAAATGAAGCCACAAAATGTTCACTCACTTTTAGTTTTTATTCAAACTGAATAGGTACCTATACCGATACAGAATACAGTACACACAATGAAAGTCTGAACAAGCACAGAAGGAGAAATTAGAAGCGATGGAAAACAGTTTTAGAAATAGGAAGTACAGAAAATGGATTACGTATAAAAGCAGGTACGTGGGCGGTGCACAGAGTGACATGCGTCTCGCGTCTCTTATGGCTGCGGACTGCCGACCGGACCGACCCGCGTTCGCGGCGTAGGAGCCGGTAGATGTGATTTTGCGACTACCGCCACGCGTGTCACAAAATCGTCTACTAACAAAAGTAGTTGGTCTGTCCGGTGTACGTTCTTTTATGTTACACTATTATAATACTATTGTAATGCTTATCATATTATATTATACTATACATATTATTTATTTCTATTTTACAATCTTATATTTAGTTTATTATCAGATTAAATATATAAAATAAATACTAATACGTAGTTACACTACATACGGATTACCTCATAATTATACCAAATTCACGGTAAATATATTTCTCCAATAATGATAACACCAAACATGACACTTGTCAATTTAGAATGACGGTGATTATGCCAATAACATTGTGATTACACTGTTAGAAAGGGACAAAGGTCTATCGATGGTGACTCTCGCTCTGCCCGGTTTTAGTCAAAGCAGTGCGCAGTCACTTTGGGTAGTAAGTCCATGATTCAGTCAGATACTTATCCATTGAGATAAATGACTATTGAAAAATAGACAACTGATTAACAGACCGATAAACAGCCTAATAATTTTATTCGCTGAGTAGTTAACAGGATTGAACAATCGGCCCTTAGTCTACTGAATTCAGTCATGTGTAATAAGCGCATGTGTAATAATATAGGTTTTAGGACTTTCGTTGTTATTCACTATTTCATCGCACATTTTATCGGGTTATTACCACGGTTAGTATTATTTTTACCTAACAAAATAAAAACATAAAAAAAAACCGGCCAAGTACGGCGAACTCGCACACAAAGGGTTCCGTACCATTACCAACAACAACATTTGAATGTCAGAGCAACATGTAATTCGTTATATTCTATTAGGTTACCCTCGCTACGCGTGGGAGTTAACTGTAGAGTCGTTCGCGAGGCTTAGGGTCCAATATGCCGCCCGTGACGTAAAAAACTGCTTTATCCAGTTGACGTATAATCTACAATTAACAACTACACAACCCTAATTATGAGACAAACTTTTATTAGACGGTTTTATTTCTCCCTGGCGGGAGATGAAACGACGTTACCTATTTTAAACCAGGCGGTGGATAAACATTACCTATATATGTAAATTAAAAATGATTAGTACGTTACCTGTGTTATGGCCATATCTTGATTTTGTGATGAAAACTAGAGTTTCCTGGAACACGTTTAACTTATTATAAGTGCTGTACAAAATTTACAGCATTTTAAGTTTTTAAGTGATGGTAAAAATAATTATCAATGCAATAGCTGCATAACCCAGTAGGTTCCATCAAGAACAGAGCGGTGCAGTACTTTTAACCCAAAATTCGTAGCTGTGTTATCTATGTATAGGAATTTTTCCTACTGTAGGCTTTAGCCAGAAGTCTACAGAAGGGGAAAGTTAAGTTTTTGATAAAGAACAACTTGAATTTAGATTTTAACCAACATAGGTGGTAACCCTAGAATAGAAAGACCCAAAACACGCCTTTCAAACAAATCTACCTTGTGCCTCTTTCATACATCGGCTATACTACGAACTTGATCCTATCCTTTCTACTAATATTATAAAAGTATGTAAGGATGGATGTTTGTTTGGATTACTCCGTCACGCAAAAAACTACTGAACGAATTTTGATGTTTGGCAGTAATACAACTTCCTAGAATGGCACATTAGCTATAATTTATCTTGAAATTCAATGTGGTTGCCGCGGGTAGGGGTTTGGAACATTATAACCGAATTTTACACGAACGAAGTAGCGGGCAAAAGCTAGTCATCCATACATCTCTGAGGGTCAACCAACGCCGCCATTGCCAGTACGTGATCGCCGCTCGAGGACGTTTGTGTCCCACCAGCCATAGTTTCTGCGAGCTATATGGCTTTCCCATTGCACTTTTTGCTATCATCATATCAGCCAGAAGTCGCCCACTGCTGGGCATAGGCGCCCCCCAGAGATCTCCACAAAAACCGGTCCTGTGCTTTCCGCATCCAGCTGGTACCTGCGATATTTACGAATCATCTGCATAGCGACAAATTCACGCGCGTATAGCACTTCTATTTAGCAATACCTATATCTGATTTCTGTGGTCGTATGATATTGAAACTGCAACTTTTGGAAGCACGTTTTACGAACGCGCGAATTTATGAGGTAATGAAATATGTCACAGAAAGTACCTACCTTAAGACTTCAGCTTCTTTTGTTAATGTTCCACAATGTATATGCTGTAAGTGTGACTTGTTTGAATTTTATTTGGGCAGCCATATCTTAATTCATTTGCTAAAACCTCTAGCAATCATCTGGTATGCATGGGTCATTATAATTAGAAAAATTGTAAAGGCGACACAGATGACCACAATTTCACCCAAGTTAAATTTGGTAGAAGAGTTGCTTTTCTTGTATATCTTTATATTCATTTCCATTTTTATAATTCCATAGACTAGTAGCTGGTATAACGTTTGCCTATATGAAAAAAAGTGTATTAAGATCAAGTGAGCCGATGACCCTAACGTAAGTAAGGCTATGGCGTGCCACGTGCATAAATGGGCCGGTTTTCTTTTTTGTACCAATTGGATTTCACTGTTTTAAAATATGATTATCGTTATCGATATTAAGTAATTTCGAAGAATGTAAAGTTCAAGAGCATAGTGTATTACTATTTTATAATTAATTCAGGGCAAATTTAATTGGCAGAAATAAGGAAAGGCCCCAATACCCTGACCTTGACGTTCAGGAATTTTTAAATTAATTTTACTTGGTTGATAGATTATTAATGAATTGCAATGATGTAAAGTTCTGAATTCATTTGAACATTAATACATGACTTCTGGTGCATTCTTAGCCTAATAAAATTTGATGAAATAAGAAACCATTAACCCTTAGGTCCCAATACCAGATCCTTGACGTTAATGATCCTTTCGTAGTTCTGCTACGATGATTCATTTCTAAGAAAATGCGAGCATAACTCTCTCCATCACACACTGAGTGATCCGAGCCTTCTTAACGAGGCCCTTTGTAAGGCACCACGTTTCTGATTCATATGTCGTCATTGGCAATAACAAAGACTTGTCTTCTTCAAAATCATGTAATAAAATGTGTTTTATTGTCTAATTCATTAGTTTCCTTTTGTAATTCGTATTTTATATACTAAAAACCTTTTATATTTTCTTGACCGATGATAATATAAATTTATATAGCGATTTATAAGTTGCTGCTTTTCTGAGCAATGGCTGATGGCAGCATGGGACTTCATCTACCTTTTGATATATACCTATTCAACAGCTGAGAGACCAAACGCATGCGAGGAATCGCAAATGAATTGCATTAAAAAATATGTGTTGGAGAGTATGTGTTTCACTATGGCAGAAGTCACATAATGGAGAAGATATTATATTTAATCACTGTAAGAGAGCATTGACACTAAAGTGTCCTAACCTTAATCGACGAATTGTATTTTACTTATGAACTTCCTACTTTGGAAAGTGATGCCCAACAACAACAAAACTAGGGATTTTCCCCAACCATTTTCCCTTGGATTAATTAAGTTGGGTTGGGACAAATTATATCGTAATCGGGAACGCAAATGATTCTGGCAATACTAGATAAAGAGTTCGTTATAGATCTATCTAAAGAATCAGCGCTGTCATTTCCAATAACTCCGACATGTTAAGGTGTTCGAATAAAAACTATTCTTTTCTTTGCTCTTCATCAAAGCAATACACTTTTATGGGATATCATAGATCAGGTAACTAGTGCTAGAATTAAGCCTTGGATTATCCAAAACGTTCAAAATACTCATGGAATCAGTGACGACTATCCAGTTTTGTGTTTTGTAGATTAAGTGCTACTGTAACAGTAGTACAGTACCGAACAATAAATTATAATCCATTAATTTTTTTGGAATTTCTGGATAATCCTGTGGTGAATCCATCCATGAATAGACCATTTGAGTTCTGAATCTTAACCAAAAGTGGGTCGTCTTTAATCGTGGAGAACTTCAGGAGAAACTTAAGTTATTTCAGAACAGGTAGAGCATTGCACTCCACTTGCATACTAACGATAAGAAAAAGTAAATTTCGATTTTGAATTTTATCTACATTGTCAACTAGATGAGCAATATTACCATAACAAAAGACAGCATAATCAAAATGTCTGCGAACTAAAGGAATGAAAGGAACTATAAAATAGAATAGAGGCTCTGGCGAATTGGCTTTTCCCTATAGGGTTGTGCGGGTCGGATGGGAGTCGACGCACGTAAGTCTAAATCCATGGGTAAGGGAAGGTGGCCTAGAACGGGTAAGTTTCGCGCGAGGAAAAGAAAACTAGAAATGTGACGAACATCTTACTTTGATTTAGTTTATAAGGCAGGATGTTTATTAAACCTGAAAACAAAACACTATTTTAAAGAATTTTCTATCAAATATTTATAAATAGAAAAAATAAGAAACCTCTAGAAAAACCCGTTTTGCCCGTATAGCCTAAAACGGGTATCTGATATGGCAAAACGGGTAGACGTCATAATTTTTAGGATAGGTTAATCAAACTTAAAATCTAACAAGTAGGAAAAACACTGTACCTACCGACTATAATTTATCATTTCGACTGTAAGCATTTAACATTATGTTAACTGTTAAAATGTTCAAACTAAAAAACCTCAACCACCTAACAAAATCAACTTTCTATTGATGTAACATTAATAGCTACAGGAATTGTAGATCACGATACCCATACTCCTTTGAGGTATTTTTACAATATAGATTGAAATAACAAGTTCTTCATGTAATTCATTCTATATCAAATATTTCATACACAACCCATTTCATACCCATTTTGCCCAATCATTTTGTAAAGTAATTAAAGACTCAAAATGAAAGGTAATCCGAGTTAACTCTTTGTCTTAACTTATAGCGTTAAAATATAAGCACAATATTAACAAGGTGCTAAAACTAAAAATCAAGTGCACAAACTAAAAATCAAGGAACACATATCCATTTTTTTTAAGAAAAGCACTAATAAACTTTCGTGAAGCATTTATTCGCTATTAAGCGGCTCCGGTGCCCGAGCAAAACGGATCGAAACTCGTCAATACTCGGCTACTCTCAGAACATGCACCAGTCGGCACTACTTATTGTCATGGCCGCTTACGAGCATTTACCCGTCTTAAGCGGTATACCCGTTTTAGGCCACCTTCCTCTACTCTTTATTAGTTTAATGTACAAACTTTTTGATTAGATTAGACGAAATAAAAAATGGACATAATAAAACTTGGACGTAGGTACTTAGTTAAACTTAATTTACTTTATAATTATGCCATTGGACGAAATAACACTTGGGACAATGTGGTACGTGGTATGTACCAAGTAGATTTTGGCTGTCTATTTCTTCTGATTTTTGAACGCGCTTGAATTAAGTTTTGGATCGCAATTTTTAAGGTTCCGTAACCGAAGGCTAAAAAAGAAACCCTGTTACTAAGCCATTCTCTGTCTGTCTGTCACAGATCTGTATCTTTGGAACCGTAATAGCCAGGTACTAAAATGTTCCACAGCCACCTTCCCCTATGTCCAGTAGTTTAAATTATAGCAGTTTAATTGCGAATACAACCATGTTGCTGCTGGTTCAAAGAATACGGCACTTGTCATACAGCTGTGCGAAAGACATGCATTTTTCTCAAAACTGCTGGGACCGATTTTGTTGTCGTGTGGCATAAGAACATAGCTGAAGGTGCTTAACCTATACTCTGTAACTATGTTGCTGCTGGTTCAAAGAATACGGCACTTGTCATACAACTGTGCGAAAGACATAAACTGCCGGGTCCGATTTTAATATCATGCAGTATAGAATAAAGTTGAAGCGTTATGGAGCATCGGTGGCCGAGCGGTTAGAGTATACGACTCGTAAGCCAAAGGTCCCGGGTTCGAATCCCGCTCCGTTCATGTTCCAGTGACTGTTTTCTGAGTTATGTACATTAGTTGCATGCTAACCGATGCTCTTACGGTGAGGGAAAACATCGTGACGAAACCTGCACATTCTGGCGACTGGATGTGTAACCATGATCCAATCTGGTCAGGTTCCCCCGGTAGCAGGGTCATGGAAGACAGATGGAAGTCGCTCCACTGTAATTACCTGCCCTGCCAAATCCTGGATCATGGTCAAGGCGGACCCCGGGACCCCGGACATTAACGCCAAGATGATTATGATTATTTTATTAGAATAAAGTTGAAGGTGTTCAACCCATATACTGTAACGATAACTCCATCGGGTTATAGTAAAGCACGCCGTCGTAGTTAAACGAGATGTGTCTGATCAAATCATTATGTTGATTAGTTATTAGAGGGTTACTACTTGAAGACGAATTAGCCACTGAGTCAGGAATGTATTTATGGAGGAAATCAGAAACCCAAGAATAGTCATGAATTAGTGAAAATGACGGTAAGAGTTATATACAATTTTGGATTTTTGGACCAAACAATACTCATTGGTGTAAGCCTGCAGAGGAATAAAATTCTTACCAGATACTTCCCTCTACTACGTTCCCTTTTGAAAATTAACGGCTTTTCAAACTTATCCAATTATCTAATATAGGCACCTGTTGTTGGCGTTCTTCAACAGCTTTGCTGCATTTTGCAGTCCGCCATGGTAAAGGAACTATTTTTATTTATTTATGAGTAGATCATTATATATCTAGAATCGATAATGCAGAATATGATTGCAGTGGTTCAGATAAAAATAATTCGAAATGAGCAAACATATCAACAGTCTTTAAATTCAGGAATTTAGACAAATATTGAGAAGAATAATCAATTGGATTAAATGTGTATTTTGTTAAAGATAGGAGATGGTAGCTTCCAAGTGAATCATCAGTGGCTGTCTACTCTCAGGATAATACGAGAGAAGAAGATACTATAGTTAAATCAACTGTAGTTCGTTGCCCGTCGTTCAAAAACACTAATTTCTCACACAAAATCACAAAAAAACATTCTCATCCACACAACCCACAAAGCCTCTGCCACGAGAATCAGTTCTGGTTAATATCTTATTTAAGTATTTGTATTTTAATAACTTCATTTTGTAGTTCAAGTTCAAGTTTCATAAATAAAATCAGTTTATTTATTGGTAACTAACTTTCGCCGGCGACTTCATTTTCAGGGCAGTTTATTTTTTTACCAAGCAACCATTTTAAATTACCTCCCTAATGCATGAAAGCTAGTACTACGGAGAGGTCAAGCTACAGCGCTGGTTCTACTCAACCAAATTAGATTTAAAATGGCCTATATTTTAAGTTGAACCCCAAACTACGAAACTGTAAAAACCCACATACATATTTATTTTATTTTAGCTGGTCTGTTATGGTTCTACGTCAGGTATTTTAGTTACCAAAATCAATTATACTCTATATATTGCCCAGGCTTAACAGCTACACAACAACAAAAGTTTAATTTAAATCCGTCCAGTGGTTTTGGTAATTAGCGTGTACAAACATTCAAACCGACAACATAAATTTAAAAAAATCTTATGCTATTAGTATTTTTGCATCACATTAAATTATTTTTTTGTAAATATATTCAATATACAGCCACACTTTTTTACTGTTTTGTTATATGTAATGTATATAAATGAATTAAATTATGCATAAATAGGGCCCCCCTTAAAACAATTACCGATGATATTTCTTATGAGGGTGTAAGTAACACGTAATAGCAAAAGTTATATGTGGTCCTAACCATGTTTCTCAACTTTGACTTTTATGATCGATTCAGTTATTAGGCTTAAAAGCTTATTATCACCTAGAATTATACCGAACAAGTTTATGGATTTTGTCAATGACGGCAAGTGTTGAGCATTCAATAAATCTGCATAAGGTGCGGGTAAATATTTTGTTTCATTGAATTTGTTTTTTTTATACTTTGCTGAGGTCAGATTTAGCTATATGGTTACTCTTGCAGTACACAGAGCATGTATTATTCGAACTTACCTTAGTCCTTAAACGAGTGTCCTTCACCACAGATGGAACATCGGACAGCGATTTTACACAATTTGGCCAAATGCCACACCTGGGACAGACAAAACATTGCTTAACTAGTTGGACAAACGGCAAAACTGGCATCCGCCACATTCTCAGGGAGATGAAGTCTGGCAATGACGTAGACAAGGCAATGGCGACAGACACTGTGGGCTGAAATTGCATAACGTGTGTAATTATTTCCCTCTTCATAATCCTTTTAACGCAGATAATCTTTGCCAAACTGGACAGCGCATTGAATATTTTCTCTAGAATAGACATTTCTGAAGGAACCGAGGTAATGACTCTAGTTAATTCCGATGCGACTGCTGGTATCGAGGCCTTTAGGCTGTGGTCTCTATGAAAATTGCTGTTGTCTAGAAAAGTGTTCGCTAAGTTACGCTTAAATTTAATATTTTTTTTAGGTAATAATTCTCTTGACTATTCTGGTGAATATATTATTTAGCGTTATCATTAGAACCTATAAGAAAATTCTCAACAGTACATTCAAGAAATACTATACTTATCAGATGTTGACAAACAATTCTTAAATTAGTAACTTGATTTTGATGCTAGAGCAACAAGTATTTCGTCAAATTCTAATCTCAAAAATCATGATGCGCGAGTCCGTCCGACTCTAGCTTGATTTTTAATACATGTTTTTATACTTAATTATTAGCACTTATGATCGATTCGGGACTTGACACCGAGGCCATCACAGATACGAAATATTTGGATTTATCTAATCTATTGACAGCTTCGTTACCTATACGGATGGTTCCGGGATCCGCGACTTTATTATTGACACTCTAATCATACAAATTGTCGTGCCTACAATATACATACATATACGGCAGAGTAGAATAGCACCAACCCCTTACACTCATGGGTGTCGTACAAGGCGACTAATGTTTTCGAGGCAAAATATCAAGTCACCGTAGTCTGGAAAAAGGGCAGCAGCATTTTCCATTGTTATATTTAAACATTGCGATCTCCAACCCGCCTGCCAAGAGTAGAGATTATGGCAATAACCTCCCCTTCCGTAGGAGAGGCCCTAAGTCCTGCAGTGGACTGTTACGGGCTGTGATATAGTTGTTATTAAGGTAGAGAAATAACAGAGCAAAAACGTCGAAAAAAGCATGTTCTTTTTACGACGCCATAAAAACTGTGGAAATTTTAAGTACCTGGCTATTACGGTTCTAAAGATACAGATCTGTGACAGACAGATAGAGAATGGCTTAGTAACAGGGTTTCTTTTTTACCCTTCAGTTACGGAACCTTAAAAATGGCGATCCAAAACTTAATTCAAGCGCGTTCAAAAATCAGAAGAAATAGACAGCCAAAATCTACTTGGTACATACCAAGTACCACATTGTCCCAAGTGTTTTTCGTCCAATGGCAAAATTACAAAGTTAATGAGGTTTAACTAAGTACCTACGTCCAAGTTTTGTTGTGTCCATGTTTAATTTCGTCTAATTTAATCAGAAAGTTTGTACATTAAACTAATAAAGAGTAGAGGGAAGGTGGCCTAAAACGGGTATGCCGCTTAAGACGGGTAAATGCTCGTACCCTGCCATGTCAATAGATAGTGTCGATGGGTGCATCTTCCGACAGTTGTCGAATATTGACGAGTTCCAATCCGTTTTGCTTGGGAACCGGAGCAGCGTAATGGCGAATGTATGTCTACCGCACAGACATAACAGACTAGACACAAATCAAACGATTCAAAAGACGGTATAATTTATGCACATTTATGTGAAAGCGCAAAGTATGGAAATACACCTGGATTATCTTATTTTATTTATTTATTTATTTATACTTCATGCACAAACAATACATCGGTAAGTAAACATACGTGGTCGCGGCGATCGGGAATAAATGTTAGAAATTGTGACAAAAATATGCATCGTAATAGTGTAAAGTTGCAATAATTAAAATGCTTTACCTTAAAACAACATGCCATTAAAGACAAAAATAAAATTATTGGCAAATTAAGCAATATTTCGGTGTCTAAATAGGTACGAAAATATTTTGATACTCACAGGGTTGGATTTATTAATTGTATAGAATTTTGTTAATAGTGGTGCACAATTTTATATGTATTAGGGTTTCATACCAAAAATGTACCTAAATGACATTTTAAACGTTCAGACATTTTATGAAACAACTTAACGGATTAATCGCGTATTTACGTTTATTAACATTTATTTGTTTTTCTAGGTTTCTTAACGACCAGACATGGTGATGTACGGGTTGCAAATTGGAAGTGCTGCGTTGTAAACATTTTGAAGAACAAGATAAGTAGATGCAAGTCTCTTCTATTCTGGTGCACAATCATTATGTGAATTTTTACTAAAAATAAAGGATATGCTGCCTGTTTAATATATTAATGAACCTATCCTTTTCTTTATTATTATTTTTTTCATGACTATGTCCTCTATAGGGCATCAATTAAATTTATTGTGTACTAGCGACCCGCCCCAGCTTCGCACGGGTAGAAACCTTAACAAATTATACAAATAAACCGCTTCTTATTTTTCTATTTAAGTATAAAATATTTGATGGAAAATGCTTTAAAATAGTGTTTTATTTTCAAGTTTAATAAATATCCTATGTTATAAACTAAATAAAGCTAAAATATACACCACATTTCTAATTGTTTTTTAACCTCGAGCATCACTTACCCGTTTTAGGCCACCTTCCCCTAGGTCCCTACTACATAATATATTCTAGCATCATAAATATCATTCATCTATAGATACATATAATAAAATCGTAAAAACAAAAAGTCTGTACATTGAAGATAATCGAAAGAAAACCAGCCAGAGCGACTTAAAACTACCAACTGAACACGTTACGTCAATTTTTAAATTATTTGTTTGTCTGTCTGTTTGTCTGTCTGTCTGTTTGAACGCGCATCACGAAGAAACCGCTGAACAGAGTCCCATTAAATTTTGTATATCCTCGGCCAACATTTAGGCTATAAAACAAACCAAAAATTGCTTTAGAAATAATAAACCAGCAATGAAAACCTCTGATGCGGTACAAAGATAGTATTTTATAGAGGTCCACTGATTGGCGCATGAATGATCTAATTCCCAGTACATTTACAATTTACTTGTTTGTTGGTTACTTTAGTATTTTTGACAGAGATTGTAACAGGGTCGTATTTACCATATAATTTCGTGGAATAGCAGTTTTATAACTGCCATTATTCGTGTATGCAACACACAACGTTGGACGAATTGTAGGCAAAAGTTGCCACTGAGTGAGTTCCACGAAACGAGAAAAGAAGACGCAGTAGGCCCCAAAACGGAGAAGCAAGATGAGCTAAACTTTTTTTTGCAAGGATTGACCCAGGATAGCGATAAATGTGAGCAACGGAAGAAAGGTAGGGAGGCCTTTGCTTGCCCGTATCAGTAAATGACATTGCTAAGTCGGATACGAGAGCCAACGGCTTAAGATGCATGCCGAAGACCGGGCGAATTATAGAAACAAGAGCAAGAAAATGGAACCTGGCAGAAGCCGGGATTGACCGCATGGACGATGATGATTGAATGCTATTATAAAAATATGCTTGCTAATCGTAATTGAAGTTAATCTTAGGTACGTGTTTGCGAGAAACTACCTATGTAGTGCCAGGAGCACCTATTCATGGCGTAGGCATCTGATGTTATTAGGCAAGCAGACTCCGGTCCCGCAAAACGAAACACTTTTTTCTTTTGAATGTTACAATGAGGAGTTTTCCAGTAGGTATTGTCAGTTGGTTTCAAAAAGCATCAATAGATGGCGCTCCTACAATTTTGGTAATCTTTTTTTAATCTGTATGATGGTGGCAGTGATTTCATGCAGTCAACTAATACTAAACTTAAAAATAAAGTGTTTATTAATATAAACATAACTGTTAAAGGTTGAACAAAATGTAAAAATAAATAGTTATAGAAATTGGCACTATCTTCCATTATTATTACAACCTCTAAAATGGATGAAAACTATTGACAAATACAATATTATCCAATACAACGTACCCAGTGTTTATATCCTGTTTGCTAAGAACCTATTTCAAGCGATTATCAATTACCAAAATTGTCGGGGCGCCATCTAGTGAGTGGTTAGGAATGCTTTAGATACCTATTGGAAAACTGCTCATTTAAAAGAAATCGAAGAAATAAAGTGAACTGACAAATAAAATGAAAAGAGATTATTCGGTGCAAAGACTTTTTATCCCCTTTACTTTTTCTTTATGCGTAGTCTATATCTTTGGTAAACATCGTGACTTTTAGTAACAAAGAATCATCAGAGAATTTTCAGAATTATTAGAAAAATTTCACTGCAAAATTTATCCGGTATCAAATATCTGGTAATATGGAGGTCATTAATCCAATATTTTTCCTTTTTATATTCCTGCTAAGCCTCTTTCCAGATAAGTATATAGTAACCTATATTTAAAATATAACTTCAACAGGGCTACTAAATTATGTTTTGTCCACAAGAACAAACAATATCATTGTAGATATGATTAAAACGTTCCCTTTTTCCTGATATTAGGTAACATAGCGACATGTCGGAAAGGTCCATAACAGAAATCTGAAACCAAGTTCCGACACTGCTCCGACAAACCCTAGCCCCGACATGTCGCAGCTCTGATAGACCACAGCTACGACAGGCTGCAGCTCCGACAAGATACAGACCTACAGCTCTTACAACACATGACGAGTTGAAATGATGAGTTGAAAGGGGCATAAATAAGCTCAAACTTTCGGTTGGTCCTGATCATGTACCTGCGTTTATTATAAAAGGCTGCAAAGATGTGCTCGTGGGTCCTATTTGCCATGTTCTTAATTTGTCGTTGTCCACAAGTGTTTACCCACAACGCTGGAAAACTACCCGTGTCACGCCGATTCCTAAGTCTGGTGACTCTTCCGATGTTACGAATTGCAGACCCATAGCGATTCAATCGTCTTCGGCCAAGCTATACGAGTGCATTCTCCATAGTCGTATTTCTTCGCAGATAAAACCTTATTTGTGCGAGGCTCAGGATGGGTTTAGGTCAAATAGATCGGTTAATACCAATTTAGTGACATTGGTCAGCATGATATCCGAAAATCTGGATCGAGGGGCTCAAGTTGATGTCCTTTACTTCGACTTCAAAAAGGCGTTTGACCGGGTGGATAATGATGTGTTGCTGGGTAGGCTCTGTGCAATTGGTTTATCACCACAGTTGCTGCAGCTCTTTGCCAGCTACATGTCTGATAGGCAGCAGTATGTACGCCATGGTTGTTTCCTGTCGGATCTCTATCACACACGTTCAGGGGTAAGCCAGGGCTCTGTACTGGGTCCGCTTTTATTTAACATCATGATCAATGACCTGACATCTGTTCTTAGCTCCGCTGAAGGTCTGCTCTATGCGGATGACCTCAAACTCGTTCATGTCGTGGATACAGCGTCAGATTGTAATTCCTTGCAGAATGATATCGACGCGGTACTGGAATGGAGCCTTGAAAACAAGCTTCTCTTCAATCCTGATAAGTGCTGTGTGATTTCATTCAGCAGATCTAAAAATCCAATCATAACTCAGTACAAGCTTGGCCATGAAATAATTAGGCGCGTCACAACGGTCAAGGATTTGGGCGTCACATTCGACTCAGCGTTAAACTTCCACGGACACATTAGGGACCTTGCAGTGGGGTGTTATAAAAGGTTAGGTTTTATAATCAGGAACGCCAGAGAATTTCACGATCCCGCATCAATCAAGCTTGTTTATACTGCCTTGGTTAGATCAAAGCTGGAATCGTCATCGATAGTGTGGAACCCTTACCAATGTACTTACGCCTTGCTTCTGGAGAAGATTCAAAAGGCATTCCTTCGTTTTCTTTACAAAAAAATTTATGGGTATTATCCTTTCTTGTACCCGACTAAATTTCTACAGGGGTTCCTAGGCTTTAATTCTTTAGAGGTAAGGCGTAATTACTACCTTTTGGTAATGGTTTGTCGTATTTTGCGTGGTGAGTCAGACTGTCTTGACCTGGTGTCTAGAGCGGTACGACTATTTGTACCTCCAGTTCCCAGGATTCAACTCAGACCACGCCAGCCCAGTTTACTCGCTACTCCCGCGGTCCGAACCGTTTCGCACGCCAATTCACCCATTATTCGAGCCTTGGGTATGCTCAACGCGCTTCTGGCATCGGCACCCGAGTGTGACTTATTTAACTGGCGATGGATGGATGTGTGCAAGGAATGCTTGAAGTACTGCGAGAGGATTAATGAATGATATTGTTTTGTAATAGATACTGATATATCTTTAGCTTTCAGTGAATTGGTGAATACTGTTATACTGTAAAGTTGTTTTAAATAAATAAATAAATAAATAAATAAATGACACAACTACAACACATGATCACAAAGTTTATGAAACAGTAATCTGGAAATTTCACTGAATTCTTATACAGTAAAAACTAATGGTTTTGTACGATTCATTTTCATGTAGTTTTTGAAAGAATAGAATACGTAGGTACAATGTTAATGTTCAGATGTTCAGACGAAGTAATATTATGATTGTCAGGAGCATATTATTAAATAATCATCTTGGCGTTATTGTCTCGGTTGCGCAATCGCGCGCGAGGGCCTGGGGTCCGCCTTGACCATGATCCTGGATTTGGCAGATCAGGTAATTAGATTGGGGCGACTGCCATTTGACCTTCGCGACCCTGTTAACAGGGGAACCTGGCCAGATTAGATAATGATCATACATATTCAGTCGCCTGAATGTGCAGGTTTCCTAACCACCGATAGCTTGGGCATCGTCCCGTTGCTGATGGCACTGTAGATTTCGGTTTTTATCTTTTCTTATATAATCTCATATTGTTATAGTTTTAAGTTTGTTATCTGTATATTTTTTATTTATATACCTAGGTAAAAATTTAATAAATTTTTATTAAGCTCTTTTGATGTTTTTACCTTTTCTTAACATTGTGATTTAGGCTTTGTAATACTTTCAGTTACCCATGAAAGATGAATTTACTAAGTCTGAACATCGGTATTACCAATTTATTCATGTTTCTGAAATAGACGTTATGAACATCAGCATCTTCAACAAATTGTTTTTAACAAACATTACCAAAATTTACGATCATCAACTAAACTCGCTAAATAATAATGGCAGGGGAACCTGACCAGATTGGATCATGCATCTTGCCCTTAAGAGTTATCTATACATAGTGGCAATGGAATTCAAATCCGGTAGTTACCTCTCGCTTACGAACCGGATACCTTAACAACTAAGCCACCGACGCCTCGAAATGTACGATCATTAATAATTCATCATCATAATCTTGGCGTTAATGTCCCGGTTGTTAATGGCCCTAGGCCGCCTTGACCATGATCCGGGAATTGGCAGATTAGATTGGTTATATACATTGGTATTCAACTAATGTACATAACTCAGAAAAAAAGAGTTATTGGTACAGGGCCGAAGAGGGATTCTAAACAGGTGCCGCTCGCTTACGAGTCGGATACCTTAACCACTCGGTAAACGGCGCTCTCATTGAGAATAAAATATATTACTTTGTTGAAAAAGTCAAACAATGTATCAATTTATTGACTACACACTCTGCAAAACATCTAATTTCTATCAAAAGTTGTGCCATGCATTAAGACAAACAAAAACTACAATTAAGCTTTCTGCCCCTGTGGACTATTGTAGTTATATCTTGCGAGTTTGCGTGTTGAGGAGAATAAAAAGTAGGCTAATGTTCATCCTAAGGTGGTAAATATCTATATCGATTTCCAACAAACAAACCAGTGCACTGGTTTAGCCGTAGAAGCGTAATAGACAGTCAGACTGAGATACTGTCGCATGCATAATATGAGTAGGAATAGAACTAAACCCCCAACCTCCGCGTCGATAAAGTTTAAACCTATATTGGTTTTACCTCTACGAAAATTTTAACGACACAATTTACCTCTAAAATAGCCAGACGATTACAATAGAGCAAAAATGAATCGTGTTTTTGAAATTTAATCTAGCCCAATTTAAGTTATTTTACAACACTCCTAAGTATGCTTTTATACGTATCCTATTGATAGGGACTTGGGGAATTTTACTGTTTTTTCGCCGTTGGACTAAATAAGACCTAAACAACTTGATACTTAAAGAGTTTTACCTTACTTAGTAACAGTGCATATAAGGACCATTTTCTGTTCATTATACGAAAACACCCAAGAAGCGTAGATAGAAAACGTTAATAAATACATGTATTTCTTTGGACAAATCACTAATAAAGTAAGTAAATACCATTATCATCGACGTTCGTCGTGATTTTAGCATTTCAACAATAGCTTTAAATCAATAGCAAGTTTGTAATACTCCCTACATAAAGATAAACAAAGTAATTGTATTAAAAATAATCGGCAATCGCACAAAAACTATTCGATTCATATCTGCCTTATCGCTAAAATACCTGTATAGTGAACAAAGTTTAATATAAAAAACTGTACCAGGTTTCCATCAGCAATAGGTAGGTGGGCAGGGATGATTTCCATTGCTGTACACCGAGCGCAACATCAGCAATGCTTGCATTAAGACTAAGCACAACAGAAGAGCGGCTAGTATCATAGCCGCTACTATGACAGTATCATGTTGTCTATTATGGCAGCACATAAGTCCACAGCAACGTCTGCCATTATTAAATGTATTTACGGACATTATCTGTAGCAAACAAACAATCTACAATATTTTTATCACTCAAATCACAATATTTCAGTACTTATCCAAATGTTAAATGGTATAAAGCTACCTACTCGTCAGGTAAAATTGGTGATTGACGTTTTGTTACTTCTAGTCGGTACTAAAATATAGTTATAAAAATTATTACTTTCTACTGCTAAAATGCAACGTACCGCTCCGTTTGTTTTCCCTTTGCACATTCTTACTTGCAATTATAGTAGTTTCGGCTTTGTTACCGCTAATAACGACAGTTACGCGAACGTCGCCGTCTCCGTCCGGGCCTAGGTGACGATGGCTGAGCAAGTTCTATTCGACACGGCCTAGTCATAATTGCCTTGATTATTGGCGGGATCATCATAAAAAATAACGTTATTGCAAATAAGATAGCACATGCTATTGCTATGTTTAAACCTTTGCAGCACAGAAGGCTATCGCAACATTGAGGATTAAATATGCCCGTGATAAGTTCCTGCAATAATAATAATAAGTATTCTTTCACAAATCAGAAATCTTTGAAAAATTATGATATAAGTGAGCGTAATGCTGCGAAAGGGAGCTGCCGAGTAGCTAATATATGTTTCTCACCGCACGAGCTCAAAGTTCTTTTCGAGGTAAGTATTACAAATATATTTAGAAAGGTGGCGTGGTAGTTAAGGAATTGAACGTTATGGTGTAGTTTCGCTTTACGAATAACTGGGCATAGGCATAAAGAAAAAAGTTACTAACGTAATAGAGGTAGAGAGACACCGCCAGTATGTTCTTTGTCTTACGCTTTGCGGTTCATGAACCGCAGTTGCCGCAGTCAGCACTTTTAAGGGCCCCACACATTAACAGTCTGCCAGCAGTGTCTAGTTGTATCGGGTGGCCTGCCGTCCTAGGACAATAACGTCTACACACTAAAGCGATTATTGCCTGCTGCGACCTGTGCGACTACACACTAGCAGTTGTAAGTCGGCAGTTTTTGTAAAACTTGAAGGCGGTCGACTGACGGTAGACAAGCCGCCGGCCGACTACCGCTTAATGTGTGTTTATTTGGCCTCAAGGCCAATGACTGTCCGGCCATATCTGTCAAGCGGCCACACACTCTCAGTTCGTATAAATCGCAGTCCGAACTGACGATTAACAGACTGATATCGTCTGGCGAACTGTGGGGCCCTTTAGGCCTGGTTCAGTGCGACGCGGATGACCTAGGCGGATGTCCGTGGCGGACTCTCTCGTACAACAACACCCGGGTTAACAGCTGTGGACTATCAACCCCGCAGTGTTTAACGTCATGCAGGAGCCTCATGTCAGCCACAAAGCGTCTGTCCTCCAAAAACATTATCTTATGAGTGTTCAAATCAGCCGCATAGCCCGCCGGTACCGTGCAAGAGAAATAATTGAGCCTGTTGATGAACGATTTTTGTACCGACTCCAACCTTGTGCGATGGATTATTGGTGCTGACATAGGCGTAATATAGAATTTTAAAAGCCGCAGTAGACTTAATCGACTTCGAGGGGCTTAATCGACCTAAAAATAAAACCTAGCATCCTGATCGCTTTCGCAACAATAGTTGAGACACTTTTTTACGTTGAGATCCAGGCTGTTCCGTTTTATTTTTGTTTTTTATTACTTTACTAGCCAGGCATTTGACCGCCACCTCACCTGGTGGTAAGTGACGATGCGGTCTATGATGGAGCATGCCTGTCTAGGAACAGCCTATTCACTCTAGCCTTGAAGGCATCCAGATTATATTGATCAGGGAACACACTCGCAGGCAACGCATTCTTTTATATTTCCCTTTATGTGTGGTTGAAATAACAATTTTTCGCACGTTTATTTGCTTTCTTTTTTCTTTCTTTTTCTTCTGATATTTTCTGTTACTATCAGTCTTGGTTTGTGAATATTATATGTCAAATTTGCTTAAATATAAGTACTTAGATTTAATGTGTTTACCAATATTTGTGTCAATCATGTTGCACCGCCCTGTAATTTCTCATACTATCAACTCTCCGGTTGACTGGTAGAGAAAGCTAGGTTTAAGTCCGCCTTTGTACGTAACAGTGCATGGTGTTTTAAATAAATAAATAAAATAAATATAGTTTTACTAATTTTGGCGGCCAGTGTATTATGATTTTATTTATATTTAAATTAGATCGCAACTTTAAAAAAAATACAAAAAATACGTTATATTTCCAAAACCGAATAAGAGAAGAGCCGGGAGGAAAGAACTTAGCTCACTTATATCATAATGTAGGAAAACTTATAGAAAAAAAAGTTTAACAACCGTTAAGACCTGTGTGTTATATTATTTGAAATACCTTGGCTCTCTTCAGGATATCAGCTAATTGGTCAGGAAAACTTCCACAAGTGCTACATCGCATCGGCATTGGTTCCATTCTGGCGAGTTCCAACATGAAAATAATATCGCTATTACTGTCTTACATAAATGTTACAAAAGTTATCAGCTTATTATTTCATTAACAGCTTAACAAATCTTAAAATCTACAAATGATGTATTCGTTAATGCTTATTTTGAAAGCGCTAAATATAGAAAACATCAGACTAATGTAGACTATAAGGATAGGTACCTACTGCAAATTATAGCACGTCATCATCTAATCTAACCCGTTTACTTTTTTATGATTTGCAGTCCCCTCATAAATGACCCTAAGACTCATAACCGATGGGAAATTACTATAAGTGGAGTGAAATCTACTCGGGATCAAGAACAGTTTAGGGAAAAGACGTGCCACTTTACTTTCATCATCACAGCCCATAACAGTCCACTACAGGACTTTGGGCCTCTCCCGCAAAAGGGGAGGTTATTGCCATTATCTCCACGCTTGGCAGGCGGGTTGGAGATCGCAGTGTTGCAAACATAACAATGAAAAACGCTGCTGCCCATTTTCCAGTTTATGATAGATAGATATTTTGCCCCTAAACGTTAGTACCTTGTACGACACCCACGAGTGTAAGGGGTTGGTGCTATTCTACTCTACCGGTCACCACTTTACTTTACCACAATTTTTTCCTTCCGACGCAAAATGACCAATAACTTTTATTTTATTGCGCGTATTGACCAATACGCATAATGACTAACACGGGAAACGACCAATATTTATTCGCAAAATAGCCAATCCGCATCATGACACACAATATACGTGAAATGACAAATATTTATTCGCAAAATAACCAATTCGCAAAATGACACACTCTATACGTGAAATGACCAATATTTATTCGTTTATTCCTGCCGACCCTGTCATCCTTAGAAGAGGTTTTACTTCATATTTACCTAAAGTTGGTACTGTACACTTCTTATTTGTCATATGAAGCACAGACATAAAAGACCAGACACAAATCACAAATATTCACAAATATATTTTAATTAGTTAGTACACAAGTTAAACATAAGGTTTTGTTTAAGTAAATCAATATTTTAGGAAAAATATTCACCCGCGCTCTAGGACACATTGCGCCTAATCTAGTGCTGTGCACTTAAACCGACCTTAACGATAATTTTTTTTGTTTATCGATATAAAATATTTGTTGTATAGTAGAATGGACATCAAAAAAGGTGGAGATTCTTATTTCGATTTCGGACCGGTTTTGATGTTAGGTTTTAGTAGGTCCAGCAGAGTATTGTAAGGGTACAGCAGGGGCACGGTAAAATAAGTTTATACTGCCCAATGCGACTTCGTTTGCGTGGTTCCTATTCAACGAACTCCTAGCACACCTCTACCCTAGCTCTGCACTATCAATAACCCCACTCTACCTCTAACCATACCTCAGCTATGACCCTGCCATACTTCTACTGTACCACTACCTTAACACTAAAATAAAATAAATAATCGTAGACAAATTCACACAGCGCCATCTAGCCCCAATCTGAGCAAAGCTGTGATAGATAAGTGATATAGTACTTACTTATACACTTTTTTTAAATATACAAGTATATTATACATATAACACCCAGACCCGTAACAGAAATAAAATTCATAATTTCAATTTCTGCACGGCCGGCAATCTAACCCGGAACCGCTTGTATGGCAGACTAGCATGTTAACCACTAAACCACTCAAGACGTCACACACTGTCGTACTCCTGACATAACTCTGCCGTACTCCTGCCATACCCATGGTAAATGCGTGCGTAAGCCTGTGCATATTAAGTTGCATGAGTAGTGGTAAAAATAGTGGGGTCGGGAACGGCGGCATCGGTTCCGGTACAAACAGCGGAGATACGTCTTCTAACTTGTTTCATTTTTCTATGGGCTAACTAACGAAATGGTCGGGGGGCACTAGCATTAGCATTACTTTAGTTGCGTCAAAAGCCTGCCTAGTTCTCCGGCGCTCTATCGGAGACACATTAAGAAATATTCAAATTCTGATTTCAAATCGTTATCTTTCTATAAGATGCCTAGGCGTTCCTGCATTGATTAATGATTCTACGCTTAAAAGCGGGAAAGAAGCTGTGTCGACGTTTCCCTTTCCAAAGAATGAAATTCTTGTAAACAAATTAATTTCTGCTATTCTCTGAACGAGCTGGAGACGCACCGTAGGACTTTTGTGTGTAGTAAACATTTTCGCACAGAGGAAGTTATCACAATAACTAAAATCTACAACGGTGACGACAGCGTTTAAAAGGTACCGGTAAAACGAGCTCGACTAGTAGCTGGTGCGATGCCCCGCATATTCCCTAGTTTGCCCAAATGTTTAAAGTAAAGCATGTCCCAATACCACAATAAAACAACATTGTAATATTTATTATGGGTATGCCATGCCACCCATTATGGTTTATATTATTATAGTTAGGTAATGGAGACAAGTTCACATATTTTTATACTCTAAAAGATGATGTGACTATCAAAGTGCTCAATAAGTAGTGTGGGGCAAAATTTTGTTAAATGACTAAAAATTATACACGTCAATTATGTTTGCTGACTAATGATTTGTTAGTTTCATCATGGCGTGGTGAGTAATGATTGATTAGTTTCAATCTTAGTCAAACAATCATGATTGATTGTTAATGACTGTAAGTCATTAATTGAGTTTGGACAGGAGCTAAATGGAGATAAATGGAGCCCAATGAGGCCCACTGAGGCCGTATTTATCTGCCATACAAACTTGAACATAAAAGAGAAGATGGTGCCTCATGACGTGACGGAAAAACGCCAAGAAGTTTGCAGGAAATCATCACGGTACTCAAGTAGACCGACCCAGATGACGTGCGTACACTTTACTACTACGAATTAATAGCCTCTTCAACAGAACAATTGCAATGTTCGACTTTGTCCATTGCGGAATCCTTCCTCATTCTGGACACTGTTCGTTGTCACCTAAATTGGAGTAAACTTTTACCAGTGATACGCAAAGAGCATTGAACATTTAGTATGGAGAAAATCACCACCCACTTTCCGCCATTTTGAAAAAATATCGATTTTGCGGCCACTCATAAAACTTATGCTAATTGGCGTTGTACCTACATCGCCTAGCACTTGCCATGCATATGACGTTGATAATGTGACCAGATCCCAGAATTTGATTTCTGTGTTTTTAGACAACTTCTTTTTGGGACTTCTGGATGGGACATATTTACCTAAGTAAATTACCGACTTGCAATGCGAGAGTACCGGGTTCAAATCTCACTGCCGCCATGTATCAATGGCGGGCCTCTGTTGGAAGTAAACACCATGCTAGGGCGTCGCCGCTGAACGACATATTGCCCTACACCTGCTATAAGTGGGCTAGGGCTACCCTGTCACGCGCGGGCAGGGTTAAAGAAGTTAGCGCATAACAGTAGGAAGCTCCGCTTCGCCACCCTAAACGTCGGTCTTTGACCGGCCGGTCTCGAGAGCTGGCTTACTTGTTGCACAGGCGCCGCGTTCAGGTTGCATTCCTGCAAGAGACGAGGTGGCGTGGCTCTAAGTCTAGGGAAATTGGGCAGGGATACAAACTGTTGTACACCGGATCGGCAGAAGGGAGGAATGGGGTCGCTATTGTGGTGGGTGACAAGATCTGGAACGGCATTATGAGACTGCCTTCTGTAACAGTTTCGAAAATGCACTGCCAAGTATACTATCCTCCGAACAGATTGTGGTTGGTGCGGACCTCAACGGTCATGTGGACCAGTGGAGCGAGGAGTTCAGTAAGGTGCACGATGGATTTGGATATGGCCAGCGAAACAGTGAGGGAGAAGATATTCTCCGAACCTCACTGGACGCCGACTTAACCGTAGTCAACACCTTCTTCCAGAAAAGACCAGAACACCTCCAAAACGACCGACCTACAAAAGTGGCCCGCATCAATCACAGATCGATTATCTGCTGATCCGAAGACATGACATCGGTCACGTATCCCAGTGCAAGATCATCCAGGGGGAATGCCTCACTACTCAGCACCGAGTCCTTGTCATGGTCGTCCGGGTGAGTAGTAGACGGCCTACGGCAGAACGCTGCGTGCCGTCTATTAAGTGGCGGACTCTGAGCAGCACGAGCCAGGAGTTCATGGAGGCAGCCGAAACCCTCGATTGGAGCGCAAAGGGTGAAACCTTCAATGAGTTCTGGTGTCACTATCAGAAATCCATCCTCAAACTCGGACGAACAGTACTCGGCACGTCGAAAGCGTCCGACGAATTGACAAGGATACGGGGTGGTGGAATGGTGAGGTGCAGGAAGCGGTTAGCGACAAAAACGCATGTTTCAAGAAATGGCAGCACAGTAACTCACTATCGGATAAGGAAGTGTACTTGGGAGCAAAGCGGTGACCTAAATTGGCGGTGGCAAAAGCGCGGTCGGCCCAGCTGGCTCCACTCTACGATGCGTTGGATTCTGAGGAGGGGCACAAGCTCGTCTACAAGCTGGCAAAACCGTGGAGTAGAGCCAGTCTGGATGGGACAAAGTGTGTTGCCATAAAAGGTACAGATAGCGTTTTGCTTACAAGTGCAAACTCTATTTAAGACCGGTGGTGCTGTAATTTCCAGGAACTGTCTAACGATGCCAACAACTACGTACCACCACAGCTTCCTGCAAACCTTTGCATGATAATCCCGATCACTCCTGATGAGGTCTATGGTACGTATGAAGAACGGAAAAACTATTGGACATGACGGAATACTCATAGAAACCTGGAAAACAATGGGGACCCGGGGCGTACTCTTGCCCACAGAGCTATTCAACAGGATTGTAGCTACGGGGCTTATAACTGACGCGTGGCGGGTAAATATTATCACATCAATCTATAAAAGAAAAGGCAGTGTGCAAGAGTGCGGCAACTATCGAGGTATCAAACTTATAAGCCACACAATTAAGCTATTCGAACAGAATGTTGACCAGAGACTTCGCCAGGAATGCTCCTTGTCGGAATGCCAATACGGCTTCAGGCCGGGCTGCAGCACCATGCATCCAGTTATTGCTCTCAAGGTCCTCCAGGAGTCCCATTGCAGTAGGAATCAACCGTTGCATTACGCATTTCTCGACTTGCAGAGGGCTTTCGACAGTGTCCCTCGGGAGATAATCTGGTGGGCTCTGAGAGCAAAGTCTGTGCCCGAGGCGTACATTTCTATTATACAGGACATGTATGCCAATACTGGAGCTGTTGTCAAAACCATCGAAGGCCATACTAACCCTTCCCGATTACTGTAGGTGTCCACCAGGGTTCTGTGTTAAGTCCTTACTTGTTTTGCATAGTGCTCGATGCCCTCTCTGCGGAAATTCAGGACATGCCTCCTTGGCTTATGAAATACGCTAACGACATTGTACTGGTGAGCAAGCTTAGGCAGGATCTTGAGACCAGAGTAAACATGTGGAAGGATGTGCTAGAAAAACGGTGGTTTGAGGATGAATATCGCCATAACAGAGTATATGGCCAGCTGCAGCGCGGATCCCGACACCATCCGTATAGGTAACGAAGCTGTTAATAGAACAGATAAATCCAAATACTTCGGATCCGTGATGCACGAGTCCGGCGATATCGGCCCCGATGTCAAATCCCGAATCTCTGCGGCTTGGGCCAAATGGCGGGAACTCACGGCAGTCATATGTGACTCTAAAATCCCTGTAAAGCTCAAAGGGCTTATATACAAGAGTATAATTAGACCGGTGATGCTGCGAGACATGGCCAGCGCTGACGAAACACGTTCGCGAACTCCACGCCAACGAAATGAAAATGCTGCGCTGGATGTGTGGAGTTACGCGACTCGATCGAGTACGTAACGAGTACATCCGCGGTAGCTTTGGTGTGAGGGATATCGCAGATAAGATCGAGGAGGCTCGTCTGCGCTGGTTTAGTCTCAGGGATACGTGGGAAATAGGTGCCTTAATCTGCCGGTATCAGGAAAGAGGCCCCGTGGGCGGCCCAAGAAGCGATGCATTGACATCGCTGAGTCCAATACGAGAGCCAACTGCTTACGACAAGGGGATGCCGAAGACCGGGCGAAGTGGAGAAGATTGAGTGGGAAAGCGGACCCTGGCAGAGGCCGGGATAAGTGCTAGGACTATGATGATCCGTCTATCTGTAGCTCCCGAACGGATAAACCAATTTTAATGCGGTTTTCTGTATTTGAAAGGTCTTTTAATCGAAATTATTCCTAACTTTATTTAATCGAAATCGGTCTGTAGTTTAGAAGATATTTGACTATGAGTAGACTTAGTAGGAGGTATTTGTTCCCCATGTGTCGGTAGATAATGTACATCTTTGACTTGCGATATCTCGCAAGGTATACAGTTTTCGACATTTTTGAACATAGTGATCGATAGATATTAAAGTTTCCTATCGATTGGCATAAGTTTCAGGAGTAGCCGCAAAATCGATATTTTTTCAAAATGGCGGAAATTGGGTGGTGACCGAAAAGTACTATGCTATTTGAAGCTGTGCTCGAACGAAATCCTGATTATGAAAATTTACGAGAATTATCTAAAAATCTTACCCAAACTGACAATACCAATTAAGTACCATGAATTTAAATAAATTTGCTCCTTTGCTTACATTTAGTATACATAAATGGCTTTTTAGTGATAAACGAAACTGTTTGTTCCCAGAAAATGTTGAGAAACTAATGATTATCTACTCCTATCACTATTACACATTAAATAAAATGCCATGTGCTGCAGTGTACTGACGTGGATTTCGAAGAAGAAATTGCATCTGTTTCTATATAACTTTATTATACAAACTTATTATACGTACTTAATATTTTTATTAAATTTTATTTTATTTGGTGACGATTTTTCTTCTACTACACAATTATTGATATCTATCAAATGTTTCTATCACTGGCTAGATTACGATAGTTTTGTTTTACCGTAAAAAATTCGGGCTCTGATTATCAGCTATAGAGCTTGCTGTAGACGTGGCACTCAAGGAAGAAACAGTTAATTTAAACCCATAATTTTTGCTCTACTACCTAACAACCAACAAAAAACGTACCAGTGGTTGCTTTTTATACTTACTTTAAACAACAATTTGGATTGAACTCAGACATGGAAAAATGCGATTACGAACTATTTTCGCTGGTTTTCCTCAATTAGTTGTCTGACAGTAGCTACATTTTCCTCAGTGATCGCAGTTGCGGGAAATGGAGAGAAACACGGCCACGATCAAATCCTTACGGTAGCCTTATGGTACTCAAATGAGGTGCTTCCTGTGCCGAGTCTTGCGAAGACAGTGAACTTTTAAAACCATGAAAAATTCAATAATAAATAAAAATCAATATTTTCTCGTTATTTTTGCTAAGGACGACGAACTTCTTGTGATAAAAACAATTGACACGCGAAATTCCGCAATTTTTTTAAAATTTAAATATTTATGAGCGGCCATGAGCACATAACTATAAGTATCAGTATTATATATGTAGCACCAACCCCGTACATTCGTGGGTGTCGTACAAGGCGACTAATGTTTTCGGGCGGAAAATGGGCAGCAGCGTTTTCTCTTTTTAGTCGTATTTACAACACTGCGATCTCCAACCCGCCTGCCAAGCGTGGAGATTATGGCAATAAACTCTCCTTTCATGGGAGAGGCCCTAAGTCCTGCAGTAGACTGTTATGTGCTGTGATGTCATCGTCACTTGATAGTGTATGGTGTGTGTGGCAAATACCTATAAAAGTGTATATATAGTGATAGAAAAATACAATAAAAGGCTCGGATCTGAGCTTACGGGTTACTTCGAATACATGACTGTTTTGGAAATTTTCATTGCATTATTTGTCTATACGGACGTTGTAAGTTGGAAACTTATAAAACACCTATTAACACAGAAAGAATAAATCAAATTTAATATTTTATAATATAAAAATATTTTATAAAATCAATATAATTTCTAATACTTACTTATACTTAAAAATATCAAATTTAATCATTTAGTTCTGCACCAACAACACTTACAAAACTAATAAATTTCGTTTACGTAATTTCAATAGCTAGATTTAGGTCATGCATACTAAGTACATGTCTTAGTATACCACTGAATATAAAACCAAGACATATTTGCTCATTGTCCAACTTAAAGTATATCAGTAGAATTGACAGTTTTCATTTTGTACGGCCATGTCTTTAATGGATAACCTAAATGTACTAGATTTGAAAGACGAGACATCCTGATACAGGTATGCATACCTAATAGGATGTCCCAAACCCTGTAACTGGCAAATAAGTCTAAAAATAAAATAAATTTATTTTGTATACTTAACTTTTTTTCCTTTTATGTATACAGGATGTAAAAAGACATAATTGAAACCCCACATTCTACCCATGTAACTGAACAACTTTCCCCAAGAAACATACCCGCGGAAATTTATAGTTTAGGCAAAAATAGAGATTCTTTTAAAAAAAAGTTGTATTTTTGTACTAAAAAATGTCAAGTATCGATACTACACTAATAAACAATTAATTTTGACACTGCTAGCAGTCTTTTTACACCATTCGTCCGCGTGGAAATCGTTTTTCTTTGGCAGTAGCAGTTTATCTTTTCCCGCGCGATAATTTTAAATGACCTCCCTTAATGTAGGTATGAAAGCTAGTAGGTACTAGACTACGGAGAGATCGAGCTGTATCTCTGGTTCTACCCAACCGAATTAGATGAAACATGGCCTTTAAATTGGACCTTGTGGCAAAACCCCACCACAATTCATTTGGCGACATTTCGATATTTCTTATAGTTTAGCTGGTCTATTATGATGAATTAAATCACTTTTTGTACACTATTTCCACTTTATTATACAAATTTTATTAAATTGCAACCGGTTTCGAATCACTCATCTTCAGGCAATTCCAATTAGGCAATTGGTCTATTATGGTTTTACATTAGGTATTCCAGTTTCCAAAATCATTTATATCATCTATATTGCCCAGGCTTAATAGCTACACAACAAAAAAAGATCATTCAAATCCAATAAAAAAAAAACTTTTTTAATTAGGTAGGTACTATTTCTCCATCGTCTTAAATTATTTTCACGAATATATATTAAATGTACAGACACACTTCTTTTTACTGTTTTATATGTATTGATTTATAGGTATAGTTTAATAAGTTTAATAGGTATAGATTTATATTTGTAAAAAAATGACGGGCCTTATTTATTATTTGCCGTAGGCGCAGGAAATCATGTTTCGTTTCATGTTATCTGTATATCTGTGTATTTATTACACAAAATTATCGTAAATCAGTTGGAGAACGTAAATAATTGTATAAAATGTAGAGCTGCATTATAATTTCATTAACGGCGTCTATTTATTACTAGACGTCAAATTTCTTCACTTCAACCCGAAATTATCATGCACTAGTGCGGTAAAGTAAATTTAAAAAAATTACGCACGCTTGTGTCACTGCGCGCTGTGCACGTGTGGCTACACTATACAACAAAAATCGGTTATATAATGGCCCCTCACAAGCAAGTGTGTCGAAAAACACAAGTAAAGACAATAATAGGTAAGTAATAGGTAATCTCTAACTCCACTTATTTGAAGGATATTCCCACATTAACAAATTATATATTGTATCTCACAGTGGGCACGTTTCCTCCCATATCCCTTTGCATCTAAGTAAATGCTGCGATAATAAAGTGTTTTCAAAACATTTCGAAAGCTCTGGGAATTTACGATTAATACATTTATTAATTCAAGGGATTTGGCTAAGTACTTGCACTAATGTTTAACAAAGCTAACACCATCTACTCTGTTACTACAACAAAACGTATTATTGTAATAGTTACTCACATGTAGTTTTAGTATTAATAGTAAGGATAGATCTTATATATCCTCAAAGCGAGTACAATCATAACAACCAAAACAAACGATATAGCGACCAGATCTGTAGTATTGAGATCTCTTTCGACTGCTGGTACCATCTTGTTCATAGTGCGAGAATTATTTATGTTACTGCTTCCGAAGCGGTTGGCCAAATACTATAAATTAAAAGCATCCAAGTAGGTACGAGTATGTTATGATGAGATTATTTACCTATACTGACTTGAGTGGCGTAAAATAAGCTTGTGGCAGATTAATTTAAATTCCTCAAACAGTAATTTTATAAGCCACTTTTAGCGTTGTTTTAGTGTAATAGGAGTACAGTGCCCAAAACTATTATTTATCATATTCAATAGGGCATTTTTGAGAGGAGGTTACTTTGACAAATTTTTGCGATGTTAAAAAAATTCAACCGGTCGTATATGTAAGAAAATATTTTATTTTTTCGGGTTTTTTGTAAAAGTCCTGCGTATTATGTACAGACCTAACAGAATATTTAGCACGTGGCCGAAATCAGAACTAACGCCGCTATTTTAGCTAGAATAGATGTTTGACAGCTACGGCCCTCATCCAAGCAATTTTAAGGTTATAATAGTGGATTACACCATCCTTAATGTAGGACCCTAACCCCCCGGTTCTGAAACGCTTCTGAATGTTAAATATCGATTAAAACGCATAAAACGATAACAAATTTTAATTGACGACTATCAATTGATTAACGTACGAGAAACTGACCATTACTCATTCAGAGAGCAGGTGAAAGTGAAATGTATTGTTTACAAAATAAAGTTCATTTTTAAATCACACTTCTTGGATAACGGAGCGGCGCGTAACATACAGTTTGGCAAGAAAGTCGTGAAAATAATGTTTGGGAACTACTGCTTTCGCCTAAATTGGCCACACTAAATTACTGTCAAACTCAAATATTCTGTACCTATCTGTGGTCAAACTGACTTCATCTGTCACGTCGACATTGTCGTTGTTTTGTAGTACTAATATGTTAAACTTTGTATGTGTATATTTCTAGACATTAACGGTGTGGGACATTTATTATCGCAATGTATAGCCGAGTTAAGAGCAGATAAGTTTCTGTGCTATTTGGAAGATGTTTTCGGCCAAATAGCAAAGATTATGGATTCGTAACACGTATCTCAATTTTGAAATATTTTGGAAACCATTTGTATTTATGTAAAATTAATGTGTTTATTAGTATTGTTTATATTTATTTAAGGTTACAAAATTAACTGTCAAATTATAGTGTACTGTTATAGTTTTGATCTTTTTGTATTTTTTTCGTATATTGTAATTTGAATATAATTTTCGTTTATATTTTTGCGTTCAGGTGTATCTTAAAGCAGTGCGGCGCTTGTGCACAAAGATATTGTAGCACAAAGCTATATTATCTAGACACAGTAGGCAATGTACGATTATTCGAGGCTGGTGAAATGAAACTAAGTGTCTGAAAAACTTGAGAAATATATTAATAATTGAGGAAGATAATATAAGATTATCGCGCGTCGTCATCTGGTCTAACAGAGAGACAAACAGACGATAGATAACAGTTTGACATTACATCGTTCCGTGCATCAATGTTGCTGTTAATAAATTTATAATCAAGAGTAATTATTATACCTGACTCGTATTCTAATTTCCAATACTTCCTCTTATTTTTAATCTTTCACCATAATGTAACAGCTGAAGTGGGTACTCAGATTTTCAGTAGGTAATTTACTATTGCAAGAGCAGTAGTTCCCAAAATGCAAAACTATAGTTGCTATTTAATATTACTTACTGTTCATCATGATACTCTAAATAACAAGGGCAGATGCAAGAGCTTAGTGACGAGTTCCGTTGGCATATTTAGATTGTTTAGATTCTGATTTAAATAGTCATGTAATGAACCTCCCATTTTCTTTATCTTGCTATTTTACTTGGAGCTGGCCTTATATTAATCTTGATTACCCAATATATTACCTATCCCTTTGTCTATTCTAACTATACTAAACTAGCCCTTTCGGCTGATGTGGTTTAACTCCTGCAGGGGATTGTCATGCGCAGTTGTCGTGCGATATGATATAAAAAATTAACAAGTATCAAATTTTCTAGTCGAACTATACGAGGCATAGACGCCAAGAAATTGGATATAGAGGCAAAGCACAGACGTGAAGATAATATTTTTTAATATTTTAAGTTCACAGACTGATACAGTACAATTATACCATATTAACGATAGTGGCACCCTCAATTTTTGTCACGACTTTACATTGTATATAAGTGATACAATAATGGATCATGAAAATGGAGGTTGTGACATTGAGCATGGTGTAATCGATGCTATAGAGGTCACTTTGATACATTATTATCGGTGTTCAAAAAAGTTGAATTACCTATCGAAAACTCTATAGTCTACTCTATTGGCAAATAAAATTTTGCCTTAAATTGTGGATTGAAATAAAAATCAGGCGGCCGTAGTACATATTTAGTACCTATTATAAGTATTCTAATATAGTTTTTTCTATATGAACAAAGCCTCTGCTAAAAACTAGTGATAGGCTATGTGCACCCATCGGCGAACTAACAACTTTTGGTGGCATTGAAGGTACCTACTATGAGATTCAAGCAATAATGAAAAACAGAAATCTACTTTCATAATATCAACAATTATACGAGTTAATATTACCTTAAAATAGAGTAATCCACCATAATGCGTCTATAAGGCGATGTTCAGAAATCACCGACTTCGTAAATGAGTGCTTAACATGCGGCACGCATGCGCAAATACTATTAGCATAACTGTGAACGTAATACATATTGTCACAATTTCTAGTAAATCAAAATTTACGCAAACAGGTACTTTTTTGTTTGCCATTCTATAGCAGCTTCACTAGCCTGCCTGATAATATGCCGGACCTTAAAGCTCTGAAAAACAACACATATGAATTATTATTACGAATCTCTTTTCTTATTTATCTTTTCGACATGGTTCCAATAAGGCCACGTAACAGCCACAGTTATTATCGTCTTTAGCCCACCGCAGTCCACTGCGGGAGGCAAAGGCCTCCCCCGAGGCGAGGCTCTTAAACCGGTCCACAGTTTTGCATATGCAGTCATTGCTAGCCGTTTTGCGCATCGTCGCTCTATCTAGACACAGGACGTCCCACACTTTAGCCCAAAAGTGGCTTTTACTCCAGAGCACGTGTACCTCAATGGTTATCGATTCTACGACAAATGTGACAAGCACACTTCCACTTTAGCTTTAGTTTCGATAACTTTTGTTTTCTGTTGAATAACTTCGATCCGGATAGTGCCCTTCAGAGAAATAGCTCTACTCGTACCTAGCTCGCTGTTATCACCCTATCTACCTTAAACTTAAGGACTAGTCTCACTGTTATTGTCCAGGTTTGGGCTCCATATCGGGCAAGACGCACTGATTGAAAACTTTAGATTAACTTACTTTCAGACTTTGTGGTATCGGCGACGAAAATAGATGATAGAAAGTATTTCCAAATGCTGCACAGCCGAATCCGTCTATTAGCCTGCTCGCAGTTATTTGTATGTAATTGCAGTCTGGAGTAGTTGTTCAAGTTTTAAGGTTGTGCTATAATGTCACTAGTTCTCGGAACATTTGCTGTAATAAAAAGAAACGCGAAGTATAGGTATCAACAGCGCTTCAATTACATGTTTGCTGGACAATTACAAACTCCATATTTGCCTAGACCTGAAAGCGCACAAAGAAAACTAGCAGGTACTTACTTTATTAATGTCGCAAAAGTGGTTGTTTTTCCTATTTTTAATATTTATACCAAAATAAAGGTATTTGTATCCGTCGTCCATTAGTGTTGCTAGATTAGCCGATGACTTAATACCTAAAAAGAGTCACGTAATCACAACTACGATACACATGATGACTTGTCCAGTTTCGATAGTGTTAGGTTACGGAAAGAAGGTACAGTCGCACTCATAAGTGCATTACCACTTTTAGAAAAAAACATTATGGAGTTACTGCCACATACAGGATATAAGGTGCATTGTTAAACAAATAGAATTGGCTAAAAGAACGCCAATGGGACAACTAATATGCAATGAAAATTCCTTTAATAAATTTCCATACATGGTCTTATGAAATAAAATTAAAATATTTAATGATAAGCCAGCCTCAAACAATTTAATTTAATAAGTATTAATGTATGGTTACGATAAATTTAAATATATTTGCACATAATGTTAACAAGTAAAAAAACCATTGTGAGTTTTTAAAGCAAAATTGACAAAGTGATTTTGAATTGTACTAAAAAAATAACAAAAAGCGATTTTGATATTCATTTAATTTTAAAATGTTTTCTTATTTATTTTCCTTTCGAACAGTATCCTACATGCTATAAAACCTTTTAACAGCTGCTCAGGAATATGAATTTTAAGGTGATAATGCACTTATGACCGCGACTCGTATATTGTCATAGATAAACCATGCCGCAGTATTAAACCGAGCATATTGCATTTTGAGAACATCTTTTTATTATACAGATGTTATTTAACTGGGAAAGTACTGGGAAATTCGAAGCTGTCTTACGTAACGTTGTAATGCTGAAGATGAATGTATTTATTATTATAACCTCTAATTAATAATGAAATGTAATGATAATATGAGTCTGTGAAACTTGAAATAAATGTTATTTTATTTTATTTATTCTTAGGAATCACTTGCTCTTTTGTCTATAACCTGGATTAACACACAGGATACTTTTTATTTCGAAAAAAGAACAAGAAACATAAACGCGCCTTTTACAAGACTTCTACAATTTAGTGCTATAGTAGGTACTATTCATAAACATGTAAAATTTATCCAACTTTGATGAGCATTAGTATGAGAACGGATAGTCCAAAAAATATGAACCTATTATATGTGGTATGTATTATATTATTATGTGGTCTCATTCTATGCAGAATTAAATGCCCTCCAACTTTTATGAAGATATACCTACCCATAAAACCGCTTTTTAACCCCCTACCACTTATGCACAACTCCGCCGGGGGAAAATCTAGGATAGTCATATTGGGCAACAAATTAAGACATTAAAACAATAAAATCTTTTGTAGAGATTATTTCCGTATTGGGTGTTTTTTTAACACTACTGACCTAATGAAGAAAAGCTGATAACATTGCGATCTCCAACCATCCCGGGAACTCGCGCTTAAGAATACCTCTTAACCACTAGGCTACCGACACTGCTTTCTTCTCTCTCCCATTATATAAAAAAAACATATAAAACAAATCATGTTGACGTAAATGTCCCAGTTGTGCTCTCGCACACGAGAGCCCAGGGTCCGCCTTGACCATGATTCAGGATTAGACAGATCAGGTTATAACAGTGACCCTGTTAACATGGGAACCTGACCAGATTGGATTATGATTACACATTCAGTCGTCTGAATGTGCAGGTCTCATCACGATGTTTTTCGTCGCCGTAAAAGCATCGGTTAGTATTCAACTAATGTACATAACCCAAGAGTCATTAGTACACCTTAGGCCGGCCGCATACATTCGTTTTCCGAGTCATGTTTCCTAAATTGAATTTTGAATTCGACCAATCAGATCAACGAAAACCAATAAGAAGCCAGCGTGAAAAGTGTCGTGGATTCTGATTGGTCGACTTTGATATTCACATTCGGAAACCTAATTAGGAAAACGAATGTATGCGGCCGGCCTTAATCACTAGGCCACCGATAAGTGCCCAGGCCATGGCCATGGATAATGGATATTGTTGGCTTACACTACTTTTCTACAAATGACGACATGGTTTTCAAAACGACACCGCCGTGTGCAGCCCGATACAACCGCAATAGTTTAAAACTCGTAGCAACAATAAGTACCTATCTAACAAATTTAAAGACAGGTACCGAATTGCAAAATTTAAAATAGTTTCAAAGCCTAATTAACTGAATTACTTATTTTAAACGGAGCGGTAATCCTATTTTGAGGGTCCTGATTATCGTCACATCAGTCGCAGAATAAGCACTAATGGACAAAGCTTAAGTCCTCGCCCTAGTTTCTAAGATATCTATTTAAAATATGGTGATACGGAGTAGCATAACAAATTACTAAATATTCATCATCGTTTAATATTGAAATCGGGAATAGGTATAATAGTCTAAAATACGTATGCTAGAGTAGAATATTTTAATGCTCAAACGTTACTCAAAATATGCAAACTATATCTATGACTATTTACTAAATATAACTATAATTTTACTCAACGCACCGGTCCAATAAAGTTGTCCATTATTTTTGGCTTTTGGAGGGCCGAAATTAAAGAATTACTGTAAATTTGCTTACATATTTACTAACTAAAAATCCATGTTTTAGTCTATAAATAATCAAATCAAATTTTGTGAAAGCTTTCAAAGGTCTGTCAGTCTAGTTCTGTTCTGTAATGTCATTGACTTAAACTCTCTGGTTTTACATTACTCTATAATAGAGAGATGTATAGAGTTTGTAAACAGAAAATACGACTGAAGAAATAGACTAATAAATAAGTATTCGAGGTTTTCGCCACTCAAATGATGCGCCAAGCATTCCTCTTATTCGAAAATGGGTCAAAAAGTTTGAAGAGACTGGTACAACGCTGGAAAAACCAAAATCCGGGCGACCAAGGTCATCAAGAACGGTATAAAACATGGAGAGTGTTATCTGATCAGTCTGTTCGTGATGACCCGAACATTTCAATTCGGAAGCGCGCAAGTGCTTTAAATGTGCATAGATCATCATTACACCGCATTTTGCACAAAGATCTAAAGCTGCACCCCTACAAAAATCAATTGATGCAAGAATTAAAGCCCCAAGATGCCAGTCAGAGGCTTGACTTTGTAAATAAGGCAATTTTTGTTTTCGGATGAAGCTCATTTTCATCTTAATGGACACGTAAATAAGCAGAATTTCAGCTACTGGAGTGCAACGAATTCGAGACGCAAGCATCAGAAACCCCTTCATTCGCCTAAAGTGACCGTATGGGCAGCGATGTTGGCGCGAGGAATTATCGGCCTTTACTCTTTTGAAGACGAAAGGGGGCGTGCAATTACAGTGAATTCAGAGCGTTATGTGGAGATGTTAGACGACTGCTTGGTGCCTGAACTGCAAAACTTTCCTGGTTATAACCAAAGAACATGGTTCCAGCAGGACGGAGCAATGTCACACACGTCCAATACATCTCTGCCACGAGTTCGTGAAATTTTCTCGGGCAAATTGATCTCCAGAGGGCCTATCGGCTATCTCAGTGGACAACCGAATTTGATATAAAAAAATCTGACACTACTCTAATTTGGTAGACGCTATTGCCAGTTTTCAACGTAAATGACGTGGTGTAGAATTATCTAGTGTCAAATACAGTTGTCAACTGAGTTAGCCAATAGCCCCGCTGGAGAGGTGACATAAATTGGCCTCCACGCAGTCCTGATTTAACCCCTATGGACTTTTTGCTATGGGGTTATCTTAAATCTAAAGTTAACGCCAATCAACCGACTTCCCTGGAGCGTTTGAAAGAAAATATCCGTCACAAAATGGCAGCCATCACTGAGTCCACCTGCCGAGCCGTCATAAGTAATTTTACTGTTCGATTAAATGAGTGCCGCAAACGCGAGGGTCTACATTTGGACGATATTATTTTGGACCTTGTCAGTCCTTGTAAACACTCTAACATAATAAAAAAAATTGCAGAGCTACTGGTGTTTCACGCTACAAGTCGTGCTAAGACAGGTTCAACCCGAAGACACAAACAGAACAAAGTAACGTCTGTCTATATAGCAGCAAAATTATATGCTGCGACAAGTAAAAAAAAACAATCGACTGCATTTTTAACTGGGAATCATTTGTAAGGTGTATTTACGGCAGCATCCGTTGATAATATTGACCACAATCCGATCCGGCAACTTCTGCGGCTACTCCCGTTACCGGTGCAACATACAAGTAAGTACCGAGTACTGTATTGTAAGAAAACAGCTTTAACAGTGACACTAAACCATGTTTTATGACATTCGTATTTCATATATAGCACGAGAAATAGAAGTAACAATTGCACAATCATTATCCTCAGATGAATGTAGTTATAAAGTGAAAGAGTTACCACGAGATAACGCCACCGTCCCGCATTATTTTGTGGATGTTAAAAAAGTTAACTGCACCACAAATGCTCTGCCATCACAATCCTTGTAAGAGAAAAAGATTGGTTAGTTTTTGCAAAATCTTCAGATTCGTTGAAGACATATAAGAAACATGCCGTGTGGTGTCCGGCAGAGTAGAATAGCACCAACCCATTACACTCATGGGTGTCGTACAAGGCGACTAATGTCTTTGAGGCAAAAGATCAAGAGTCTCCGTAGTTTGGAAAATGGGCAGCAGCATTTTCCATTGTTTTATTTAAACACTGCGATCTCCAACCCGCCTGCCAAGCGTGGAGATTATGGCAATAACCTCCCCTTTCGTGGGAGAGGCCCTAAAGCGCGCTCCACATGTTTGCCGGGACTTTGGTCGACCCTCTACATTCTCGCCTATTAGGGATGTGGTGGTGTCAAAAAGCGCGACATTTTATCGATTCATCGGTGTAATATCAGTAGTCAACTGTAAACAGGGTCATAGAGGTGATGACAGCTGCTCTACTGTTATTACTTGATCTACTAATATCCTGGATCATGGTCAAGTGTACTCCGAACCTGTTACGGGAAAAAGCGCTCGGAATATTAATATAAAATCGATCGAATCGAGACGACAACAAACTATCTCTACTTAGTCTATGAAATAGGCGAGACATGCCAAATATCCACGGGACTACACGAATACTACCTCTACATTCTCGTGTTCCCGCGCAACTGTCCACATGTGGAGCGCGCTTAAGTCCTGCAGTGGACGTTTACGGGTTGTGATGATATAAGAAACAGCAAGTGAAGGAGAAAGAGGAAGTCGTGTCGTATCAGGAAATGAAATAAAAAAGGGACGATAGAGAGAAATGGCGATTGCCCCACCAACATGAGGAAAGCTCTTAAGTTTATGATGATGATTGATACCTTTGATATTTTAAACCATAGGCCCATGTTTTCGCGTGGATATAAAAAAGCATTATGTTCAGCGAATTATCTTTAATTAATTATGATCTACTTTAAAATCTCCAGATAATAAGTGAATAGTATAGTCTAGTGTCGGTGTGGTGTCCGGCAGAATAGAATAGATCAAACAGTAAAATTTACTCGCTTGTTAGATTTATTGTACGTTTAGAAAGTGCTGCGAACTTTTAACATGATCTAGTAATTAAGGAAAAATTAAGATTTTAACCATTATTCAAGACCACCTGGAAATGTTTTTCTAGATGATGTGCGCCAAAGGAGGATTTAACGATAACCCCAATATCATTAAATCTGAGTTAATTTTAAAAACCAAAGGTGGTATTAGAGATTTACATAGGTAAATCATAGGATTTGAGTAGTATTTTAAACGCTTTAATATAAATGATACTACGCCAGCATTCGAAAAAATAATAAAACAGTTGTATGATGTTGATGACGATAACTTAAAAGTGTTTCATTGCTAATTTACTGACCACACCATAAGACGAATCACCTATGAAGTCATCATGACTCTGCAGAACTTAGGGCTTCTCCCAGCAGAAATGAGGTTATTGCCATAATCTCAACGCGTGGCAGGCGGGTTGAACATCGCAGTGATGCAAATATAAAATGGATAACGCTTCTGACCATTCTCCAGCCTATGAAGACTAGACTAGATCTTTTGTCTCAAAAAGCGTTAGTCGCAGAAACGACTCCTACGAGTGTAAGGGGTTGGTGTTATTCTTCTCTGCCGGGTTTATATTCCGATGTTCATTGCATGAAAAGTGCTTAGAAATATCAAATATGCCACATGCCAATAGGGTGATAAACAAATTTATTTCTTCTCTAGTAAATATTAAATATCAAGATGGATTGATTTATCCAGCAAAAATGGTAATCTCAGTAATTTAAAAATGTGAAAAATTATTAAAACTGTGTACTTGAACGAAATAATGTAATACATATTAAAAAGTTTAAGACAAAACTGGTCTACGAAAAAATCGGTCTCTGGAAAGAACCAATTAAAAAACATTCGTCAACAAAATATATTCTACAATGTGCGGAGAGACCATTGGAATTGGAAATCTACTTATAATTCCAAAACAACTTTTCCGCACACAGGCGACATCTTCCGACAAGTTGCTGAACTAACCCACTTATCTACTCAGCTTGGACAAACTAGCACATGTGATGAGATAAGATTATGATAAATTACAGACTTATCTACTCAGCTTGGACAAACTAGCATATGAGATGAGATGAGAGTATGAAAAATTACAGGACGATGCAAAGATGATTGACACAAACATTGATGTACTTAGGTACAAAACTGATGTAACAAGTAAAAGACCAGAAGAAAAATTTTGGCAAAAGAAAGAGAGAATTAAAAATACAGAACGTGCGAGAAATCGTTATCTCAACCACACAGAAGGAAATGATGAAAGAAACAAAAAAGGGTTATTAGGTATTATGAACTATTTAAAAAGTGCTTACGGACAGCTTTTTCAAAGGCACATTTATTAGAAGATCGTGTTATATCTACAAGGAGGTTATTCCAGATACGTGCTGCTGTTAAGGAAAATGAATTGGAAAGAAAACCTGCACAGTGAATTAGAAGGTTTAAGCAGTGTGTGATCATAGGTATCGCTGAGATACTTGAAATTTGCATTTCAAGTATTTAGGAACAGATAGTTCATTGAATACTGGGACAAGGAGACAAAGAGCTTGCAGAAGGCGGCGATGTCTAATAGGAAGCTATTTGAGCTTAGCACAAAAGATCGAAATGTGGTCGTTTTTACGTAGTCCATATATAAAGCGGATACAGTTGTTTAGGATTCGATCCAATTGATTAAATTGTTGTTCATTTACATCAGAGCAATGCATCAACTAATCTATGATAGGGAAGATAAGCGACTGAACGAGTAGATTTTTTGTAGAAAAGGGCAGATGCTTTTTAAATCTATAACGGCAACCTAAAATTTCGTTTACTTTTCTACAAACTTTAAGTCACCTGCGGCCTTAGCCAAGAGGTTTCGTTCTACAATCTAGTAAAATCTACAATCGTTTGTGGTAGAAAAAGGCGCTCCGCACATTGGAACGCAGCACCGTCCGTTTCCATAGACAACTCCAGAGCTGTGTTTCCATAGATAACTCCAGTGTTACAAGATTGGGCGCTTTAATCGCGATTCTGGCGAAATTTGGATATATATGAAATTTTTTATATTGTTTTTTAAACTATCAAAATTGAAAATTGTCTAAATTGTACAATCACAATATCACAGCGTTTCACACAATTGCATTATTTTGGCAGTGCAAAATTCCCATGTTGGTTTAAATTAAAAACAAGGATTATCACAACCGTGATCTTAAGACCTTGCATAGCAAGAGGTAAATAGATATAGAAATATAATGTTTATATGAAGTTGGAATGTTGGATGAGGAGAAAAAAATGCAGGTAGGCAGTATCAGTCTACTGCCGTCAGTCTTCATGAATACATGAATATGACCCAGGATTGACTCTGTTTACCCTGGGGGTTGATCAGAGTCCTGCCCAAGGTTACTATCCTGCTACTCGGAAAACCATTCGTTCTAGAACGCTAGTTTCTAAAGAGAAATAATAGTACTCATCGAGATCTACATTTGGATAACAGTTTTAATTTCACGGCTCTCATAAAAAATTTTGATCTCGACGATCTTCTTTCCTTTTTCTATTATTTTTTCGCGCCAAGCAGTAAGGCGATGCACATTAATTTGTCGTCGTCCATTACTACCCGTCAACCTTTCCCGGCAAGCAGTTGATAACGACTGAATGGAAATTTTAAGAATGCCCGTCCCGGTAGATGTGCGCCGATGAGACTGGTGGCGCCCGGCCCTGTTCTGTAGGTCTGTGCCCGACCTAAGTTGATTAAAGATATATTTATAACAAGAAAAAGCATTGCATCAACACCAACCTTAAGTGAAAACTAAATAAGCTAAGTCACTCTTAACATGTGCGTGTGGTGTGAGGGCCACTCCGTTAAAACTCTTTGAAAATTTGCTTAGGTTAGTGAACATACCAAAACAATTGTGGAACTTGGAATCAGATTTTGTGAAAATCAATTAAGTGAGATATTGACAGAAAAGTTGGGACCTCAATTCTCACATAGAGGATTGAGGGCCCACCCGTACCAGGCAACTATGCGCACTAAGAGAAAATCTTTAAGACAAAATGTAAGTCAAAAAAAAAACAAAATTTGTGAAAATAAGATATTGTCACAAAACGCTATCGTTCTCAGTATATCTTTGTTCAAATTTGGCCCTCAATCCTCACACTCCTGAAAGTTAATAACGAATTTTTTTTTAAACCCTAATTTAAGAGTAATAAAATAAAAAGGAAAAAAAGTGGAGAATTGAGGGCCACTCTTAACTTTGTGATCCAGTGTGAATAGCCTCTAAATGGTAAAGTCCGACTCCTATCCCAAGGTACCGGGTTCGAACATGTTATGTACCAATGACTCTTTTAGAAGTTATGTACATGACTAAAACACGGTTTCTGAAACGTTTGTCAACGCAAAAATTACGTAACAGCTTGTTAATCTCTGATTAAATGCAGTTTGGGTTTCTGAAAGGGCCAATTGACAGTTTGTTAACAGCTTGTCAACGGATTGTCAAATCTCCAATTAACGGCTGATTAATGTAATTTTGGGTTTCCGGAAAGCTTTTTCTCATGTTAAATGTATGTTATCGTCTTGTTATTTTAATTAGCGAAAATCGACCAATTAACCAATTGTCAAAAGAAATTATATCCGATTTTATTGGTCTAGGTCTTGGTCCTGGCCCTGGTCCCGGTCCTAGTTTTGGTCCAAGACAAAATCCAGGTCTAGGGTCCAGGTTCTGGTCCAGGACCATGACCAAAACTGGAACCTTGATCACAATTTGAGCTTCAAACTACATACAGGACCTAGACCAGTTTCAGCACATAGACCATAAACATTAGCTGGACCAGGACCTGGTTCGGGACTAGACCTGGACCTGAACAAGGACCTGGTCCGAACCCAAGACCTGAACCTGAACCACGGACTGGTCCAGGTCCAAGACCTATACCTGAACTAGGACCTGGTCCGGGGCCAGGACCTGGACCTGAACCAGGACCTGATCCGGGGCCAGGACCTGAACCTGAACCACGAACCGGTCCGTGTCCAGGACTCGAACCAGGATTTAACTAATGGGATTATTGGGAGAAATTCACAGAATCGATAGCCGATGGGGCGGATGTTGATGAGTGGCGAACTCTGGATGGCCTCCCAAGAGATGGGCGGACGACCTCTTTAAGGTCCTAGGGAGCCGATGGATGCAAGATAACAGAGTCGACCGGAGTGTAAGCCGTGGGAGGCCTGTATTCAGCAGTGGACCGGGACCTACCTAACTGCCTAAAGATGATGATGATGGGATTACTGACCCATTGGAACCCGTGACCCTATAACATATATATTGTTATAAATACTGTAAATAAGTTTGTCGCAAATTAATATGAATAATAATCATCATCATCACAGCTCATAACAGTCCACTGCAGGACTTAGGGACGAAAGGTGAGGTTATTGCCATAATTTCCACACTTGGCAGGCGAGGTGGAGATCGCAGTTTTATAAATATATCAATGGAAAATGCTGCTGCCTATATTCCAGCCCACGGAGACTCTAGATAATTTGCCTCGAGGACATTAATCGCTTTAGGTATACGACACTCTCCAGTGTAAAGGATTGGTGCTACTCTTCTCTGCCGGACACCACACGGCCAAAGAATCATATTATAAAACGCTAATGTGGGCTTTTTAGAGATCTTCCAAATCTTGGAATTATCCAAATCGCCTTAACCCCGGGCCCGCGCGCGTGAGAGCACAAACTTTATGACTGGGATTGTGTTCCGCAATTGTGGGGGCGCCATCTATTGATGCTTTTTTAAACTAACTGACAATACTTACTGGAAAACTCCTCATTGACAGGAAAAAGTTTAAACATAGCATTTTTCTCTATGGTTTAAACTTTTCCGTCCGTCCGCAATGTTTCGAAGTTAGGTAGATATTTATTTTGGTTGTATTTTGACATTAGTCAATAGTAGTAGTAGAATATTGTCATTAGACAATATTCTACTACAATTACATAAATTTCATTTCATTTGCGGTTTTCAATACATACCTAAATATAAAAATATCGTAAGTCGTAAATATAAAAATGTCGTAACCTTAATATTTTTTATTTTACTTTCATTAGAGCTAGCGCGCACCGCGGAGCGGTCAGTTGCAGCGCGTTTAAAAATCTGTTGTAAAAATAAATGCGTTATTTTTCAGTACGTGCCAGTGTTGCCAAGTGCACCGTAACTACCGTAGATTTACCGTAATTACCAATGTTTTTTCTAGTTCTGCCACCTACCGTAGTTATAAATTACTGTGTTTTAAAGTTACTGGATTTTTTAAACTTACCAGAACTGGTATCCAAGCCAAAAAACTATTATAAAAGGTTTTGTGTCTTTTGTCTATGGTAATCAATGCTGCCAACATAAAATCGTAATAATATTACTTGGCGGTAAAAATAAAGTCTTTTATTGTAATTGTAAGTCATCTAATTTGGTGTTTATTTTTGTGAGATAAGTTTTGATTACAAATCATCATGGATACGGATAGTGATACTGACAATGCCACGGATACTCCTTCCTCATCAACTCCAAAGAGAAGCAAAAAGGAAGTTCCGAAAGCAAATAAAAGAGATTATAAGCAGAAGTTTCGTGATGAATGGATGAATTATAAAGACTTTTCAAATTGGTTAGCACCTGACGCAAATGATATTTATAAAGCTAAGTGTCGTGTATGTGATATATCAATAACAGCAGATATAAGTATTTTAAAACGTCACCGGGATGGCATAAAGCATAAAAATAAAATGAATATTGTTTCGCGTCAACCACCCATTACTGAAGCACTGAAAGACACGTCATATGAGTCAATAGAAATAAAAACCAAACGAGCAAAAACTAAATTAGCCGCTTTTGTTGCGGAGCATAATCTGTCTCATTCTGTAATGAACCACTTGTCCGACTTATTACCAAACATATTCCACGATTCCGAAACAGCCAAAAATTTAAAAATGAATAATAAACAATTATCTAAAAAAACTCAAATTTTCCCTTTTTATTGATGAAAGTACGGATATTGCGTCCATGAAAAGTGTGTGGTTCGTTATTATGATAACATGACCGGAAAAATAATTAGTCGTTTTTGGAAATTAGTCCAATTATTGTCAGAAGAAGGCAATGAAATCTCAGCTACTGCGGCAAACATCTTTAACATTGTGCTTAAAACATTTACAGACAGTAATATTCCGATTGAAAATATAATCGGATTTGCATCAGATGGGTGAAATACAATGATGGGGGAGCATAATTCTGTTTCAAGCCGGTTCCGACAACTGTGTCCTGGAATAATAGTCATCAAATGTATATGCCATTCCTTGCACTTATGTGCAAGCGATGCATGTAAAGCTTTACCTACATATTGTGAAGAAATGGCTCGAAACGTTTATAACCATTTTAAATCGAGTGCAAAACGCCAATGCGAATTTAAAGAATTTCAACATTTTTTGGATCTCGATGTTCATAAGATCTTACGTCCAGCGCAAACACGCTGGTTGTCGCTGCCTGCAGTGGTAGAAAGAATTTTGCAGCAGTGGGACGCTTTGCAGTTATATTTTGATCGAAAATTCTTGGAAGAGAAACTGAAGGAGTGCCGCGATACACACGCATGCTTAAACGATCCCATAGTTAAAGCCTATTATTATTTCTTAGGCTGGATGTTACCTAAATTCACAGAATTAAATAAATATTTTCAAATTGATACTACGATTGTCACAGAAGTTCACGAAAAAATGTCAATTTTCTATAAAGAACTGTTACCTACTGCTAATTTTTAGAGCAAATAATTAGAAAACACTGCTAATAGAGCATCGACATCGATCCCACAAACACAGACAACTACATTAATGTAGAAGATATTTACTTAGGTTTGGGGGTAAATAAACAACTGTCCTTACCGAATGTTGTAACACGTTTAGATGCCATTTATGCATTGAGAAGAGACTGCAGGAATTTAATTGTTGCCTCGTGTGTAGCTATACGAACTCGATACAATTTAAATGACAGAATCCTATCTGCCATTTCAAAATATGTCCGAAAAAAAGCATTTTCAACACAGACAGAGAACAAAGCTTGGAACCCTTATTTCAGTTGGTTCCAAGAATATCACCTTCTACTTTAGATGAGCAGCAAAAGCTGGATGATGAGTGGCGAAAATTGCCTACAATTGTAGCAGCTAACAAAGGCCCAGATCCTGATTTAGCCCCTGATATATTTTGGCATGAGGTATTTTAATGTTTTATGTGTTTTACATTAGATAACGTTAAATCTTAAAACCTATTAATTAAGCGTGTTTGTTGCAGGTGAATCAAATGAAAAACGCACAAGGTGAACAAATATTTCAAGAACTGCCCAAATTTGTTTTATGTATAGGTACTGTATTGCCCCACTCTAACGCAGAATGCGAAAGGTGATTCAGCATGATCGATGACATAAAAACAAAAAAAAAGAAATTAATTAATAACTAATTAGAAATTTGTTAGCAAAACAAGCTATTAAGAGGAACTCTAAAACATGTGTTCAGTTTGAACCAAATAAAGACATGTTTAATAAAGTGAAAATATCAATGTACAACAAAACTAAATTAACGATAACTGTAGAATGCGACTCTGATACATGAATAAATATAAAATAAACTACTTAGTTTTTTGTTTAATATTCCCTTCACGATAATATCATTTAAGACATAGTAAAACGTAAGCTATTTATTGCTGTTGGTGTGCAATACAGTGTGGAACCAGCGGGGAAGAGACGGGGGTCTCTTTCCCTGCATTGCACGGTTCCACATGACTGGGAGACGTCCTAGTGTATCAGGACGTTTCCTGTATGTGTTGACTGACCCAACAATGAACACCATAGCGAAAACTATATATGAGGTCCTATGGTGTTCCGATAAAAAGCGGCTGTGGATACATAGAGGGGTTTTAGTGGGTAGGGTCCTTTTCAGGCAATCCCACATGTCCACCGTCATTCCCCCGGGTGACGTGGTATCTTTCGAAGATTTCCCCTCTTAAAGAAAAAAAATGGTGTGCAATACAGTGTTTATCTATCTATAATATTAAAATTTATCACCGTAATTCTACCGTATTTTTATTATTTGAAACACCGTAATTTTCCCAAAATGACGTAATTTCGACCCACTGTGCACCGTAATTTTGAGTATTCAACCTGGCAACACTGGTACGTGCACGCCGGTGAAATATCCGCACGTCTTGCCATTCGAGTTCCAACTCAAATACATTACGCACGTAATGCACTATCACACCAAAACTTGCATCTGTGTATATTTATTGTCACCCATAAAAAGTGCAAAGAAAATATTTACTAACGTAATAGAGGAGACACCGCAAGTATTTTCTTTAAACCACGCTTTGCGGTCCATGGACAACAGTGGCCGCAGTCAGTTCTTAGACATTGCGCGACGCGGACCAATCTGCCAGAAGCTTGGATATTAAAAAAAATGCCATTGTGCATTTAAAAACTGTACCAACCACTTAAGCGCCAAAAATAAAGAAAATGGCGTAACATTTCATCGGTCTGTATAAAAATCTGTTACTAAAATCAGCTGAAACACTATTTAATAAGTAAGGATCGATTCATGCCGCCATTTTTGTGCAGGTCATAGATAAAGAAAAGTAAACCTACAGAGGGGCAGCGCATTGGATTTACCTACTGGAATTAAACATTTGTTTAAGTTACTTTCACAGTATCCGTAATACTATGATTAGTATTCGCCCGCGATTTCACTCGCTTTTAAAAACCATTTTAGAGTCCTCTTTCACTCAACTACCCTTTTTTTATGTAATTCGACAAACAAACAGACATGCGGGGCACCTGTTGGAAAATGGTCACCGAACACCAGGGGCGCTACCAATGCATTGCCCGGCACTAAGGAAACCTCTAATATACCTCTAGAACGAACCTATTTCATAGTCCAAAGGAAATACTACCCTACCCGTGATTTTCCTTAAGTTAAAAAGCCCTATGAACATATCTTTCTCGCTTGCACGTTCCGACATCATCATCCGAGACCTACATAATCATTAATATCAGCTTCTACTGGTCCGACATGTAGGTACTATCATAATCCCTCTATATTTGCTAAATCAAAAATAAAGAAAATGTAATTATCATTTCATTTTAGACTCTTATAGGCACGCCATAAAAACTTTTACAGATTTTTTATGAGTTTAAACCATTTGTATATACTTAAGCATATTAAAATTGTTTAATATAAAATAGAGCTTGCATACCACTATCAGTATTGTCAGCCTGCTGCGATTCCACAGTTGTTGCGGCCCTTTCTTTTAGTGCACTATTCATTAGTGCCGTTGCAAATTGTAAATCTGGAATAAAAAACTCAGTTCGTTAGAAAATGTATTAGAAACGATGAAAATACATGAACGTTCATGAACACAACTATCGCAAGAAACAGTTGGAATTGAATGGAACAAAATCTTAAATAATTATTTATATCGATATTTAGAAAATATGATGTTTTCTTCAATTTTTTTCAATAAATATTAGGATCTTGGTCTTCAAAAAGACCTCACGCACACAACAAAAAGTTTATTTTGAGGTTAGGTTAAGAAAAATATAATTTTTTCCCCAACTAAAGTTATTCGATTGAAAATGTTATTTATTCTATAAAATTAAAGGACCGCTTACCATTTTCGGCACGTCTAGCATCCTCCTCTGACAATATCACTTCCACTGCAATGTCAGTTTCAGGATTGTATAAAGTTATTTGTTTCGTCGCCATTGTTGTTTTTTTGAATTCCCGCTACGTTTTGGTGAAAGCCCACTCAGACCCATCAATATTTTGTGGGCGAAGTGGGCGCGATGTGGTCGCGAACAGTGACGTCATCTATGACGTCGAGCGATCGCTCGCGACGACCACGGGCCTTAGGAGGAACGATACAGAGGGTGTTACAATGGTTGCGGGCGTTAAGTGGAACGTACCCTAAGTGTGTCGTAAGTGTATAGTCATATAGTTTAACAAATAGTGTAAAAGCGTTAGTTTAAAATTTTGGAAATTATCATATTTATCCATTCTTAGTTATCTCAGTACTTACACAGTCTTTCACTCATATTATCCTTCATTTCCAGTCTTTTCTCAGATCTGTACAGTAATATTGTGAATACGGGGGCAGATCGCTGCCTAGGCAAAACTCCCTCTGTGATGGCTAAATAGTCCTTATAAATATGAGAGAGTTCTTTTCATAGAGTTCTTCCAGGCTCAGCAGTTTTGGCAGTGCGTTATCATTATCAGCATTGAATTTTATTTATTCACCACCGCATTAGCACAAGACTAGGTGTGATCTTGTGACTATATTTATAGTGAACTTGAGTATTTCTGAGTCATATTCGAATTTTAATGCCTAATAAGACTGATAGAGGTAATAATATGACTGTTTTACATTACAATAAAACAGTTATTATATGTGCAAGAAAACACACAGCGTTGCATATGAAGAAAGCGCAGCAAGTTTTACACTTGCGTGAATTCGCTTACCTAGCTCCGGCGTTACCGTGGTTCTTTACCCAGCCGGTGGCAGTCTGCGCGCTTTGCCAAGCGTCTTTCTTGGCGCGCTGTAGCTGTCACGTTCTAACTTCATAGCAGTTCTCTTCATTCATGTTGTATGTACATCAGCAAGTATTTGCTTGCATATTATATGCGCTTCTAAAACACACAGCGTTACATATGAAGACCTGTTTGATATCTGCTGGTGAAAGAACCCAACGCTATGTGAAAAAAATAACAGTAAATAATCTCATTATTTATGTACTTCATAATTGAGATTACAAAGTAAACCTTTATGAAAAGTCAGGAACTAAGTACCTAATATAAGTTTCCTAAAGGTAAACAAATAGCCTCTTCTAGGTCTAGAAAAAAGCTAGAGAATCAAGTTAATAAGAAACTAATATCATAATTAATCAGAAATTAGTTCATGGGAACTAAAACAACTAGTCCTGGTTAAAGGATAATATAGGTAAAAATGACTATTTGGTCACTGAGTACTTCGCTAGTTTAAATAAACTTTATTATATTTATAATAAAACAAAAAGTTTAAGTACCTATGTACCTTTCCAATTTACCTACTCTACTCGTAATTTTTGCAATAGGTTGTCCTTCCATATAAATATATGATCATGCTACTGAAGATCTCACAGACCCTCACAAGAACATCAATGCCTGCCTCCCTAAGGAATTATCAGTATTCTTGTGGCAATCGTATCTGGACATAGTGTCATTAGGCTGTCTATAGGCCGACTTTAGGCCAGAGCACTGACTATTTTGTAAAAATACAAGTCTTGTATTATTAAAGGTCAGTGGGCCAGAGACACAGTTATGCACTGTCATTATTTACATAATCTACCCATGAGGTCTGACGGACTGAGGTCATTTAATATATGACCGATTTGCTAACAACAAAACAATAGCTGTTCTGGAAACCTAGGATGTTCCTGGGTCTAGCGCATTCATTATCCAACAAAAATCCACTCTTTACCTCATAACAAAACTACTACTAAGTGTCTTTCAAAATAGACAGATTGTAGTAAAAAAAAGTATGAAATATAAATGGGTAGTGCCCATTAAATAATGTGTCTTGTGTACCTTACCTAAGTATAAAAAGTAATTGATATGTGATGACTTTGGATGTGAATGTTATTTAGTTCTTTGTTAATAAGAAAATATGAACATAATTACAGTGAATTTGTGAAATAAACATGGAAGATGACCAAAAAAAATTTTTTTATTTATTTCTTTGTTACATGGCAGTCTGTTGCATCAACAATAGGCCACTTCTCTGGTTATTAAATTGTTTTCCTCTTATTTCAGTCAGATAATCCAATGACCTCTTCCCTCCTTAGTGTCTTTGTTTATTCAGAATCTCTCCGATAGAGAGGGTATACTGTGTCTTTTCAGGCGCTGATGGTGGACACTTCCCATGCCCTTCAAATTATATGCTAACTCGTTGACATGGTTTGATAATCTGCCTTGGTATTTTTTACTATATGTGGCTATTTCCTGTTTCACCGTTTTTATCCCTAGATCCATATGAATGTACTTGTTGCTGATGAAGTACGGTATGTCGAGCATAGACCTTAATGTTTTACTTTGAAACCTTTCCAGTATTTCAATATTGCTGGTACTGGATTACCCCCACAGCTGTATCCCGTACGTCCATATATATGGGCTTCAGGATTGATTTATATACAGCTATCTTGCTTTCCTTAGACAGGTATAATTTTCTTCCAATAAGCCAATCTATATTTCTGACCCTTAGTCCCAGTTGTTTACGTTTGTTCCATATGTGCTTCCTCCAAGTAAGCCTTCTGTCCAGATGCATTCCCAGGTACTTAGCATCATCTGCTTGTGGTATGTCCAAGTTATTCAATTTGACAGGTGGGCAGGTTTGTCTTCTAAGGGAGAATGTCACCTGTGCCGACTTGTTCTGGTTGGCTTTTATGCGCCACTTGCGTAGCCATGTCTCTATATTGGATAGATGAGCTTGCAGGTTTTCTGAGGCAACTATTGGATCATCATGCACTGAGAGAACCGCTGTGTCGTCCGCATACGTGGCAGTTGTGACGAGGTCACTAACTGGTAGATCAGCTGTATAGATCAGATATAAGATCGGGCCCAAGATGCTCCCCTGAGGAACTCCGGATAATATCTCAGACTGTTGTGATATTTCAGTATTGTGTTTAACCTCGAAACTTCTCCCGCTTAAATAAGACTTCAGGATGTGGAAAAAAGAGTGCGGTAACATCCTCTTTATTTTACAGAGTAGTCCCTCATGCCAGACTTTGTCAAAGGCTTGACTGATATCAAGGAACACTGCAGAACAATATTGTTTGTGTTCCAAGGTACGACCTATAACATCTACAAGACGATGGATTTGCTCTATTGTGGCATGCTGTGCACGAAACCCAAATTGGTGGGATGGGATTACTTCTGTCAGGTGTGATTGCATCCTATTCAACAACATTTTCTCCATGAACTTTCCCATAACAGGCAGAAGGCTGATAAGAATCAGCCTTGCTTTCCGGGTTTAGGTATCATAACCACTCGTGCTATTTTCCACTGAGAGGGACATATTTGTAGCCGTAGACAAGCATTAAATATTGCTGTTAACATTAGAACACCCTTTCTGGGTAAGTGCTTCAGTAGAGTGGAGTCAATTAAGTCGTATCCAGGCGACTTACCCTCTTTCAGAGCCATTATTTCGCGTTTTAATTGTTTAGGGGAAACACTTCTGAGTGGCAGGCACAACTGCAGGGGGGTTTTGAGCGACCGGCTTACCTCCGCAGTGCACTCATTGTCGGCATCATCATGGGGTTGAAAGACTGTCTTCAGATGTTCGGCGTAAACTTCTGCTTTTTCGAGGTCGGATCTAGCCCAGGATCCATCTTTTGCCTGGATTTGTGGTATATGCTTTTTGGGACGTTTAAGTTCTTTGGTTGCCTTCCATAACGAATAGTTTGTGTCTCGTGTAGGGTCTACGTTTGAGAGATAGGTTTGTAGATTGCTGTTAGTTAATTGGTTTATCATCCCTTTCAGCTCATTGGAGGCTTTATTATATGCTTTTTTGTCTCAAGGATAGTGAGTGTTTTGCCACACTTTTCTCAATGTTCGCCTATCATTTACTTTGTCCTTGATATGTTTTGGGAACTGTGTAACATTTGGTTTCTTTTTTCCGGTATCTGGAGTCGATTCCCTTGCAGCCGCGTGAATCAGCTTGTTAACTGACTCAATCGCAGATTCCACATCAGCACTAGTTTTCATAGGAATGTTTAGATTAACATTACTGTCAATTATTTTACTGTATTGTTTCCAGTCTGTGTGTGTTATTTCTATGCAGTCTGAAAGGGGGCTCTATCATTACAGCTCTGCAGTCTACATTCAAGATTACGGGTGTGTGATCCGAAGAAAGATCCGTGCAATTCTCAATACACATATGACTCTTTGCTATGTTTTTGACCACAAAAAAGTCCAATAGGTCCGGTACCTTATTTTGGTCTGTAGGCCAGTAGGTTGGCTGTCCGTATGATACACAATGCAGGTTTAGATCATTAGTGGTCAGGTGTAGTTGCCTCCCTCTTGGCAGCGTTAGTCTAGAGCCCCAGTGAGTATGATTTGCATTCCAGTCCTCTCCACAAATTAATCTGCTTCCTAGGGATTTAAAATAATCTCTAAAGTCTCAACTCAGTACAGAATGTCTGAGGGGGCAATATATCGCTGATACCGTCGTCTCAGTCTTATTGTCCATTATTCGGATAGATGCAACTTGAATTTTTGCAGTTCTGTATTCGCCAAGTGAATAGTGTTTAAGATTTTCCCTGATTAGAACCGCGGTCCGTCCATGGGCATTGCCTGATGGATGGTTGGTATTACACATTTTGTAATTTTTTATGCTCATATGTGTTTTTGGTGTAAATCTTGTCTCTGATATTAATGCGACATAAATTTTTTCCGTAGTAAGAAATATTTCAAGTTCCTTCAAGCGTTCAGTTAGTCCATTGGCATTCCAGGTGACAATCCTTAAATTTATGGGCATTTTGTTACTAGCTGCGATATAAGTTGAATCATGCGATCCATCATGCTGTCCATCATATTAATCATTACAATTTGAAATTTTTCAAACATAGTCTACATCAGTTCTGCTAGGCTGTTAGAGTCCTTGTTGGCTGTGTTCGGTTTAGGCTTAATGTAAGAGTTGTTGTTTTTAGCTGCATCTGCATATGTTTTGTATTTTGCCTGAATATTGCTTGATGGGTTCCTCAATTTAACACTGTTATTTTCTTCTGTTTTTTCTTTAATGTTCTTCTTTTCTTGATGTTTTGCTTTAGTCAATGTGCGTTCTTTGGGTTTAGAGATTAGGTTTTTGTATTGTTTGTACGTTGCACATCCTTTGTAGCTTGCAGGATGCTTCTCTTGACGGTTGGCACATATAGCGTCAGTAGTTGGTAGTTTTGTACACTGTTGTGTTGGATGCTCTTCGCCACACTTTACACACCTGAAGGGTCGAAGACATTGATTTTTGGAATGACCAAATCGTTGACATCTTTTGCATTGCAATATTATTTTTTTCTTATAAGGTGCCTCGAAAGAAACTACCATGCAATTTAGTCTTTTGACTTGGAAGATGTTATTGTGTTTAGGTTCCAAGTCCACATAGAAAAGAGGTAGCGGTTCCTTAGTTGCTTTATGTCTGGCATTCACTATTTGTCTAGTTTCGTGTCCCATTTCCCGAAGTTCGTCGATGATGTAGTTTACATCTTCAGTTGCATGTAGTCCTCTGAGTACCACCCTGTAAGCTCTCTCGCACTTGAGTTTGTACGTGTAGTGACTGATGTTGTTAACTACAAAATAGTCTCTGATTTTCTTGTACGTCTCTATATCAGCTGGCATTATTTTCACGATGTGTCCATTTTTCATTGTTGTGATGGTATACATTTGCTGTTCGGTTATTTTAGCCATATATTCCCTCAATGAGGCAATGTTCATAACACCTGTAACAAATATGGGCTCTGGTTTTGGTGGTTTTATATTGGAAGACTCTATGTGATCTTCCTTGTCTTCATCAACATTTAATGTTTCATATCGATTCTGTGTGGGCACTGAATAGACATTATTTGTTCCTTCCTTACATTGGTTGCTTTTGTCTGGGCTATTCTCTTGTCTTCTCCTTTTTGAACTCGGTACTTGGTCTTTCTGCCAAGGTATGCTTTCTGTTTCCATCATTGTTTCTTCTGTAGGTAAACCACTCGGCAGTGTTCCTAGAGAATTGCATCTGGTTCGTTCAAACCTGTTATCAAAGTACCCAGGAGGTACGGCCCATATTGCTATGAGCCCCCCGCCAGTCCGCGGCGGCAGGCTGACAAGGGCGTGGACGTGTACGATAGGACCATATGGTGCGCGCCGATAGTTCATCTTTGCACACATTAACGTACGCTACTGGCTCTATCCTGGTATTTATTAACCTATATCCTAGCAAATACAGATCTCCAAGGCCTGACACCATTTTACCCCCCTTTGTAAAACTATTTGTAAAAGAAAAGTCGTACTATGAGTAAACTAGGAAATACTAGAAATATATTTAAAGTGACAGATTTAAAGATAGTAAATAATTAAATATGGTCATTTAGGCGTGCGTGTGTCACTTCACTTCATTTCATGAAATACAAAAATCAAGTACTTATTGAAATTTTAAAACAAAGTATATTGTCAACATAGCGAATTTGTTACTATGTAGTTAGGTACCTTATTATGCAATTATAAATTTAAGTACTACTATTCTTGACCGTAAACAAATTGGAAATGTACATCAGATTTAAATCCCTGTCATGGCTGCTCGGTAGGAGATCTCATCTGTCATAATAAGGTCACAATATATTATAACTCAATATTAAAACCAGTCTGGACTTATGGCATCCAGATGTGGGGAACTGCAAAAACATCAAATACTCGAATACTACAGAGGTTTCAGAATTGTGTGCTGAAGGGAGGCAATTGTGAACGCCCCTTGGTTCACCAGAATGAAATACGTAGATGAGTATTTAGGTGTACCCACAGTGTGTAAGGAAATAAATAATATAACAAAGAATTACTGGGAAACTCACCAAAATAAAAATTGCCCAAATGTTGAAAGAACCACCTAAAATAAGACATCTGAAGAGGCTGCACTTATGGCATAACATATGACCTGTCTTATGTAGCTAATGAAGGCAACTCAACACTGGAACTATGCCATCATTGATAACAACTGCTTATAGTTTAAGGACCGATTGAATGTTTGTCATTCATTCAAAGTCATTAAAAAAAAAAGGTACTTAATGTAATAGGCAATGTTGTTAATAACTGTGTGTATGAAGCAAAAGATGAGTTTTATCCTGGCGTTGTCATGACCCCTATTGGCTTCAACGCGTGTAATTAAATGTAGCACAGTAGATGTTATTACAACTACCCTTACCTATATGCGTGGATGAGTGTACAGTTTATTAATAAAACGTATTTTATTTTAACTAAAAAAAACTTTTATTGGTAACTTAAACAGTATATAAATTTCAAATTTAAATATTTACTTATGCGTAAATTTTTTTCTCCTCTCCACTTTTAGTATATATAAGGTGCAATAAGGTGCAACCATAGTGTAAATATTACATCAATATACATCTGAACGCAGTCAGTGTTTTTCATTCATTTCGCCACCCACTGCTCAGAGTTCAGTCCATCGAGTCGATAAGAACAAGCTCAGTTGGCTTTGTCACTGCCCAATTAGCAAAAACTTTTTGTGTCTGCGCCTCAACAACCTCCTCTATTACAGTTTGGTATTGTTAAAAACTTTCTAACCAAATTTTTAACAAGGCCTAATAGTACTCAGATACAAATTATTTAAGGTTCCTTGTTTACTATTAAGGTAACAAAACTTCCTGTTCAGTTGATAGCTGAGCAAGTTCTTAAAATTGGTTTGTATCAAATTCCTTTTCACACCTGCGAGCCAAAATGTGGCAATTTCTTAACTGGTGGGATAATTACTCTACTGTCAATGAAATCCATTTAAGTTAAGGGAAGGCCCACTGTAGGCCTCCTTGTCTTGACTAAAAACTGGCTAGACAGACTTGTGCTAGGAAAATTATGGTTAGTAGGAGTCTTCTTAGAAAGACTCGCATTAATAATTACGTGACAACCTGCGGTGGTAAATGATAAAATATCCTAAAATATAACTCACCCGTTGCACTATCCTTTCAAATCGACGCCGAGGATCGAGTCCTCAGTTTAGCTTTTATCAGATTTGGAGGTAGTGACATGGACCGTAAGGAGGCGCTATGAACAGTATATAAGAGTCTAAGGACTCACGAAAATACCGCTCTCCATCCGAAGCCGCAGTTTTCGACTTATCCGAGCTACAATCGACACTTCCACTCTCACGATCGTTTTCAGAAGACTTCATTTTACATTAAAACACTCGCAAACTACTTTTCGATGCTTCAAAAAGAAGTTTTAATCACTTTTAACTAAATAAACACAATGTTGTAGTAAAAACTTTGATTGGAAAAATTTTAGGCTTTCGCGGTAAAACTTACAAAAGCGCTATTAAGTTAGAATAGAACGTGACAGCAGGGTTGCCAGATGTGTTTTCTCACATTTCCCCAGATTCATAATTTTCCCCAAAATGATACATTATTCAGAAAAAACCCCCAAACTTGATTTGGTTTAATTATTAACAAATAATACACAATACACACATTATTTCTTCGTTTTTTATTATGCATTGAAATGTACTTAAATTTCACTATACAAATTTAACATTTCAATGTCTTTATCTACGGTTGAGTAGACATTTTTGCTATTGAACCGTTTTATCATTTTGGCAGTAGGTTCACGTATTTTTATTTTTTTTTATTTATTAATATTGATTCGAATCATCATGTCGATTAGAGTCATAAATAAATTCGAATCAAGGGTTAGTTCGAATCATGATTCGAATTTTTGGGGGATGATTCAAATACTAATTTTCGATTCGAGTCCCATTACTAGTTTAAATGGTCAAGTTTTTTGGAACTTGTCTTAAATAATAATAATAAAATCTTTATTGCAGGCATAAAAAAACCCATATACAATTTAAAATAAAATAAAATAAAATATTACAATAAAATAAAATATGTATAAAGAATAAAAATAGGTACACAATAATGAATTAACCTACTTAGATATTAAGGGCTCACAGAAATTCCCGCACAGCCCAAGAGTCACTTCCGGTTCGCAGCCATATGAGTATCCACCCAACGTTTAAAGATGGGTCCAGTACAGTTCTCACCGACCACTCTAAGTATGGCATTGTCAGAAGAACGGAGCCTCTCCCAAAAGGAAGCCACTCGCGCTCGTAGGGTAGCGAAGAAGTCGGACACCCTCGCGTCGGCGAACATACCTGATGCACTACAATATCTTGGCAGTCTCATGAGCGTGCGAAACGCATAATTGTATTGCACTCTCATGGTACTCAGTGCTTTTTGCGTATGGTTTACCCAAAGTTGGCAGGTGTAGAGACATTGGCAGTAGGTGTTAAAAAGAGTTAATTTAACTTTCTTGCTACACCCACCAAACCTACGGGCTAGCATGTTACACCTGACACTGAGCGCCCGTCGCTCTCGCTCTATATCCATATCATCTCTTAGGTGTTCGGTGAGAATAAGAATAGATTTTAATAGAGATAATTAATAATTTAATTAGAGATAATAGAGAAAATTAAAGATTCATAGATTTTATTTCATCGTTATTCGTAAATGAAAGTTATAGTATAATTGGGGCTTAATATTTTCCTTAGATCTTTTTCCCCAAAAGTTTCCCCAAAGATTCTGTCTCCCTAGTTTTTCTCCAAGAGTCAATTTTTTCCCCAAAATTGCGAAATAGACCCCCAAACTGGCAAGCCTGCGTGACAGGTTCAGCGCGCCAAGAGAGACGCTTGGCAAAGGGCATAGCGCGCAGACTGCCACCGGCTGGGTAAAGAACCACGGTAACACCGGAGCTTGGTAGGCGAATTCACGCATTTCTCTAGCATTAAGGGTAAAACTTGCTGCGCTTTCTTCACACGCAACGCTGTGTGTTTTAGAAGCGCATATAAAAGTCTAACCTACATACTTTTTTTCAATTCTAATATTTTATGTTAGGTTCATAGGTATGTATTCATTTACATATTTTTAAAACACAAAATATACCCTAGCAACATGTACCTACCTAAGCGCAGGTATGCAATTCGTAGTATAAAATAGATGTGCTATGTAGTTAACTTTTGAACGCCTTAATATGTACACACATACACCAATAGGTGAATAGGTACACGGCCGCGAGCGCGGCGCAGCGGCGGGGCGCGCGCTCGCGAACTCAGCTCGGCAGTCGGCAGTGCACCCAACCGCGGCCCGGCAGCCAGACGTAACCACGCTTGTGCGGGTCCTCAGCGCGCAACCGTTAAATTGGAATCCACGAACTGCGTTCTGTATTTGTAATTATGAAACTACTTTTGCAATGTTCGCTGAATCTTTCCTAATGCCGACTAAAATAGAAGATACGTTCGGTGTGCCGGTAGAGTCCATCATGAGGTGTGAAGATTTCAAAAGCAACTTTGCAAGAAAGCTCTCCAATCGATTCACCACCAGAACACCACCGGTCGCCCTGAAGAAAGAGCCCATCCTTCAACTACACGCTACTAAGCCAGACAGCATGCCCGAAAATGTAAGTTGATATCTAGGTGCACTGGTATAATAACCAACTATAGGTACTTATTAAACTGCCAAAGTGGTTAGTAACTCCTTTTTTTATCTAAGCGTTCTATAAACTAAATAATGAATGAAGTGAAAGTGCTATGTGAACACTTGGTTTACTAGGGGTACCGTAATCGGAGGGGAAAAAGGTACCCTACTACTAAGCTTCCGCTGTTTACTTATTACTACTATATACTTATTTCCACTATTTATGTTGTACAGTTCTGTTATACGAATATTTTCAAAGAAATGTTGTGTTAGTATAACACATATTTATTACAAATAAAGTAAAAAATTAAGAGGCCAAATAGAAGAAACGTTTTTTGTGCGGGTTTAAGTTATATTTTTCCTTTATCGTAATAATATCGGCAAGAATAAAGCAATGTAGATACGTATGAAGTGCTAATAATAAAGAATAACAACAAATAATAACAACCGGTCAACTTATGACATCAAAATCTAATTCAAGAATTACCAATTTGAGTTTATGATGCGGAACCCTTCGTATGCAAGTTCGTCTCGCGGTTGACCGGATTTCTTATATTTGTTGACGGACATAGTTATTATTGTACCTACGTTGAAGTATTTTATTGTTGTATAAAAATATGTAGTTATAATAAATACACAGTCACGGGGTGACTCCCGATACCGTGCAACTAGTCTCAGGGACCCCAGGGGAAGACCTTGGTCAACCGGTCACCCTCAGTTTGCCAAATGGTATCAGGGGGAAAACTTAACGAGTGGCGAGCTCGTGACGGTACTGGAGTTCGACTAGCGTCAACGCACGAAACGGTCATCCATCTGGTTCCCTGACTCTGCGAACTTTGCTTACCCTTAACTACACATTTGGTTGGTTTGCCTTGGTTGCTTAACCTTAGTTATCGATCTTACATGCTGCCACTGACCTGCCAGACCAGTGTCACCAGAGCAATTATTGTATGAATTTTGAAATTTTTGGTGAATTCCGAACAACCATTAGCCCATAACAGTCCACGGCTGGATTTGGGCCTCCTCCACATTAGTAGAGTGTATTACCATAATCAGCACGCTTGGGAGGCGGGTTGGAGATCATAGTGTTGATAATACTCACCAGATGGTTTGCTTCTATGACATGGTCGCCTTTTACGACACCCGATAATGGACAGGGATTATGGTACCTACTCGTACATTCTACTATGCCACGCACCAACGATGACCTATACAAAACGATTCACTATACGTAGGTAATCAGTAATAATTGGTAAGCTAATTTCGAGTCTTTATTTTGGATTTCTTCTTCGGGATACTTGGGTGTTGTTGGTTCAGTTAATCAATAACTTGTATAGGTTGGTCAATTAATGGACAGTTAATTATAGCTTATATTTATAATTAGAGTAGCCGGGCATTTCACCGGATTTTCACCTGGTGGTAAGTGACGATGCGGCCAAAGACCAATATTTCCGATGTTCTCGACATTTGTTTTGTTTTTTAGGATACAGAGAATTTGAAATTCGGCGATTAAATTGAATGAATATTTAATACATAAATAATCATCGTGACTGTTATGCTCCCGCGCGCGAGAGTCCGGGGCCCGCTTTGACCATGATCTAGGATTTGTCAGGTCATATAATAACAGCGGAGCGTCTGTCATCTGATTTCCGTGACCCTCTTAACAGGGGAACCTGAGCAGATTGAATCATTGTTACACATTCAGTCGCCTGAATGTGCAGGTTTCATCACTATGTTGCCCTCACCGTAAGACCATCGATTAGTGACAACTGTACCTACATAACTCAGAAGGGAGTAATTGGTACATACCAGCTCTAAGGATCGAACCCACCGACGACGCTCCTATATGCAACTGATGCTTAGGTAGTAATTACTTTTTAAACGAACACCGAGAATTTTTGTAGTGTTCTTATTAGTTATCTTTCGTTGGTCTTTTTTATAATTTTTTCAATAAATATATATATATTTTCTACAAATAAATATTTTCATTTGCCCGTGTGGTGTCCGGCAGAGTAGAATAGCACCATCCCCTAACACTCATGGGTGTCGTACAAGGCGTCTAATGTTATCGAGGCAAAAGATCAGGAGTTTCCGTAGTCTGGAAAAATGGCAGCAGCATTTTTCATTGCTATATATAAACACTGCGATCTCCAACCCGCCTGCCAAGCGTGGAGATTATGGCAATAACCTCTCCTTTCGTGGGAAAGGCCCTAAGTCCTGCAGTGGACTATTACGGGTTGTGATGATGAAATATTTTCATTCCCATTTTATTTGCAATTTTAATGAAAACCTAAGTCTTACAAAAAACCACAGTCATTGTTGTGGTAAACAATAACATGGAGCCGCTATCCTATTGTTTACATATCTAGCACAAGAACCTGCCATTAGCACCTACCTTCTACTTCAATTTAGTAGACAGGTAGATAATCTATCTTGTACAGTGTAAATATCGAATGCTAATAAGCTTATGAATCCAGAGGTCCTTAAGTTCAACAATGAAATTATGATATTTTAGGTGGTAGTAGTTACCTAGGTAGGCAATTTTATCACTCACCAACTTCTATTTTATTTTTAATTAGGATAATCAACACTTACAATAGTCATGTAAAGTGGGATACAAATTATATTTTTTCAAGGTAATCACACTCCTACTCACAGGTCATCACAGCATGCATTAATATGAATATGGTGTAACAATAACAAAAGCATAACTAAATCAAATCAGCACATATACTACATACTTGTTTTCCTACTTGAATGTTTGAAGGAACAGAAAAACAATTTGAATCAAAATATGCAGTTATACCTAGATTTTCTTTATACCTAGATTCTATAGGCTCTAAAGATGTAAGGGAAGCTACCTAATATGCCCCGATTGACACCACGCCCCATCAGTCAGCCTCACACTCACAAACACACAGTTATGCGGCTCTGCTGACGCGCATAGTGTACTCGATAGCAGTATGTACCACGGCGGACAACTGCGCATGGTCACTTTATGGGCGGCAAATTTACTGATTTTGTACGGTTTTTTGAGGCTTCATAATTTGCGGCAAGTGTTGAACCATGAAAAAAGTACATAGGTATATATTGTGTTTTTCAAATCACGATTATATTTCGAAAAGATCGAGTTTTGTGGCTTTGATACTGTTGCTGAGGACATGTAGACATATTAAATGAGAATTTTTATCAATAGCGTCACACGCTAGTTTATAAAATTCCACGCTTAACGGTCGCAGTTATACGTTATTATTGTTTACAGGTAATGCAACCAAAGTACTGACGGATGTATACCCAATTCTTAAATCTCCCCTGAGTATATCAAAGAGAAACCAAAAAGCAATTCTCAATTTTTTATAAAATATCCAAAAAAAGCCACAGACTGGTGATTAAAAAGAAATGTAAAGAATTTATGAAAACTTATACACTTAATGATATTACTGATAATAATAACAAAACTACATGCCGACAATAATGGAAAACAAAGAAGGTATATTTCCATAACAAAATTGATTTGATTAATGCGCTTATTACACATTCCTAAATTCAGTGACTGAATTCAGAAACCCCCTCCCCCCACCCCCCGCGCACCGCTCACTCTAGAAACACAGTGAAAAAATGTTCTCCTAAATACAATATTAACCTAGACTTCCCTTCTTTGAAAGCCATCGATGTCCCACTGCTGGACAAAGGCCTCCCCCAAACTACACCATTCCTCGCGATTCATAGCGATCTCGGCTCAGTCCGGATCATATGTGTCAATATCGCTTCGCCATCTTTTACGTGTCCTGCCTCGAATTCTGGAACCATACTACTACTCTGACCACACTATGGCCCAATGTGTGACTCTTTTTGTGCATTTTTCGTAAAATCTTGTGTTCTTTTATTATATCAAATGCAGTCATGAATACAGGTAATGAATTTTGTTTAAAATTCCACGAATTGTTGTCTAAATTACAATTATTTAGTATTCGTGACCTTTTACAGATTTATATGTTTTGTCCCTCTTAAAGGAAATCGTTTTACGACTACGTTACGACGGTGTGAATAGGTACATCACAGCATAAATTCCCCCTAACGGAAGTGGCACAGTAATACTATTGTTTTTCTCGTCACGCGATATGAAAGGTAGATAGCAAAAAGCCATTGTTTTGGGCTCCAAGTTCCTTACACGCTGCCGGTGGGAACTGGGAGGGGAGAAGCACTCGCAAAACAGTAGAGGCAAATCGGAAGATCTCGAGAATTTTACAGAACAATTGTCCAGATAAGTTACACACCTATTATGAAACGTAAATTTTCACACAATACTGGTTCCTAGACAGAACAACATAGAGCAGTGTAAAACAAATGAGAGCCCAACTTACGTGAGGATAATATTAGTGTGTGTGTAATGTCTATAGGTAGAAGTATTCGACGGTTCACGGATTCCATGAACATCCCCCAAACAGGCACGAAAATATCCAGACAATACAAAATACTTGAGTATACGGGAATGAAAAAAAAATTTGTTTAGAAAATAGATAGATAGATATAACACTTTATTCCTCATAAAATATTACAATACCAATCACTTACAATAACAAGGAACACATATGAGCAAAGGCGGCCTTATCGCTACAAACAATCTCTTTCAGGCAACCTTTACAGAAATCGACAGAAACTTTACAGCAGGTAGTGTCGAGCCACAGGATAGAAACAAGAGAATGCGTTGTGCATTTATCTAAACACCAACAAAGAGCCAAAAACATGATAGACTGTCGTGAAAAAAGTGTATCCTTAAACGACTGTTTTCGAATATGTAATTGGAACATTACGCTATGAGTGTAGATAAAGTATTTTATAGTCACATAGTAGTAGAAGTAGGTAAATAAGTAAGGGGCCTCTTAATGAGTAAAGAATGAGTAAGACGCTCGTCATTATCCGTGAAGAAAGGCATAAGCAAAATTATTGTAGAAGATTTTCTGTATGGTAGAATCAGAAATTGAGGTCTGAAGGCAGTCCCTCCACTGTAATTACCTGATCTGCTAAACCCCTGGATCTTGGTCAAGGCGAACTCCGGGCTCACATGCGCGAGATCAACATGAAGGGACATGAATGCCAAGATGATTAGAATCAGAAATGACGTCATAGTACCAACCAAGATACCGACAGCTCTGAAGAGTAACCGATATCATATATTGAGAAATCAATTTAATTAAACACAATACTTCTTTATCTAACATTAAAATTTAACTAATAATTCGCGAGTGATTTCCATGTGACAAATTAATGTTCGATTTTATGGAACTGTTCAGCTCAGCAATTAATGAATTCAGCACAGCATTTAAACAGTCCAGCTCAGCATTTCTATCAGCTCAGCTCGGATCAGCTTGGCATAGCTCAACGTAGCTCGGCTTATCTCAGCTCTGCTTCTCTGTCCTCTCAAGGCAGCTCAGCGAAACAGCTCAACTCTCTTTCTCTTACAATTTCACATGACATGACACATTAGAAGCAAGTGACGTTATGTCACACTTCAAATTACTGTCAAATAAAAATACATTTTTTTAAATTTAATTTAAGCTGCCACCTGCTTACCGTGGAGTTTTAACGCAATTCAAAACAGTTTGCAATGTTTAGGGTACTTCCTAGACCCTGCAACTACTTACAGGCTGCTCCTGAGGGATAAGTTTTAAGTTTTTGGTAAATACTGGACTGATTGTTATAATACTTTGCAGTTTTGTTTAAAGTACTCTACTCAACTAGTAGTATTTAACTTTGTCCAGAGCGTAAGGGCACCTTGTATGTAGATATGGATGGCTCTGGGAAAACCAATGTTCAGCAGTGGGCATAATGATGATGACAAATAGAGTGATAAAAATTTGACTTAACTTACAGTAGGTACAGGTAGCTAATTAACAAGAATCAACATACGTTTCAAAACAGTCGCTATAAGTGTGACCTATCGACGGAAGAGAACCCTCGTAATAAAGGCATTTACTAAACCTGTTATAAAGCCACCAGCCACAGCCAGTAAATCTAACGGTTACTTAAAGTTTAATGAATGTGGCAAATAGCCACTAATGTATTGTGATAGTTATTTTAAAAATTTGTAGGATTTGAATGTTCTACTAGACTATAAAATAAATTATGGTTATACACTGGCATTTCTGTAAAATTTCTGTAAAGTACCTACTTAAAATAGAATGTTACCGTTTAAATAACTTAAAAATATATAGTAAAACGCGATAATATGTTTGATACATATTACAAATTATTGAATACCTACTAGCTGGCCCACTACGATTTCGTTCGCTTGTCGTCCTAATTTATAAACCTTTTTCCTTGAATTAATCGCTATATCTATGAGTGAAAAGCGCATTCAAATCCGTTGCGTAGATTAAAATACCTAAACGTAGATACAGAGAGATATAGTAGGACCACGCTAAGTCCGAATCGACTGACAGTGGTAGAAATTATGAAGTGTGGATATGGCAATATCGATTAGATAATCTGTCCTTGTCAGTCATTGCCCATTATTATTAAGGTGATTCGCACACTGGAACGCAGTATGTACGGTAGTCCCTAAAGTGAAATGGTAGTATTTTTCCCATGAGTCTATGTTTACCAGTAGTCCCACGACTACCAGTGATTTGTTTATCACTTTCTCGATCTTTCGTTCCTTGATAATATTTCGTATAGTCGCGTATTTTTCATTTCATTATCTCTTTCCTCTCTTTCGTATGGAAGCCATCAACAATACCACGGACTAATTCATCAAACTGACAAATAAATTGAAGTCGATTACAATCATGATCGAAATGCATCGCCTTCTGACTATAATCTAAAGTAGGTATACAGTAGTATATCTGAATACTTGCCCATCATATATACTTACTCTAAAGTGATAATAATGTTGTAAATATATCGAATATTAGGCGGTCGGGCTGCGGGTCAGATAAGTTTTTGGCGCTGTACTTTCTACATAAAAAGGCGTCAAATGGGCCGCTGCTGTGAAGTGAGGTCTCCAGGATTGTCAGATAGGTGTTCCGTTACTCAGTTTTCAAATTATTTCAAAATATTAAGTTCCGCCACAAAATAACATTAACACAGGCTTATCACTGTTTGATCAACTCAATGTATATATTTCTATAGCAAGATGTTTGTTTTAACCATTTTAAATTAATTTAATTTACGGAATCAGTATGGTCCCAGAGGGTGGCGCCTTCTACCCTGCTGCTGTGTTCCAATATGCCAATCGCTTTAATAATATTTTTCAAGTCAGTCAGATTCTTTGTTATGACTTTTATGAATGACGGCATAATGACATGGCATAAGTTGCCATACAGAGATTTTTTTTAAAGCGATTCGGGCTTAGCGTGGTCTTATTATAGACGGCGAGAAGCGACTTTGCTTTATACTAGAATAAGACCACACTAAGTCCGAATAGCTTATTAAAAAAACTCTGTTTGGCAACTTATGCCAAGTTTTTAAACGTCTTAGAACGTCATTCATAAAAGTCATAACAAATTGATTTCTGTAGGGTTGTTTATTTTCGTAAGTTATGAAAAATATGATTAAATGATGGGCAAAACAATTAAAAAGGAACTGCGGGAGATAATTTTCTAAGCTAACTAACTAAAAGTACAAGTTTAAAATAATAGTGACCAAATAACTGAATGTTTACAAGAAGGACTGACAAGGATGGCGAGGACAGATTATCCCTAGATGATTGCCATATCCACACGTTATAATTATTACTACTGTCAGTCAATACGGACTTATCGTGGTCCTATTCTATGTACTTATAGATTATTTACTCGTAATGCATTGGTTGGATACTCATTTTGTTTATCATAACGAAAATTTCCAACAAGACATAAACAAATATGTGACAACATAAATAATAAATTGCATTGCGATGAATTGTACATGGTTCCTCGTCGGTTCGTCATTAACAACGCAGGAAGGCACTTCCCACGCGAGTGTCCCGCGAAACTTTCGTTTTCTTGGCATGATTTTCTGCATCAATGGAGTTTAGTGGGTAATTAGTCCTATATATTCATGTAAGAATGAAAGGAACAAATCTGATCCGCATTTTATCCGCGGGACACTTATGCCAACTTTTCTACTATATTACAACAAAGCAACAACACAGTTGGGCGGCGAGTAGGTACTGTAGCTAGGCGATAAAAGGTTAAATTGGTATTGGTAGTATGTATAACCTGCTACCAACCTAACCTTTTTAAAACTATATAATCGACCCATACCGCACTCGTTGTATTGTGAAAATTTACGTGACATTAATAGAATGTTACAAAAGTTGATAAACAGTAGGTATTTTAATTTATTATTATCTACCTAAATTACATATTATTTATTTAATAGTTCAATAGTAATGTTCAATATTGAGGCCCTTTCAATGCGTTGCGCTTTAAAATGAGTGCACGCTTTACAGCGGAGCATTCATTACCTTCAACCATGTCAACTCAATAATGTTTTGTCTATGTACCTACCTACTTATAATACTGATACGTAGGTATAACGATAAGTTTTGACATGCTCGAAAAATAAAAATGGAATGCACCTGTTTTAAATAGGCACGTTTTTTAATAGAACTGCATCAAATTCGTGGATCCTCTCGCGCCAACGTCCACGCCAGTTTCTGCAGTTATAGGTAAAAACTAGAGATGAAATGGATATCCGGTTACTATTCGGTATCTGGTATATCCGGCCTTAATTTACTATCCGGCTGGATACCGGATAGTGCGTAAATATCGTCCCAGATACCGAATAGTAAAAATAGTTATGAAAAATCCTAAAAAGTTATTTTTGCTCATTGGAAACATAACCCTCCTTTTGACGCAGTCAGGTAAAAAGTAGTTTAAAAACCATTAATATTAATCAAAGCACTATTGATTATGTCGACACCTACTCTACTCGTATAATTAATTTTGGCAGGTAATTTTTTTTTATATTTTCTTATTGCCCTACGCCTTTTACCATTATCTGGGGTCGGCTCTCCTTGTCTGCTTCCTCAATTTCTCTCTATTATTAGCAGTAATAATATCGTTCTTCAGGTCAGCGTGGCGTGTGGGGTCTTCCGACATCGCGTTGTAATCTGCAAATTGAGGGCTACTTGCAACATGGTGGTCTTTGGGGTGACGGAACAGATACCCAATGCTCATACCATCGTATTCGGCGTTCTCTAGTTTTCAATATCCAAATGTGTGACTTTGTAACCTCCACGAGTGTGGACATTACGTACTTTGCCCAACAGGGCGACACCCGCTGACCAGCGCGAATGCGCATTTCTATCGTATATAGTTTTGATAAGTTTTGTTTATATAATAATACATATATTGTAATTTTTTTTTCAAAGTCAAGGTAAATTATACTGGAATAAAAACAACAAATTTATCTACATTTAGGTAGATACAATGTCGTTTGTTCTCCACGATGCTGCGGGCTTATGTGTAAGCCCGTATTTCGAAACTACGAATCCGTCCGAGGTCGGAAGAATTCTTCAGTTCAACGTTCAAATTATTCACATTGAACGGAGCTTGAAATCACGCGAATAAATGCAGTTGTCTAAAGTCCTTCCATGCGACCACAGCTTGCACAATGTTGTTCAGAGGCTATGTCCAGCCGAATATCCGGTATCCGGCCAAACAACTATCCGTTTCATCTCTAGTAAAAAAGCAGTTTTGCGTGTATGTTAGTGTGTGTAATGCAAAAAAAGGTAAACCTTTTATTGGCTTACCATTCTACAACATTTTTTACCTTAATCACTCGCTATTTCGCTGTCACTATCTCCCGCTGAAACCAAAGAAATTGGACAAAGTGACATAGATTATATTTTGAATTCTTATATTTATTCTTATATTCTATATATTTAGATTAAGTTTATTATATATTTTGTTTCTTCTTTTAATGGTGTCTGTAACGTGTCCGATAGGACGGCTTTAATTTCCCCTCTATAATCACTGCTATTGTCAAATTTTGTGGGCTTGGTCATCTTAACATTGAGTCATTTGTATAAAGTTGTTACAAGTTGACAGTGTACTTTCTCTATAGGTCGAGGTTCCATCTATTCTCTATGTCCAATATCGTAAGAGGAAAACCCTTTCTTTTTAAACTACCCAGTGAAAAACGAGCAGTCAGCCCTTCTGACTGTAAGCACTAACTGCCGCCCATAACATCTACGAATCATGAATTTGCAAAAATTCAGAACCGCAGAAAATAAACCGATATTGCATACATTCGTGTATCTTGACTATTCTTGACTTTGATACTTTTGCTCCTCTGCTTCATGGTATAAGTACCTATAAGTAAACATTTTTCCATTCTTCCTGAGTTATTATATTCATGTTGCACATATTCATATTACACACATAATATTTCAAAATATAGAATGTATATCCGAACACGTTTAGTTTTTTACCTATACCTCTTTGCAGAGTACCACTTTTTTAACATATTTAATGCAAATTTTACCCGTTTACTACCTACAAATTGTTGATAAGTCTCCACCGTTGTAATAAGTTACCTACGTCCAATTAAAGTGTGTAGTTGTAGCTGAGCTATTTAATGACCAGTAATTGATTAGGTACTTTGTTGTATTTCAAAATCTCTAGATCCACAGTGGCTTTGTGTATCTGTCTGTGGCACCGTAGCTCCCGAACGGATGGACCGATTTGGATGCGGTTTTCTCTATGTGAAAGCCAGTTCAATCGAGATGGTTCTCAGTTTTAGGGTCTTTGTTAGGGTCTCAGGTTCTTTGTTTAATTAAAATCGGTTCTGTCATAAATACTTTAGAAAATATTGAGTTTAATTAAACGTGAAAGTTATTGAGTTATCAATATAATAAATACTAACTGTTACGACTACTATCAAGAACATTCCTTCCTGACACCTTGGATTTACTAAATCTATTCAAAATAACCTGTGAATAAACGCGAATCGCAGATTATGCGGAGAAAACGATATGTAGGTTTCATAATGCACAAACCACTTTTATCAAAGATTTATCTAATTTAAGCGGAAACACCGGACTTGTTACATTTTACATTAAAATGAGGAAATCGGAAGTAGTAGATAGTTTGTCTGCCGTCTTGGGTCAATGAAATGCGCGTTTTTGAGGGCATTGCGAACATTATCTAATAGCCCGCAGCGAGCCGTCGCGCGGGGCTGCGGATGCCGGTGACGCAACGTCGCGCCGCGGAGGACAGCCGCTACCGATCACTTACTACAAACCAATTAGTTTTACACCAAACAACGCAAATAATCAAATCCTACGGAAGCATGCAGCTGACAAACACAAAAGAAGTCACGCACGACCCTTAGGAGTGAGGGATGGATCAAGTTGAATCGTTAAACGCTAACCTACTCTTGAAATGAGCCGCAAAAATACTGAAGGCTGCTTTAGATACGGCAGTTATAACCGTGCGTATTATACACTGTCAGGTCAACTGCAGACGATCCGCCTAATATATTCTCAAAGTAAACATCATAAGTACCTAATTTATAGCCAAATAATGGCGTCCTAAAGAACTCCACTCCACTCATGACTAGGCTGCATCCAATGGCTTCCAGGAAGTTTCCTTCCATTCCTTGGTCACCCGAGTAACTATTGTGACGTGAAAGCGTTTGGCACAAAAATATTATGAAAACGTGGTGATTAAATTTTTTAGTATCACTAAGGTGGCAAACAAGCTTACGGCCTGCCTGATGGAAAGCAGTCACTGCAGCCTATGAACGTATTTCTACATAATTATAGTTTTGCATTATATTTTTAGATACCGTGTACCGTCCCCATCTCGGATACAGTGGCAACTAACAAAACTGTTGTAGGTTAGTATAACTAAAATGTGAAACAAACATCGCCAAAAGTCCAGATTCAGAAAGGGCTGGCTTGGCAGGCCTCCCTTAGTCGTTCGCATTAGATCGACTGGGTTAGTCAATCAAAAGCGGCTTATCCCGCTCACTTCTTGTGCCCTTAAGGTAGAAAGGAACCGGCGGAACATTGAACGAAATACAACTTGTAAAACTTAGATACAGATGTAGAATCCTACGGTGATGCTCACAGCTTTGCACCTTAACGTAAATCAGATCTGGATTACGAATAAGTTCAAAAACCTTTGTGTAAAAGAGGACCGGATGATTCAGCATAGGTAGGTATATTATTATGAGCATACCGTTTTAGGAACAGTTTTTATTATTATAGGTAGGTACCACTGTTACTATGACGACAAGTCTCGAATAATTTAGCCTACCCATTGTTTCATCCCGGAATTTCCCATAGGAACAGGATGCCCGGTGGAATAGACAAGAATATTTTATCTATAGAAGAAGTAAGAAAACAACCGTGTCCAGGCCGATAAAGTCATGAGCAAAAACTAGTTAAAGACTATTGTTAACTCTGTAACACTCTTATCGACTTAAGTAAATATTTTTATTACAGTACTTTCATGATTATGCCATTTTATTATGATGAAGTTCGCTATAACAATCTACATTTATGAATGAAATCACTTTTTGTACACTAGTTCCACTTTATTATACAAATTTTATTAAATTGCAACCGGTTTCGAATTACTCATCTTCAGGCAATGATTTTATATTTTGTTTACAATCTACACGGTATATAGACCGACCTTGCGGTTGCCACAATTGGGGATCAACGGTCTCAACAAGCTTGTTCACTACAACTACACAAAATCAACACCTACAATCAAGAAAAATCTAAAGAAGAGAAAGTTATAAGTAATATAAGAAGGAAGATCGTGGTAAACAACCTAGTAGTTACAAAAGCTGATAAGGGTAATACGGTAATCATTGCCAAGGTGGATGAATACAAGAAAAAAGTTCAAAATTTCTTTTCAGGCGATGAAAAAGGACCCCACTGAAAAATATAACAGCGAAGTCCGAAGCCTGGTAATTTCCGCCAAAAGCATTCTCAATGAATTCAGAGCACCATACTTGATAGAGATGAACCCCAGGCCTCCTTATTTACATGGATATTATAAACTGCATGAAGAAAACCAACCAATTCGACCAGTAGTTTCATACACAGGCGCTCCAGCATATAAACTAGCTATCACGGTATCTTAAAAATATAAACTAGTGTACAAAAAGTGATTTAATTCATAATAATGGAGTTCCATCATGAAGTGACAACACAAAGTGTTAAATCTAGATTTACTTAAACAATGTTGTAATATCCTTTACTTATGTTTTATTACATCTCATTTAGGCAATATCTACCGACATAGTCGTATTAAGTAACGCACAGGATTACGTATGGACATAAAAGTGTTTAATGCTGAAATACTTGTTACGACAAAGGTAATTTTAAGACGAATTTTGAAATGCTGGTCTTTTCATGGAATACAGAAATAAGCATGGCGTAGTGTGGGAATATAAGAATAACATAGAGTTGCGACTAAATGTATGACTAAATAGTAATGCGTCTCACAGTCAGCAGAACAAAATGTTAAGTAAAGCAGCACTCTTACCGAATTCCCTTTTCTTGAATTTTTTATTGATTTCATGTTTTTTGTACCGCCAGAGGAGTCGACTCAGATTTCATTCACAGTGCGTCCCATCGTCAGACATTATAATATAGCTAGCTTGGCATACCTGTTGAGAAATAATAGAAGTAGTTAGGAACACGATCTAGAGAGTGTCGTTCCATTCGGCTGGTCGCCATGTGAGCATTGAACCCGAATACGCTACTAAATTGCCTGGATACCTACGGTCGGCTCTTTGAATGACTCATATGCAACGCACCTGTGTAGATGTAGATAATGAATACACGCTTCTCTACTTTAGGTACAAAATTGCTTACAACGTAACTGAAGCGTGGAGCTGTGTATTATTATGCTACTTCCTGTACGATTCCACTTCAAGGGCTCTGCTTTTAGAATAAACTTAAATTATTACTATATAATTTAAAACTAGTAGCCCGTTCTCGGCAATAAATAATCTTGTTCCTGAATCATAAGTAGGAAACGAACACAGTATTTCTCGCTAATCTAATATTAATTGCTGCCTACACTTACGTACAATACGACGTGCCCTCGCTTCTGGAAGGCCTAGAATTCACCGGCCGCGTTCCCATGACAGGTTTTCTAATACAACCACAATATGTGACTCGACCTGAATGTTGTTATGACTAAGTTATGATTGCAAATGTCTCTCTCTATACCTAACATCCCGTCCGTTATAAGACTGCCAAAACGCGTGTCTAATTGCGTTGCGGTTTAAAATGAACCTCATTAGGCACTGTCGAAATTCTATGTAGGTAGGTAGTTACTTTCAACGAGTTCGGGTAAGGTGACATAGAGCTATTAGTTAGCAGGACCATAATTTCAACGTATATTTTGTAAATAGTAAAGTTTAGTTTAGTTCAGTAAAGCACACGCATTCCTTTTGTGTATATGCTGTGCATAATGTGTACTATGTATTATTTAGTTTTACAGACTTATTAATTTCGAACAAAACCAGGCTATGGGCCTCCCTGAGGGTCCAACCGACAAGAGGGCCAAACTATCTTCGGAAGTTTGGAGCGATAATGTTTGATTGAGTAACAAATATACAAAATAACCTAAAGGTTATGAAATTGGTATTAATTTAAATAAAAAGTATCTTTAATAACAATTGAAAATCATACGATGAGGAACCATGATGGACTGTTATCATACTGAAAAATTATTGTATTAGTAGCGACCCGCCCCGGCTTCGCTCGGCTTTTCTTAACCATAATATGCATGTACACATTATATATAGCTAACTGATGGTGAAAACCGCATCAAAATCCGTTGCATCGTTTAGGAGGAGTTAGCGGAAATATATACAGACAGACAGACGCGGAATACGACTTTAATTTATTACTATAACTAAATGTATAGATTAAATATTTCTTTACAAACCGTTCCACACCAGTAGATAATTTACTGTCGATAATCTACGTACTTCTATCCGCTATTATTAAAATAGTAGCATCTGTATTGGTATGTATGATGCGTAAGAACGCCATCCTTCTTGCATATTGAAGGGGTTCCTTCGTGTAATACCCAAGATACAGTGGCCATATAAATACGGCGCCGGAACCATTGGGCGCGATACGCTGAGGCCGACACTCACGCGCTGCGCACGCGACGCGCATTCAACGTGAACGATTATTGTTACGACAGAGATAGGTAGGTACATCAAAGTTCTACCTATATATGTTTCTATAAATATGAAAGTTGATTGATTTAATGACACAATTTTAATTTTGGAGCGCAATATGTTGCGCAATCGCCATGAAGACTAAAGTCTTTGGAAAGTTAGCGTTTCATTTCGCTATAGACTTTACGACTTAGAGCATTGCTTTGGTAGAGGTCTTTGACAGCTTCCATGCATATTTAACGGTGCCAGGTTTTATGTATTTTATATATCTTATAGTAATTTCTTGAATTTTCTGTCGACAATGTTTTGATGTCTTGGTAATTTTCGGCTGATGAAAATCTTATTAAAAACGAGGTAAGTACCTACCTATTAAATAATCGTCATAATATAAACAATAACTTATAAATGGCTTCGCACGGGTTTACTCTACCTGAAAGAGGACCGGCAAAAATGTAGGTATGGACCCCCAACCAATTTGACCAATAACGTTAAGCGATACGTCGTTGGAAAGATCTTTTTAAATTTTACAACGTTTACTATGGCGGTAACTCTCGAATGGCTGGGGAAAAAAGGTTAGGTACGCCTGAATATTATGAATTTTCATATTCGACCGGACAGTTCAGCGTATACGACCAATAACGCTAAGCAAAATTTTGATAGAAATAGTGTTATATCTATAACTTTAACAATGGCGGCAAGTCTCAAATGGCTCGAGTGTGATCAGTGACGGAGTACTGGTCCTCGCAAATTTGACCCGCCACTAGTCGACACGCTAAGAAGTAGGAACAAAGTTATGACCACATAATACACAACTATATTTATACGTAGTTCAATCCTTTTATTTATTCTTATTCTATATTTATTTATTATTACCAGAATATATTACAATGGATTTTAAACATCGCTTGACATTATTGCTCATTTTCCGGTTCAGTAAATTTTTCACACCTTCAACAGTAATCTATTCATTTCCTAACATTAATTCCAAGAGATAAGTAAAAGTTAAATCATCGCCGAAGTCAAAATAGTGAACGCCATCTAAATGGATATAAATTTAGAAAAATGTTACATACTAAAACTCGTTTGGTCGGTTTATTCGGAGAATCAACATTATTATAGCATTTATGTTAATCGTAAACACACTTTCATCCATTATATTTATTACGTAAGTTATTGATACCTGTATGAAAACAGTGATTCTGCTTTAATTGCATAAACGAGGCCAGATCAATAATAACCTAACCGACAGAAAAAGTCGGACCACCCCCGACCAAGTTTACATATACTCAAATATATTCTGAACTACTAGACCTATTTTCTTTAAACAAAGCTGAGAACCATCTTGATTACACTGGCTTTCAAATAGACAAAACCGCATACAAATTGGCATATCGGTTTGGGAGCTACGACGTTACAGGCAGATTTACAGACATCAAATTTAAAACACGCCTCTTTTTTCGTCGGGGGGCTCACGGTATAATAATTATTATGTAGGTTCTGTGTTACCCAAATAAATTTCTCAGGTAGATATATCTAAATTGTTATCAGGTAAGGTAGATACCGTACCAAGAACAACATCCAAACTATGGTTAGGTATCGTATCAAAGTAAATCTAATGCGCTTATTACACATGCCTAAATACAGTAACTAAATTCAGAAACAAAAAGCGTGAGAGCAAATCAAAGTATTGCTCATTGAATAAGGTCCATTTTTGTATCTCGGATTTTTTAAAAGCGCAGCGACGCGTGACTTAATATAAGCGCATAAGGTCGACATTGCAGTAAACCCTCTGTTACAATCTACCTACTTTTACCTGATTAGAAATATTTTGTTCACTACGATTTCATAGACGATGATTATCACTATCACTACATAGTATAAAACAAAGTCGCTTTCTCTGTCCCTATGTCCCTTTGTATGCTTAAATCTTTGAAACTACGCAACGGATTTTGATGCGGTTTTCAACAATACATAGAGCGTATCACGAGGAAGGTTTATAAGCAAGAAAAAACGGTAAGTAGGGGTAAAGCAGGTGTCCGCGAACGAAGTCGCGCCGGGTCCACTAGTTTATTAATAAAGGTTTAATAATATTTATACCTTCAATAAATTCGTAGCGTACTTGTGCTTTTGCAAGTAATAATGGTTAAAATACACAGTAACACATCGTTTCAACATTGATTTGTCCATTATTATCCGACAATACCTGTATACTGCGTAGCAATAATAAATAAAACTACAGGATACACGACAAAGGCCAGGGCTGGCGCACTTGTCGTGGTGATCGGGAACGAGGGGTAGGGCGATAATAAAAGGTCGGAGGGCCGGGGCAGGATGCAGGCGTCACGCGTCGCCGCCTGACCATGACGGCTTGCCACACTGCGAATGCGCGCGCGCCGCTGCCGCGCTGGCGTCGACATTCGAGCGCATTACACTAGGCCCACGTTTACATAATTTACGTAAAAAATACTTTTTTCAAATAGCGCATTAGGTCAGAAAATGGAATAAGTACTGACTTATTGAGTCGTATAAAATAGCAGTAAACTGAGAACGTGTCCCGGTGGCCTTGTTGGATCGTGTGCAGTTACGGCCCGATGCGCTTGACATACGAGAAACTGAGAAACCACCTGTGACCTGATAGTGATAGATATCATTGAACAAAACATAGATACGTAGGTAAATTCTTATTCCACTATTTTTAATTACCATACTGCCAAGAAAGGGTTATGTTGTATGTATGTATGTAAATTTCTTACCACGGGTCTTCCAAATGGCTGGATGTATATCAACACCTTTAAGGTACTTAATTAAGGTCTCAAAAAGACAAGCCGAATGTACAACATAATTGGGCTTGTTTTTAACTTTTCTGTTTTATCACTCTGTGTTTTTAGATTTCGTATTACTTACTTTTATTGTAGACCGTGTCATTTATGTGCCTACTGAATCTCAATCGGGCATAACTTATGAATCAGAAAGAATAAACGAGGCCTCATACTAACGGTTATTTTTAGAAAAAGATGCAACGGTAACATTGCAACTTTTTGCATTGTTCTCATCTCAGAGGTCAATCACTATCGAAGCAAAAGCGTGGGACGAGTGTCTGTGTCTGTATAATAAACAGTGTATAATGTGCTCACTGCTCATATTCTCAACTTTTTTCGCCACTCACACAATGAGAATTATCCGTTATGCTATTCTATTGTTGTCATTAGGTTCTAAGTTAAGAAGAAGACGCAACGAGTCTTTGATTGTTAAATCAGATTCACACAATGTTAGTTAATTACCGTCACTTGAAACGTATTACAAATGTCTACTTTAGAGGCAGTATCCATATTGTTCACACTTGTATTATTTAGTAAACAATTCCAATACAATTCCCGGATGAATGATGTAATGAAAGACGTAGTATGGATTTGTAGTTGCATGATAGTGGTATACCAGTGTCGTTGGCTTGTGGGTCAAACTCGTAAGCGAGAGGTCCAGTTCGATCCCTAGTGCCGCCTAGTGCACTTTATTGATTTATAGTTTATTTATTTAGTTATATTGGTAGGAGTTGCAAAATGATAGCAGCTGCAGAATTAGTTGTACTATAACCGATGCTCGTACGGTGAGGAAAACCATCTTGAAAAAACCGCACATTCTGGCGACTGAATAACCATGATTCAATCTGGTCAGATTTCCCTGTTAACAAGGTCACCTGCGTCAAATAGAAGTCATCGTCATCATCATCATATCAGCCAGAAGACGCCCACTGCTGGGCATAGGCCTCCCCCAGAGATCTCCACAAAGGCCGGTACTGTGCTTTCCGTATCCAGCTGGTACCTGCGATCCTTACCAGGTCGTCGGTCCACCTTGTAGGAAGCCTACCCACGCTGCGTCTTCCGGTACATGGTCGCCACTCGAAAACTTTACTGCCCCATCGGTCAGAGCTATGTCGGTGACCTTGGTTCGCTTGCGGATCTCCTCATTGTTGATTCGATCGCGCAAAGAAACTCCAAGCATAGCTCTTTCCATTGCCCTTTGGGTAACAGTGAGCTTTCTTATAAGGCCCACAGTGAGCGGCCACGTTTCAGTTCCGTAAGTCATCACTGGCAACACACATTGGTCTAAGACCTTCGTCTTGAGACACTACGGTCATTGGGACGAAAATATGTGGCGTAGTTGCCCTGCCCAAGATTGACCTCTTTCTCGATATTGAACCTACCTAGCTAGACTATTTGTCCTAGGTATGTAAAGTCGTCAACAACTTCAAGTGGAGTGCCTCCAACTGTCACTGGAGTAGGCACAACATGGACATTCGACATAATTTTCGTCTTGTCCATGTTCAGTTTAAGACCTACTTGTTTAGAGGCACTACAGAGGTCATCGAGCATTTTGCCCAAGTCTTCCAGGGTTTCAGCCATGACTTCGATATCGTCAGCAAATCCTAGGTGAGTGAGGTACTTGCCGTTAATATTGATGCCAAGTCCGTCCTAGTCCATAATCCTAAAGATATCCTCCAGTGCAGCAGTGAACAACTTCGGTGACATGGCATCACCTTGTCTAACACTTGTCTTTGGGGGTCTAGCGATACTTCACCCCAGGGCAGCGCCTGCTGCTGTACAAGGCACAGGTGCGGCCTCATATGGAGTATTGTTCCAATCTTTGGGCCAGTGTAACTGCCGGCCTGCTTAATCTTCTGGACTCCGTACAGAGACGCGCCGTACGAATTGTCGACGATCCCATATAAACAAGCAAGTTAGAACCACTGGCTAACCGAAGGGACTTTGGCTCCCTGTGTGTGTTCTTTCGGCTGTACAATGGGGAGTGTTTCGAGGAACTATTCGATCTGGTGCCCACACCACAATTCCGCCATCGCACCACCCGCCGTGGGCTGGGTACTCATCCCCACTACGGAGACCCTCTGTTGGTCACCACGCGAAGGTATGAAAGAACGTTTCTTGCTCGTACGATTTGGATGTGGAATGAACTCCCCTGGTGTTGCTGATGTCCATAGGCGGCGGTCACCACTTTCCATCAGGTGGCCCGCATGCCTGTTTGCCTGCCGGATAAAGAAAAAAAAACAACTCGCTGCAGCTGAATAGGTTCTGTGGTCTTGACGAACTGACATAGTGGCGTTTTCGTACAAACACTTCATTCAGTGCTTCGATATATCGATAGTCAATTTGGCACCGCTGTAGAGACTGGAGCACCGCCCAAGTTTCGATCGAATCGAAGGCTTTCTCATAGTCCACATACGCCAAGCATAATGGCCGGTTATACTCTTCAGTCTTCTGTATAAGTTAATTGGTCTGAAGTTCTTCAAGAGAGCCTTATCACCTTTCTTGAAGAACAATATCACTATGCTTCTGTGCCATGCTTCTGACGTTTTTCCCTCGAGGAAGACGTAATTGATTCCGAAGGGTCTTAAGCACAGGTTTGCCACCAGCTTTCAGAAGCTCAGCCGTAATTCCATTATCGTCACCCGGCAAATAGCAGTCGCTCTACTGTAATAAAATGATCTGCCAAATCCTGAATCATGGTCAAGGCGAACTCCGAGCCCTCGCGCGCGAAGTAATTACTATCTTTTGTGTGGTACTGTGTTCGTATGATTGACCGAATTGTTAAACAGAATTTTACGACACAAAATCTTTAGGGTGAATATCCAAAAAACTCAAAAAAACATGTTTTAGGGTGCAGTGTCCAACAATGAAACGCCAAAAATTCATAGTCTCATAATGCTCTCATTTTTGTAGATATGGATTCCGTATTTTATAGAAAGAAAGTCTACTTAATTAGGTATAATATGGCGTTTATAGTTTTATTTATAAATAGATACATTAGATACCATTAAGAAGGTTAAAAATAAAAAATGAGTATTGTTTCATTGTGTACGCCTGGGTGTACAGTGAAACACTGTTATTAATTTTGACTTACTGTATTTAGTGTGATTATTGAAAAAGTAAATAAAAAAATATATTAAATTTCAGACTATAAAAGTTTCTTTTAGGTTTGTCTTAGGTACTATTATTTATTTACTTAAAGATTAATCAGTCTCAAAAATTTTTAAATAACTAATATTACGTAGTTTTGTTAACATCGTAGTTAGACGTTAATCTTTTATCTTCCAATGACACATCACTAATATTTTTATGTTTTTTGACGTTTCGGAACAGTGTAGGATAAGACACATTGCACTGTTTTGCGGCTTTTTGTAAGCTTATTCCTTGTCTGTTAAGTCTTATAGCTTTAAGCATATTTTCCGATGAACCTACCCTTCTTTCTTAATGAAACACTGTTTTTGAAGCTCATTGTGTCCACCCTGCAACTGTGTCATTGTTGGACACCTGGGATATTTTATAATAACCTCAAAAAATTACCTACAAAAAACATACAATTTAATAGGTGAACTAGTTCACGTGAATCTATGATACATGTACATAGCAACGCAATACTGAGAAAAATGGAATTCACCATAGTATTTAACTGAAAAATCAAATACAACTTTAAAAAAATCTTACTTTTTAGTCAAAAAAAACCAAAATAGCTCCGCAGACACGTCATTTTACAAGCGGCGAGCATGCAAAGTAAGGCAGAATCGGGGGTGTACGAGGCTGTGTGGACTAGGCATACTGCATATCTGGCCACTTCGCATTTCAGAAATATGGCACTGTTTTATTGTGTACTACTGTTTCAACGTTGGACACCCGACCCTACATTATTTTAACAATTTTCCCGAACGCACCGTAAAAATAATTATTTTGATTTTTCCAGGTTCCAGAAAGAATTGAGCAGTATTCTCAACTTTCCAAAAATAATATAATGGAGCAGATCGGTGAAGCAGTAAGCAGACCACCGGACAAAACTTTGAAAAACGAAATACTACACACTGAAGTATTTGCGTTGAACATGGAGGTTGAAACGTTACGGTGGCAGTTAGCTCAGGTATATCAAATATGTCTGTTTTTATTCAGTTTACTTCCTATTGGTGCACCAATATAAATGTACAGTTAAAATAAACAATAAGTCCAAAAATACTTTTGTTGCGTACTGCGAACTCTTTCTGTGATGCTATGCGATGTACCTGCTTTGTGATTTTTTTCTTTTACTACTCATTCTTACCGCAGTGTTTATTTAACATGTAAATTGGTTTCGCCGCTAAAACCACCACTCCATCAGGTGGTCCGCTTGCCTGTTTGTCTGCCGTATAACATAAAAACATAGAATAGTACCACGATAAGTCCTAAGTGACTGCCAGTAGTAAAAATTATAAAGTGTGGATAATCTGTTCTTGCAGTCCTTGTCAGTCCTTCTAGTAAACAATCAGTTATTTGGTCACTATTGAACTTGAACTTGAACTTTTAGTTTGTCTAAAGTATTAATCAATCTAAAAATTTTCTTCCGCACTTCCTTTTTAATTGTTTTGCCCATTATTTAATAATATTTTACATTATTCACGAAAATAAACAATCCCACAGAAATGAAATTGTTATGACTTTTATGAATGCCGTTCTAAGGCGTTTAAAAAACTTGGCATATGTTGCCATACAGATATTTTTAATTTTTTTTTCTATTAAGCAATTAATTTTCAGACAGAAGCAAATAGGCAGATGCACATAGCGTTGCTGAAACAAATAGTGTCATGCCTGAACAAAGTAAAAGAGCACATTGACCAGAGCAAGGAGCACAGTGCGAAGCTAGACGCACCGTCCACGACGATGTTAGCTAGGTCCCTTGACTTCAGTGAGCTGCCGCGCTCGCGCTCCGTAGCCCACGTCAACAAGAACATCGAATATTCATTTAGTACTCCGAAAAAAGGGACCACAAGGAAAGTAAGAAAAGCAGTCAGTAACGTAAACAGCTACAAAGAATGCGGTATATGGTAAATGTCTTTCCTTTAGTTCACTAGATAGTTAGACTTGTAAGCGAAAGGTACCGAGTTCTAACCCCAGTGCCGCCATGTACCAATGACTTTTTCCTGAGTTGTTCCGGGCCCTCGTGCATAATAGCACTTTCGGGATATTGACGCCAAGATGATTATTATAAACATAAGAAGACTTAAAATATAATCATTTTTAATTACGTTACGCTCTTTTGTAACGCTAACATAGCTTTGCAAAGTAGCGTTTGTACTTTATTGCTTACTTCATGATGGAATAGTGTGGGTATGATTATAATACGCAATATTTTTTATACATTTTTAATATTGCCTAGGGAGGCATGCGGGCCGGCGGTCCACCTGATGGATAACGGCCACCGTCATCCAGGATATCTACAACCTAAGGGGAGTGAAAGCGGTGCCGGCCTTTGAGGTACTTGTAGATATGCCTTTTGAAGAACCCCATGTGCAAAGGAAAGACTTCGGGAGGGAGCTTGCACGTGCGTGGTAAAAAGGCTCGCGATTCGCGATGCTCGTACTTTAGTCTATTCTATAATGTTAGATAATACGCACGTGATTGTATTAAATATCTAAATTAATATTTTTTCGTTCATTTTAGGAGTCAGTCGAAGCTTTCCCTAAGTCCTGAGACGGAGCACAAGTTAAAATTAACAGAAGAAATGACGAGATTGATAGCGCTTGCCAGTACAGTGCTTAGTACGAAATTGCCCGAACTTGCTGTAACATGTAACGATAGCCACATAGACATAGATCCCTTATCAAATATTAATGAAGCGATTGCAACAGAGGTGAACAAACTATTTAGCCCCGCTATAGATCACAAACCCAAAGCCATCAATATACTACAGGATCATGCTAAGGAATGCGACAAGTTACCAAAAGACATTAGAAAAGCAAAGACAAAGCATTTAAATGATTTTCTCGATACGTCCATAAAATTAACACGTATGCGAAATGAATTCTGTGACACAAAAGGAGAAAAGATAGGGATTTTTGGCAAAGAATCAGAAGCATCTATTGAAGGGCTATCTAACCTTAAGAAAACTGAGTACTGCGCCTCCAATTTCATTGAAGATGAAAGTGGATTTTCATCAATGAATTCATTTCAAGAAATAGGTATACCTGTTATAAGTATAATACCACCCTCGCCGTGTAAAGAAATGAGTTATATGTCGGATTCGCCTATTAACTTAGAAGAAACTGAAAAATGGAAATCGGATACTTTAGAATTGGAAAAACAAAGTATGAAAGTTTTCTGGGTATAAGGAGTGTACACATACGTACTTATTTTATTGAGCAATACCAAAGCAGGTATTGTTGCAGTTTTAAAAAGTGCACGTGTGTTTCGGGTGAAATTCGACAAATATGTACCTAAACTTTAATTATTATCTATTGCACTTACAGTATATACATTCTAGTCCTATTCTCCGCTATATCAGAGTTTCGCAACCAGATATAAAAGACAGTTTTCGAAACTTCGTAGGTACCATCAAAGATCAAAGACGAGTCAAGCTATTAAAAACAAACTTAACTCAAATATGAGTAAAAAAGGTTCTTCACAAGAACCTACACTCCACACACTTCTGTTGTAGATTTTTGTATAAACAGATTTGCAGGTAGATTTAAATACGTGGCCTAATGGATGATAAACTGGTATGAGGATTACACTTAAGATGTCACATTAATATGTTAATGTTACGTACTGTTAAAAATCGTATTTATATGGTCTGAAATAAATTATTAATAATAATAATATAAAATGCCTTGAAATGGTTAACCCTGATTTTAACAGACCAATAACCCTTACGGCCAGCCTAATGGCTACTGTGGCCTGTGACATCATCAGATCAGGGGGTCTAAAAAGGCCACATTGCAAGCGTTTCATAATATGATTCATTTTAATTTGACACAAACTTATCTGCAGCGTCGCCGTTGTTGACATTGACATGACAATTCAAAATGGCGTCACTTAGTTCCAGCCATGGACTTACTACCCAAAGGGACTGCGCACTGCTTTGACTAAAACCGGGCAGAGCGAGAGTCACCATCGATAGTCCTGTGTCCCTTTCTAGTGTTGCCACCATTGTTGATGCAAATTCCGAATTACTTTTAGTACTTAGCGCGGACACCGACCTACCGATCAGGGCCAGGCAGAGTCGGACCGGGTGCAATCTGAAAGTCATATTTTCACCAGGGTCCAGCCCAAGGATTCCCTGCCTACTACTCGGAACCCATTGGTCCTAAAATACTAGTTTCTAGAGAGAAATTATAGTACTTGTTGATCTACATTTCGAATGACAGCTGTCAAACTTAAAACTGCAATAACTCCTAAACTATTGGTGCTAGAACACTAGTTCCTAGAGTAATATAATAGTACTCATCGAGATCTACATTTCGAATGACAGTTTTAAGTTTGACAGCTGTCACCCGAAATGTAGATATCGACGAGTACTATCACTTCTCTTTAGGAACTAGTGTTGTAGGATAAATCGTTACCGAACTCTTTAATCTGTTTTGTGGAACAAAAAGTCGTAGGTTGATAAGTATGTCGACTCGACGTTTGTCGGAGAAACGTTCAGTAGATCAAAAGGTATTTTGATAACTACTTTTCGGATTGTACGGATTACCCCATAATAATACCAAATTCACGGTAAATATATTTCTCCAATAATGGCAACACCAAACATGACACTTGTCAATTTAGAATGACGGTGATTATGCCAATAACATTATGTTTACACTGTTAGAAAGGGACAAAGGACTATCGATGGTGACTCTCGCTCTGCCCGGTTTTAGTCAAAGCAGTGCGCTGTCCCTTTGGGTAGTAAGTCCATGGTTCCAGCACTGGCCACCGCATCAGATAAGTTTGTGGGAGTCCAATATGAATCATAATATGAAACGCTAATGTGGCCTTTTTAGACCCCCAGCTGACTGATACCATAATATTGCATTGTCATCTAACTTACAAGTGTGTCCAAATTTTAATTCTATTGATTAACGGAAAGTGGGCAACTAGCCTGCTTGACACGCGGTGTCTGGAATATGGGACGGCGCAAGGGTGTCGATCACAGAGCAAAAAAAAATTTGCCTAGACTGGAAAGGGCGGTGACAGCTTTTTCATAAAAAAAATGCGTGTCAGGTCAGAGACAAAAAACATGAAATCTCCTTAATTTTCTGTCAGCATCAAATAAAAAGGGATGTTAAATCTGTCGATATATTCTTTCGATATGTTATATTCAGCAAATTACCGATATCGATATACTTAATAAAGTATTCCTAATACATCATCAGCTCAGTAGCACAGTTTTTTTACATTAGATACATTATGTTGTAATGTAAAAATAAAATGTTTTTTTACATTAGGTAGGAATGTATGTTATTTCATTAATGCTCTCGGGATCTGCTGAAGCTGATGATGTCTCAGGAATATTTTTGTTAAGTATATCGATATCGATAATATTGCTTGATATAACATATCGAAAGAATATATCGACAGAGTGAACATCCCTTTTTATTTGATGCTGACAAAAATTTAAGGAGATTGAATTATTTTTTGTCTCTGACCTTGCACGCACCTTGCGAGGCAAAGGCCCGACGGATGACGTTGAAGTCCGCGTGACGTGCGTCTGGTGCTCCTGCTGCACGACAAAACATGGTGGCCGAGCTGGTTGACAGGGCAGCCACAGCGGCAGTCGTATGGTTACATTTCGAAGAGTCTGCGAAGCAGCTGCATGACCTCATTCCGCCGGGCCCTTTCCGCCATCGGGAGACGCGATCCGGGCGAGCGCTTCATCCTTATGCCGTGGATATTCGAGCTATCCGCACGAGCCGCTTTGGCTCGACTTTTATAATGCGTACGGCTAAGAAGTGGAACACGTTGCCTGCGAGTGTGTTTCCTGATCAATATAATCTTGATGCCTTCAAGGCTAGAGTGAATAGGCTGTTCCAAGACGGGCATGCTCCATCTTCGGCCGCATCGTCACTTACCAACCACCACTTACGTCAAGGTGAGATGGTGGTCAAATGACAGTCTTGTAAATCATAAAAAAAAATCCTGAACGTGGCACGGTCAAGTAAAGTGCTGATGTTTCGTGAAGGTATTGTCTGGACTTGCGACTTGGAGATGCCCGACCCCTACTCAGCAGCAGCCAGAAGACGAGCACGCACTGCAGAGTTAAAAGTTTACGTTTAAAAGTTTATTTCGCACCAACCTACAGAACGATTCGTCCCATAGCCGCTGCGAATGAGAATTAGTGGGTTCTGCCTCCTGGCAAGCCAACTGCTGCGCGACTTTGATCTCTGTAGGGACTGCGACATGTATACCGAGTACAAAATCGCTGGCAGGGAGATACTCAACACTTTGCGAACGCCCAGACCTCCATAGCAAAAAGGCAATGATTCCTGGTCCCAGGAAGAATTATCCAAATTAAAAAGATTCATGGTGTTATCTAGGAGTTTTATAAGAACGGGATGTTTCCAAAGCTGACAACAACGAAAAAGGTAGGTACATGTGTTTTGAAACAAAATAGATTATAGCAAAAGCCATGTGTTTGTTCATTCTGAGAAGGCGATCGGAAATTGAATTGAAATGTTGAATTTTGTGGTCCACAAAATGGTTCAGTAATACGTCAAAAATAAGTGATCCTAGAAGGTGAATATTAGTTTTGTTGACGACTGCATTGTCAGCTAGGGCATTAAATGCAGCAAAAACAGCGCCTGCCGACGGACAAGATTCAGCGATGTACAACTCTAAGAAAATCAGGCTCAAACCTATGGCATTGAACTCTAGGGTACAGTCATCTAAGTACCAAACGTTTAATTTTGAATTTAGTTTTTCAAATATGGGGTGTATTGCCAGGCTAAAAATGGCCAGCCTAAGAGAGTCACCCTGCTGGCAGCCCACCACTGAGTGCAAAAGGGAGCCGTTGTGAAAAAGGTTGGTCAGCTTTTCGTAACATTGTTATAGAAATTTGTAGGCGGCCGGCAACTTTGATTTAACTTAGTGGAGCAATTGAACATGACAGTAACTAAGAACATGTACAGTGGCTTCGCAGCCTCCTTTAGAATCCCTTTAGACTGAGCGCAGAGACCCTACAACAGAGCTTAACTGTCTGTTCTGTAACTGGCGACGGTAGGTGATGCCTACCGCTATGAGACGAATGCCCCCGTCCTTTTTAAAGCTATAGCCAACCTTATTAGGTTGGCACCATGCGGGGTATCTACAACCGTGGACCTTACCGCGCCCGACAGCAATATATATTTTTCGATACCCACTGAGAGGGGTATCAAACTGAAGGCCTTTAAGAGGTCATTTCAAAAACATACATAATTTATATACTTTGAAGTAGTTTGGAAAGACAAATGTCATCAAAAGTAAAATTTTTACAATGTAGGTTATTACGTCGAAAAAATGGTACCGATCATTAAACTAAAAAGTGGATAATATAATAATTGTTCTAAAACTAAAAATTCCGACAGCTATTAAAAAACTGAAAAGTTAAAAACAAACAGAATGTGGGAAGTAAATGGGTGTATGTACCTAATGCAAATGTTACTTTAATTTAAACTTGAAAGCGGGTATCCATGTCCACCTATTAGTTGGGGTCCATTGAGCATCGATGTATAGAGACAGCTAAAATTTTGCGTCGAGCAAGGCCACTTGGCATAGACGTTATATGGACCAAACTAAACTCAAAAAGCCCGTTAGCCACGCTCGACCCCCCGTCAGAGGGGGGCAGGAGGGGGTCAAAGTACCTGACACGACGCATTCGAAAAAAAAATCTAGTGGCCACATTTGACATGCAAAGCCGAGTCTGGTGTCGTTTTCGGATAAATCGATGATTGCCGATTCATTGGGCATAACATTTTTGTGGGTATTCATAGACATAAAAATGCGTAACGCCTAAAATTATATACAACCATTATTAAAAAATTACAAAGAGACCGTATTCAGATTTTTATAAGAAAAAAGATACTCACAAAAAGCACATTTAAAGTAGATTATAAAAACATAAACATCAAATAACTTATTCACTAATATAATATGTTGAAAAAAAATTATTAAACGGACGTACCGCCTATGCTGTGGCCCAGGCGAAATTCAAATACGAGGTAGAAGAAATTTCCAACAAGCTGATTGTTAATTTATTTTATATCTTACATGTCCGCATTATGTAAAAAAAGTCCACACCTGTAGTCATGCTTTTGGTGTGTTGTTTGTACATATCTCGAAAACAGTGCATTCTTTGGGAATATGGTCTGTTACTAAATAAAAGATCAAATTTCGTTGTACACATTTTTATATTCCCAATGCCTTTTAATTTATTTTCGGCATTCATTCACCGTCTCTCATAGGCACGATCTGTAAAATGGATATTAATTATTCAAAATGTTTTGTTATTAAATAAATATATTGTTTTTGTATTCCTTACTTTACTGCTTTATACATAGTGATGATGAATTTTTGAATGTCAGGGTCTGCTTTATCATAGTTTCCTTCATAAAGAAACTTCAACCCCTGTGTTGCATTGGGGTATGCTTTCCATGTCTCATAGGCGGTTTTTGCCCCTCCCGTTAAACGTTGACGTCGTATCGCACCCTGTAAGTGAGTGGAACAACGGCAGGATGTGTTTTTTCGGGACCTAAAATAATAAAAGATATTTGCTTAAACACCCAGTTATACAGCCATGTAAACCTTCAATTTTTTATACCACTAGGGTGGCAAACAAGCTTATGGCCTGCCTGATGGTAAGCAGTCACCGCAGCCTATGGGCGTTTGCAATACCAGGGGCAGAAATAAATTTATTTTACCATCACCTTTGGGCCAGCTGTTTTCTAACAATCCAAGAAATATTTTCAAAACATGCCAAGTTCTCCAGGTAGGAGACAGGTTAGTAAATTTTTGTAAAACATGCAGCAAATGTCTCTTAATATACTCATACATAACGTGAAAAAGTCGATTTTAAAAATATTAACAATTAAGTACGATTTTTTTAAAATTTTTAAACTCGTTTGAGATTCAGAATTTTATTATTGTGTTTTGTGATATTATCTATGTTATTGATGCTCACACGCTTCCTATTTCAATTCTTTAATACCCTTTCAACATCGACGTCTATCTTTCAATATCGCGCTATATACACTCATTTACTTCCAACATATGGCTTGTTTTTAACTTTTCAGTTTTTAATAGCAGTCGAGGTTTTTAGTTCTGGAACTACTTTTTGTATTTAATAATTAAAAATTGCATTTGCATATAAGTCAGATGACAATGCAATATTATGGTGTCTACGCTAATACTAAAATGATGATAGAGATGGACCGAATATGGCCACAGGAACAACTCTATAGTGTTTGGGCTCGTTGTATGTATTTATCTTGACGAGGGGACTCTGTTCCCAGGTCAGAGGAAGATTATTCTCAGGGTCTGTTGATGTAATCGGATTGTGATGAATTAAAAAGGTACAGTAATTTATTAATACGATAAGTAAAGTTATAATGTCTAAAGCTAGAAGCTGGTATGGAAAACCTTATAAAAACGCTTAGGTAGCAATTAATGGTGACAAAATTATAGCAAGGCATGGGCAAGGCACACGTTATTGTGAACAATCTACATGCAAGTTTGGAAACTTATACAATCGCCTACTCTCATCAAAATTCAAAATCTATAGTGTGCTTTTACTCAGAACTCCGATACTTACCCTGGGTTGTAATGTCAGTACCTATGTTCTTTTATTTAAGTTTATTTTATAAATCATATGTGGTACGGAACAATAGCGACAGTATCAGAGAAGGAACAGGTTTCCAAGTAAACGGAATATAGCGACAACGAATAAAACGTTGTAGCAGCGATCTCGATTCCAGATAGCTTCTACAGAGGTCAGTCAGAGATATTTTAATACTGGAGTATAAAATAAAGACCATAACATTTTCTGTAAAACTTTACATGCCCTACCTATGATGTTTTTATATAGATATCGTATTGTTTATATTCTCAATATGCGAATTTAACATTTTTATGATCAAATTGATGCTATTTTCTTATGGATCTGAAATAAAGGCTTAGACTTACATTTAATTGACTTTTCATACCCTTTCCCACACCCTTTCCACTTAATCTTTCAGGCCAATTTACCAAGAAACGCTTCTCCGAAACTAAAACAATCTTTCACTGAGGTTCAATGAGGGAATAAGGGATACTAAGGCCCAATTGTACTTTTATAAACAAAATGTTTTACTTTGAAAACTATGGCCAATAAATGTGTGGTAGAGACTGGGCACATTTATATGTGAATTGATCTACAAAACAATGGCGATAATAATATGGTAATAATACGATATTTATAGCCCCAGTAGTAGGTCCTTTATCCGCTCAATGGGGGATTTTAAGACGGCTACTTTAAATAGGAAAAGTATAGTTCGACCGTGCCTCACTAGATGGCGCTACTTACACAGGATTCTCAAGTATTGAATTTGGTAACCAAAGTTACTCGGAAAGATGTATCGTAACAGATACTTAGTTTTAGTACCTTCTCTGGAAGAAAACGCAAAATGTGTACATTTTTATATACTCGTATCTAACGGTCTCATTTTGATTTACTTTTGAGAATCGTGTCTAATCAACGCGATCTATTACAATTGTTAGAACTATTTTTTCTTTTTAATCGGCTCTTGGAAAATCTCCCATTCAATAGCACAAAACAGTAAACTATACACCAAGAGGATTTTTTTTGGGGACGTATCCTGTGATTATGCCAAATACTGTCCTGAGTCTCTTGCGAGATCTAGCAGTCTGTTTTGAGGATCGTTGGGTCGCCACCAAATATGACTGTCTACAAACGGATGTGCTATGTCAACGCATGTTTAGTCGTCCATGAGCCAGTGGCGGACTTACACCCGGTTTCTGAAACGCTTGTCAAATCATTGATTAGCTAACAGACTGTCACATTTAATAAGCTGTTAAATCACAGTGGGTTTCTGAAAGGCCAACCAATCTAAAATTAGCTAATCGACCATTAACAAGAGATACATTTTTTCTTCTGACTACCCCTGCTAAAATCAGTCAAATTCATTCACTCATATATGTTTTGTTTCTGTCTAACGCATTGATTTGTCTCTGTCCCTAGCGGCCTTTTGAAGCCAAAATCGAATGTGTTATTCAACATTTAGTTACTTTTTAGTTTACTTAATGAATGTACGACTAAAGAATGCAAAGAAGTTCATTACAGTTCATAAGATGCAGTATTAAGTTAAAAACTGAAAATTACTACTTAGGTTTTTTTCGAAATTTTGCTCCGAAACTAACAAAGAACTCCACGACGCGGGGTTCTGCACTGGAGCTCGCTGCCAACTGGGAAGCAGAAAGCACAAAAACCAAGTACGATCACGCTTACTGCACGATCTGACAACGTTACGTTTTGGAGATACTAATGGTGGCTAACTGTGTACTACTGGTTCACTGTTCGACATCTCACCCTAAGGCAAACTACAAGTTAACAAGTAGGAAAAATTATCGAATCAAAGTAGGTAGAGAACACAAAGGACACAAGAAAATAAAAGTTTAAAAAGAAAACATTTCAATAAAATTCGTAAAAGTGTTGACACCAAACTTCCGTCCTGGCAGCTCGCTCAAAATCATAGAGAAAAAATGTTATCTCCAGAAGCAGAGAGTACATACCGAGTTTCAATTCGAGACAAAATGTCACACATCTTTATGACACACACACTAAGGCAAATGCAGGGACGAAACAAAGCAGCCCATATGCAGATAAGTTATTTTTTACTATGAATTTCTATTCCGTAACAAACATAAACAAATCAGACTTGTTTATTTATATTGTCACTATAATAAAAATGCAATGAAGGTGCCGACGTCGTCGTCAGACTATATACGTCTAAGTTCCTGGGGTTCGCGCAGTTCGGATCGCTGTGAAAGTGTAAACAATTAACTAAGATACCCGCGGGAACATAACGCGGGAGATAATATTATGTTAATCAGTGATAGTGAAAGAATTCTTTGAATGGTTCCAGTAGTTTTTGGTTTATGAATAAACAAAAGTATAAGTCTTTTCTGTTTATCATCACTGCCCGTAACAGTCTACTACAGGACTTAGGGCCTCTCTCACGAAAGGGGAGGTAATTGCCATAATCTCCACGCTTGGCAGGTGGGTTGAAGATCGCAGTGTTATAAATATAACATTTGGGGTGTAGCGGGGTCCCCTCGTAGCGTTGAACCTCACCAGCCGCCTTCCCATGAAGTGTGAGCCTAATTGAGCTACGGGATTCCCGTAATTTCTCACCAGTTGCTCCAAGTAGTTGTTACACACGCAGCGGCCACACCCCGGTACACCACGTCGGCTCGTGGGCGCAACCTGGTCGAGAGATGCTTGGAGGCTACGGCAAAAGGGCGGAACTGCGAATATCTCTCACATTGTGTCGAAAGTTTGTCTTGGCGTGGAAGGCAACTCATCGCTGATATCGAAAGGAGTTTTGGCGGACACTGCAAGGCAAGCAAGCAAGCAAGGCCATGTGGAGGGCCTAGGGCGGCAGTAGAGATCTTTAGAAACTGTCGGCCAGACACTGCATCTAACATCACCTCTGATCGTAACGGTCCACCGTTCCATCAGGTATAGGGATAGGTCAAGGGAAGACGAGAGAGTGCATATGTGCTAGCGCGATCACGTGTGCACTTAAATATTTCCTGCGCAGATGATCCGAATCGATCACGGATAGACAATTTTGGCGAACTCACACTTCTACCTTTATGACTCTCACACACAAATGAGTAAACCAAAACCTTCATACATACATGGCTTTGACATGGCAAACTCGTGATCGAAACTTTATCGTGATACGATTGACTCGCCTTGCAGAAACGAGCGCTCAGGATAAATTCGGCAAACGGATGAAATAAGAAAATATGCCCTCTGGACCTGTACCTCTACTATGAGTTTTTTCCCGTTTACTGTACAGGGGCCTTACCATGAACTCTTATAGCAGGATCTAAACAGAACTGCCCTGCTTAGAACGAGACAGCGCTATACGTGTCACATAAGCTTGTCTCGTTCAAACCGAAAGCAATTCTGTTTAGGTCCTGCTATAAGAGTTTATGGTAAGCCCTCAGTAAACGTAAAACAGTTTCTATGAGAATTCGTACAGCGCCTCTATCGGGCAGTAGCGGAACTAAAATCCGTACCATGAGTTCCTATTGGTTCATTTACTTTACCACACTGGACATGAATCTGGATCTAGACCAGAACTTTTTTATACCACTAAGATAGTAGGTTCTATAAAAGCATACGCGCGATACAGTCGCGCGTGTGCAAAGCGCCCTACAAAAAGTTGTTGTGTGCCATCTCTTAAGTGGCTGACAGACGTGCGAGTAAGTACGCGAACTTGTGACTCGACGACCTTGCTCGGTCGTGTGTCAGCCTAAGTACGCGTACTTTAAAACCGCCGAGTAAGTTTGCCGGCGATCCCACATGTTTCATTTTTGCTCGTAGCTCGCAGCTCGCGACGTCGGTTCAGTTGTATTTGTGCATAAAATTTTGTTTCAGTTTAATTAACTTTATGGTTTTCTGTTGCGAATTTGACTGATTATCGAAGCTATTGACTCAAATTATTCACGGAGTTCATTCAAAAAGCGAGCCGAAATAGTTCGTGGACTTAGAAATCACGTACTTTAAGTTCGTTCGTCTATCACCTACGTCGAGCCAAGTAAGTCCCCAAATTCAAAACCGCGTACTTCAAGTTCGTATGTGTGTCGCCTACATTTCGTAGAAGAATTGTACACAAAAAACACAAAATCCGACCCTGTTACCATCGATATATTTCAATGTCTATTTAGACACGGAAATATAGCTTTATTTGCCAATTATTAAAAGTCTGTGTTTATTGGCATGCTGTTTTATAGTAAAGATTTTTACCTAATGCAAATTCACACTATTACGACCCAAATTTTTGTTACAATTTCTAAAATTGATTCCTGATTACCGCGACCACAAATGTTTACTTACGTGTGAAAGGATACACCAGGAGTAAATCTATATTTTGCATTATCACAGAGATATGCACTGCACTTTACCATATTTGAAGTTTGAGCAATTAAAATTTTATTGTCATAATTTTTTTAAAACGACGTTTTTAAAGAAACGTCTGCGGGCTTACCATGAACTCTTATAGCAGGACCTAAACAAAACTGCCCTGCTTAGAACGAGACAGCGCTATGCGGGTCACATAAGCTTGTCTCTTTTAAACTGAAAGCAATACTGTTTAGGTCCTGCTATAAGAGTTCATGGTAAGCCCCCAGGTCGATATTAGCTAGAGCAACGTGGTGAACGTTCAAAACATTGCGCTCGTCACTTTCTGACAGGCTCGTTCCTATAGGTGAAAAAACGGGATAGCAAGATTTATAATAATTCGTAGAGGGTGTATATTCTGTGTGATTCTTGATCCTAGTAATCTTTGTAGTGAGCGAACAGGGAATGAGGAGTTTTCCAGTAGGTATTGTCAGTTAGTTTCAAAAAGCATCAATAGATGGCGCTACTACAATTTTGGTAATCTTTTTTTTAATCTGTATGATGGTGGCAGTGATTTTATGCAACCAACTACTACTAAACTTAATAATAAATTGTTTCTTAATATAAACATAACATGAAATATTTATATAAGTTGCCACTATGTTCCATTATTATTACAACCTCAAAATGGTTGAAAACTATTGACAAATACAATATTATTCAATACAACGTCCCCAGTGTTTATATCCTCTTTGCTAAGAAACTATTTCAAGCGATTATCATTTACCAAAATTGTCGGAGCGCCATCTAGTGAATTGTTAGGAATGCTTTAGATACCTATTGGAAAACTGCTCATATTTGTGATTTGTGTTTAGTCTGTTATGTCTATGCTCAAAATAAAAGATAGAAAAAATAATAGATCATCAAAGCCATAGAGAAATAAATATATATCTGTGATGAAATCATGGATGAACTGAAAATATAGAATAATGTAAATAACCTTTTTACTACATACAAGACTAAACATACGTCATTAAAAAATGTATTAAAAAGTAGAAACAAAAATGTGACATTGTCAATCACAAAATTCAAAATTGCATAATAAAAATTGCTTTTAGATAAATTTATAAAAATTTGATAAAATATATATTTTAAATCCAATCAAAATTATTAGTGAAAATGGTCAATGGACGCTCTAAAAGTGATACTGGGCATGGCGTCCACGCCAAGCCATCCCTCCACGCGAAGTCTTCCCATTCCCATGCGAAACTAGATGAACATGAACATGAACACGAACCACCGAAGATACCTGATGTAGAGCTCATTGTAGATGGATTTGGTTTCATGCCAAAACGTATTAAAAGACACCACGATTCGGCAAATAATGTATTCGACAAGGCTGCTAAAGATGATTTGTCATCGGAAGAAGAGGAAGCTGAAGAAGAGGAAGAATCCGATGCTTTCGGCGCTGCTTCAACTAGCAATATAAATATCGTTCGGAGGTATACATGGAGGACAAAAAACAGAATGATCGTTCAGGTACCTTTCTTTACCCTGGCTTATACATTGGCCTACCATTTCATCAAAGTACCGGTGCGTCACAATCACTTTTTTCCGATAATCGACATGGCTTAATGGCTTACACCTAGCTAAATTCAGTCGTCTAAATTCGGTAGCAAAAGGCGTGAGAGCAAGATCAAAGTGGAATTTATTGCTAATAGAATAACGTGTCGTTCCGCTTTCAAAAGGCGTGATACAAAAATTTACTTTATTCTATGAGTGAGTAATACATTCCACTGTAATTTTGCTCTTACGCTTTTTGCAATAAATGTTTGCTTTTTGGTATATAAAGCCTCATGAACTTGCATCGGTGTATATAGGTCACTGCTCTGTGCACTTGCTTGACAATGGTTTGTTACCTACTGTTTTAACTTTTATGAACAACCGATACCTTGACATTGAATATCTCGAAATCTGTAGGATTTATTAGTATGGTCCGATGCAAAAAATAATGCAATTAAAGAGATCTTCGAAATGTCATGTGCGTCAATTCTATGCACATACTTTTATTTTTAATACTAACTGTTTCTTGGTCCAGTTTCTTTTAATATTTTTGAAAAAATGGCGGTAATTTTTTTTTCGTAGGTGCGGTTTATAATTTTTCGCAGGCATTACCCTAGCAAAAGCCAAATATTAAAACTACAATAATCTGTATGTTTCTGTAGATATTTATTATACAAATTTACTGTAAAATCCTTCGATAAATGAAAATAATTCAATAAAACGTGACGACTTTTGCATAATTGTAATTAATTAACTTGATTAAGCGTGTTAAAAATTCTTTAAATCACGTTAATTTTCTCAGGTCATCACTTATGGAGCGACAATAACATCCATACAAGTTCCTAATAAAAAAGGTGTTCCTGACGATATTGTCGCTGGATTTGACACTCTTGAAGGTACAGTCAACCCTACAATATTCTACAAAAACAGGAAGATACTGCAAATTAGTCATGGCAGTTGCATTATCTTCGATAGTTGTAATGTAGTATCTACATGTATACGAACGTTTTGATAGTGTCTCTACTAAAGATACCTGATAGGTAGGTACTAGCTTATTCCCGAGACGTCGTCCGCGTGGAAATAGGTTAGCTTTTGCCCGATATGCTATTTTAAATGTATTGTATGAATGCGAGTACTGCAGGTAGATCAAGCTGTATCTCAGGTTCTACTTACCCGAATTAGATTAAACATTAGATTGTACCCTGGACTTCAAGCTACCAAACTATCAAAACCGAATCAAAATCCGGCCTATGAGAAAATATTCTTCACTTATGGGTTCCTCCAGATGTTTAGATAGAGGATACCTATCCAGGGTCGCAAGCCTTTGTATAAGATTATAATATTTATTTTCTTTGATAACTTGCAGAATATTTTAATCCGAGAAATCCCTATTTCGGTTCTACAATTGGTAGATACGCAAATATTATCTGTGATGCTTCAATGCAAATTCGGCCCTCTGGTAAAATATACTTACTTTCCACTAATAAGGGCCAGCATCACTTCCACGGCGGGTACATTGGATTTGATAAGGTATTTTTGGGTTCATATTTGGTATTTATTGAAATTAATTTTTATATATCTATGGCTGGTTTACATTGGTCAAAGACAGTTCATCACTCCGTACAGCGTACTGTCATGCGTGTTTCATACTAAGTACAATATATTTTTAGGTTAATTGGCGTTCTTATGTGACGGGCAACAAAGTGATAATGAGCCACGTGTCCAGTCGATTCCATGAGGGTTACCCCGGTACAGTTATGGCCCAGATCTCCTTTGAAGCCACTTGCGATAACACTTTGAAAATCGAAATGAGATGCACTGCCACCGAGCCCACGATCATCAATTTGAGTAACTCGCCGTATTTCAATCTAGCCGGACATGTAAGAATATTTTAGTTGCATCCAATTACCTCGAAACTCGATTTAAGTATTACCTACCTAATAGACTGTGAGGGTGACGTAGGTTATCCTACGTCAAATACAAATACTTTATTAGTAACAGAGTTACACGTCAAAGCGGCAAGTTGGCGTCATCGAGTACCTACAAGAAAAAATCCACTTTGTACCTACCTATTGACTTTTAGTAGACCCACAAATTGTTGGTCTACCCGTGTACGACTTGGCAAAAAATATTGTGTTTATTTTAGTTGAAATGGTTTTTTTAGGAGCTTGGGTAAATTTTGCACATTTACGGGCGCGCCTGAATGAACTTACCCGCTCTACTTTAATGTTTACTTGTTATTTTCAGCACGCTGGGAAAGACGCTATGTACGATCACATATTTACAATAAATGCTGACAAATATACGGTCATGGATGACAGTGGATATGTTACAGGTAGGTCCTATGTCTTGCTGTTATGTCAATTTTTTTACTGGTTTTCAACAACACAAGTTTAATCGCTGTCGGTCCAGCTGTTATGCAATCTCAAACATAAATTCGATGGTTGACTTCATTGCTTACTAGCGTGGTTGCTTAGCGCTGTAGGTAGAGCTCACGAGACGTAGATAACAGAGATTAGAGATGTTATATTATTGTAAATAATTAAGTTCCTAAATGTGTTCGTATTATAGACATTCGTATTTCTCATATACTTAAGTAGGTACTGCGCAGAGCTCTAGAGCATCTAATGTTTCCATCAAAGTTTCTATGGACGCACAAAGGAAATATTACTCTAGAGTGCACCATTAGAACAGCCAACATCTTTAGAAAATGTGGTCAGTTAACCTGACGTCAAATAACTGACTACTTAGTAGGTACCTACTTAAATTTAAATTAAATACGCTTGGACAATTTACACAGCTTCATCCAGCTTCTAAATACCTAAGCAAAGCCTATGTTATGGGAAAACTGATGAACTACTTACATATATATTGAGCCGCTCTGACGGAAAGCGTCCAGATGGGCACACACTCATCCCTTGGCAAAGAGGGAAAGGCCTGGTGTGAGACGCGACGTTTGTGAGTACGTTCGCGACTTCTTACTTGAGAAGTACACGATGGAACCCTGGAGCAGCAGCTGAAGCACCGGCGAGCCTCAAACAGGCCAAATACGCCGGGTTGGAGGCAGTGTACGAATTTGTGCCGTTCGCTGTAGAAACAGCGGGTCCTTGGTTCGCAGCGGCTAAAAATTTATGCCGAGAGCTGGGTCGCCGGATGAGACGTAGGGGTCTGGACACAAGGTCTGGACACTTTTTGGGCCAGAAAATATCTCTGGCTGTGCAACGAGATAACGCGGCTGGAGTATTGGGTACATTTGGCAGGGAGGCTTTTCGTGGGGGCGTTTTTAATTGACGTTGTACATAAGTTAAAACTGTTATATTAAGTGTATTTTTATGAAGAATATTGAACATTATTTTGAATATGCACTTGTGAGCCATATACGCTAATACATTTTTAGCGTTACAAATCGGTCATTAACTTTATAAATACATTTAAATCAATTATAATTAGGCTCTGTATTTAAATAATTTCTTCAACGTGATCGCTTTACGCCAGACAATATTTTTACAGAAGACGCATATTGACCTACAGTTTGAGTAGACGTAATCAGAGGTAATAATTGTCTCATTGGCTAACAAACCGCGAAAACTTAATTAAAACTCGATAAAGTATGATATGAAGTACTTGTAACACCAAAAATGTATGGTATATGGAAAAATATGGGGTAGTTCTATAGTCAAGCTCGCAAATGTAACTAAACATCGTTTAGCCAGCGCCAAGCCAGCCAGTCCACGGCCTACGCGCCGCCGCGCGCAGTATTTCCACGCTTTTCGGTAATCCCGCTAGTCCAGCGAAAGCGGGATCCCCCGCAAAATTTTCGACCGAGATTAGTCCAGTTAAGTGTATGCAGGATCCCGGTATCCCGGAATTGCATTCCCTAATTCTAGGTAAGTATTTATTAGAATTCAAATCGGTGACGGAGAAAAATTGAAATATCTCACATGTTTATTATCTGATCGCAATTATAAAAATTATTTTGTATAGCTTTTAATGTGTCTTTATTATCTTAGTACATTGTTTAGTTCTAAAGTTACCCGAAAAGTTGTTAAAAATTACAAACAGATTTATTTTTTCAAGATTTTTTTATTAACAAAAATATATCTCAAACTATAATAATATATAGTTCAATGTATGGACAATATTGTAGCACAGTTAATCTGCTTCATTTGATGCCCCTTACATACAGTCTGTTTTAAAGGCAAATTTCAAATCGCGACGGCGGCCATCTTGATGACGTCACAGCTGGAGAACCAAGCACTTTAGAGATTGTCTCCTGGCTGTTTTTATTCAGAATAACATACTTAACAATATACTAAAAGATGGTGCTGGTTTCCGGAAGTGAACCTTTTTTCAGTTGAGGGAAAGGACTAGTGGTCTATGATACGGCATAGAATATCATCTTCCCATATCTGTAATCCTAAAAAATCGTGCTACATACGAAAGAATATTTAGAAAAAAATATATGGGTTGCTTACTCTCACCCTGGTCCTTCTATGGGGTTGTCATGGAGACAATCTACCATCACCTGTTATTTTATATGTCAAATGAAAGTCCCTAAATTGCCCTATCCAACAATGAAGTCCGGAAGTGAACTATTCGGGCCATATTTAAAGCTAAGGGAAGAGACTACAAACTATCTGACCCGATAACAGCGTCGCTGTTGTTGGAATCGACATGAAATTTTAACATTGGCGACAGTTAGTTCCAGCTTTGGCCACCGGGTCAGATAAGTTTAAGGCACTGTAGGTCTCTGATGGGATCATGGTTACACATTTAGTTGCCTGCAGGTTTTCCCACGAGGTTAGTTTTGAACTGATGTTTAAATCTCAGAAAAATTGTACTTCATTCAAATCAAATCGATCTCGGTCGATACTATTCAGTACCCATCCCCTCGCTTAAGAGTCACACCCGTTAGTTGCGCCGAGACTTTACTGCGGCTGCTGCCATGTACCGATAACTTTTTCTGTGTTACTTATGTGTTTATTATTTTTATTAGCCATTTCTGTCATACTGCAGGGCAAAGGCCTTCCTATCTTTCTTCAATAACTCACGACCTACAATGCCTATATGGTCTAATCTTTAGAAAAGGAATCTGGGTCGTCCCGCCGTCTGCCTGGGCCTGCCACGGTTTCTTTCATTCCGTAAATATTTAAGCTTACAATTCGTTCGACATGTGGCAAACGTGTCCAGCCCAGACTCACATAAGTTTGGCACACCCATGACCCACATCGTCGTTTTAGTTTTGGAGCGCAGTACACTATTTTTTATGCGGTCTAACAATTTGACTTCCAATATACTGCGCTCAATAGCTTGCTGGAAAACCCCGAGTGTGGATTTCTGAAAGAAACCTAATTTGTCCAAATAAAGGTACCTACTCATGAAAGTACTCAATCTCGGCAGTAACTACAATTCCGCAGGTTGATGTACATGTACATCATTTATTATTTTAGAAGGATTTCTATGTTATTTGGTATATTAGCAGAATTACCTATAGGTACCTATAATTACTGGCCTGGCGCGACTTCGTTCGCTTGGTGTCCTGCTCCTACCCTACCCCTACTCTACTCTACCCGTGCCCTGCACTTATCGTTTTCTTCTTACATACAAACCTTGTCCTGACAATTACAAATAAATAAACATTAATTAGTCAAATAGGTTTTCTTTCAGAAGTTATGCGTTAAGTTATGCACACGATATATTTTTTCTTAAGTACTAGTTGGTCCGGCGCGACTTCGTTTGTGTGTTAGGTACTCCACCCCTACCCTATTCTACCTCCACCCTGCAACCTACACCTATCTACCTTTACCCAACTATTTTTCTTGCTGACAAACCTTCCCCTGACAATATCAAATCCAAAAAAAAGAAACTTTCAAATCGGTCCAGCCGTTCTCGAGTTTGAGCGAGACTAACGAACAGAAATTTATTTTTAGGGTTCCGTAGTAAACCAATGAAGCCTTTCATTGTCGCCATGTTCGTCTGTTTGGTTAGAGAGCTGAAATTTTGTATGATTGTTTAAGTACCTCCTCTACACGTAAAGCAAATTTTGGAAATGCGTAAATACACACATCCACGCACGCACGCACACACATTGCTTTGCATTGCATTGCATTGCTTTGGTTACTTAGGGGCTAGGTGGCGCTGTGTGAATTGTCCAAGCATATTTATAAATTTTATTTATGTATTCCTGTTTAGGAAGTGTATGAAATTCCTAAGAAATGTAAATATTAAAATTTATTTCACTTATAAACTCTCTCATATTCGTTTAAGCTTTCCGTTTTGGACATATTTAGCTTCAAAGCGAATTTTTTTATTAGATTCTCGTTAGGGGTGGTCAGGTTTAGAGCACAACCAGGATATTGACGTCAAAATGATTATTTATTACATTATTACACAGTTGTATTATAACATTATCAGGAGAGAAGAAACTGGTCGGAGGTACAGCTTTGGACTTTAGGGTGCCCCGGATATTAAAAGTGATGCTCCCCAAAATACCATTAGGCGGATACGACATGAACTACTGCGTCACTCAGGGCACCGAGCAAGACGTCACATTCCATGCCAGGTACGAATTCAGATTTAATTCAAATTGTCAAGTTTAAATAAAGGGTATTGGATACGATCTCGGCGATCGTATCCATCCATATAGGTGCCCATATTGATTATCACCTACTCATCGCCGACAACGCCACGGGAATTATAAACATCAAGCGTTAAAAATCTAATACTTTTTGTCATAATTTTTTTCTTATAAAATAAATACAAAAAAGCACAGAAAATTGGAAATGTAAGTTTATGATAAGTAATACATTTTTGTATATCCGTTAAAGTTATTCGAAATTTATTAAACCAATATTAGCAAAAATATTGTCTTTTTCTGTCACTGAAATGATTTTAGTCATTATAAAACATATTTTAGTTAAAATAGGTTTTGTTAAACATCAAATAACTTTTATAGATAAGACCATAAATATCTATCTGATAGGTCAATATTTTAAAGATAAAGACGACGACTATTCAACTCCTCCTTATATTCGGTGTAGGGGAAGGTGGCCTAGAAAGGGTAAGTTTCGTGCGAGGATAAAAAAACAACTAGCAATGTGGTGAATATCTTAGCTTGATTTAGTTTATAAGATAGGATGTTTATTAAACTTGAAAATAAAACACTATTTTAAAGCATTTTCTATCAAATATTTTATAAATAGAAAAATAAGTCTATAATAGTAGTTTATGCAACTGTCATATAAAAGGGGGTATTAAAACATGAGTGTCTGTTTATCTGATAATATGTTGACACGAGTGTTTTAATACCTAATTATATGCAGTTGCATACACTACTTTATCTACACTCGTATTTTTATGTTAAAATATCGTACCTATAATTTTCTCAACTTTGCTGGAAGTAAGCTGCGAGTCAGTTCTGTTGTATCTACGCGTCGAGGATATCAAGCGGCGGGAAATTCACTTTACTACTTTCACATTTATCTATTTATTTGCTTAAAATAAGAAAAAACATTCACAAACACAAATTACAACAATTACAAAAAATATTTTGTTTAGCGGGAAAATAAACACAGAATATAAAGTATAAACAGGAAAATTTAAATTTTGAATTTGAATTTGTTAAAGACATCTAGGTATTCAGCCTACATTTGACCGTGTCCAGGCGCCCGACGCGAATTTAAAAAATATAAGTGTTGCATAATGATTAAAAAGTTATTTTACGTTACAGCTGTCATGAAATTTGTATGGGAAATGCTGTATCGAAAAGTAATTTTTTAAAATTTTATGGTCTGGCGTGATAAAAGTGTACCCTTAAACGACTGTTTTCGAATATGTAATTGGAACATTACGCTATGAGTGTAGATAAAAACACGTTTTGCCCGCATATGAGCTTAAAACGGGTATCTGATTTGGGCAAAACGGGTAGACGTCATAATTTTTAGGATAGGTAAATCAAACTTAAAATGTAACAAGTAGGAAAAAACACTGTTCCTACCGACTATAGTTTATCATTTCGACTGTAAGCATTTAACATTGTTTACTGTTAAAATGTTCACACTAAAAACCCTCAAGCACCTAACAAAATCAACCTTTCTATTGATGTAATATAATAGCTACAGGAGTTGTAGATCAAAATACCCATACTCTTTTAAGGTATTTTTACAATATAAATTAAAATAACAAGTTATTCATGTAATCCATTTTGTATAAAATTTTTCATACAAAACCATACCCATTTTGCCCAATTGCACATATTTTTGTAAAGTAATTAACTAATTCAAAATGAAAGGTAATCCGAGATAACTCTTTGTCTAAATTTAAAGTTAGATAGCACTTAAATATGAGCGCAATATTAACAATATGCTAATTATAAAGCCGTGTGGTGTCCGACAGGGAAGAATAGCACCAACCCCTTACACTCGTGGGTGTCGTACAAGGCGACTTATATTTTCGAGGCAAAAGATATAATCTCCGTAGGCTAGAAAATGGGCAGCAGCATTTTCCAGTATTATATTTATAGCACTGCGATCTCCAACCCACCTGCCAAGCGTGGAGATGGCAATAACCTCCCCATACGTGGGAGAGGCCCTTAGTCCTGCAGTGGACTTGTATGGGATGTGATGATGATGAATTATAAAGGTTTTCGACTAATCAAGGAACACATCTTAATTTTTTTTAAGATAACTTTATAAAACTTTTGTTAAACATACACCCGCCATTAAGCGGCTCCGGTGCCCAAGCAAAACGGATCAAAGCTCGTCAATATTCGGCTACTCACGGAACATGCACCCGTCGGCACTACTTATTGACATGGCGGCGTTCGAGCGCTTACCCGTCTTAGGCGGGCCACCCGTTTTAGGCCACATTCCCCTACTCCGTGCCTATGAAGCGTGCAACCGCTTCGTATGTGTATAGGATAGAAAAGCTAAGTGAATTCATTGCTATATACAACAATTCTAACAGTTTATTATGCAATAGGTATAAAGTAAGTATTTCGTATTATTACGAGTTACAACATTGATATAAAATTTTAGTTAAAATACTTTACTGTTTCTTTATGGATATAAGCACGATAAAGCAAGATAAAGTACGAAGGCTACCGAAGCGTCTGTCAATTTCCGCAGAGAACTATAATTATTAGTGGATCTATTAACAGGAGGACCACCAGATGACGATCACCACACTGTAACACTACGTCTCCGATTGACGAGAGAGGATGCGAGATGTATACGACTTGGTTCTGGAAAATAGCATGAAATTAAGTGAAAATATAAAAAACAGATATGACCAAAGGGCGAACACGAGCGGCTTTGAAGAAGTTGGTTTGGCTGCACAACCCGATTCTTCGAAAAGGAAAATCTTCGAGACTGCAGACAATATTGGAAGGTCCATATAGAGTAGATACTCGAATGAACGATGTGACGTATTGGATATAACGCCAACCGCCTTATGTTCTGGAACATAATGTCTATAATTACTTTACAACGGCCGTCTGGAATATAACCAGATGCGTTGCCGCGGCTTTTCTCGATTCGTCGTTAACGAAAAATGTTCGGACTAGTTCACTTGAACATTCCAGTATCGGGGCCGGAGTATATAAATCGGAGCCGGCGTGGCGCGAGACTTTTCAGTCGTGACTACCGGAGCGGCAACTTTGGAGCTAATACCAAGCGAAACATGCGAATACCTGCGACATCCTACGTCTTCGGCGATACCTACGGACTACGAGAGACCTGCACGTGGAAGATCAGCTTGGCGTGGAATTCCACACCTTCACCAGTGTTTCACTCCAAATAACGAACCCTAGTACGTAACAATAATAACAATCATCATTTATAATACGCATTTAGAATAACGTGCGTGTCAGATGGAATCTACACACCCTCTGCCTACAAAACTTTGCCCATACGGAACACAATATGTCAAACAAATTATATTGACATATAATACAGTATTTTTCAGCGTGACTGCTAACTAGACGCAAAGTCGGCAGTCTTAGTAATTTTCACAAATATTATTAAATAAAATGCTACCCAAAATTAAGTAATACCTATATACAGGCATGAAATAAGTATTGTTTCTCAATAATTAGAGCACCACTTTTTAACATAGTCAAAATCATCAAATTTCATGGTGATCCGGCTCGCTATACGGACATTTTCTTTAATTCAGTTGTAAAACAACGTCATATCGCCCGCCGCCGCCCAATTTTATTTGTTAAAGAAAAGACATAGCATGTATATGGTAAAATTTCTGTATAGTAGTAGAGTTTATCGTTATGAATATGTAGGCGCAAAATCATAAACGTAAATTCAATGTTATGCATGTTGCAACGAAAAATTTCAATTACTTGTGTAGTATTTTACTTAGTTGTTAGAACTTTTGTTGTAAGGTATAACTAAGCCCTATAAGCATATAGGATCATCATCATCATCTTGGCGTCATGTCCCGGTTGCGCCCACGCGCAGAACGCGAGGGCCCAGGGTCCGCCTTCCTGCTATTTTTGGCCCACTTCGCTCGGTCTTTGGCATCCCTAGTGGTGAACTTATTGGCACGCATATCGTTTTTGACTACGTCAAGCCATCGCTTCTTGGGCCGGCCTCTTCTTCCCGTGCCTGGCGGGGACGGCATGGCCAGACACTTGTTCCCTACATAACTTGCCGGTCTGCGCAAGACGTGGCCATACCATCGAAGGCGGCACTCTTGCAGCTTATCTGCGATGTCACGGACGCCAAGGCTACCCCGAATGTGGGCCTTTCGAACCCGATCCTTCCGTGAAACTCCACACATCCACCGCAGCATCTTCATTTCCGTGACGCGCAGCTCCTGCTTGTGCCGCTCTAATAGGGGCCAAGTTTCGCTACCGTAAAGGAGACCAGGTCTAATGATGGTCTTATAGACCTTTATCGGCATTTTGGGGGTCACAAATGACACCTGTTACCTCCCGCCATTTGGCCCATGCAGCGGATATTCGGGCCTTGACGTCGCCATCGATGTCCCCGGTTGAGCTAAGCACAGATCCCAAGTATCTGACCTGATCCGTGCACTTGACTTCCTCATCGCCTATGCGCACGGGTAGGGGATCTGCACTGTTGCAGTCCATATACTCTGTCGTCGCCACATTTATCTTTAGACCGCCGTTCTCAAGTGCCTCCTTCCACTTATTTACACGTTGGATTAGTCGCCCCTTGTCAGAGTCTGTCAGCGCGATATCGTCAGCATACATGAGCAGCCATGGAGGTACCTCATGATAATCTCGGATGCTGTCTGACAATACGTCTAATATCACGTTGAACAGAAGTGGGCTGAGCACAGAGCCCTGGTGTACCCCAACGGTAATCGGGAAAGGTTTGGTGTCACCAACGGCAGTCCTTACTATGGAATCGGAACCGTGGTACATGTCTCGGATAATGTCAATATAGGCCTCAGGTATGGACTTGGACCGCAACGCCCACCATATCATCTCCCGAAGGAGACAGTCAAAAGCCTTCTGCATGTCCAGAAACAGGAAATGCAGGGGTGTGTTCTTTGATCTGTATCCCTCCATGAGGGTTCTCAGGGCAAATACGGGGTCCATGGTCCCACAGCTTGGCCGAAACCCATACTGACTCCGAGATTGTACACTCCTGTCGGATCCGAGAGTCCACAATGCGCTCGAAGAGCTTCATGGTGAGAGACATCACCTTTATACCGCGGTAGTTGGTGCACTCCCGCACCGAGCCCTTGCCCTTATAGACTGGAGTAATAATACTCAGCCTTTATTGGTCGGGTATCTTCCCGGTGAGCAGAATGCGGTTATAAAGGTCGGCAAGGATGCTCACACCACGAGAGCCCATCGATTTCCACGCCTCAATAGGGACTCCATCAGGTCCGACGGCTTTCCGATTCTTCATGCGGCGAAGAGCCGCCTCGACTTCCTCAGGCGTTATCGGTGGCACGAGTCCTTGGTTCCGAGGGAGGTCCGGGGGCTGCACCTCTTTGTGCTGCTTGTTGAGCAGCTCGTGGAAGTACGAACGCCATCTCCTTCACCGCGTGGTCATCGCAGAACAGGTTACCGCTAGGGTCATTAACACAGCGACACGTGGAAATGTCCTGTGCCGCTTTAACCTTCGATCGTGCAACCTTGTATTTGAGTTTCTGCCCCTCAGACGATTCCAATTTATCGTACAAAGGACGTAAGTGGTCTCGTCTGGCTCTGGCTACCGCTCGTTTGCTGGTACGTTTGGCATCCCTGTACGCAGCGTGGTCTTCAGGTGATCTGGACGCTTGCCACTTTTTAAAGAGAGCTTTCTTCAGCATGGTCTCCCTCTGGACTGCATCGTTCCACCACCAGGTCTCCTTGTCAAGCCTGCGACCACCCCTAGACACACCCAGCACCGTCCGCGCTGCCCGTGCGATAGCTGCCTGAGTTCTTTCCCAGAGTTGTTGGACGGGTTCACCGTCTGTCGCAACACTAAGGTCGCTGACAGCAGCGGCGAACTCGTGGGACTTGGTTTCTTCAAGCATCCACCACCGGGTTTGGCGTCGGCACTGCTCCCGGTATTTGCCTCGGGGCTTAACGCGCAGGTTCATCACAAGGACCCGGTGCTGGGCAGTGAGACTCTCCGGGTATAGCTTTGCAGATGGCTACTTTGCCAATATTGTCTCTCCGAGTGAGAAAGTAATCGATCTGGGTGGCGCTCCTCCCACTTTTGTAGGTGATCAGATGTTCAGATTTCTTTTGAAAAAACGTATTTACAATGGCCAAATCGGCAGCCGCACACGTCCGAAGGATTTCTTCCCCTTCAGCGTTACGGCTCCCAAAACCAAAACCGCCATGAACACGGCCAAACTCCTCACACTTCTCACCCACATGACCGTTCAGATCGCCACCCACAACAATACCCTGTGACAACGGAATGTTTCGCAGTACTTCCCCAAATTGCTCCCAGAACAGCGCCTTATCCGCATCGCTGCAACCGACCTGTGGAGCGTAGGCGCTTATCAAGTTGGTCACGACCCCATCGACAAGCACTCACAACCATAAGGCGGTCGCTTATACGCTTCACATCCAAGACGCTGTCCCGAAACTCCTCAGAGAGCACTACCCCGCCGCCGTTCCCGGTGTTGCGGGACCTGTTGCCTCTCCAATGAGTCTCCTGCACGAACGCCACTGCCACCCTCCGCCTGGCGAGCACATCGGCCAGCTCACGCGCCCGTCCGGTCAGCGTGCCAAGGTTCCACGACGCGAAGCGGACCTTTCTGTGGGCTAGCGTCTTTAACCGGGCCCGCCCTGGACCCGGTAGCCCTAACCGACTTGACACAGGTGTAGGGCTATCCCCCTGCGCGTCGTTTTGCGGCGACGCCCTATCTGTTTCCGGTTTCTTTAATCCGGTTTTGGCTTTTTACGTGCATCGACTCCCATCCGACCCGCACAACCCGTTAGGGAAAATGCAATTCGCCAGAGCCTAGTCCGTCTGCCAGCAGGGGGACCACGTGCAGGTGAGGTTGGCTTGGGCCCCTGAGATGGTGGTGGGTCCCCAAAACCCCCCGATATAAGCATATAGGATACAATTTTATAAATTTAAAATGTTTATTGAAAAAGTAATCGGTCATTTTCAGTTTCTATCTGTTAGCATTTTCCCTAGTATAAAGATTCGTTAGTATTCATAAAGAAACAGCCAACTATTTTAACTAAAATTGTATATTAATGTTGTAACACGTAATAATATGATATACCTAAGTACTTTATACCTATTAAACTGTTAGAATTTTTGTATATAGCAATGAATTCACTTAAATTATCCACACAGCGAAAATGAAAACTTTAGAATTATCAAAGGTTATGTGATCAAAATTTTATATCTCTACTGGACTAGCAAAATTTCGATTGGAATTGATTTCGTCCATGCATGGACGAAAGAGTCTGATCGAAATCGGTTAGCGAATTCGTAAGGGGTAGATATGTACCACAAATAGGGCGGCGCTTTTAGACTTTTGTACTTTTGACTTGTCAAGCTTTAAGTATCTACCTATCTTCGATCTCTATAAACCATCCTAAAGGAAAAGTTATTTGTTTTTATTCTAAAATGTGGCGTAGAGGTCAATCCGCGTTTCGGTCAATTATTGGTTTTAGGCCACTATGGGTCATGGGGTACTATAGTTGCCGCGGGGCGAAACGTCGCTGACTTGAAACTGCTGCTTCTGAAGTTCTGTTCAGGGTGCATTTGGCTTAAAACATTAAAACATTGAAACCGCTAATTTACTTTCTTACGGCTCTTAGAATAAGAATATTTAATAGTTAATTCGATTAGAATGAAATTTTGTAGATAGGTATACCTAACCAGACAGCATTAAGCTAACTAATTACATTATAATAATTTTGTTATATCTGCTTTTGTCATAAAAGTATGACAACTGAACTGTTATAGTACCTATACCTATATTCTTTGTTTTTAATAACTTTTTAGCATTTGGACATACCTACTCTATTTTCGAAATCAATTAATAATCATCTTGGCATTAATGTCTCGGTTATGTTCTCGCGTTCGAGAGCCCGGGTCCGCTTTGATTATGATCCAGGGTTTGGCAGATCAGATAATTACAGTGGAGCGACTGGCATCTGACCTCCGTGACCCTGCTACCAGGGGAACCAAAACCAGATTGAATCATGGTTACAAATTCAGTTACCTGAATGTGCAGGTCTCATCACGATGTTTTCCCTTACCGTAAGAGCATCGGTTAGCATTCAACTAATGTACATAACTCAGAAAAGTCGTTGGTTGGCCGCAGTAGGATTTGAACCCGGTAACTTTCGCTTACGAGTCGGATACTGTAACCACTCAGCCAACGACGCTCCTGCCGCCTCCGACGTATTTTCGAATTCAATTAAATACCTATTATTTTTTACAGGTTTTTACAATAAAAAAATTGTAAGCCAATAAGTATATGGCTTATGAACGAAAAAACTGCAACACCTATTATTAACTTTGTTAACCTCATATGTTATAATATCGTGTTACAGAGTACTCCATCCCATGACTGGTAGAGTTCTGGAAGTTTACAGCAACCAACCTGGCTTGCAGTTTTACACAGGCAACCTTCTACCTGATCCTGATAGAATAGTGGAGGTGGGTAATGATAAAATGTAGACGCAAAAAAGAAAACCTACGTCGTATTGAGTGGTACAGTCGGCATCACGAATGCCGAAGAGAACAAACTGTTCAGAGGGCTTAGTGTGAGTTTCGCTTCGATTTTACTTAACTATCGCGTTTGCGTTTACGTAAAAATTTGTATGAGAAAACGTAGAGCGGCATCTAGTGGTACGTAATGAAGTTATTTTCTTCATACTAATTTCGACGTTAACGCAAACGCGATAGTAAAGTAAAATCAAAGCGAAACTCACACTGAGCCCTCTGTTGAGTTTTACTTTACCTCGACCGTCATTACCTCGATGTCTCTACATCCATGGGTCGTTACCTCGAAAGGTCTGTACCTCGATGGTTCATTTCAGCGATGGGTCGTTACCTTGCAAAGTAAAACTAAGAAAAAAAAATTATATATACTATATTTATCTGAAAGTTGTGAAAATACGAATACCTAATTGATTCTACTCACTCTAGCATCTTGGCGCTAAATACCTATGTAATTTACCTCCCTGCGCAAGACGTGAGCCATATCATCGTAACCGGCACTTTTGCAGCTTATCTACGATGTCAGTTTATCTGGGCTAGTACTTTCACACCTTTCAGCTAAAGGTAGAAACTATGTATATACTTTATTTGTTTTACTTTTCGAGGCAACGAGCCATCGATCAAAGGAACTATCGAGGTACTGACCCGAGGTAACGATTCATTGATGATGTGTATCTTGAGAAATCGAGTGGTTCTAGGTAAAGTATTAAACTAGTTCATGTTCATTCTGACGCTAACTGTGCATGAGACCTATTTAACATATACCTCAAAACTCAGAAATGCGTTTTCTTGTATGTCTCTGACATTGTACACATAGTAGAAAGGAACCATCTTATAGGAAAAAATAACACCCTAAAAATGTGTTTACATCACCAATCAATAAGACCTACTACTACTACTAATCCCTGTAATAAAGATGGTGTACCTACCTACCTATTAATTTTATAATAGCACCGTGTCATTTACGAGTCCCTTGCCTCAGCAAGCGAGTTTAAAAATTCTTCGAATTGATAGGTACACACACATCTTCTTAGCGTCTATCCCGCTTCTGCCAGGGTCCGCTTTACTACTGATTCTACTCCAATGCGCGCGGTCTTCAGCATCCGCGCGTCCTAAGCCGTGGGCTCTCGTAGCCGACTCAGTTATGTCTATCCATAGCTTAATATGCTGTCCTCGAGACCTCTTCATCATACTGGCAGGATTAGGCACCTATTTCCCATATATTCCTGGTGCTTACGCAGCACGTGATCAAGTGGCAAGCACGTGGCAAACCTCTTCTATCTTGTGCGCCGTGTCTCTTACGTTAGGGCTGCCACGGATGTAGGTACTCGTTCGTTACGTAGTCGGTTGAGTCACATCTAGGGCTTGCAAATATTCGAAAATTTAAGTATTCGAATATTCGAAATATTGTGAAATCTGAGATCAGGGTATTAACTACGTTTTTAATGTAAGTTTGTGCAATTGGCCGTTAGTAAATGTATCCAAATGAGCGTGAAATGTATTTCTACATGTTAATAATACAAAACAAAGCAATGAAAGATACAAATCACAAAACAACGCCGGCAATATGTTTTTTTCGATTTAACTGTATTATTTTACATCATTAAGCTATAGAAAGCGATTAGCCGCACCTTTAAATTCATTTAATAATAGTATAAACCATAATAAAATTACTGAACACTAACAAAAATTTAACTTAGTACGGAAGTCGAATCCCCTTAACTCTCGCGAGGCGATAGTGTAATCGGTCTCCTTGCCTCGCGATTTCCTCTCGTGTAGTCCCGAACACAGCAAATTTACGAGATTATGTTGCTAAACGTATTTTGAATTAACAAGAAAAAGGAAAGAATTTCATATCATGAGATAAGTGATATTAATCAAAACCAAATTATATGTAAACTGAAACATTATATCAGACAGAATGCGTCTCACATAACAGAATACTCAGGCACGAGTCACCGAGCATTCGGTGGGTGCGTTCTCACGATCCGTTTGATTGAATACCACTAAATTAAGACACGATCACGTAAATTCTAATTGTTTAAAAATATTCGAATTTTACCTAAATTACTATTTGAATATTGAAATGAGGCGAATATTCGAATAATTCGAATATTCGACTTGTAAGCCCTAGTCACATCACATCCACCAATTTTATTTCGTTGAAATGAAGTTCGCCGAAGTAATAATCATATTTAGGTATACCTAGTTCGCTGGCTATTATACTTTCCCACCACTACCCTTCAGTCAAATCGACTAACTACCCTTCTTCTCGTGATGAAATGATTGTATGAATGATCTTCTATTTTTTTTTATAAAAGGTCACATCGAAATCTAAGGGTGAGGAGGAAAACTTAAGTAATGAGTCTTCCAGTGTGTCAAGTGCAGAAGACGAAGGTGAAGAGGAGATGAGCGAAAATGAAGAAGTACTCAGCGAGGTGATTAGATTCAAATATTTTTGCGTAATACACATATATATTTTTTTGTTTAATTAGCTGCGCATGTTTTTCATCACCTCTTCACCTGTTGATTTATGAATCAATAACAAAATATTGTTTGTATATTTCAGGGTAAAGTGAGTTTTGGCTACGTACCCTTGGTCGGCAAGTACGGAGCGCATTATAAGAAACATGGTCTGTTCTGTCTTATGCCTCAGAACTATCCGGATGCCATAAATCACGTAAGTATTCGCGCCGTATATCTAACACTTAAAGAGGATTTTATCTGCAACTGCGGCTCTGTGATATTTATTATACTTATGGCTAGTTTAGGTACATATATATTATGTAAACATAATTAACAATACATATAATAATTATATAGTGTACTCCAAGTAGGTAATAAAAACAAATTGGACTAATCTTTGAATAAAAATAAATGAATTTGACATGCGTCTGTCATACATATGTTTATGGATCGCAACGGACGAGCCGCACCCATGGACTTACCACCCAAAGGGACTGCGCACTGCTTTGACTAAAACCGGTCAGAGCGAGAGTCACCATCGATAGTCCTGTCCCTTTCTAGTGTTGCCACCATTGTTGATGCAAATTCCGAATTACTTTTATTACTTAGCGCGGACACCGACCTACCAATCAGGGCTAGGCAGAGTCGGATCGGGTGCAATCTGAAGGTCATATTTCCACCAGGGTTTAGCCCAAGGTTTCCCTGCTACTCGGAACCCATTGGTCCTAAAACACTAGTTTCTAGAGATAAATTATAGTACTTGTTGATCTACATTTCGAATGACAGCTGTCAAACTTAAAACTGCAATAACTCCTAAACTATTTGTGCTAGAACACTAGTTCCTAAAGAAAAATAATAGTGCTCGTCGAGATCTACATTTCGGATGACAGATGTCAAACTTAAAACTATAATAACTCGGAAACAATTGGTCCTAGAACACTAGTTCCTGAAGAGAAATGATAGTGCTCATCGAGATCTACATTTCGGATGGCAGCTGACAAACTTAGAACTGCTGTAACTCGGAAACAATTGTCTTACAACACTAGTTGTTAGAGTAATAAAATAGTACTCATCGAGATCTACATTTCGGGTGACAGTTTTAAGTTTGACAGCTGTCATACGAAATGTAGATCTCAACAAGTACTATGATTTCTCTCTAGAAACTAGTGTTTTAGGACCAATGAGTTCCGAGTTATAAAAGATTTAACTTTGACAGCTGTCATCCGCAATGTAGATTTCGATGAGTACTATTATATTACTCTAACAACTAGTGTTGTAAGACAATCGTTTCCGTGTTACAACAGTTCTAAATTTGACAGCTGTCACCCAAAATGTAGATATCAACGAGTACTATCACTTCTCTTTAGGAACTAGTGTTGTACGATAAATCGATACCGAACTCTTATATCTGTTTTGTGGAACAAAAAGTCGTAGGTTGATAATTATGTCGACTCGACGTTTGTCGGAGAAACGTTCAGTAGATCAAAAGGTATTTTGACAACTACTTTTCGGATTGTACGGATTACCCCATAATAATACCAAATTCACGGTAAATATATTTCTCCAATAATGGCAACACCAAACATGACACTTGTCAATTTAGAATGGCGGTGATTATGCCAATAACATTGTGTTTACACTGTTAGAAAGGGACAAAGTACTATCGATGGTGACTCTCGCTCTGCCCGGTTTTAGTCAAAGCAGTGCGCAGTCCCTTTGGGTAGTAAGTCCATGGCCGCACCGCATCTTTAAAGTTACCGAGTCTCGGATCGGGGCGGATCCGACGCACCGCGACGGACATGTCTGCGCTACCACAGACGACACTGTTTTTTCCACGGTGCGTCGGTGCGGGCTGCTCCGGGTCTGTCCGCAAAATCACGCACCGAGGAAAGCCGCCTTAACGGGTCCGACTTGTAAGCAAGAGGGTGTAGAGATCAACAACGAGACTTTTTCTAAGGCCGTGTTAGATATAATAAGACCACGCTAAGTCCATTTATAAAAATCTCTGTATGGCAACATATGCTATGTCTTTTATCCGTCATAGAAAGCCATTCATAAAAGTCATAACAAAGAATTTGACTGACTTGAAAAATATTATAAAGGCGATTGGTACATTAGAACGCAGCACCCTACGGTGCTGCGGAAAACGCATCCACGCGCGTGGCTGCGGTTCCGCATCACCGTACGTTTCCATAGACAACTCCAGAGCTGCATTTCCATAGACCACTCTAGTGTTACAAGATTGGGCCCTTTATTCGTCATTCTGGCGTAATTATTACACATATTTCCATATGTGTATTTTTTATATTATTTTATATGCAGTCAAAAATTTAGGAATTATCCAAATTGTTATAATCTTTTCATAAAACTATATTACTTAGGCGAAAAATAATTTGAGAACTAAGTAACGGAACACCTATTTGATAATCCTGACCTCACTTTACAGCAACGGCCTATTTGACGCCTTTTTATGTAGAAAGTACAGCGCCAAAAACTTATCTGACCCGCTGCCGGTCGATGTATTCGAATTTAACTTCGCCCTCTTCTAGCAATAGGATATATTTACAACATTATTATCAGTTTAGAGCAAGAATACAGAGTGTAAAAAGACCGCTAACTGAAACCCCATATTCTACCCATGAAACTAAACAACTTTTCCCAAGAAACATACCCGCGGAAATGACTTAATTTCGCTACCTAACATAAATAATTAGTTCCGACGCGCAATGTACATCGTCCGGCGCACGGTGACCAGTGGCCACTAACTCCGCGCGGCCAGCCGGCCTGCACGCTTTACATTGCGTACTTTTACTTAAAGTGCATTTATTTCAACTTAAAGGAGCCTGGGTAAGTATGTAGGGGAAGTGGACTATGGCCAAATAACATAATCGGTATAGTATTTACATTTAGCACCCTCAAATACATCCTTGTAGAGAAGGGCATCAAAAACTGAACGGCAATTCTAAAAAAAAACAGATTTTTACTTGGCACATTTTGTATGGGAAGTGCCCTTAACTATAAACTAAACAAGTGCCGTAATAATTTCAACCAGCAGCGACATGGTCACGGAGTATAGGTTAAGCACCTTCAACTATGTTCTTATGCCACACGACATCAAAATCGGTCCCGGCAGTTTCGAGAAAAAAGCATTCTTTTGTCACAATTGTATGACAAGTGCCGTATTCTTTGAACCAGCTGCAACATGGTTACGGAGTATAGATAGAGCATCATCAACTATGTTCTTATGTCGCATAACACCGAAATCGTTCCTGGCAGTTTAGAGAAAAATGGATGTCTTTCGTACATTTGTATGACAAGTGCCGTATTCTTTGAACAAGCAGCGACTTGGTTTCGGACGACTGAAAGATTATCCAATCGATATTGCCATATCCACACTTTATAATTTCTACCACTGTCAGTGGATTCGGACTTAGCGTGGTCCTATTATACTATTTTCCGATATGTGGTTTGTCATTAATGTCATTATGCGATATTTCTCGTAATAATACGAACAAATACAGAAGATACCTGAAATGCTAAACGTTCAACTTCTCTGAACAGGTTCTAAATTAGGGTTTGCTTTTAACTATATTATAATGACCGCGATAGGTAGTTTAAAATATGTGCTAATGTTACAAACTTTTTCTTTCAGAGAAATTTCCCCAACTCTATTCTTAATCCAGGAGAGGTTTATCTGCACCGTATACAATATAAATTTGGTATTTTACTTGGAAATTATATATAAGGATAGCATTAAAGTTTAATAAGTATTGCAAAAATATGGACTTACCTGTATGCAACGTTAAATTGTAGAGTAAAATGTAGGTACACGATAACTTGTTAGGTTTTAATGTTTTATATGCTTTTTTATATTTATTGTTATTATACAGAGTAACGTGAATTAAAATGAATTATTATATGAGTTTTTATTTGTTGCCTTAAAGTATAATAAGCAGAATCGTAAAATAATAAGTAAGGTAAGTACAGGCAAATTTTCAAGTTATGTATGTCACCGTAAGGTTGTGAAAACCGTTAGTTATTAACAAAGAGATTGGAATGCTTGCGACCTTCTTGCCAGTCTATAGGCAGCTGTGACAGCTTTTTCATACAAAAAATGCGTGCAAGGTCAGAGACAAAAAATATTTAAATCTCCTTAAGTTTTTGTCAGCATCAAATAAAAAGGGATGTTCACTCTGTTCGATATCGATATACTGGTAGTTTATTTACAATTTAAATTATAATTTACAATTATTAAAAAAGAAAATTCTTACTCTGACACCAACCTTAATTCTAACTAAACTAAAGATAAAAAACTTGACCCAGGTCCCCCGAATTTGGAAAAGGCCCGCAGAAAGCTGGCCGCGTTGCCCCGCTGAATAGCGCGGCTTAAACGCTGACCCAAAAAGAGGCCAGCCTTCTGGTGATTTGTAATTTGGACCAGGCGCTTAGATAACTCCCGAAATAAGGAATGTGCGCCTGGTCCCCACGGCCCAAGTGTTTCAACGCCAAATGGCGCAAATATGTAATCGCCATTGAGACTAGCATATTTGCGCCGCTTGGCGTTCTCAGCTGCGGCAGCACCCGTTGCAGCCTGACACGCGGTCACTGGAAGATGAGACGGCGCAAGGGTATCGATGCAAGTAGCATCCCATACCAGAGGCCGTCCCAGTTTCCACGGAGTGAGTGTCATTCCGTCGGGCCTCTTACCGTCATCGCGGGCTAACCCAATCGGTTCCAGCACCGCGGGTGCACCAGCGGTGGTAAAGGCCCGGCGGATGACATCGTTTAATTCTGCGTGACGAGGAATGCGACCAGCGCTCCTGCCGCAAGACAAGCCGTGGTGGCCGAGCTGGTCTACAGGTCGACCACAACGGCATTGATGAGGAGCGCTACAAGGTGCACCAAGACGAAGGGCCGTGGCAATCCTAAACGTGGCACGGTCGAGTAAAGTGCCGATGTTTTTAGAGGGCATTGCCTGTAGCCAGAGACCCGACTCCCACTCGCCAGCTGCCAGGAGGCGAGCACGCTCTGCAGAATTGGTTGATGCGCTCAAAAGGTTGTTTCGCACTAATCTGCAGAGCGGCTCGTCCCAAAGCCGCTGCGAGCAAGGATTAGCCGGAGGGTCCGACTCCGGGCAAGCCAAACATTCGACACTTTCCGAATGCCCAAACCACCATATCGGATAGGCAATGATGCCTGGTCCCAGGAGGAATTGTCAAAATTTATATTTATAACAGAACAGAGGGTTTGTTTCACGGTGTTGTCAAGGAACTCTACAAGAGCAGGATGTTTCCACAGCTGACAATAAAATAAATTTAGGAACAAATAAACAATTTTTAATTATGACATTAGCCATGTGGCTGTTGATTTGGAGTAGGCGGTCCGAAACATCATTAAAATTTTGAATTTTTTTGTCAACAAAATTTTGGAAGGAATCATCAAAAATTGGGGAGCCTAGGAGGTGAAGCGAGGACTTGCCGACGACTGTGCCGTCGACTCGTGGCGGGTGAGCGCGATTTGCCACAATCGTTCTTTCATATCCGAGTTCTCATTCTTTACTTTTATTATTTCTGAGGTCGCATCTCACCATGAACTTAATTCATTTTGCGCCGACTTAAATTTACTATGAGTCTATTTGTAGTTTCCTGATCTTCTCTTACATTTCCTTTGTTTCTGCGTCATAAAGTTGTTGCGCAAGTAAGAAATTAATGTTGCCTTCCTCGGCGTTGTTTTTTAATTGACTAGTAATTTGGGATAAATTGTGGATAATATTATCTGGATCTGTGTATCATACATTTTTAATTTTCGACATACGTTTTCCTTTCTTGTTGCTTTTAATGTGCATTGTAGATCGAGCCGAAAATTCTCTATTACAGGTGCTGCACAAAGTTGCGTTGCTATTTCTAGACCGTACTTGGTCTTGTGGTCTTTATTGTAAGAGTTCATCAAACAAGCACATCGTTGTCTCTTGTCATCAAACAAGCACATCGTATCGGAATACTTTTTATGTTCATACTCCGTAATAATATTGTGAGCTCCACTCAAAGCCAGTTCCAGCTGTGTAATCTTATGGCATAGCTGCACATCGTCAAAGATGTGTGCATCGTCGACAGCTCGTTTTTCAATTGCGTGTTTGTATTGATGACACTCTCAATCTCTTTCTCCGCGTCCGGTCGTTCCTCCAACAGCTGGTCGGAGAAAGTTTTGGACCACTTCAGCTAGTCCAGCGCCAGCTGCAGCCTGCGCTCGATCTCCTCGTAGGCTACGCGCCGTGCCTTTACAATCTTGGTATTCGGTGGTACCGGGTGGCCTGAAAATGAGAACAAACCGGACAGCAGAAATTCCAACACAAATGTATGCAGTAGCCGTATTCACAATCATTCGAAACCGTTTCCGAACGATTCGACACGAAATTCGTGAGCGGCAAATCCGCATCGATCGATTCGAAAACTGTTATTCAGAATCCCGATAGATTCCACGGAAACTTTACTCTCTATAACATATGAAAGTTTCATCAAAATTAACTGAAACCACATTTTCCTAAGAACTTTTGCGGGGTCCTTTGTCGATTCCGTATCCGAATCCGATTTCCGAGCCATTGTGAATACGGCTACTGGATGTGGGTTCGTTCAAATACCTAATTTATGCAACTAGCACTGACAGCAAACAAGCGCAATTTAAATACTATCTATACGTAATTAAAAGTTATGGCAAAGCCTTCTACTGATTTGGAGTAGGCTCAAGATAATCACTTAATTAATACCTATTTACTGGCAAAGAAACCGTAAAATAGACTGCTAATTTAGCTATCTGTTTAAATAAATAATATAGGTATATTATGGCAAAGTCTATGGAGTCTAAGTACTGATGTGGAAGAGGTTAACGTCAGGCAATACCAACGAACTGGCAAACAGACAGTATATAGTGCTAATTGAACTATCTAATCATCAAAATATTTTATGGCAAAGCTTTCAACTGATGTGGATGTGGTCAATCAATTATTACCTATAAATTATTGCTAACAAACAGTAATACAGAATTTTCTTGATGTAACTACCCACTGTAGCAATATGGCCTGTATCTAAAAATATTGAAATTAAGTTAGAAGTGAAAAATAAGACAAAATAGCGAGAGAGAATAGGATTGAGAAAATTTAGATAATAATTGGAAATCATGAATAAGGTTAGGACATTAGGTTCAAAATCAACTTAATAGTAAACGAAATCAACTAGAATTTAACTAATTACAAACTTTCAAGAAGCTCACCTTGAACCAGGAATTATCTTATGCATCACCCTTAATCGCTGCACCCCCTTTATTTTCCATCTGAAATTATATGAGAAAATTCAATAAATCCTTTTTACCTTCAAACTGCACTCCGATAGGTGAGTAAATGATTTTCTTCGAAAATTAGGGTTTTCTACCCGGGTACCCGGGGTCGGATATACCCGAGTATTTAAGATATACCCGGGTACAATCTAAGTTCCATACCCGGGGACCCAAATACCTACCTATATTAAAAAGATTCGTTGATGCGCCATAAAGAATTTAAAGCAGTTGTTTATAAACGCATAAAGTTAGGTTATGTTTCATCATCATCATCATATCAGCCAGAAGACGCCCACTGCTGGGCATAGGCCTCCCCCAGAGATCTCCACAAAGGCCGGTCCTGTGCTTTCCGCATCCAGCTGGTACCTGCGATCCTTACCAGGTCGTCGGTCCACCTTGTAGGAGGCCTACACACGCTGCGTCTTCCAGTACGTGGTCGCCACTCGAGAACTTTACTGCCCCGTCGGCCATCTGTTCTTCGAGCTATGTGCCCTGCCTACTGCCACTTCAGTCTGGCAATCCTTAGATCTATGTCGGTGGTCTTGGTTCGCTTGCGGATCTCCTCATTTCTGATTCGATCGCGCAAAGAAACTCCGAGCATAGCTATTTCCATTGCCCATTGGGTAACAGTGAGCTTTCTTATAAGGCCCACAGTAAGCGGCCACGTTTAAGTTCCGTAAGTCATCGCTGGCAACACACATTGGTCGAAGACCTTCGTCTTGAGACACTGCGGTAATTGGGTCGAAAATATGTGGCGTAGCTTCCCGAGCGCTGCCCAACCGAGTTGGATTCGTCGATTGACCTCTTTCTCGAATTGGCTGGACTATTTGTCCTAGGTATGTATAGTCGTCAACAACTTCAAGTGGAGTGCCTCCAACTGTCACTGGAGTAGGCACAACATGGACATTCGACATAAGTTTCGTCTTGTCCATGTTCATTTTAAGACCTACTTGTTGAGAGACACTACAGAGGTCATCGAGCATTTTGCCCAAGTCTTCCAAGGTTTCAGCCATGACTACGATATCGTTAGCAAATCTGAGGTGAGTGAGGTACTCGCCGTTAATATTGATGCCAAGTCCGTCCCAGTTCAGAAGTCTAAATATATCCTCCAGTGCAGCGGTGAACAACTTCGGTGATATGACATCATCTTGTCTAACACCTCGCTGCAGCTGAATAGGTTATGTGGTCTTATCCTGGAGACGAACTGACATCGTGGCGTTTTCGTACAAACACTTCAGTACTTCGATACATCGATAGTCAATTTGGCACCGCTGTAGAGACTGGAGCACCACCCAAGTTTCGATCGAATCGAAGGCTTTCTCATAGTCCACAAACGCCAAGCATAATGGCTGGTTATACTCTTCGGTCTTCTGTATAACCTGCCGCAGCATAAGTATGTGGTCTATGGTACTAAAACCTTTCCGGAATCCGGCTTGTTCGGGAGGCTGGAAGTCATCAAACCTGCGTGCGAGACGATTCGTAATGACTCTCGAAAACAGCTTATTCACATGGGTCAGCAGCGATATTGGTCTGAAGTTCTTCAAGAGAGCCTTATCACCTTTCTTGAAGAACAATATCACCATGCTTCTGTGCCATGCTTCCAGCGTTTTTCGACGACGGAATTGAACAGCTTCTGAAGGGTCTTAAGCACAGGTTTGCCACCAGCTTTCAGAAGCTCAGCCGTAATTCCATCATCACCTGGCGCCTTGTTGTTCTTAAGCTGTTTGAGAGCCATACTCATCTCGTACAGGCTGATGTCCGGGATATCTTCGGTGTAGTGTCAGGTTAACTTGGCTCTGGGGTCTTTTGCCATACTGGTAACAGGTGCCCGTGTTGTCGTGTATAACTGTCCATATAACATCTTGACTTCCCTCAAAACCTCGGACTTAGTCGAAACAACTCTGCCATCATCCGTTTTCAGTCTCGTCAACTGGCTCTGTCCAATCGACAGATCTCTCGCAAAGACTTTAGAGCCTTTGTTCCGCTCGATCGCCGCCTCAATATTAGTAGTATTGAAGCGGCGTATGTCGCGAGTCAGAGACTTGGAGATCTGTCGATTAAGTTGCCTAAATATAGAGACATCATCAGGGGATTGCAGAGTCATTCCGCGTCTTTCTTCGATGAGTTTGAGGGTATCGTCAGAGATTTTGTGTGTTCTATTTGTACGGCAGGCTTTATAAAACGTTGACCCAACCGTATAGACAGTTTCCACGAACCTGTTATTATAGTCGTCCACGTCGACGCACTCTCCTAGGCACTCGAACCGATTTTGTAATTCGAGTTGAAAGCTCTCGGGGTTTTGGATTTGGATGGGTATAGGCCGGAGCGTGGACTTCATCAATCTCAATCTTTCTAGCTGGGGATTAATATTCAATGTGCCTCTTACCAAGCGGTGATCACTGCCAATTTTAACGCTATTGATCACCGAGACATCATTGAATATATGCCGTTTCGTAGATAGGATGAAATTCAATCTAATTTTTTGTGATACCATCGGGACTAATCCACGTCAATCTACGATGATCCGGCTTCCTGAAAAATGAGTTCATCATAAAGAGTCCCTCCTTGTCCATAAAGGAGGACATTGCGAGCATTGCTGTACTTTGGTTATCGGTCTCACAAGTACGCTACCACTAGACCAGTACCTCTCTCCCAAATATTGATGCTTGTAAGTTGTACCATTTATGCAATAGAAAAAAGACTAAATACCTCTGAAAACGTCTACAAATCACGTTTCATGTATGGAGACCCCCTTATTTTTAATTTTATTATTTTTATTATTATTTGTTCTCATAGCACAAACAGTTACACATACTCTGTCAAAAGTTCAAGTGCTTAACAATTGAATGGCCCAGTTCAAGAAGTCCCTATGTCCACTTAGGGACTTTATGCACTAGCAACACTGCTAGGTTGTGCACGTCATTGTCTATGGTTTTCTGTATGTAAGTCTTTTATAAGATGTTCCTAAGTGTGTTTTTAGCATTCTTTGTTTATGCCCAAGTCCAGTGACTTGAGTTCAAAAAATCCTTATGTCCAAAGAAAACCCTAAGTCCAAATTTTTTTTCTTTAATATGCCTAAGTCCATTTTTTAAAAAAAAAATCCTTATGTCAACAGAAAACTGTCAAATATTTCAAAAATGATTCTTTCTGTTAACCGAAATTTGCTGTGATTGAAGTGAAAAGTTAAGAGTTGTTAAGTGCCAGAGTTATCGAGGTGAAACATCATAAACTGTTGTACGACAGTCTCATTAAAGCAAGCGTACCAGGTATATCGAGCTGTCGTCAAGTAAATTTTAGGAAAAATGGAAAGCCAAGAATGTCACAATCAATGACGTCAGAAAATTATAACCAGTTCTCTCTCTATAAAACAGGAGTTAGAAGATTACAAACAATATTGCATGTAAACGCTTACACAGGCCAAATAAAATTAAAAGAGGCCAAAATAAAAGACATAAAAAGGCTCTTAGAATATGTTCCGAATTATTTAAAAGATTTTTATTCAGACATTATGAGGAATATGGAACTTATGCAGCAGAAGATGAAGCAGAAGAATTAGAATAGTAACTAAGAGAACGTTTAGATTATGCAGCAGAAGATGAAGCAGAAGAATTAGAACAGTAACTAAGAGAAAGTTTAGATAATGCAGCAGAAGATGAATCAGAAGAATTAGAATAGTAATTAAGAGAAGGTTTATATTATGCAGCAGAAGATGAAGCAGAAGAATTAGATTAGTAACTAAGAGAAGGTTTATATTATGCAGCAGAAGATGATAATTAGAATAGTAACTAAGAGAAGGTTTAGATTTAAGTGTAATTTTTTTCGAATAGTCGTTTAATTTTTACTGTTGCAATGATTAAACCATGGACTTACTACCCAAAGGGACTGCGCACTGCTTTGACTAAAACCGGGCAGAGCGAGAGTCACCATCGATAGTCCTGTGTCCCTTTCTAGTGTTGCCACCATTGTTGATGCAAATTTCGAATTACTTTTATTATTTGGCGCGGACACCGACCTCAGGGCCAGGCAGAGCCGGACCGGGTGCAATCTGAAGGTCATGTTTTCACCAGGGTCCAGCCCAAGCTTACCCTGCTACTCGGAAACTATTGGTCCTAGAACACTAGTTCCTAGAGTGAAATGATAGCACTCCTTGAGATCATCATTTCGTACGACAGCTGTTAATGTTAAATCTTTTATAAATCGGTACCCATTGGTCCTAAAACACTAGTTTCTAAAGAGAAATGATAGTACTTGTTGAGATCTACATTTCGAATGACAGCTGTCAAACTTTGAACTGAAATAACTCCTAAACTATTGGTGCTATAACACTCGTTCCTAAAGAAAAATGATAGTGTTCGTCGAGATCTACATTTCGCATGACAGCTGTCAAACTTAGAACTGTTGTAACTCGGAAACGATTGGTCTTAGAACACTAGTTCCTAGAGCAATACGATAGTACTCATTGAGATCTACATTTTAGATGACAGTTCTAAGTTTGACAGCTGTCATACGAAATGTAGATCTCGACGAGTACTATCATATCTCTTTAGAAACTAGTGTTCTAGAACCAATGGGTTCCGAGTTATAACACATTTAAATTTGACAAAAGAGAGATAAAAGAGTTCGGTAACGATTTATCCTACAACACTAGTTTCTAAAAAGAAGTGATAGTACTCGTCGATTTCTACAATTCGGGTGACAGCTGTCAAACTTAAATGTTATAACTCGAAACCCATTGGTTCTAGAACACTAGTTTCTAAAGAGATATGATAGTACTCGTCGAGATCTACATTTCGTATGACAGCTGTCAAAGTTAAATCTTTTATAACTCGGAACCCATTGGTCCTAAAACACTAGTTTCTGTAAAGAAATGATAGTACTTGTCGAGATCTACATTTCGTATGACAGCTGTCAAACTTAGAACTGTCATCCGAAATATAGATCTCGATGAGTACTATCGTATTGCTCTAGAACTAGTGTTCTAAGACCAATCGTTTCCGAGTTACAACAGTTCTAAGTTTGACAGCTGTCATGCGAAATGTAGATCTCAACAAGTACTATCATTTCTCTCTAGAAACTAGTGTTTTTTGGACCAATGGGTTAACTTTGACAGCTGTCATACGCAATGATGATCTCGAGGAGTGCTATCATTTCACCCTAGGAACTAGTGTTCTAGGGCCAATAGTTTCCGAGTAGCAGGGTAAGCCTGGGCTGGACCCTGGTGAAAACATGACCTTCAGATTGCACCCGGTCTGGCTCTGCCTGACCCTGAGATCGGTGTCCGCGCCAAATAATAAAAGTAATTCGGAATTTGCATCAACAATGGTGGCAACACTAGAAAGGGACACAGGACTATCGATGGTGACTCTCGCTCTGCCCGGTTTTAGTCAAAGCAGTGCGCAGTCCCTTTGGGTAGTAAGTCCATGGTGTTTACACTGTTAGAAAGTGACATAGGACTATCGATGGTGACTCTCGCTCTGCCCGGTTTTAGTCAAAGCAGTGCGCAGTCCCTTTGGGTAGTAAGTCCATGGATTAAACATACTTTGCTTACTTACATGATTGTTTTGTCCTTTCTCCATACCCAAAATCAGAAGTTATAAGGAAACCTGTGCTTTTTACAGTCAGGTTAGGATGTATTTCTCTAAGTCCTAAAACTTTTGGAGTAAAATCCCTAAGTCCAACCAAAAGACCCTAAGTCCCATATAGAAATCCCTAAGTCCAAAAGATTTTCGTTTAAGTACAATCAAATTTTTCAATACTTTTCTTCTATGAACTTTATTAGAATTTCAAAATCTGATATTTACTTTAAAAAAACCCCTATAATTTGCTATATAAGCACTATCAATAGTTCAAACTGGTTTATTATTCGTTTTAATATCAAAAAAAGTATTAAATTTTGTGAATACGCAAAACATTAAAAATGGACTTAAGGACTTCTTGAACTGGGCCATTCAATTGCTGTTCCAAAGATACAGTCACAAAGAGTTCCAGTGTATGGGTAGTGCCATAGTAGCGGGCGGGCTGCCGGCCTGGTGACGTCACGCACGAATTCGTCGTCTTAACGAAATTATTCTTGAAATCGCAACTTTAAAGTCTCATAACATTTTTGTTTTTCGAGGTATTTACAAGGAAATTCACCGTCTTGTTTCATTTTACTTATATATTTAAATCCAGTTGAAAAAAAATTTGTAAACTTTGATAAGTCCATGCGTGACAGATGTGATCTACTATCTTTGAAAACTTGGCTGTATGGGCAACATTCCTTTGCCGTTCTTGCAAGGGATAGAAAAATAATAATGTCCATCAACAAACAAGTTAATGGCGCCAATAACGAAATGCTGGTGATTATATTTCTTAAAAATTACAATATCTCTGAAAAAAATAGGTATATTTATAAAATGATTATGTACCTTTAATAAACTAAACTATGTCTTGAGTTCCCGCGTTAGACGTATCTGATTTCATCACATTGTGAGGGTGAGTTCCAAGCTTTTTGATAATTTTTTGAAAAGAAAATTTAACTTCTTTTGTTCTTTTATTGTGCATGCAAGATAATGTATTTGTTTTTTTTATTAATATATATGTTAGGATGGAAATTACATTGAACTATTTAGTGGGCTCACCTCAGCTCAGATGTAGACAAAGTTGTGACGGAGCTGTTGTAATCACCAATATTTAAAACAAAATTTATTTGTAGCAATTGTAAGCACAATTATAAGATATATTTTTTTTAATCACACTTGTGGGCACTTACCTCGGTTTCATAGGCGTAGTGAGGGGGGTTCAAACCCCCCCCCCCTAAATCATTTCACACCGCCTGCGCGTAATCAATCCAGGTTTTTACAGCCAAAATGCCAACATTTCCGAGCTTGCTACGCTCGCTAATTCATAATTTTCCTAAAGTTTGCTACAGCTCTTTTCAACAAAAAATTCAAAAATTTCGTGCTCGCTGCGCTTGCTCATTTATTGAATATTCATACTAATCGCGCCGCGAATTCGGATATAAAGAGTCTACCAAAAAGTCCAAACCGAGCTCGCTGCACACTCAGTCATGGGTGTTTGTTACATTTAGGTTACATGTTCACCCCGAGTCAATTGGCTCAATTGAGCCAAAATTAGAAAAATTTTGAGCTCGCTACGCTCCTAAATTTTCGTTTTCTGTTGTATTACGAGTACCTCATATTTTAGGGGGATGGTATTGGATCGATATTTATATGTTCTAATCTTGAACCCCAACAAAATCAAAACCTGGTTATGCCCGTGCTCGGTTTGTCAAACATGATGAAGTTTCCTAATGTAAATACTAGCATATTTATTGACGTGGTGTTATTTCTGTTTTATCAAACTTTGTATGAAATTAGTAAGTATATTACAAAGAAAAAAAATTTGATTTATTGTTGGTTTGTTTGTACTGGATTCATCAATCATCACATTGGGGCCTTACCACCTAACTCGAATTGAACGTCGCCATGTTTGTCCTATATTGATAGGGACCTATCGCAGCAATTGCTTATGCTTTAGGCAGTAAAGCCCGCGAGGATATTCCTATTCGAAGATAATCATCATCATCCTAGCATCAACTACGGTTGTGCTCCCACACGAGTCGAAGATTCCCATGTGAAGACATATTATCCAAAGCTTTACACAACACCATCAAGGCTTACTTTGTAAATAGGTATGAAGTTAGTGTTGATTCATACATAAGTAATAGATATAAGTATCATATAAACAGAAATGTAATGTATTTGGTTTCCAATAGTTCCTCTAATACAAAATTTTATCATACTTTAATTTTTTTTGTTTTTGGTAAACCTATCTATATTGACTAGTATGCTGCTATGTTTTGGATATTGGAACATCTCATTTTTTAATATAATATGCAGCCCACTAGAAATATAAATTATTCACCAAATATTGAATAATTCGCCAAATACAGAATAGCCATTAGGTGCACATGTTGAACTATAGATATCCAAACAATCATTTTGACCTACATTTCTTATAAATATTTCCCTGGGAGCGCTGACGTCATATTTTTTTTTTAAAGGAAAAATATGTTTGTGACTATAAACATAACACTTTTAAAACAATCAATTAAAAGGGTTTCCCGAGCTGGTTCTATAAATTATACCACATTATGTTTAAGCGATATGTTTTGAAAAAAACAAATATTATTGTCGAAACATTTCAAATGTGATCATACCTCTAGATGAGATACAGTTATTTTTTTTAAATTATACCTCAAGTGATGCATAATATCCTCTTTAATTAAAGCAATTTGGAAAAAAATTACAATATTTTTTTTTAAATCCTGCAATTTTGCTTTGGAACCGTAACAGATTAATCTATACATATCCTCATTATCATCATATCAGCTAAAAGACGCCCACTGCTGGCCATAGGCCTCCCCCAGAGATTTCCACAAACGCAGGTCCTGTGCCATCCGCATCTAGCTGGTACCTGCGATCTTTACCAAGTCGTCAGTCTACCTTGTTTGGAGGCCTACCCACGCTGTGCTATTATGGCCTATCTTTCGGTACGTGGCCGCCACTCGAGAACTTCACTGCCCCATCGGCCATCTTCGAGCTATGTGCCCTGCCCACTGCCACTTCAGCCTGGCAATCCTTAGAGTTACGTCGGTGACCTGGGTTCGCTTGCGGATCTCCTCATTTCTGATTCGATCGCGCAACGAGACTCCGAGCACAGTCCTGTCCATTGACATTTGGATAACAGTGAGGTATCTTATAAGGCCCATAGTGAGCGGCCACGTTTCAATTCCGAAAGTCATCACTGGCAACGCACTTTGGTCAAAGATTTGAAGAGAAATTGTGACGAAAATATGTGGCGTAGCTTCCCGAACGCTGCCCAACCGAGATGGATTCGTCGATTATCCTCTTTCTCGAAATTTGACCTACCTAGCTGGGCTATTTGACCTTGGTACGTATACTTAGTCGTCAACAACTTCAAGTGAAGTGCCTCTAACTGTCACTAGAGTAGGCACAACATGTACATTTGACATCATTTTTGTCTTTTCCATGTTCATTTTAAGACCTAAGTACTTGTTGAGAGGCACTGCAGAGGTAATCGAGCATTTTGCATAAGTCTTCTAGGGTTTCAGCTATGACTACGATCATCATCATCGCCCTAGCGTTTATCCCGGCCTCTGCCAGGGTCCGCTTTCCCAGTCATTCTCCTCCACTTCGCCCGGTCTCCGGCATCTTCGCGTCGTAGGCCGTTGGCTCTCGCATCCGACTCAGCGATGTCAATCTATCGCTTCTTGGGTCGCCCACGGGGCCTCTTTCCTGATACCGGCAGGTTCAGGCACCTATTTTTCATGTATCCCTAAGGTGTAGGGGAAGGTGGCCTAGAACGGGTAAGTTTCACGCAAGGAAAAATACTAGAAATGTGGTTAAATAAGAATCCTCCAAAAAAACCCATTTTGCCCGCATATTAGCCTAAAACGGGTATCATCATCACAGCCCGTAACAGTCCACTGCAGTAGCCGTATTCACAATGATTCGAAACCGTTTCCGAACGATTCGACACGAAATTCGTGAGCGGCGAATCCGTGTCGATCGATTCGAAAACTGTTATTCAGAATCCCGAAAGATTCCACGGAAACTCTACTCTCTATAACATATAAAAATTTCATCAAAATTAACTAAAACCACATTTTCCTAAGAACTTTTGCGGGGTCCTTTGTCGATTCCGTAACCGAATCCGATTTCCGAGCCATTGTGAATACGGCTACAGGACTTAGGGCCTCTCCCACGAAAGGGGAGGTTATTGCCATAATCTCCACGCTTGGCAGGCGGGTTGGAGATCGCAGTGTTTAAATATAACAATGGAAAATGCTGCTGCCCATTTTCCAGACTACGGAGACTCTTGATGTTTTGCCTCGAAAACATTAGTCGCCTTGTACGACACCCATGAGTGTAAGGGGTTGGTGCTATTCTACTCTGCCGGACACCGCACGGCCAAAACGGGTATCTGATTTGTGCAAATCGAGTAGACGTTATAATTTTTAGGATAGGTAAAAAGTACGAAACAATACTGTACCTACCGATTATAGTTTATCATTTCGACTGTAAGCATTTAACATTATGTTTACTGTTAATATGTTCAAACTTAAAACCTCAACGACCTAACAAGATAAATCTTTCTATTCATGTAAAATTAATAGCTATAGGAGTTGTAGATAAAAATACCCATACTCCTTTCAGGTATTTTTACAATATATGTAATCCATTTTGTATTAAATTTTTTATACAAAACCTTAAAGTAATTAAAGACTTCAGAATGAAAGGTAATCCGAGATAACTCTTTGTCTTAATTTAAAGTTAGATAGCGCTAAAATATAAGAGCTATATTGACAATGTGCTAATTATAAAAGTTTTCGAGTAATCAAGAAACACATATCTTAATTTTTTTAAAGAAAAGTACTAAGAAACTTTCGTTAAACATACATTCGCTATTAAGCGGCTCCGGTGCCCGAGCAAAACGGATCGAAACTCGTCAATATTCAGCTACTATCGGAACATGCACTCATCGGCACTACTTATTGACATGGCAGCGTACGAGCGCTTACCCGTCTTAGGCGGGCCACCCGTTTTAGGCCACCTTCCCGTATCACGTGACCAAACCAGCGCAGGCAAGCCTCCTCGATCTTATCTGCGAGTCAGCCATGACTACGATATCGTCAGCAAATCTGATGTGAATGAGGTACAGAGAAATCAAAAGATATCTTCCAGTGCAGCGGTGAACAACTTCGGTGATATGACATCACCTTGTCTAACACCTCGCTGCAGCTGAATAGGGTCTGTGGTCTTGTCCTGGAGACGAACTGATATAGTGTCGTTTTCGTCCTATACATTGAATACATTTTTTTTCTTTTGTCCATTTATCAGCCAGTAAGCTATAACTAAAGGAGACTGGGCAAAAGTGGTCTATGAACCAGCAGCATTACGGTGATGACGTATGGGTTAGGGTGACTCAGCTGCGTATTTGTACAAGATGGCATCAAAATCGATCCCGGCAGTTTCGAGAATAAAGCATTTATTTGTCACATTGTTAAAGGTTGAGCACATTGAGCTCTGTTCTTATGCCGCACCGGTTTTATCTTGTATAGTAATCCCTGGTGCTAGGCTCGATCAAACGTTCGGGAAACATCCAGAAATACAGCAGAGCTGTAGAGTTTGATAACTGCTTTTATAAATTAAAACAAAAACAAATCAAACAAATAATGGCGGGCGACCCGTAACTCAAAATTTTCAATTACTGCATAAAAAATAATACAATACGACACAAAGGTAAAGGTAGTAATTTAAATCAGCGCAACACTTTAGCAATCAACTTTTTAAAATAGTTTATCCAACTAATAACTCTCATAGCGGCGCTAGTATCGGATTTGATTCCGTATCGCCCAACGATACATTACATAGGTACCACAAATTTTCGGTAGGTGGCGCTGTGTTGAAAATACGATATACACCATTCGATTTGACTGTTTAAGCTGCTTTGTTTATTAATTAGTAGAGTAACAATTAGGTACCCATTATATTAATTTATAATATTGTGATCAGAACAGAATGGTAGGGTAGGCAGTGTCTTTTTGTCTTTATGAAATGCACGCCACTGGTGGTATCAAACGTTTCAGGAAGAGAGATTTCAATAGTTTTTATGCTACAGGAAGTTGACTCATTGGTCGGTTGGACTTGACATCTGTGTTTAGTTTCCCAGGTTTAACGATCATTTTTATTTGTGCAACTTTCCACTGGCGAGGAATATAGGCACGCAACAGGATAGCATTAAACAAGCAAGTCAAAAATGCAATAGCTTCATCAGGGAAATTTTTCAGGACCAATATCAGATCATAGCCAGTATAACATAAAAAATCATATATTCCCAAACTCTATGATTCAAAGTTTGCCTATGACTACCATCATTATCAGACCTTAATATTAGACGACTCGAATAGGTAAGATTTCTACGAGTGAAAATGATTCGTGATTAAAAATACTCAGTACCGAAAGTACGGAATTTCCCGGTTTCCCCGATACCAGAGTTAGCACAGTACCAGGTGTACAGTTTTCTCCACAGCAATCACACATATTCTAAGTGCGGGACCTCTTTCCTTTTTTTTTTTTTTTTTTTATTAAGATGTTCTACCTATTTGACAAGTAGGTAGAGCATTGCAAATACAATCTAGCCTAAACACTAATAAGTAATTTAAATTTAACATAATTTGCTAGGTTAGAATAATATAAGAATGTGTCCATTAACACCTTTTCTTATTGTCTCTATTAAGGGGAAGACACATTGTTATTGTGTTCTTTGCAGTAAGCACTCATCGCACTACTTATCACTAATATTCACTACACTAACTCAAAAGGTTTTGTCCTTTTTAGTCTTCGCACTATGTTCGTGTTGTCAAGGAGCTGGATAGCCTCGACATTCACATGATGATGAAGCCTTCTTTCATGGGCTTCGGCGTGTTTTTTAATTATAGTTGCAACAAGATCCACATTGAGGTCCCGGTGAAGATCATTGTTTCTAATGTACCAGGGCGCATTTACAATGTCCCTCAGTACTTTGTTTTGAAAGCGTTGTATCATCTGTGTGTTGCTTTGTTTGGTACAGCCCCATAGCTGAATACCATAAGTCCATACTGGCATTAGGACTTGCTTGTACAAAAGTAGTTTGTTGTGTACTGATAAAGAAGAATGCTTTCCAAGTAGCCAGTACATCTTTTTATAGCGAAGTTCTAATTCGTCGCGTTTCTTTTTGACATGAGCTTTCCAGCGAAGCTTTGCGTCTAAGGTCATGCCTAAATATTTAGCTGTGTTTTTGTGCGGTATTGCTTGATTGTTTATAAATACCGGATGATAAGACGGTCTTTTGTTAGTAAAATCGACATGAATCGATTTTGACTCATTCAGTTTTATTCGCCACTTCACTGTCCAATCAAAGATAGTGTTGATAGCTGTTTGCAGTTTCGTTACTGCTTCTTCTTGAGTGGACCCTGTAGCCATGATAGCCGTATCATCCGCAAAGGTTGCAATGATGTTATTTTTTAGTTCTTGGATATCACAAGTGTATACAACATCGGACCTAGGACGCTTCCTTGTGGTACTCCAGCTTTTATGTACTTAAGTTCTGAATATTCCTCATCCTGTCTAACTCGAAACATTCTCTGCGTAAGATAAGATTCCAGAATATCTGCAAACTGCTTCGGAAGTTTATGTCTTATTTTGTGCATAAGACCTTCATGCCAAACCTTATCAAATGCTTGTGCCACGTCTAGGAAAACAGTAGAACAGACTTTATTTTCTTCTAATGTTTTTTCTATTAAACTAGTTATTCTGTGCACTTGATCGATTGTTGATTGCTTCTCCCTAAATCCAAACTGATAAACAGGGATAAGCTTTCTTTCTTCTATTATGGGGCTCAGTCGTCTTAATAGGAGCTTTTCGAACAACTTTGACATAACTAGCAATAGAGAAATTGGTCTATAGGATGTTATTTCCTGAGGTGGTTTTCCAGGTTTCGGTATCATAATGATTTCTGCAACTTTCCACATATCAGGCACGTATTTTAGTCTAAACGAAGCATTGATAAGGGTGGTAAGTTTTACGATGGCTTTACGTGGAAGATTTTGGAGAATTTCGCCCGTAATTAGATCAAAGCCAGGAGCTTTATTTTTCTTTAAGCGTTTTATCTCATTCTGAACCTCTTTAGGGGTAACGAGTTTTATTTCTAATCTATCATTACAAGATGCTTCCTCCAGTTCTGTGTTCTCAGAGTTATGCATGTTAGGTTGGAATATTTGTTCCAGGTGATTAGCAAATCTAATAGCTTTTTGTTTATTATTTATGGCCCACCCCCCATTAGTTTCTTTAATGGGAGGTATGTGTAAGGTTGGCGTCTTTATGTGCTTTATAGTTTTCCACAAGGAGTAATCAGTTGTGCGATCACTTGTTAACTTTCTTAGGTAGATATTCGTAGATTCATCACGAAAGTTCTGAATTTCTTCCCTTAGTTTTTTTGTTAAGTAGTTTAGCCGCGTTTTGTCCACGGGATGTCTACTTTGTTGCCATTTGCGTCTTTGCTTTCTCTTTTCTTTAAGGAGGTTTAGAATTTCGGCTGGATAGCAGTTACCTTTTGATCTCTTCTTCACTGTTGGTGTATTTTTCCAGGCACATTGTTGTATATTTGTAATGAATTTACTTAGATCTGTATCTAGCTCTTGTGGACTTTTTAAAGAAACATTAAGTTCAGTAATAGAGTCTAGATCATGTTTAAAGCTTTCCCAGTCGGTTTTCTTGTTTGACAGGGTAACATTGCTCTCTTTTAGTATTATGCTCTCACTAAGAGTCAAAATTATTGGCGAGTGATCTGAGCTCATTTCATATCCTTCCTCAATGTGAAGAAAACTAGTTGGTATATTTTTACATATAAAAAAGTCAATGAGGTCTGGGACTTTATTACGATCAGTGGGCCAATACGTTAGTTTTGCGGTTGATATTACGCCACAATTCATATATCTAGTAGCATAAAGAAGCTCTTTCCCTTTAGTTGTAGTTAATCTTGATCCCCAGTGGATGTGTTTAGCATTAAAATCACCTCCAAGTATGAATCTGTTACCTAGATTGTATAGAAGGTTTTTATACTGTTCGCGTTTTAGGGAATACTTTGGTGGACAGTATATGGCGGAAATGGTAACAGGGTAACGTTTAGTTCTTACACAAACAGCCACTGTTTGTTTAGCCTGTTCCTCACATTTATGCTCTTCGTAATGGTAAATATTTTCTTTTATTATGACAGTGCTTCCTCCCCTTGCAGTGTTATCAGGGTGTATAGCATGATAGACTTTATAGTCTTTGATTTTTATAAACGACTCTCTGGTGCAATGGGATTCTGATATTAGGCAAATATCAATATTGTTTGTGCTTAGAACCACTTGTAACTCATTTAGATGTTTTGCGTACCTCTTTCCTGATACTGGTAAGTTTAAGAACGCTATTTCTCACGTACCTATCCCTAGGGCTTTCGCAGAACATGACCAAACCAGAGCAGGCGTCTTCAATCTTACAGTATTCGGTACCTTATAAAGTTTCAAAAATGGTAAAATAATTATTCAAAACAAAAAACATATCCAAAATCAATTTTTTTTGGCTCTCCCAAAAACCACGTTGAGACATATGACGTTTTAAGAGTGTTGTGTTTTGAGAATGTGATAGGTATTCAGAGACAGGTGAATAAGATTTTCAAAATCATACTGTGCAAGGTACCTAACCTAACTATCGCGTAAGGGATGGGATACGTGTGAAATTTGTGCCTAAATCTGCCGATATCAGAAAAAGGATTGCTAAGTCGTATTTATGCATGTACATTATAAATCTGCTCTGCATATTAACAATCTGTTTGTACCAGGTACCTTTTGGTACGCAGATGACAGTAACGGATAGATATCACTCAGAGGCAAAAGCTAACAGGGACGATATTCAGCCTTGTCGAGAGGCCATGGTTGACCGTTTGGATGAAGCTCTCAAGGCAGTCTCTGATTGGGGCGAAGCCAATCTCAGGCATGTTTGTTTTCCGCCAAAAGGAGTCTATTTTAGGAAATTACCTATAACCTACACCTTCTTAATGTTGAGCTATCTACAAATCTCAACTTCGGTCAGTACATCGAATCTAGCAAAGACTGTTCCTAAAAAGCTTGGTATCCTCTCGAGAATGAGTTTCTACAAGCTTAATTTCTAAAAAGAAATTAAGTTCTCGGCGAGATTTACATTTATTTTGACAGCTGTCAAACTTAAAACTGTAATAACTGAAACTATTGGTCCTAGAACACGAGTCCCTAAGAGAAACGATAGTACTCATCGAGATCTACATTTCCTATGATTATTGGGATACCCTACGCAGTTCTTGCTAGAGACTCTACAATTTAATTATCCGGAAGTGGGGCGTAATGCTGGATTGCTTGTTTTTGTGTGCCGCACTTTACGTGGGGACTCGAATTGCATAGAGCGCGTTGCACGTGTTATGGCACTTTGTGTTCCACCTATGACTACGCTGTTGCTAAAACCGCGCCACCACAATATTCTCGGTCCCTGCAGCTCGAACTGTTTTGCGCGCCAACGCACCCCTTGTTCGAGCGATAACCATGACAAATTCGTTCCTGGCATCAGCGCCCGACTGAGATTATTTTGCAAGTCGATGGACGGATGTGTGCAGGGAATGTTCTGTGAGATGATACATTTTTGTATTAAGTGCCGCCGTGGGCTGGGTACTCATCCCCACTACGTAGACCCTCTGTTGGTCACCACGCGAAGGTTTGAAAGAACGTTTCTCGCTCGTACGATTCGGATGTGGAATGAGCTCCCAGCCACAGTGTTTCCTTTGGACTATGACATGGGATCGTTCAAGAGGTATATTAGAGATCTCTTCAGAGGCGGGCAACGCATTGGTGACTCCCCTGGTGTTGCTGATGTCCATAGGCGGCGGTGACCACTTTCCATCAGGTGGCCCGCATGCCTGTTTGTCTGCCGGATAACATAAAAAAAAAAAAAAAAAGTACTATAAATATGTCGTAACTTAGGGCAGACTGTAGCAGGGGAGAGATCCATCAGAAGGTATTTACGGGATAATTGTTGAAATAAGGAAAAGTCGAACAGTTTACCCGCCACACCCATGGCCTCCTGATAGGCCGAATCTCAAGGTGCGCCAGGGAATCTTTTTGCGTGCGCCCTTGTCCAAATTATTATTTGGTAGTCCCTTCCGTCTGTGTGCCGTGTGGTGTCCTGCAGAGTATAATAGCACCAACCCCTTACACTCGTGGGTGTCGTACAAGGCGACTAATGTTTTCGAGGCAAAATATCTGAGCGCCTCCGTAGACTGGAAAATGGGCAGCAGCATTTTCCATTGTTATATTATAACACTGCGATCTCCAACCCGCCTGCCAAGCGTGGAGATTATGGCAATAACCTCCCTTTTTGTGGGAGAGGCCCTGGGTCCTGCAGTGGACTGTTATGGGTTGTGATGATGAGTCCCTTCTGTACTCACACTCTCCTTTATGGAGTACGGCTATGTGACGTGAGGCAATAAATAAATATATCTTCTTTCTTCAATGGATGAGCAGCCAGTTCTAGTTCTTGACTCGTCGATGGTCCAATGGAAAGTGTTCGTTGCGACCGCGTGCCGAATGTGATAGATAGATAGATAGACAGATGTATCCGGGCCGTTTCCGCATTCAGACGATCTTGCGCCTATTCTGCGTGGATATGGTGTACTACAAGATACCCAATGAGGAGTTTTCCAGTAGGTATTATCAATTGGTTTCAAAAAGCCTCAATAGATTGCGCTCCTACAATTTTGGTAATTTTTTTCTAAAAGGTTCTACGAAATGTATTTTAATACAAACCTTTCATATTATCTGTGATTTGTATTGCGTCCATTCTTGATCCTAGTGTCCATGAAACGAATTGACTCAGTCAAATTCATGTTTGTTTTGTTTGTAATAATTTATTACAACCTCTAAAGGGTTAAAAACTATTGATGAATACAATATTATCCAATACAATGTACCCAGTGATTATATCCTCTTTACTAAGAACCTATTTCAAGCGATTATCAATTACCAGAATTGTCGGGGCGCCATCTAGGGAGTCGTTAGGAATGCTTTAGATACCTATTGGAAAACTGCTTATTGTTCCTGCCATCCCAACTATTCCAGGAAATGCAAAGTGTTCGTTGCGGTCGCGTGCCGGATATGATGTCATCACAGTATTTCCAGTATCCGCGAGGTGGCGCATCGGCGATCGACGATGCGTTTCCGAGTCAAAATGATGTCTAGGCTCATGATTGTCTACGACAAATATATATTATTTTAAGATGTAAAATTATGTAATTTTACAGTGTATTAGTTTTTTAACTATAACGCTGTAGTTTTTGTAAAAAAAAGAGCATACGGCTTACGATTTGACGACGCGAGGATGCCGAAGACAAGGCGAAGTGGAACAATGAATAAGGGAGCCTAGCAGAAGCCGGGATAAGCGCTAGGACGATGATGAACTTGTTCGTAACTGGTTTCGTACAAGGAAGAAAAAATATTTTATAGTAGCTGGTTTCGCGCAATCGATCAACCAACAACGATCAACACGATCGATACCAGTGACGAAACCGCGGTTTGGTACCTACGATAGATGTAGAGATAGCTACCTAAGTCTATTTTCTTTTTCATTTCATTCTAATATATAATCAAATTATTACAAAAGTTCTACTACGCAAATTAACCATTTAAAAAAAAGAATTGTGTGATTTGAAATATTTAAGGTAAGGTTTTTTGGTAGGTTAAGGTTATTTTCATCTCACTTGTAGTTTAAGACCCAGTTACTGCCAGTTCATCAATATCTTAAATGGCTATAATATTTTTTTTACTATACAGTGACAAACGAGTAGACAGCCCACCTGATGTTAAGCGGTTACTGTCATTAACGTTACGATTCATACATTTAGGTAGTAGGCAACAAAAATAATGAACCGCACGTGCTTTGTCTCTGTAAAGACTAAGATGAAATGCCTGTAATTGCGCTGGCTACCTTATCCTTCAAACCAGAACACAACAATGCAAACATTGTAGCTTGACGGCAGAAATAGATAAGGCGGTGGTACTCACCCAGGCGGACTCTTCAGGCTTGACAGAGTCGTACCACCTGATGATATACTGAATTACTAATTCAGCTTTCTTTGAGGTTAATGGTAAGTTTTAAATAACCTAATTGAAATCGGATAACCCCCGACCGAGTTTACATATAGATACTTATATTTCAAAACTACTGAACCTATTTTAAGGGAACAAAGCTAAGAACCATATCGACGAAACTGGCTTTCATATAAAGAAAACCACCTATATAGTCAAGTTCTTCCGTTCGGACCTACGACGCTACAGACAGACAGACACACACCGCCACAAATACACAGGTACTTCAAACTTAACACCCCTCTTTTTCGTCTGGGCTTAAAAGGAGCTTTGCTACTGACCTTTTCTGTACGTAAATTATTGAGAACCTACCTTTTATGAAACATGTCTTAGGTAGGTACTTATAAACCTTCTTCAAGTAGCCCACTGCTGTGATAAGCGCAGGAGTGGGGTCAGGTCAGGGACCTTTGTAGGGCTGAGTGAGTGAGACGAAAACTTTTACACTACTTCTGCATTCACGGATACTGAATTAAATACTGTTAAAATTATGTGTTTTTAAATTAAACAACATCATGAAGTCAGTCAGCTATTTAGGTTTTAAGATCTGTTCAATATCCGCTCGCGAATCATTTATTTTCTGATTAGAATTTCGGGTAAACAAGACGCATTCCACACGGCCTGCACTACCTATTATGTATTATAATAACGTTGCCAAGCCAGACTGTGCTGCGTGTGTGTGGCGCTTATTCAAACAGTGTCTTTTGTCAGATCCTAATTGTTTATAAAATATGTTACAATGGTGTTATTTTGTATACATATTGTACAGGATTTATAGTTGTAGTAATTTTTGTAGGTTATCATTATTATGTAGGTATCAGGCTCAGCCTGTATCCTCATCCCACTACCTGCTATGCAAATTAATATAATAATAATATAAGAATAACAGATTTAGTCCAGTGGCAGTAAAATAAATCATCCAGTGATGATTTAGGTAGATTTCTTTTACCTAGTGTTTGAGGTCGATTTGTATTAAAGATTATTTATTTTAGATTATGTATTTTCTTATTGTACGTACACTATAAAGTACGTTTCAATAAATAAAGACAAAGGTAGAGCGCGATAACGTACATTCATTTCAATAGAAAAAGACAAAGGTAGAGCACGGTAACGATAAGTATTATATACAGAAATCTGAAAAAATTGCCTTACTTCAATAAATATCGATTCTTCGTTACACATTACGTTACTCGGTAAATTGAGTCTACCTAAATCTAGTTGCAATATTACTATTATTTCTCTTCCTATTTAAGGTAGGACACGGCGAGGGTTAGGACTAGAATGAGAGGAATCGGCGGACAATCCTCGCGTTATGCAGCTAGAACGCACCTAGAGCCTCGCTATCTTTGGTCCGTCACACAGTCCCAACCTCTTCAGATGGCCGCAAAGAAAAGTTGGGACGAGACCGCTAGTTAAACTACGACGGGTATGATCTATGCGGACGTCACGTCAGTAACCTCGTGCGCCAGTTTAAGATACTTAATATTTTTGCCAGATACGGCTTCCTGATTTCAATCGAAAAGTTTAAAGTGACGTCCACCAAGAACACACAAGACTTCACCCGGTCTTCTTATATATCAGGCTTCTTAGGAACCGTCCTGACCGTAATGATGGACTGGTCCCACAATAATCGCGCGGCAACTAATTAGCTGACCCCTTACTCATATTTACCCTTATTTATATTGCCATGTGGATTATCATAAGGTCATCATGGGAGGTTAACTAATTAGTTGAATGGATGTACTGCTTTTTCACGCCATTGCTCAGCGGCCAAGGAGAGAGGGATTAGTCCTTTATCACGCTCTTTGACAACTCTATGCAAAACACTACTCTCAGATTTCGTCATGAAGTAGTTGCGGAAGTAACCTCCCTCCTGGTTGTGTAAGACTTCGCACTGAGTAGTCCACGAGCTTATCAATGATGACCGCGGGTGGTGTATGGTGCTGTGGAGTGTCAAATTTGTGCAGACTTTCCTATTCAGAGCGTCTCGTCCGGTCTGAGACCGTCTGAGCACACCCAAAGATATAAATTATAACAGGCATGACCCAGCCGTTTAAGGTCTTGAGCATATTGGGGCCGGATAGGTAGCTTTGCAGCACCCTCGGCACTTTGTGACTGGCACAGATACGGTATGATTCAGTTTCGGAGAGAGTACGCATATCACCACCTAATGAGTCAACCGCTGCCCTTCGTACTCGACCTCTATCTACATGGGCGACCGCACATACTTATCCAACCTAAACTACATATCGATGGAGCTACTAAAATCATCAGTAACTTTCAGCAGCTCTGCCAATTCTGGACGTTAGGGGCAAACAACTTGAGAGCGTCCATGTAGAAAAGGTTGAGAAGTTTAGGCCCTCTTCTCCGAAATTGAAAACTCATTCCTGTCTTGTCCAGCAAAGAACTCAGCGGATTCAGGGACAGCCAGGACTAAAGTGGGCGATAATCTGGGTCTACTTTAGTTGTATGTCGGCTTTCGAAGACCGCCGTGTCGAAGACCGAAGACAGCCGACAAACGCACCCCAGTCTGACTGAGCTGTGTACGTACTCCACTGCCACATACAATGCCTCAAACAGGTCAAGTACAGGTCTCGAGAAAATTGTGTTAAATATTATTACTTAAAGATGTATGCCAGGATCGTAACTGTGAGTATGTATAAATGTATATATGTATAAGTAGGTAGCTATTTATGACAATAACAATATTCTATTACATCAAATCGTAACAATATAGCTTGGGCCTTCAGCCATATTAGCTTCGGAATTCCTAGCTATATGATGCAAGGTAAAATTTGCTGTTCCTTAAAGTTACTTTTAAGTAAAGTAGTAATGAAGTAGTAAACTATTTTCCTATTAATAATCCGGTGCTGACATAATTTCCTTTTTACCGGCGACCAGCCCGCAGCGGCGCTTTGCAAACTCTTAGAAGATCATCGGTCAACCAGCGATATTTACCAACTTTAACAAAGTATCGGACAACCGTGTAAGTCACATAAATCTGTGGTAATGGGCTAACGATTAGTTGTTTAAACATGCTTAAAACGAAATCCCACAAATCTAAAAATTAATAGTACATTTATTCATCTGAAGGTTGTCATAGCTTTATCAAAAGTTGGTTCTTCCGCGGGAGTGTAGTTCTAGCTAGTAGTGGTGGGGTGGAGATGGGAATTTCGTCTAGGTATCTTTACTGAAGATGCCGCTGGTTGTGCGAGTGGGCGACGGCGCCGCCGCAGGAGTAGGAGCCAGATGGCATACAGAACATGGAGTTGGTCATGGCGAGAACCAGATTATGTTTGATCATATGCATTGAAAATTCAAAAATTATTTTTGTAATCTCTGTTTAACTCAGTCCAATAACAAGCATTCAGCTTATAAGTAACCTCCGTCGCGAAAGCCATTCCATTGAATTTTTGAGCGCTTTACGAAAAACGAGGCCTCTCGAAAAATGTGCAAGACGATGGAGCACATTATCCAATAACATTAATTACAATATATAAACCTTAATATTATTTAATTTTTAAAACACGCACCTAACACTCATAAGATAAAAACCAAAGTTCTTCAATATTTTCAAGAAATAAAGAAAAGAATCAATAAGATAAAGAAAAAACCGGCTTTATGTATCAAAAAAATCATAAAATGAGCTTCTTAATGGTCAAGCCTCAAAACTAAATTGGCTCTGGTTCGGTTTGAACGCTCGTCGGTCGCTGCCACTCGATGCACACGGTCTGTGAGATATACAATCTTATTGTGTGGCGGGAGGCATCATTCGCGGTCGGAACGTGGTGTGGCGCGGTCGCAACTGCGCGCTCGCCGGTTCCGAAAAAAACTTTGACATTTTTGTATTAGCATCGCGACTCCTGTAGAACACCATGAAGCTCGGAGGAGCCTCACGGGCGCCTCTCCTTCTTACGTTGGTCTTCGTCTCGCTCCAGGTATGACTTTTTAATACCTTCTACACTAAAAAGCCGGTCTGTCAACTATCCGCGCCGGCCGGCCGGCTGAAAAATACTTTAGCTTAACTTTTTTGGACATTGTTGTATTATTTTTTGTTTAACATACAACTTGAATGATTTTGGTATTTTGTGAATTTGTGTGAAATTTAAGTTGCTACTGTCGGTTTTAGAACGTACCTTTCACATTAAGTTTGAATTGGATACCTACGCGAACTAATATTTTTATTTTATTTTAACAATTAGTAAGTTAATACGATATTTTGTATTAAATTGGATAGTACTTCAATAAAAGTGCCAAAGGAGAGGTAATAAGTACCATGTGTTAGTATAAAAACACAGAATTTACATGAACCCCTTTGCAATAATTATTAGAGCACAAATGCCTCACTTCCAAATCGTTTGACTTCGAATCAGTTATATTTAAAATTCAGTCCCAAAGTATGTCGGCCAATATGGTATTGATAAAAAGATACTAGTAGATAAGGATTTTCCCTACCTACTTGGGTTGGTACCTTATTATATAATTTCAAGATTAAATCAGACGTGCAATATCAATGGTCATTCAACTTTAGCACGTTGCTGCTACTGTGTGCTCTGTGATAAGGGTTCAAAACTACTCGGCGAGCTTACGATGCCTTTAATAGACATTAATATTACGAACAAAACCAAAAATTTGTTTAAAAAATATATTTCCAATATTTTCTATTAAATATTATAAATTTACTTTTGGCCGCAAGCTCGCCCGCGTATAGTTCTGTTATAACATTCCGGACTATCACATTAAATTTCGGGAAAAAATATAGCCTTTTATAGTTTTTCAACCGCGTGGACTACACATTATATCGTACAAGTAGTGGATAATAAAAGGTAGCCTATGTCTATCCTCTGGTGCTAAACTATCTCCATATCGAATTTCTTGAAAATCGGTCCAGGGTTGTAGCCGTGAAAGCGTTACAGCCGGAGTTACTATCGGATTTATAATATTAGTAGAGATTAGGGATGCGCTGTTCTAGGATATAAATATAAGTTACATTCGATTCTGCCAATTTTCATCAAAATCCGTGCTGTAAAAAAGAACATCCACCCATCCATCCTTACAAACTTTCACATTATAATATGAGTATATACATAGGAAGTGTTTTAATTAAAATGTTGAGTATCAAAAAACGTTATAAAAAATAAGTAAATTTAAGAATTGTAATACGTATCACATAACTATGCCAAAAGTTATATAAAATGTTAATTCTGCTGAACTAAATGTGCATAGTTCATCATTTTTAGTCCAAGGAACATTTAGGATTAATGGGAATGTTTACTCGCCGGTTTTTAATTTGTTACGGTTACTCTTTTGCTTAATTTGTACAATTAGTATATTAATATGATATATACCGTCACGGGGTGCCAATCGGCCCCCGAGACTGTTCAACCAGTCTCGGATCCCCAGCGGAAGACCTTGGTCAACCTCAGTCGGTATTAGGAGGCACACGAGTGGCGCGCTCGTTGCGGTGCTGAACTTCGACTAACCTCGAAAGTACCAACGGTCACCCATCCAGTTTCCGACCCCTGCGAGCGTTGGTTATCAGACTCGCAAGCATGCTGTCACTAGACAATTGCCGTTTTTCATTTTATTTTCAGTTAATTTGTGGTGTTAAATTGCTTATGCGAAAGGAAGTTTATACCTAAATGTCATTACAAATCTTTAGTAGCTACGAACCTGATTACCTACGATTCCAAATACAACTACAATTATTGGAAATAATGATTTTAAACAGCTACTAACATATTTTACAAATGATCGTTATGCAATTTTATTTACATATAAGTGTATGAAAGTGATATAAAACTGCATACTCTATATTTCAGTATTACTTTATGTAGGTATCTGCTATATTTGCGTGCGTATCAAAGTGTACCGGAATTTCCTTAATATTGAATACAATCAGTGTTACCCATTTACGCAATCTAGGTAGCTTTATGTTCACGTAGAACTCAATTTGCCATCTTAACAGCAGCAAACTTCTTAAAAGCTTTTCATTTTATATTGTATATGTTATAGGTGCATCAACCGTGTGGCCTCGTAATTTAGGTAAAGAGTTTTCTGGAAGATTTCGGTAATAGATCAATTTATGGTAAAAGTGGTGTTCGATTTGTGATTAGGTATGGGTCGATTATAGGTATAAGTACTTGCTAGTAATGTAATCAGTATTTCAAACCTAAAGTAACCAGCATCAATATATCTACTGATTAGTTCCACATATGAAAACAACCAATTTTTTTTTTTATTGGAAATTCTAATCCGATTACAATGAAACTTTGTTAATATGATCAGACAAAATTAAGCTAACTGGTGCATACAATAAAAATTTTAATAAGTAATACTTTACAAAATATTCAAAATAAACAACAAATGAAAAGGAGTATTTGCAAACCCTTACATAAACTTTAAAAAATATTTCCTTTTTTAATTTTCGGGACTTACTGGTATAACATACAACATTATTTATTTTGATATGCAAAGTAAAATTAAAAATATTTAGCAAATGTGTCCATGCCAAAAAAATACTAATTTTACACGTAAAGACCCAATATATGATTATACCAGCAAATGAGTAACTAAGAGCAACAATTTGAAAAGTAATCCGATCAGGCGCGACACTAAGATTTTTGGGATACTTATCTACCATAAATCACTGACCAATTAACGTGAAAATTAAAAAAATTACATAAACAAAGGGTTTAAAAAGAACTTCAATTTTAAAATTATATAAAATATTTGCCTTTGCTCAAGTGTATCTTACTGATTGAAACAAATGTACCGTATAATACTTGATATATGTACTAGGTACTAATAGATACAGTTAGCATTCTAACATGAAACAAAAAAATTAGTTAGATGGGCCTTTAGTGTAACGTCGCAGAACGATATGCCGTAGGTAAAGGGTTTGGCGTCCCATTGATTATTTGATTTATAGGTTTGATATTTTTTTAAGTAAATGCCGTGCAAACCTCAGACAACTGAGCAATTCAAAGCAGAATTCGCATGCCGATTTAGTGAAGTTTATTGCAGTACCAGCATAATTATCGCAATTTTTTTTTCAAATTTTTGACAAATCTACCAACAGCGAAAAGGTTTCCAGGTAACAAAATTTTTGTATTATGTTTATATAACAATACACTCAATGTATTTCAAGAAACACATTAACAATATATATTTTCTTATATTTTAAAAATTTAAGTTCCTTCTCGGTCTCGCTTTACTTATCTTAGTAAGTTTTACTTCTAAATGTTTTCTATGTTATACGGCACACTGACTGACAAGCGGGCCATCTGATGGAAAGTGGTCACCGCCGCCTATGGATATCAGCAACACCACGATAGGTATTGAACTGTATCCTTTGCAAATAAATATCATAATTTATTGCGTTGCACTTAAAATTTAATGTATGTGCAGCTATGTGGCCATGTACCCTTTGAATATCAGTTTCTGCACATTATGCTGCAGCTACATATATTCTTACAAAAATTATCAAAAGCACCAAGTTATTCCGTTATTGTTAGATAATATTAAGTAGTTACATCCTCGTATTTTCAGTCTTCTCTTTGCTTTGTCTTTTGAGGTCTTATAATAAATAAATAATAATTAGCAAAAAGTTTTGGTACCCTATCACACTATCACCAAAGTTATTTTTCGCCTGTGAGTTGGATTAATTAGGTTAATAAAAAGTATAAGACTTGGTAAAAGGTTATCGAAATTTATTGATAAGACCGTTAAAAGTATCTGCCAATGTTAGTTCGAGCAATAACCGAATAAAAAAATATCATTGTGCTTTTAGGAGGCCAGTACTTATCTGTGTTCAGTTTATCGCAGTGACCCAGCCAGATTTGACGCCTTGCTCAATACAATAATTATTGTTGATAAGAATGATAATTTACTTATTTTAAATGTGCCAAACTGCTTATTAATGTCTACACTTAGTAACTTAAACTTATTCTGATTTTTTAGGTTCAACTGTTTAGGTTTTGTAATGTTTAAATATTTAGCAGATGCGTACTTAGTAAACGTATTATAATATGTATGCATAACCGGTGGTAGAGCTATATATATAGGACTCTGTTAACGTCAAGCTCAAGCAGGTAGTCTGCCTGGAGGGGTACCACCATTGCCTTATCCAATTCAGACGCAAAACGACAACAAGTAATCACAGGCATGAGGCTTAGCTTAGTGCTCATAGTGACAACGTCTTTTATGTTACATGAAACCTATGCGCATGAATCGTGGGTTTAAAATTTTCGATATATGGCGATAGTTAAAATTTTCCATCAGGTGGGTTATCCGCTCGTAAGGCACTGAGTTGTATTAAAATACGTAAAAAAGTTATTCGTTTATTGACGTCGTAAATTTCTAACAAAAAAAATTGTGCATCTTGTTAAAAAAAGATATGGTCCTTTATGGGTAGGCTTTTACATAGCATGCCGTGTTTTGTGAAAGAATGATAAGATTGAGATAACACGCCGACCTACATCCTACGCGACACATATATTTGGTTTAGGCGTAAATAGCGGAAGTGTTTATGATGTCGCATGTTGCATTTTGGATATCATGTAAATGCGCTAGAAGATAGCCCTTCTCTATGAGGGATATTGCCACATGCATTGTTAAGCAGAGTATTAAACCTTAGCTAAAACGAAAAAATTGCTATTCATAGTTGGCGTTGGTTTTTGAATAGGTAATATTATAGCTTTTCACGTAATTTTCCAAAATCAGTTTAAATCCTTCGGTAGGTACCTATACTCAAATATTTTCCGCATATCTACTTAGTTTCGTATACCACACATAAGTTTGTCTAGCTAGATGAGACGTTCTTTTATTAGGACTTTGTCACTTACGTCAGATTTTTTTATGAGCCTTTGATTGACGATGGTGAACTAAGACGAAGACCTTGCTAAACGAATATAAATACGTACCGTATTACTGCAAGTAGTAAACGTTATCTTTCTGTAGATACAGCATATGAAAAATGTTTAATGCTATATTCACTATAAATTACTATATATAAATACTAGTGGCTCCGGCGCGACTTCGTCCGCGTGGCGTCCTGCAATTACTCTACCCCTAACCTACCCTATTCTACCCATACCCCTAACCTACCCTACTCTAACCCTACCCTACCCTACTCCTACCCTACACCAACTCTTCACCTGCCTTACGTCTACTTTACTCATATCTACCTTTTTTTCTTGCGTAAACTTCTGTCTTGAATCATTATAAGTGTCTATTGATGATAACCGCATTAAACCCGTTACGTAGTTTAAAATATGTTAGCGTACATACATATATACGTACATACAGAGGGACAGACGGCAGGAAGCGACTTTGTTTTATAATATGTAGATAATTATATATAGAAAATGTTACCTCAACAAGGTATTGCCAATAGGTACTTGCAATTAGTAAAATATTATTGACTACATCTTGGTTCCGTTTTGATTGGAGTGTCGGATATAAATAATAGGTATTCTATTGTTGTCCTACAAAATAACGTTTTATGTTGGTCCTTGATTTGCATTGCAGCGTTTGACGAATTGACAATAGAATAAATGCTCTTGTTTGTTTATGGTTATTGAAACGTTTTAAGACAAACAAATAATTATTCAGCAGGGTACACTTGAAGTTAGCCCCCAGAAGAAGTTCCAGAAGTTTTTCATTTATTTATTTTGGTCATTTTTCAATAAATGGCGCGCATGAAAGTTTGGAAAAATCAATTTGACGTAATAACCAATCGGCTGTTCCACCCTGTACCACAGAATATTACACAGAAAAAAAAATACTACGTACAAGTGATACTGTGTAGTTACCTGTACTGTAACAATATAAGTGTTAAAAATATACCTACATCGGAACTATATTCAAGTACGTATGGCGAATTAAATTCAAATCAATTCTTGTTACTCTTAAAGTATTCTCAGAGTTGTTGCAAATGAGCAATGTCCAAACATATCAGTTGGCGAGTTGTTGCTCCGCGCTAACTATCCCTCGAATTTATTAAAGCCAAATACCTAGGTAGGCTTCTTCGAATTAGTATAAAAATGAATCTGTTTAGGTATTTATACAAAATTATTATAATCAATATTGTTAAACAAACGTCATGTGGCTTAGAAATTAGGTAAGTTATACAATATAGGTAATAAATATGCAACTTTTTACAAAAATATTAAAAATTCTGAATCATTAAATTAGGGAAATGTCAGACCTACTTCTTCTTATCGACTCGATGTGCTAAAGTCAGACCGACTTAATTAGTTAGTTACCGGTAGTCCGGTTAGGTTTATTTAAAAACATTAAACGAACCGGCACCAGTAATGAGGATCAAAACGACAAAAGTAAATATAAATTTTGTATATCATTATAAATTTCAAGAAACGAGCCTGTTCCAAAAGCCCGGCAACACATAGTGCGGTGCGGCGGGTGTTTATGGGCGGCGTTGATCATGCTTACTCGTTTATCTGCTCTGGTGTAAAAAAATTGTATAATTCCATAAATTTTTGTAATCTTTATTAGCCGTAATTTTTTCATAGTATGTTTTAGTTAGTTAGCTAACTAAGTACAATTCGTAATATAGGCTTGGTATATGGAAACAAAACAATATGTCTCGTCATCGTAGAATAAATTAATATTATAATTTCTTTTACTAACATGTCATTTTCTGTTATGAAACAAATTTACATCACGGTTACGCCTTTTAAAAGCTATGCTAAACAGCATTTTATGAATACTTCAAAAGCTATTTCTGCAGCAATTTAACTTTTCATAGGTGTGTGTTTAATATATATAATTACCGGTATTTCATTAGCAAAATGTACATATTGACTGTCCGTTCTGTCTAATGACTAAATTTGTAGCTATTCTAATTTAAGCTTGGACATTTGCGTAAAGTTTATGCAGTTGACGTTGACATCAACTACACAAACTTAAATTGTTCGCGGCCTGTCCTATATGGTATGTAAATAGATCGGTCTAGGTTCTGTATTTAGCCAAACAACCTGGTATTCAAAAAGCTTTTAGATTCAAAGCACGTCGCGTTATATTATGGTAACCGATACCCGTGATATCATATCCTAAGTATCGATGCTGGCCTGTTAAAGTTAGGTGCCCAAATATAACTTTAAATGAGCAGTTCTTAACTCGCATAAATGAGTCCAAGTTGGGCCCGACCGATACTTTAAACGCGGGGGCTTTACATGAAGTATTTTACGCTAATTTAGTATGCGACGAAGTGTTGGAGGGCGTCATCGTCGTTCGAGACAAACCCGGTTGGATCGGAGACTAATTGAGCGAAGAATGGGCGAGGTCTGCCCGCTTAGTATTCCATCGGGGGCTGGTTCTGAAGCCGGCCGTTCCTAACATCAATCTCAATATGAACAGATGACGGGGCGTCGGAAAGTGTGCTCGCGGACAAGAAACCCCTCTTAACGGTTTGGCGAAAGCTCTGCTAACACGGCGACGAAACTGGACATGATTGATCTTTTGTATCGCTAACAAGTGCTAAACTGATAAGTCATCAGTCTCAAATTGCCTATACCTAGTTATTGCGATAGTCCTCTTTTTGCCGATTTTTGCAAATTTACGGCAACAATTGCAGAAAAATAGTTTGCCATTACTTTATTGCAGTATTAAAATTCGTTGACCGTTGTCTGCCAGATATAAACGATGAATAACAATAGAGAAGCAATCCTTGGATCGGGTTTGCTTTCGCAAAACATGGTCTCGCCATTACTGTATGAATTTATGTATTTTACTCGTACAGCCTTAAGAGGGACCTTTTATTTACATTTTTTAACCTCCACGCAAAAAAGAGGGTTGTTATAAGTTTGATGTTTGTATATGTGTCTGTCTGTGGTGTTGGTACCTATCTCCGTAACGGCTAAAACGATTTCGATGTAGTTTCTTTTATTTGGAAGCCAGTTTACCAGTTCGTGATGGTTATTTGCTTGGTTTTATTAAAATCAGTTCAGCTTACGAAATATTCGAGTATCTATATGCAAACCGACGAAAAGATTATTTCGATATAGTCTGTTAAGTTCTAAAATTCATGTGGTTCTTGTTCGTTTATATCTGTCGTTTAGTTTATTATTTCACGTAAGGACAATCAGACCCGATTTCTTTAAATAATGCAAAACAAATACTAGCAAAACTGTTGGTAAATGTTCTTTGTCAAAACCACCCGTTCGTTGTCGCTCACATACTTATAGCCGAACAAAGCCTTGATCAGCTTATTGCGCGGAGGGCAAGCCGCTTTGTTTTTCCCGGTCATATTAAAAAATCTTCAATAACAAACCAGTCTAATAGCTCCCTTGTTAGTAAATATCTTGAATCCATTATCCTCGGTAAAATTGTTCGATAACCGTTTTGTTTGTATTTTTAAACTTAACCAATTCATTTATAAAAAAAAGATACTTGCATAAAAATATGTAATTCATCCCATCTATTCATATTTCCCGATCGGTGACAGGGAAAGCGGACCCTAGCGATCTGTATTTGGATTGACCGCTTTGATGATAATGATGAAGATGAACAGAAAATAAAGTAATTTTTTTAAGCCCTAGGGTTTAAAAGTGTTTTTAATGTAAGTTCCCCTGCCTTCCGCTATAAAAAAATAATCGAACAGCAAATAGGGTAATGAGGTGGCAGGGAGGATGACACGGACCGAATAATAAAACCGGCCAAGTGCTAGTCGGAGTCGCTTTTGAATTCTTGCGTAGTGCGAGTCTGACTTGACAGATATTTATTATTTTGTTGATAATAAATAAAATATAGAGCGTTTATTATAATTAATTCAATAAATATTTTTTTCGTTTATCTATTTTTATATATAGCCACGATATTTCCATAGTTTTGACATATCGTGCGTGCGTGTGACCTGACTAATCTGACTGACCAGTCAGATTTGTTGGTAAAACCTAAATGGTAGGTTGATTTTATTGTTTATAGTAGATATATATCATGTTCTCAAAACATAAGACACAGCGACGAATAATGTGTTAATCTTTATCCAGTTAATTAAATATGTTGATGCGCACGTCCGATTCATATTTGGCCGGTTTTTACTTTGTTTTTGTATTAGCACTATATATATGTATATAATGAAATATGTTGGCCGTGTGGTGTCCGGCAGTGTAGAATAGCACCAACCCCTTACACTCATGGGTGTCGTACAAGGCGACTAATGTTTTACAGACAAAAGATCAAGAATCTCCATAGTCTGGAAAATGGGCAGCAGCATTTTCCATTGTAATATTTAAACACTGCAATCTCCAACCCGCCTGCCAAGCGTGGAGATTATGGCAATAACCTCCCCTTTCGTAGGAGAGGCCCTAATTCCTGCAGTGGACTGTTACGGGCTGTGATGATGATGATATGTATATAATAACAAAAGTATAACATGTCCAAGTCTGTACATTGAAGATATTTTGAAAATGCTTGACTCCAAAACTGTAATATTTTTCATGTGTATTTGTCTGTCTGTCTGTATCTTGGCCGCGCATCACTTCGAAAAGTGGATAAATTCAAATGAAAATTGGTATGATTGGAATTCATGCAACGAGGTAGGACATTGGATCCTTTTCATTCCCAATATTCATCACGGTTCCCTTAGAACAGATGGAAGTCATGTGTACTTAGTTGTAATTCATTTACCTGTAGTCCGATTTCATTCATTCTTTTTTTTAGAAAGGAGGTACTTTAAAGATTGTCCCGTAAATATTTCAAGGTGATCGATGATGTAGTTCAGAAGTTACACCTCATTATTAGGTCCAAATAACTAGAAACCCGGAATGTACAATAACCTTTGAACATACGGCTCATCTTAAGCTGGCGTGTGTACTTCACTACATAGTATAAAACAAAGTCGCTTTCTCTGTCCCTATGTCCCTTTGTATGCTTAAATCTTTGAAACTACGCAACGGATTTTGATGCGGGTTTCAACAGCAGATAGAGTGATTCAAGAGGAAGGTTTATAAGCAAGTAGAAAGAGGGTAGGTAGGAGTAAAGTAGGTGTACGCGAACGAAGTCGCGCCGGGTCCACTAGTTATTAATAAAATAAAATAATCATCTTGTCGTTAATGTCCCGGTTGTGTTCTCGTGCCCGGACCTCCTCATCGGATTATATAATAATCTCTACGGGTCTGCGTTTTCCGATTATGGTCAGAAAAAGCGGTGTTGAACAACATCGGCCAATTGCGTATGAGCATTGTCATTTGATGATTTTACGCATTTAAAATAACGTAAATCAAATATATATATATGTTACAGGAAATGCGTGTAATCCGACATTATATGTAATTCCTCGGTAATGTATACAATGCATAAAATCGGTCAGAAATGTGTGAAATAATGATTATTATACACATTTGGAGGTTGCGAGGAACAAAGCCACGAGTATGTCAGTTGTTATGAACCACCGCGCACGATCGGAGTGAGCGAAGCGTGCGTGCAGCGGCAACGGCCGGCCAGTGGCAGAACCATTTCAGGCGTACATACATTTCCTAGAAAATATGACAAATCATATTATACATTTCCTAAATTGGCTCTACCAGTTTATACATTTACTAGGAAATGTAAACAATTCATATGTGACAGTGACATATACATTACATTACATTATATATCGGAGCGTCAGTGGCCTAGTGATGAAGGGGTCCTCGTAAGCAAGAGGTACCGGGTTAGAATCTCATTGCCGCCATGTAATATAATTATGAACCAATCTAATCAGGTTCCACTGGCAGCAGGGTCACGGAGGTCAGACGGCAGTCGCTCCACTGCAAATACTTGATCTGCCAAATCCGAGATCCTGATCTGCAATAAGGCCGCCGTTTTTATTTCTTTGTTTTTGTTATATTTGTGTATGAGAAAAAACAAATGTTCATTCATTCATTCTTAGATCATGGTGAAGGCCGAATCCGGGCCGTCGTCCAGGACTGCATGAGAGCACAACCGGAACATTAACTATACAATAATTTATATATGCTTGAATTATACCTACATTACCTACATTTTTGTATGGAACCCGTGGTGTACGAGTCTATTATGTTATAGTATATAGAATTTATTTTCACGTAGTTGAAGTAGGCGCTATTGTGTTGCTGAAGAAAAAAATTCATTAGCATATCAAAATTATGTTAACAGCTTCTCAAAATATTATAAAACGCGAATTACAATTGGCTGCTCCTATTAAAACTGCTGCAGATATTTATGCCTAATTTAAGGCTATCACAATACTTGCTGCCCAATTTTGTTAGTTTTGCCGACCACTAGAAGCAGCTCAATTCACTTTGTTTGCTGACAAAATACATTTTGCAGCTGACTAAAAAACTCTGGATATATCAGGATTCATCTGAATTTAAAATATCGCCCTCGCCTTAAAAATATATTGCGCCTTTTAAAACAATTCTACTAAAATAAAAAATTGCAGAATGCCGCTGTCCCTGTCGAACGAATGTAACTCCCTGTCCCTGTTCCTGATTCTGATTACGAATCGTTTAGCCTTTGTAGGTATCATTACGACCCATCTTCCTTTACAAAAAATATGACTTTTATACTCGCATCTCGAACACTTGAACGGAAATCACGAGGAGCGTCAACAATGGGTCCCCGAGTTGTAGGTACCTACTTACTTTAGCCGCTGGAGCTCGAGTGGCAGACGTCTCCGCCTTGCTTACATATATTTCATGAGCTATTAAACTCAACCCCTGAACAGTACAGATGTAACCGCGAATTTATATAGAGTCAATGTCTCCGATTGTTGTCTCAAATTTTTCGACGATTATGAGCGTTGTTGAATATTTTTGTATGTATTTATCTATATTGTATTGTATGCAGAAAGGGTTGATGAATGTGGTTGTAGTTGATGAAACAAGAGGTCCAATGCGAGATTCACACCTGCTCAACAATGTACAATTAAAATAAACATATAAAAAATGCTTGGACAATTCATGAAGTTTGATAAACTACTCATAAATATTTTTTAAAACATACTTGTTTTATACCCAGACCCGTAACAGAAATTAAAAATTCATCATTTCAATTTCTTCCAAGTAGAGAAGACTAAGTCCAACAGTGGGACAATACGGGCTGGTGATGCGTCGTGCTGTTCATTATGAATTAGTTTAAGGCTTATCTATGATATATGGTATTATGTAGATAACATATTTGTAGTTGGCACTTAATAAAGTAAGATAAAAAATAGTTCCCTAGTTAAGTGAGTGTGTATGTATCTATATACCTATGTATGTTTAAAAATAGTTAAAGATATTTGTTGCTTACCAATATAGATAAATTATTGTATATTTGGAAAACACACCAAGTTTACGTTGTCACACGGTGAAGTTTTATTCTAACAATATCTTGATTCAAATTATATAATTACATACATACAATACATATGTATTGAAATAAGCGGCTATTATTATAGAATAATCATAGATAAGTTCAGCACGTTATCTCCAAATATTTTATTTGGCTATATATATATATCTATCTACGTAATTAGATCCATCTAATTAATTACCCATCGAAATTGATTCCGTGGCACAAAGTTTCTTCGGGATTAACGCATGCGATTTATCTGCAGTCGCCGGTATACTGTAGTAAGGGGAACAGAAATACCGACGTTGTTAACTGTTAAGCCCCCCAAAGATGTTCCTAGCGTTAAGCATTCACTTAGAAGGGATTTATCACTGTACGACGTGTTGCTTAAATGCTCATCACTAAACCAGTAGACCCATATACAATACATTTAATCATTGCCATTTCATTTTCTTATATTTATATTTTATACTACTTATGATAGGTACGTAGTATGATACTTACGGTATATAGCCAAGCATATTATATTTTATCAAGAAATCCAATACAACTTGTAAACAAAGTCGAAATCTTTATAATTGTAGTTTCTTTCCATACATAGCCATTAGCAACAATACAGATGTCAGTAAAAATACCATTATTACTGTTTTATAAGTACTCAGGTACTTCGTTATTAATCAAAATAAACTCACAGAATTATTAAATCCATTAGACTCAGCTGTCTGTAAAAGGTTTTCGGTAAGTATAAATGATTCCTCAATTTGATTGGACCTGTCATTGAAATGTAACCTGATTCAAGTGATACTTAAGTATACCGATTTTGATTCGTCATCACCGCTGAAGTGCTAGGACCGCAGATAATTTCCTTGGCATTTGTGACACACTTAAGCTGTAGCGTAGTTCACTTGATTTATAATTATAACTTTGTTAATCAAATACTTTATGTACCTGTCTAAGGTTGGAGATTAGCGTGTATTTTAATTTACCCTTTAGAGTAATTGTTAATAGGGATGGCTGACGTGACTTTACTAAATATAAGATTAAACTTTACTAAATATTTAATTCCCTCATAAGGGAATGCCATACAACGGAACGCAGCGTGTGTAATATAATCTCGATAAACAAAACATCATCATGAATGTTACCACAATGTTACTACAAGATTTCGATGCACGTTACGGCAAAAGACCTTCACTGCGAAGCCTCACTAGCATTCATCGTGTTACACTCGAACACACCAAATTGAATGGAAGTTTGTAGGGCGTGTAGATTATGCTATTCTGAACACACTGAGTTTACTTGATTCGTGCTCAATACCAGCCTAGGACTAGATAGATATATAAAAATTGCGGAAAAGAAGCATTGCTAGATCATCAAAAATTTGTATTTATCTTTGCCCCGAAAACGAGCTAGAACCCCTCTTTCACCTCACTTTCGTCCTTAAATTTTCTTCCTCTTACCTGACTATTTCATATTAGGTTTGAGCACAAATAAAAATCGCTGGGAGCACAGTAGGTATGAGTTATACTCGGGTATAGGGCTGATGAATCAGCGATTCAAAGCCGAGTTTGTGTAGGTACCTACTGGCGGTTTGCCATGCAAAAGCAATACAGTTTATTGCAGTGCAACTTTGTTCGCAACTGAACCTAATTCTATGATTGAATAGAAATTTCAAACATTGAAATCAGGATTGTTAGCAACAGAGTTACGTAATAAGTCTACTGGCTGTAATGTAAACAGTCATTGTCTGGGTGCTTGCCACTCGCCACTGTCCGTGACCATGTAATTCGGGAATAAGAGTCGAGATATTAATTCTCTTCTTTGAACGACTTTTCCCTTCCTCTTTATTCCGCGGACTTCCCTCGTATCTGTCTGTTATCTTTCAAAATGACAAAAATCTAGTGCAACACAATTAACTGACCCGGTAACAGCGTCGCTGTTGTTGTTGGCAACACTTAAGCTTTTGCCACCGGGACTGATAAGATTGTGGCACTGTACAGTTTGTTATGATTCCATCACAAAACAGAAAAAAAAATCCAGGAAGCTAGCGAACTTTCCAATTCTTTTGGATTCCATTCCATGTGGTAGGTGACACAAAATACGTTCCACCAAAGGCACGGCTTTTTTACGCGTGAGTGACACCATTATTGTAAAAACTTATGATTTATTAATTTTATTTGATTGTGTTGATATACTTACCCACCTTATTACGCGCTCCTACGTACGTAAGTGGCTAAGTTGTTCCTGATGCTTATACTTGATACGGTTTGTTGTACCGGTACCTCCACTTTAATATGTACCAACCTATTTAACAGAACATACATTCTTATTAACAATGTAGTAAGTCGAGCTGCTAACTCACAACTGACGAACAGTTATCGCCAGGTTAAAACTGCTATGAAAGTGTGTTATACCTATATTTCTAGCCTGATTCCAACCGTCAGTAGTCGCCTTAGTTCTTGTATTCAAAATCCGTACTTTAAAGGCTTTTCATCTGCATTACACGGCAATGCATGTGAAGGAGACCAGCAATTGTTTGGGAGCAAGCGAGAGCGAGGGATGTGTGACAAAGGACCCTCAGGCTGTCGCCGCGTCTGACTTGCCGCGGCCGGGCTTCGCTGCGACATTTACGCGGTCAACACTTAAAATTTTTGTCAAACATTTAGACCTTTAAAAACCACAGTATTATTGTACGTAGGGACGAATGTATATCTTTATTTGTCTGTCTTTCCATTACGTTTTGAAGCCCAAACCCGCTGAACAAATTTTGATAAAATATGGCAAGGAGATCGATGGGTCACTGAGAGGCGAAGATGGGAGCAAAAACTAGTAGGTAGCTATGCTATATTTTTAAATTTCGTTATTGATCAGACCATCTTATTATGAGATAATAATATACTAATTGCACTAATCGATGATACGTAGTCTTTGGAGAACCATTACCACGTTCACCTTTTTAAATTTTTAAGCGGATACCATAACAGTTCACTGCAGTATTTAGGGCCTCTATTACGAAAGGAGAGGTTATTGCCATAATCTCCATGCTTGGACTTGCTTGCTTGCAGACGGGTTGGAGATCCTAGGGTTACAAATATAACAATGGAAAAAACTGTTATCATTTTCCATTTTACGGAGACTAGATCTTTTGCCTCGAAAACATTAGTCGCCTTGTACAACACCCACGAGTGTAAGAAGTTGATATATTGGCTGTGATCAAGCGGATCCAGGTCGGTCGCGCATAAATCTGAAAAATTGCATTTGGTATAATATTGGTAATAAGTAAAGGTCACTATTGGGTTTCCGGAAAGCTTTTTCTCATGTTAACTGTATGTTATCGTCTTGTTATTTTAATTAGCGAAAATCGATCAATTAACAAATTATCAAAAGAAATTATATCCGATTTTCTCGGTCTAGGTCTTGGTCCTGGCCCTGGTCTAGGTCCTAGGTTTGGTCCAAGACAAAGTCCAGGTCTTGGGTCCAGGTTCTGGTGCAGGACCATGACCAAAACTGGAACAGGTATCTGAACCAATGCGAGGACCAGGACGTACACCTAGACGGACGACCTCCTTATGGTCCTAGGGAGCCGATGGATGCAAGATAACAGAGTCGACCGGAGTGTAAGTCGTGGGAGGTCTGTATTCAGCAGTGGACTCGGACCTACCTACCTGCCTAAAGATGATGATGATGGGATTACTGACACACTGGAACCTGTGATCTTATAACATAAATATTATTATAAGTTCTCTTTTCTCGCTCTGTATATTATTTTCGTTAATTTTCGATTTTACACGAAAACTTTGGCTTCAAAAGGCCCCTAGGGACAAAGACAAATCAATGCGTTAGACAGAAACAAAACACGTATGAGTGAGTGAATGTGACTGATTTTAGCAGGGGTAGCCAGACGAAAACATTTATCACCTGTTAATGGTCGATTAGCTAATTTTAAGTTAATTGGCCTTTCAGAAACCCACAGTGGTTTAACAGCTTGTTAAATGTGACAGTCTGTTAGCTAATCAATGATTTGACATACGTTTCAGAAACCGGATGGAAGTGCTTTAAATATTAATTAATACTCACGTCAAAATCAACATAAATTGAAATAATCACGTGTACACCATAAAATATACCTTTTATTCTTAATCTTAATAAATATTATTTTGGATATGCACTTGTGAGCCATATACGCTAATACATTTCTGGCGTTACAAATCAGTCTTTAACTTTATAAATACTTAACCAATTTTAAATAGGCTCTGTATTTAAATAATTTTTTCAACGTGATCGCTTTACGTCAGACAATATTTTTACAGAAGATAGTAGTAGGCAGTTCAAGCTACTAAACTATCAAAACCGAATCAAAATCCGTTCAGTAGTTTTTGTGTTGTTCCCGAACACACATACAACCAAAACACGTACATAGACGCTGGTTCAGTGTGTATGATCATTTGATGATAATTCCTCCATCTCCATTCGAAAATAATTGCACGCTAAGTCCAAATATTCTATTAACAACTTGCAAGTTGCCATACAGTACCTAGAGTACCTACCACTGAATCGTCGTAGGTATTACCTATAAGCATAAAAACCAACATAGGTACGAGCTGCCATGTCAACTTCTTATTTAGTCTGCAGTGCTATGTAATAGTTGCGTTGCGATAGTAACAAAAAAAATGTTTATCCAGGCTTGGTAAAATAATACTTACTGTGTTTATATTTTAAAATATGCTGTGCACACTGCGAGCTCGCAACTATGTCAGAATTCATGTTTGTTAGTTTATAAAGTAATGTGGTAGCTGCAACACATTAGGATTTAAATTTATATTTGCAAATAATTTATTTGATATCATTGCTACCACACTAAAATAGTAATTTTGGTTGGAATTAATTAAACTTGCTTGTAGTATCTTTTTCGAAACATGTACCTACACTACTCAACTTGTACCTGTTGATGTACCTGCATTTAGGTCAATTATGTAGGTACTTACAGGGCAAAGAAACATGCGTTTTCTATTAATATTTTATGTTTATAACAGAGGTAAATTCCGAATCGAAAAGATAAGCTATTAGTGTGAGGCGAAGACTCAGCTACCCAACCTAATGCCTTTATGTGGGCTACCATCCTTCAACCAAACTGAAACTGAACAACGCATACGGCGTTGTTGCTAGGCGTCAGAACCGTTCACCCAGCCTTTTTGAATTATCTAACCTGTCGCAAAAGCTCCTGGAAAACCTGACTAAGAAATATATGGGTAACTACAATTTACAGTCGCATTGAAAAAAGAAAAAAGATATACATTCTGAGAATAATATTATGAGATACGACAGAATTGCCGGTTTCTTGAGATTACATTTGCCGTATGCAGTGAACGCGCTGAGCTTGTAAACGCATTGCGAGGCGACAACACAGCGGAATGGGAAAAATATGTCTTTTCGTATTTACTACTAGTATTACCTACGTATTTCAAGAAGACTTACCTATTGTAACAATAGGTAGGTACTTATGATATCCCAAAACAAGTCTTCTAGGTTAGTTGGTAAGTACTGTTTCGTTAAATGTCTTTGTTTAAAAAATACATTAGGATGTTTATATAGATACGCGTGGGTGATGCCCCTGGTATTGCAGACGTCAATTGGCTGCAGTGACTGCTTACCATCAGGCAGGCCGTAAGCTTGTTTGCCTTGTTTTGTATATATATATATATATATACATTACTGCTCTTAGTTGATTTTGATAATAATATTGGTAATCTGGTTTGAAACTAGTTTATTCGGTACCATTCAATCGTCACACTTTGTACGTCAATACGTACCTATGTTACCTAATTGTGTAATGGGTTATACCTTAATAAGTTAATCAATTACGAATCTCTACAACAGTAAATTTGATTTGGACACTCTCATAGGTATACCTACTCTATGGAATAGTCGATAGAGAGGCTTAAGGTATCTAGTTAATTTTAGCAGGCTTTAGTTCAAGAGACTCCATTGTTGTTTGTTACCTATCTCTTCTATTGTGTCGATGTTTGTGCGTCGTCGCGGTCAACGCGCAAACATCGATGGACTTAATAGTCTCTCAATAATCTCTATGGGAGTATTAGACGTTTAATACTTGTGCTATGCTAAAGCAACAACAAAAGAAAATGTCACCCATGTCGCTTCAGCCGCCAAATTGCTTCTTTTAAAATAGTTCTTTAACTAGTTTCGCCCGCGATTTGGTCCGCGCAGACCACTTTTTACTTTTTCAGTTCATTTCAAATACCTACCATGTGACCGCGGCAATTTGCAAACAATATTTTCCAAGCGGCCACCTTTAAAAACCCTTATCAACACTAAAATTTACTTTACATCCATAGAAGACTAACCTCTATTTCACGCCTTACTTTTATTTTGTTAGTTAGTGTTAATTTAAAGATATAAGTAGATACCTATAAAAAGTAAAATCATTTAATTAGAGGTACTTAGATAATATTAGCTACATAGATGACGCAGTGAGATTGGGATAAGAAATATCAGTACAACGACAGCTGTATGAGTTGTAGCATTCGATGTCTGTGTCAATTAGCATGAAGGAGGCAAGGCAATACGTTAAAGTGGTACCTAAATTACGTCACCACCGGACGGATTCGTAGAACGATGAGCTTGTGTGTATACCACCTAATCTGTTTGTTGGGCAAACATCGTTGTATGACACAACTGTGAGATTTTGAATGCATTGTCAACTGTAGAAGCCTCTACTGCCTAAACTGTTTTCTGTTTCATTTAATGTAGGTGGTGCCTATCATTGAATCTACATAAATAATTGATAATGATATATTCATGAAAATCTAGTAATCATCGTTAGTACACACACATATGGTTACTTATTTAAATAAATTTAGTTAAAGATATTTATTCTCAAAAGAAACCAATTTTTCACTTAATGAGAACTTAAATGTAACAGTTTTTTTTCTTGAAATATGACAAATAACTTATTTAAATTAAAATATAATAGCCACCTACATTACTATTATTGTTCGTGATTCCCAGTTTGTATTGCTATCGATGATAGATATAAAGTACTCGGAGCTAGTATATGTATTACTTCAATCAACCTAAGCCAAACGTATTAGCTTTATGGAAGCTCTGTTTCATAAATAAGCCATTCTAATAATGCTTCTATTTTGATTGTATTATATGGATTTTTGTTTCTGAGACATGAATGGAAAATGCGGCGAAATTGTTCGTCTGCCTACGCAGCGATTCAACCATTTGTAACTTATATTCTTTCTATCACTTCTATATTCACACATATACATGAATTCTGTGGCAAAATGCAAGATCTCAAGCAAAAGTCATGCAAATGATCTGAAAATTTTTAGTTTGTAAACATGTCCTTACTTATCCTTACATAACATCAAAAAGAGTCGCATTCCGCTAACACATGAACGCAACTAGAGAAATTATAGAATTTTTCCGTTAGGTTTATATGTATGTATAATTTTCTTTAAGTTTTTTTTATATGTGTATATAATAGATCATATTATAATATATGAAACTCCAGTGGGTCGCTAGTAATAGTTAAAGTAGAGGTTCATTTACAGGGAAAAATTCGTTGCCATAGAGGTACTCTTTTTGGAGAACTATGTAGGAAGTCATGTGTTTTCTAACAAATACATATTTTAAACAATCTTATTACTACTTAGGAACGTAAGTTACTCTTACAAAAATTTCATAATTTTATTTGATCGATAAGAATAATTAATTATTTAAAAATAAAATATAGGTACATCCTAACAAAAATGATAATCATTTATACTCGATTGGTATTATATCAGTTATGTATATTCAATATTTTAAGAGAAAAGAGATAGGTAACGTTGTATAGGAGATGGTATTACCTCATTAATAGGTATTTTAATGAAGGCAAGTCCTGTCTAATTGACGTCTCAATTAGTGAGCAGACGACCCTTAAACTCTTCCAAAAATTAGGGTTATTATGTTACTCGATGAACCCGCAGCGTCACGTGCATGGGAAGTTAAAAATTAAAATAGAAGAGGAAATAATTATTACACTATTAATAAACATTAGGGAGGTTATTTTAATCCAGTCAAATTAAACATCAACGCTGCATCAAATCTGGGTATCTGTGCTTTTTTGATAATTTGTTCATAAGTTGCGATGTTAAGGGCCGATTTTTCAATCCTCAGATAAAACATATCAGTCCGATAAGTTATTAAGCGACTAAAATAAAATGGTATCATTACTTCATATATAAGTGACGGATTGCAGATTGTTTTAATTTGGCAGTATATTACTTTAACGGGCAGATAAATTTTAAAATCAAAGTTTTCGACCTCGAGAGACGACCGGGTCATTTTTACTTCCCCCTTTTTTCAAACTTTATTAAGTTTTTTGCTAATAACCCTAAAACGTGAACCTAAGCTACAAATGTTTTAAACTAAGGTAATCTACATAAATTTTTTAACAACTTTTGCTGTATATTCTCAGCCCTTTACTTGCAAAACAGTCTCGATTGCGTCGGTAGGTAAAAATACCCTTTTCTTAGATTTATTTCGTATGAAAAAATATAGGGTAAAACAAACTACCAGTTTTGTTTTTTCGCTTTAATCGTGCTGTAAGACCTTCTTGCCAAACCTAACCTATAAATGAATTAAAACCAAGTGGTTTGTCGCTTAGGTTAGGATGTGAGAAGGCATGTTCGTTGGATATTACTTTCAAAGTTTATGAATTCTGTTCAATTGAATAGTGGATCAAGACGACCTGAGTGGTTCAGTGGTCAACATCTGTCTCATCGGTCTGCCACGCAAGAGGTCCCGGGTTCGATTCCCGACCGGGCAGAAATTGAAATGATAAATTTTAATTTCTGTTACGGGTCTGGGTATTCTATGTATAATAAGTATGTATTTAAAAGTATATAAGTAGTTTATCAATTATCTAGCACCCATAACACAAGCTTAGCTTACTTTGGGGCTAGATGGCGTTGTGTAAATTTGTCCACTATTATTTATTTTTATTTATCTAGCCCACACACACACAAACACACATACAACATATGTAATAATCGAAAGAATGTGTAAATGTAACAGAAGTACTCTACAACAATGCAATACCACCTATAAAATAGTGCTACAACGACCCGACGAAACCCCTGATATCCAAGACACAGGTCTCTGACCTACTTTGGTTTCAGAAGTTTCAATGTATTTGACCTCAGTACTGTGTATATTCTCTGTGCTATCTGTATAACTATTACATAAGTACATTGTATTTTCTATCGCCTGTAAATTTTCGAAATAAATTATTTTATTATTATTATTTTCACGAGGCCTACAAATACGTTTCGGTTATGGTACCGCGGGCTGCAATGTACCTACATTTTTAGTGGTGTCTAAGGTCTTGAGCGAGCGGAGCGAGCTCGACATTTCTGACATTTTTAATGGAATAAAAAGTTTGCATGAGTTACATCAGAGATATTGTGATTGAAAAAAAGGGTAGGGAGCGGTAGGGTAGGTGTACGAGTAGGGTCGAAGTAGCACCGGGCTAGCTATTATAGACTCTTTTTCGTTGTCCGGGGTAGGGGTAGAGTACGGTAGGGGTAGGACACCTCGTGAACGAAGATGCGCCGCGTCAGCTAGTAGCGTGTTATAAAAAAACGTAAAGGTGAACGCCATTACGTAGTTGGATAATAACTCGGAACGCAGTACGCGCCATAGCAATTTTTGTTGAGGTCGAGAATAGCTATCCAACGACTTGTTACTTACACATACAAAACTCTTGCATGTGGATACCACAGTTTATAGAAATTGTCTATAGATATCTACTCGTATCAACTAAAATAGCAGCATAACAAAAACGATGACTTGTAAACATATAGTTTTTCTATCAATTTTAATAAAATAACACGCATCTCCTAACCGGACGAAACATGACTTGTAGGTTGATCTACGTATATTTATTTGTTCGTAACCGACTTAGCCAAATAGAAAAAATTGTCGACAGTAAACAGTATAAAAGAAACATTTGATCAATAGGTACGCAAAATGACCATACCTAAATTCAAGCTACGAGTCTCATGTGACAGGTTATAGTATCTACCTATTTGGATAAAAGTTAAAAGATTTCAAACTCGATTTTCCTTTAAAGAAAAGCACGGGTAAGAGACGTCGGGTTCCTACCTAGCCACCGTTTCTCACGACTTTGCCTTTGTGTTTTGCAGCTAAAGATGTTTTGTGGGGAAAACGCTCTAGATTTTACGGTTTACTAATGAAACCCTTTGCCTTTGTAAAACAAACTGTTTATTAAATGTACATTAATGTACAAAAAGTTAAGATGCACCGCGTAACAATGTTCAAGACACTATTATTACATAATTAACTCTTTTAGTGTAGAAGTAAATTACCTACCTACCATTAAGTACCTACCTATTGATATTTGCTATTATGTCTATTAGTTCTCGTGACGCATTGTACTTAACTGTTTCTATCCATTGGAATTCGTGCTAACCTAAAAATAATAAATAAGTTAAATATTAAAAGGGAAGTACTGTGTGAGATGACGAGAAGGTTATGTCAAGTTGCAAATTTAGTTCTACTGTTCGGTACGAGTATCCATTTAGTATTACTAGTAGTGTTGCTACTTACGATTATATAGCTTCTAACTATTTAATTATCCACTAAGTTACTATTCAAATGTCATCATAACAAATCCGATGTTCATTTTTACTATAGAACTATCGGTGTTTCATAGGTTTTGTTGGTACCTACTGTCTATAGATTTACACAGAAATATATACAGTGAATGCCAGAAATAATAAACTACTTGTTTGAGAATGGTAAGCAGGTGTGCAAATTTCAAAAAAATACAGCCTTGACCTGTTTTCATTAGGTTTACAAAAACTGTGTGTTAACAATCATTCAACAGTGCTCGTTTTTCTCACTAAATTCCGGAGTTCGTTTATGTTTACTTTGAAATACCAAGGATTAACCTACTAAATTAAAATTCAAAGCGGTTTATAAGCTTAGTTAAAGATTCTTACACTAAATCTTGTTTTAAAGACTAGTATGAAAAATATAAATGAAATATGTTAATGTAGGTAGGGCGCTAGTAGTAGCTGTAGTACTTACTTGGTTTATCTCCATTTTTGCAATTATTTAAGGTCATACTTTTAGGTTGCACACGTTTTGAAATGCTGAAATGTGTATCCTAACACAAATTCCGTAGAAGTGTGTTTAAACGATGACGGTATTTTCCCCGTTAGACGGTAGGTATATTTGGTGGCAATAAAGTCTAAATTTACTTTGTTTATGCTTTGTTTCTACGAGCTGATAGCATTGTGCCAATGAGCTTGAGGTCAATTTTAATATCAATAAAGTTATTAATACTGTTGATATGACAGATTTTTGTTTAACAAAATAGGCTTGGATGTAAGTTTTCAGTCTGGCCTATTTCTCATTTAGCGCTGCAGTGAACGTTGTTAACCTTTGATACTCGCGCGTAGTGACATCATCCAATAACGAAAAATGAATTAGGCACACAATTTGATTGCTTCAATTTGATTGAATTGAGTAACTAGGACGTGGGATAAAATAATCAGACGAACTTTTAGGTCGATATTAACCCGCTCCTGTTTTGCTTATAGGTAATTAATAACCTAAACTTGATGAAACTAAGTATCTTTACAAGATTGCAACCTCTCGTATCTGTGTACCTACAAGTTTCTGTACAGAAGAGAGAAAGTTTTAAAAAAAGGTACTTATTTTTAGTCCATGAACATTTAATATTATACATTTCCATTAGTACTTGGCGATAGCATTTTTCGATTCATAGATTCCAATAATGTTTACAGATTCAATTTTTGCTTTAAAAGTGAATAGTAAAAAGAGGCTACTTGGATCACTTAAAAAGTAACTATCTACCGGTGTGGTCTAGACGGGGGTGAATAAATAAAATAGTCTTGGACAATTTACACAGCTATATAGCCCCAAAGTAAGCAAAGCTTGTGTAATCATTATTTTTAAATACATAATTATTATAATACATACAACACCCAGCCCTTAACAGAAATTAAAACTCATAATTTCAATTTCTGCCCGACCGGGAATCAAACCCGGTACATCTGCGTGGCGGACATCTGCGTATTAACCAACTGAACTACTCAGGTTGTCGAATGTTGATACAAAAAGGATGATCAGTGAACATTGAGTGAACAAAACAAAATCATAATTCTGAGAGTGGCGCGAGGACATTCGTTCGAATCCCAGCCTTCATAACTACATTAGCTTGCATGTCTCGTTCTCCACACCCGTCCGCAGATCTTGTCGGACTAACTAAAATTGCAAAGAAATCCCTCCATGTGCCAACGGCCGTTCCCTACCCCTAATTGAGGCTTGAGTGTCGATTTATTTGTGAATCATGACCGCACATTTAAGAACTTTTGCTTTAGACACTTAATAAATGCATAGGTAGGTAACTATGTAACATTAACAATAGGTTACTGAGTTTAGAGGTTACTGAACACTATGAGCTACAATTGTTTAGTTAACTTTTCTCTATGCCACTACTGAAGAATCTAGTTATGTATGCACCGATTCATTATTAGTCCTTGCCGTAAACAACAACGTACTGTATTTTTATAATATCATTTACTTGATTTTTTTATATGAGAAGGGAAAACATTCATAAGAAACCTTGACTGACCAGTCGGTCATACCGATTTAATGGCCATCCTTATAGGTCACATTTGATCCTCTTTGCCCAGCTGGATTCTTAAACCAGAGTTCCATGCGATAACAAAAAATAAATCTAACTCAGATATACATACCCTGGAAAAAAATAGTTTTAGTGTAAATGTAAGATTTTATAAGTATTTATTAAATAAAGCTATGCAAGCACTGGAATGGACCACGATTATTTACCTAATCTTCTTTTCTATGGAAAATAATCTAACGATTGTTAGTGAGCTACCTATTAGCAAATAGCCGCCGCCGTCGTGTAGGTCCTTTTAGATTTGGTTATGAGTACCTATGATCATCATTTTGGCGCCCCCGCGCGGCACGCGGGAGCCCAGGGTCCGCCTTTATGCGTAGGTGCCTATGGCCGGTTATGAGTACCTATGGCCTATCTAATTAAGAAATACCTAAGATTAATAGGTATTATGAAAATTTTTTGTTACAGCAACAACAAACGAAGAATTACGTTATTTAGTATAAAATACTTATAATTAATTTTAAAACAGTATGAAAAAGATGATCTGTCATGTTGTTTTGATACAATCCGTCACACTATAAATGTTCTACGTCACGTACATAAAATGAATGAAACAAACGAGACAAATGAATTTGATGCTCTGCCAAAGTAAATCGTTATTTGGGCGGAGCCTGTGGAGCCACCCTGGCCAATCGCTAGGTACTACCTCTAATGTAGGTAAATTGTGCTATATATTCTTTGTAAGCGGAGATGCTTCGGCTTTAGCAGTCTAGATCCATAGCATATGGGGATTTATTTTTAGAACAGTTTAATAAATAGTTAAATACCTCTTCAGAAGAATATCTGTTTTAATAATATATATCGTTATATAAGCAACCATTCTTCCCGGGTTGCGTACCTCATCCTGAATTACCAAGCGGTATTCTGATGAGGATGTAGAGGCAATGTATGAGCATATCTCAGTGGTGGAGAGCACCCGTCTGGTGAGTTTACAGTCCCACTTCAGTACAAATGCTCACATCAGAGACCCCGAGCGCTCTCAGCTTGAACCCTCAATCATTGAATCACTTTACAGACCTGGAAAGCTGCGTCTCTGTCGATGATATAAATAGCGTGTTGGTAAAACTGTCGGGTTGGGTCGGGTCCTAGTTTATAAAGAACGCCTAAACTCACGGGCGTAGCCAGGTTTTGGGGGGAGTTCAAGATAGACACATTATTTGATAATTCGTACCCCCCGAATTTTTTGTGTATTTGGTCCTAAAATGCTGTGACTAAATCGGTATGCATATTTATAAAAAGAGCGAGCGCGCCGAACTCGAAAATGTATGGTATGTTAAAATCCGAATTGATTATACGGCGCGGGTAATGTAGGTATATTAAAAAATTTGCGAGCGGTGCGAGCTCGACATTTTTTCAATTTTGGCTTAATTGACTCGGGATGAACATTATGCCTAGAGCTCAGAATTTTTGGTATTTTGGCTGTAAAAATCCCGGATTGATTGGCTTAGGCGGTGTGAAATTATTTCGGGGGGTAAACCCCCCTGAACGCCCCCCCCCCCCTCGCTACGCCTATGCCTAAACTAGATCACAGGAAGACACGGGGGAGGCCCATGTTCAGCGGTGGATGTCCTACGTACGACTGAGAAATGAAACAAACATAATACTTAATTAATATCTCGTACTAACCATATATGAAACAGACATAGTTTTAAATTAAAGTCGCTTGCCTGTCTGGTCTATCTGTCTGTACCTATATCTCTACAATTTAATCAACATAACGGATTTTAATGCGAGTTTCACTATCTAAATAGACAATTTATTTCGGCACGTTATATGGTTTTTTTCTGCTAACTCCTCAGATTTCACTATAATTTAAATAATTTAACCGACATATTATAGTAGAGAAAATCCCGAGAAGCCAGAGTGAAGCCGCAGCGGTTCGCGAGAGTAATACAAATTAATAGCTAGTTAATATAAATTTAACTTATTAGTATAAATTAATATTTTATTGTTTAAATCAAATCAAATACGTTTATTCAGTTTAGGTTTTCACAAACACTTATGAACGTCATACAATGAATGAATGCCAGGCACCAAGGCATCATCGTTGTTTTTTGGCCTGTATGTTAGGCCATTTAAAAAAGAATCGAAATTATATCGAAAGCGTTTCTTACGCTTTTTTAATCTTCTGTAGGTAGGTATCTATCTACATTATTACATATGTAAGCACATGTTATTTTTATTGTATCTTAAATCATCATTTTCTATATAAGTACCTATCTATTCTGTAAGATAGGTTTAAAAATTTACCACATTAAAATTATAATCATCGTTTGCAGTAATATTATTTACATAAGTACCTGCGTATTAATAAACATCATTTTTTATTTTTATTTAAATCGACACTCTATGGTTTAATTACAGGTTTCGGCAGGAGAAGATCTCTACTGGGAAGGTGAAGATGATGGGTCCAACGAGTATCTTGAGGTGAACGAGAGAAGCGGTTTCATAGACGGACATCTACACCGTTTCAAAAGACAATTCGACTTTTTTAATTTATTTGGTAAATATATATGGCTTATATTTTTGTTTAAGTATGTGTAGGTATTAAATAGCTTTATTTATTTGAGTATACCTACATAAAACTTGGTACCCGGTGCAGGTACGCCTTAATCATGATCCAGGATTCTGCCAATCAGGTAATTACAGGGGAGCAACTGCCGTCTGACCTCCGTGAACAAGGGAACTTGACCAGATTGGATCATGGTTACACATTTAATCGCCTGAATGTCCGATTAAATGTCCATCCCTACTAATATTAAAAATGAGTTACTGATGCACATATATTCATGGCTAAACCACTGTACCGATTTTTGATGAAATTCAGTGTGAATAAATTAGCGCCTGAGAAAATTTTTAGAATCATTATTCCCCTCCACTCGCAAGCTCGCAAGATATTTGTACAATAGACCACGCGGGCGGATCGGCTAACGGAAAGAGTGTTATAAATAACATTAGTAACAACTTTTTTGGCACATAGATGATGTGAAATTTAGAGAATTCACCTAGGAAGCCAGTCTTAGTCTTACGCGGCTTGAACCCCTCGCTTCACTCAGAACTCTACATTACTCGCTACGCTCAGTAGTTACCTCTAGTCCAATAACCCGCCCATGACGTAAGACGCTGCTTTATCCCCTTGGTGTATAATCAACTACTTATAATTTTTTTTAAGGCTCCTCATCGACATCAAGTACAACTGAGCCAATACCCACGGAAAGAAATACCGGAGAAGATCTAAGACCAGTCGATGACGAGCTTTCGTAAGTGAATTCCTACTTTGAGATGCTTGTAATATGATGTTTATTTATGACAGTGGCCTCAGCCAGCCAGTGTTTGTGAATACAGCACATTCGATGCTTAGCTTAGCGCATTTGTCATGTCCATTGAGTGCCTAATGTTGGCTTGAATGCTCGGACTTAATGGTAGTAACTGTTTGCGTTTTATAAATGATTTCACGTAACTTATACTAGTTTTACTACAGTAGATACGTACCTACAGTCTACATAGTAAGTTGAGTAAGTGCTACGTAGCTGTGCTGGACGAAGCCAGTTTGCTTCGCCCAGTGCGTATAAATGTGATACCATACATATTATTATCAAGTAGTAATTATAAAAAGTATTACATATATCTGTCTGGGTCCATGTTCCCATTCTGTCATTTCATCAAAGACTTTTATCAGCGGACATGAAAAATACATTGCAAGCTGACTAAAGTTACTTATGGCGAGCTTACTTTATAGTTCTGTCTCATACTTTGCCGATGACCTTTTGATTGTTGATGTTTACAATGTGTATTTGCAGGGAAGATAACGAGCTCGGTTCGGGTGCGCCAGAGATAGAAAAAACTGCAGAACCCAAAGAAAGTAAGGGCCACAACATTTTATAAATAACTTGTGTCATAGTTTGTTTTCTCTGTGAAGTTACAGATTTCATATCAAAAAATTATCTTACACGTATTTGTAATTTACACTGCTATTTGGCACTGGTACCAGCTGAGACATTAAAATTCGTTCAGCCGTTGGGGGCGTGATAGCCCGCCTAAACATTTTTTTAATCTACGCAGTTACTTACGAGCAGACAGCCCACCTGGTGAAAAGTGGTAACTGTCTCCTATAATCTCTACGATTCATGCATTTAGGTTGCAGGCAACAAACATACAGATCCGCAGGTGAGATGTCTTTGTGAGCACTAAGATCAAATGCCTTATGCCTGTAAGCTTACCCTTCAAACCGGAACACAACAGTGCAAGCATTGTTGGCATTGGCGGCAGAAATAGATAAGGCGGTGGTACTCACCCAGGCGGGCTCCTCAGGCTTGACAGACTCGTACCACCAGATTAAAAACATAAAAATACATAGCGACCTGTTCCTAAATCGTCTATTTCTAATGACCAAGCTCATATACCGGTGAACAAACATGTGAATGACGTACATTTGCCTTTTAAGATGTTGTGAGTAAGATGAAATATACTGAATTTTATTGTAGAGTAGATAAGTACTCCATTTCATAAATTTGGTGCGAGACAAGGTGACAACGACGGAGTCGGCACGGCCAGCACGGTATTGGTTTCGTAGTTTTAATAGTCGGCTGCCCTACGGTTCATGGCACCTATCGTTATATTAATGCAGAGGCCGGCAAGTCAGGCCTTGATGGACATACGTGAGGTTTGTAGGCACAAAATGTTTTTGTATTTCAGTATTCATATACAGTTTCAATTCATACCCAACCTCTATGAAGTTTTTTTTTTTTTTTTTAACAGTTTATTGTGCACAGGAAATACATAGCAAATAAGAAGCAAAGTAATAAATGGCACAACAGGCGCTACTTATTTCTAAAATAAATCTCTTCCAGCAGGCCTTCAGGGCAATGTTATTTTATTGATTCTATCGTCCTTTGTTACAGAGACTCTAAGGGTAACCTTCGTAGTCATCCAGCCGTACCAAGACGCGTACTCCGACAGGGATTCGGTGCAGTTCAACAATTTCTCACGCACGCTCTCCGACGCTGTAAACAAGCTCTACGAGACGCTGCCGGGCACCCAGCGGGCCTCGCTCGTCAGGATCCAGTGAGTAACGTGCTTATGAATGCAGCATAACTACATATATGCATATGATTTGACCGACCACACGGAGTTCAAAATCACGGAGACCGCATCGGCACTATCGGCTCAAGCGTTGCGTTTTTTATGCGAGCTGTCCACACCGGAGCTCATAAATATGTACTTAACTGTAGTCTTAGGACCTTCGTTATCAAGAAAAATTGACTTTTTCTGTTGTATAATATTTGAATTTTTTTTACAAAGTGTCCGGTGATTTAGGTAGAAAGTAAAATAAAAATAAATATTCCTGTACAAACACTTGCTATCTAACGAATAATCAAAGCATGTGCTATTACTGGTAGAAACCGAATATACAAAGGAACATAGAAATCCAGCCCCGAAACAGAAATTAAAATTTATTACTACCGTTTCTGCCCGGCCGGGAATCGAATCCAGTACTACTCAAGATCACGACATACAATCGGATAAATGCATAAAACTCTTGTATAATAAATAAATAAATTAACATTCGGCGCTCGTGTGTGTAAGTATATAAACACTACCATTCCACTCAAGAGTACGTCAGTTCAGGGTCAGACGTCTAGGCCTCAAAACAAGAGTTTCGGTAGACCAGCAAATGAATAGCTGTTGTGTCATCTCGCGTCATTATTGCAGAACCTGCAGTCCTGCAGGTCTATTGTGTTTCCTTTGAGAAAGGATGACCGGGATAGTGGTTCAATTTTAGAAATTAAAGTGACAACCGTAGTAGGTCTCTTTAGGTCGTTAACAGGCGCAAAACTTAGGTCATAAATCTCAACGCGTCCACTGACGTCCATGAAATATCAGAATCCGGATTTACCGAATTGCTATCCTCTATTACGATCGACTTACAGTGTGAATTGTACAAAACTGTATTGTACAATCTGTTTGCCTTTACTCCGCAGGTCCCGTGTCACTGACTACTTCTCATGTAAAGTGACCCTCGACATCGTCACCACCGGCTACGACAACACCGACTACATCGCCGACGTGCTGCGCGATCACATCCACATGACGCGCTCGCTGGGCTCCATCGCCGTGTACGAGACCGACTTCAGCGCGACCGTCGTCGATCCAGGTGATCTATAACACGCAGTACGCGTCGTCATACGTAAAATTACTTTGCGAATCGCAGAGGTGGTTGCCCGCGAACATGCTGGTGACTAGGTCACCACGACAGGGCTGACGAAATGCAAGACTATTTTTTCGGAACTAATTCAAACACGGGACTGGTCATTTCATGATGCGGCGTTAAAATATCGTGTCCGGTAATCCGAGTCTGGTATTGAAGAGGTAATTGACCCAACCGGAATATGTTATGTAAGTTTTAATAAACCCAATTTGTACGATAGTTTAATACAAACTGTTATACAATCTATTATTTGCCACGATATGGCTCAAAGGAGAATATCTCATATAAGAGTTGGTACCTATTTGTGTGGTATTGAGTGATTCGTGCATTGACCGATTGATTTTGTAGATAGGACAATTTGCAACATCACAGCGACTGTCATTATTAAATTAAAGTAAAATAATACGAACTTCTTGTATATCTTTGTCCACAGCTGGACATAATAATAATAAATAAAAACTGCTTGAAATAGGCCTCCCCAAATGAGCTCCAAAAATTGTCTCATTCAACCTCCAACTAAAGCCTGTGACAAATCGCTACTCGACCTGGTAGGCGTCCTACACTACCCTTGCCGAGCTGCGGACGTCACACATAAGACCTCGTTTACCCAAGCGGCTATCGGTTCTACAGCAAGTATTGCCAACCCAAGGTGAAGTGGCCACCTTACTAATTATAGAATTGGCATAGGCACTATGTCGGATTGTCGGGAGTTCCCTATTGGATATCTCGTTTCGAATTTTAGCGTAGCGTTTTCCAAAGCATCCTATGCGAATTCGGACTGTAAGGCCAAGTCTCGGTTCCGTAGGTCGTAACCGCAGCTTACTTACTTACACTCAAGTCGCTGCAGTTGGCGTTCACGGGCCATCATTATTTTCACGTATGCTTGGGGCAGACCAAACCAGCACAAACAGATAAACATCTTCAATATTTTATTATAGAGCCTCTTAAGTCGATGCATTTGAGAAAGCTCGTGACCCCATCAACCGAATATAACTTGTAATAAGTACAAGCACGTATTACGTTACAGACCGTAGTGGCCGGTTAGTGAGAGCGTCCGCCTTGTAAGCGGGCCAGGCCTGATTCTTTTTCGGCACCATGTGTAATCCCCTCTATGGCTGGATGGCATGGATGACCCCACTCTCCATGCTTCGAAAAGCACGTTATGTCGCCGGTCCTGGTTATCGAATGATTGCAGCCGTCATAAGCTCCTTGGGCGCCCTTGTGTGACACGTATGAATGAGCTATGAAAAATGGCCTCCTATCACATTTGAATAGATCGTGTAAAAGTACAAGGAAAATACAACATTTACATTGTGTAATGGGCTAAAGAAATAATCGTATTCTTTAGAATGAGGCTAACCGTAATTAGATGACGGTTTAGTTAACCTCTTCGTGCTTAGCCCATCTTACCCTTTTTCCCTTTCCAGTCTTTATCGAGTTTTGACAGTTGCTCTTCGGCCGGCTATTCCACGTTTTTGTCGGTCGCAGGTTATGGATGTCCAAGCAGCGATTTTGCTATACATCCATTACCTCTCACCTCCCACTTGCTCACTACTTGCCTTCCTCTTGGTCCACTTCGCTCGGGCTCCGGTATGTGTGCCCTCTTATGATATAAATTGCCTATCTTGTCTATGTCTCTTACGATATAAATAACGTTGTCCTTTTGTCTTATCTACCTATCTTCTACATCCGTTTATAATGGTTACATTTATAAACTCGAGAAGCGCGCTTGCAAGACCAATAACAAAATATAAACAACGCATGGCGATGCCGGTAACCGCAACGAGCTCTGCACTCCTAATACCGCTGGCGCAGCGAGTTTACCAGGGCCTTTCGATGAGTTCCATGGGGCTCGTTAAACAGTCTCTGAAGCCAATAGACACCTATGCTATGATAATGCTTTTAAACTGATTACACTACCAGGGCAATGTCCACCTTATATTGGATAAGTACAGGATATTCGTTCGTTATCATCCTTAGAATTTTAGTAGAGATCACATCGATTTACTTCGTTAATATTTACTTGTGACGTTATTTGCTTAAAGAAAACTAGACAATAGTGAATTAATTTTAGGCGGTATATCCTCATGCGCCGCTGGCGAGTATCAGTGCGAAGACGGCCAGTGCCTGTCCAGTGACGCGAAGTGCAACGGCATACGAGACTGCAGCGATGGTTCTGACGAATTAAACTGCACATATGGTATTATATTTAAATATATACCTTATTTTCCATTTTTGCTTATGTTATTTTCTATATTTATATTAATTTATTGTGTTTTATGTTTCGTTCACCCACAGTTGATAGAACTACGCCACGCAGTGAATATAGTCTGGTAAACGAACTCGAAACGCCTACTACGCCGTCTCCATATGAACATACCTGTAAGGGCCGATTATTATTTCTTTCTTTTACTATTTCTTTCCTTTTATTTTTGTATTGATTTGTTTATTATTTTCATTAAATGATAGGGTTGCCGTGGGGGCGAGACCGAGATGAAATCGGTGAGGGCGACGGCTTTACAACGCCATCGCAGCCTCAAGAAACAGGTAAATTAAATATTCAGAAATTCAGTTACGTAATCTCAAATCTTCCTCTCTACATATATTATAAAGAGGAAAAGTTTGTGTTTTTGTGGGGGTGTTGAAAACTGCTGAGCCGATTTTGTAATTTATTTTACTTAGGATGGAAGCTACATTAGTTCCGAGGGACAGACCACTGTTCAACCGGATCAAATAATAGCGATAATTGAACTGCGCGCGAAGGAAAATCGCTGGGAACTGCTTGTAGACTATAAATAGGAAATATAATTCGACGCCATTAAGTAGTCTTTATCCTTTCCGCTGCCTTCGTTATTACGCACATTCTAAAATAAGTCGATATGAACCAGAACACATACAATAATTTGGCCGTCAATGTCAATACGTACAGTGCCATCAACTTATCTGTTCAGTAGACAACATCGGAATTAGAGTGTCGGTGGCCGGGCGGTCGAGTATCCAACTCGTAAGCGAGAGGTACCGGGTTCGAATCCCGCTGCGGCCATGTACCAATAATATTTTTCTGAGTTGTGTACATTAGTTGAATACTAACCGATGCTCTTACGGTGAGGGAAATTATCGTGATGAAACCTGCAAATTCAGGCAACTGAATGATTATCATGATTGATTGATTGGAGAACATGATCCAATCTGGTCAGGTTCCCTGTTAGCAAGGTCGCGGAGGTCAGATGGTAGTGTCGCTCCACTGTAATTACCTGATCGCCAAATCCTGGATCATGATCAAGGCGGACCCCAGGCCCTCGCTCTCGAGAGCACAACCGGGACGTTAACGCCAAGATTATTATTATTTTTATAAGACAAAATCGGAATTAACATGGTAATAGCTAATAGTTTTTCTCATTAAAATGTTGTACCACGCTTACCGCCATCTTTCATAAGTTATGACTAATAATAATGGAAGATGGAGCACTACTATGATCTGTTTAAACTGACTTGTTTTATTTGGTGAACAAACAATGCCCAAAATCACGACCTGCCGTATCAATCCCGCTACGTATATTGTGTATAGATGTCTAGAATTATATAAGAAACACATAGAATGTAAATTTCAACTAACAGACAGATTATACCTACATACATTTGTAAACATCCAGGTGTTAAAAAGGACCGCCTTGCTGTCCATAGAGGAGTGCTCGTTCTAAAATTTATGCAGTAGAAATGAGAGAGTTAAGAAATATGGAAGGAGTAACAATGAAAGGTAGAATACGGAATAGTAATAAGGGAACTTTTTGAAGTGAAAGTAGACAAGACGGAGACGATATACGTATCACGATCAAATCTGGGATATATTAAAGAAACGTCGATAAATATGGAATCAGCGAGTGAGTTTGTCAGGACCGTAGCATGTGGGACAATGTGGTCTCTACCTATCCCTACTTTTGACCCATGTCGCACTATGGGCGGCATTTGATGTCACAGAATACTAAATAAAATGCTTCCGGGGTTGCTATGATGCAATATATTATAACAACAGATATTTCGATTATAGGCTATAACAATGATTGCCTGAAATTCGGTGTAAGTAGTTCCCGCGGGTACACGACATGACCGATATTTAGACAAACGAAGTCGGGTGCTGAAACTAGTTTATAATAAAGTGTAGTAGTAGGACTCTATCAAGCCTGATCAGTCCGCTAGGTACGGCCCCCTTATCTATTTCTCCCGCCAAGCAACAGTGTTTGTATTGTAGTGTTTCAGTTGAAAGGCTAAGGTAGCCAGCGCAATTACAAGCAAAAGGCATATCATTTTAGTCACGGACCAATTTAGTTTTTTTTTTTTATATGTGAGAAGACAGGCATTTGACCGCCATCTCACCTGTTGGTAAGTGACGATGCGGCCGAAGATGAAGCATGCCCGTCTTGGAACAGCCTATTCACTCTAGCCTTGAAGGCATCCAGATTATATTGATCAGGGAACACACTCGCAGGCAAAGTGTTCCATTTCTAAGCCGTACGCATTATAAAGGTCGAGCCAAAACGACTCGTGCGGATAGCTGGAAGATCCACAACATAAGGATAAAGCGCTCGCCCGGATCGCGTCTCCCGATGGCGGCGCGGGGCCGGCGGAATGAGGCAGCTGCTTCGCACACTCTCCGAAATGTAACCTGTAGAAGACCGAAGTGGAGTTAGTGGAGTGCGAATCATTACGTGTTTGATTTAGACATAGCTTAGGGCTCCACCGATTTGCGCCGTTGAAGCAGAAGTTATAAGCTGCGTAGTAATAAAATTCCCTAACAATAACAGTATACAAACATAGTATACGTTTTGTTAGGTCGGTCCCCCCCGCTAGCTATCTCCACTGGTTAAATGCTTCATAATCTTAGTCCTCACACTGACCACGCAATGAGGTTCTGCGCCTTTGTTATTTGAATCCTAAGTGATTGCGACAGTTACCGCTTATAATAAGACCACGCTAAGTCCGAATCGCTTATTAAAAAAAATCTTTTTAAGGCAACTTCACATCACAGCCCATATCAGTCCACTGCAGGACTAAGGGCCTCTCCCACGAAAGGGGAGGTTGTTGCCTTAATCTCCATGCTCGCCAGGCGGCGCTTGGATCGCAGATCGCAGTATTATAAATATAATAATGGAAATTGGGTGGGTTATACGGTGACAGTTAGTTTTTTATTAATAAGCGTCGATAGCGTAATGGTTAGCGGGTCGGCGTCGTAAGCGAGCGAGAGCTACCGTATTCGATTCCTAGTGCCCCGATGTACCAAATGTCAGTTTATGTATGTTACATTATCTCTATTTGTTTGTATGTCAGTGTGTTCGCGGGAAGAGATGCAATGCGACGTGACGCGGTGCTTGTTGCTGAAATATCGCTGCGATGGCCGCGCAGACTGCCACGACGGCACCGATGAACGCGACTGCGGAGGTAAGTTTTTTCCTACTTAGTAAATAGAAGCTATTGCCTTACTATAAAAAAAGCTTGTACGCCATATCGACCGTGTTCTTGTAAAAATTACCTTCCCGCCGCGCTCTATCAACGAAAGTGTTAAGGCTATAATAATAGGTGGCCCATACTTGAATTTAGTTGAAGTTTCTGTGGAGTGTCTTAAACAAAAATATATTTTTTGTTTAGAATATATTACTGAACTCATATCAATAATTATTTTCCACATGATGTAGAAGTCTGGACTAATAATTGACTAATGAACACTACAAGGTATACTTTCGCCCCATAAATTGTCAGCATATCGCGATTGTAGCGCATATCAAATAGCTCTCGATATATACTAAGTATGTTCAAGAAGAAACACATTAGGGCGATCCTCCTGCGCGTCATAATTGGGGGCCCTAACCGTGTCGGATTTGATATATTTTATACGGTGTTTTGGCTTCTACTTGCGACAACTACCACCGGACCCGCACAATCCGATAGGAAAACGCCGATTCGCTAAAGCCTCGCTCTTCCGTCTGTCAGCTCTGAGATGGTGGTGGGCCCCATAACCCCCATAATTCCAACCTCATTAATATGACACAAAGCAACCCTATCGTGATAAGATATCAAGTGATCCCTATAAAAAATGAATGTCAATGAAACACAGTCATGAATATCTGGGCGATTGGATTGAAACGGTTTGTTGCGGTTATGTTAGCATGTTTCATTATTGCAATTTCAAAATATGCGAATGTACCCACTGTTTATTACCTTACTTTGTTATTTTATTCAATTAATCATTTCTATTTTAATACACTCATTATTTGAGTCAGTCAATATTTCGAGTAGCAGGCGAAGATGACCTACTGATTGTTTCAAGGTGCAAGCGGTGAAAAATATAGTCTACCACCTTAAGTTCAAGTTCTGTTGTACGTACGTCATAAAACAAGAATATGGTTGATTTTCCTTGCATAATTGTCTAGGCTCACCGTTAGCGACAAGGGCCACGGGGTCTTTCATCAAAATTAATAAGACCACTGTTTTGGCCGGCCATACCTATTTCATACCTGTCATAAAATGTCTCTGTAATTTTCAATAGAGATCACTAATAACATATCTCGATCCTTTGTGTCATATTAATGAGATTGGAATTATGGGGGTTATGGGGCCCACCACCATCTCAGGAGCCCAAGTCAATCTTACATTGTGCTCGTGATCCCCCCGTGGTACTGACAGACGGACGAGCGAGGGTCTGGGAAATCAGCGTTTTCCTGTCGGATTGTGCGGGTACAGTGGTAGCTGTCGCACGTAAAAAACCATATAAAATATGACAGGCCAGCTCTAAAACAAAACCGCAGAAGGATTGCCTAAATGTGATTCTTCTCGAACATACTCAATATTTTTAGAGCGCCACAATCGCTACTTTCATTAATTGTTAAAATTTGCGAATAAATAAAAAAGAAACAAATTGTGCGAAAGTGAAAAGCGCGCTTCGACCGTTTCTATGAAAACGACCTACTGATTGTTTTGTGTACTGTGGCTGAACTTGACATTGTCAGTCAAATCTAGTTCCACTTTTAGCCGGGCGCAAAGTCTCGTGGCCCTCACTCTAGTAACGTTGGCACTTGGTTGGCGCCAAAATTGTGAATTATACCTAAAATATTGGACATAGAGCATAGATGGAGCCTCGACCTATAGAGAATGCACATTGTCAATCTGTCACAACTCTATGCAAATTACTCAATGTTACAAGAATAAGGTCACCAAATTTGACAATAGCAGTGGTTAGGTAGGGGCATTTGATAAGTTATAGCATCATTATATGCACCATTAACAAAAGAAACAAAATATAGATTATGTATTCAGCTGTCCTTCTATACCTCTATGTCCAATTTCTTTGGGTTATACCTACTAATTTCGGAAACAGTCTACCGCTTCGATACATCGTTAGATATGATCCTGGACATACCTCCTGCAAATTTTGACCCAGGCCCGTGGTCAAGGTCCAGAGATTGAAGACAAGAAAGTTGTGACTGGTACGGAAACCGGTCAATACAAATTTGGCTGTGCTTGGGCTTTCATGGGGGACGAGAAAGTACTCAAGCAGACGCGCCGGTGGTCAAGGGCTATTTTGCCAACACTTTGAAATTACCGATAATTTGCCAACTTCTAGCAAATTCTCCTATATTCTATGAAATTTTTAAAAATTAATGCTGTGAAAACTTCTACTTGATTTTTCTCCATGTACCTATAACTATAACTAACAAGAAAAATCAAACAACAGAAGTTTTAAGCCGAAAAAAAGGGGCTTACCCATCAACGGATAAACTTCTTTCACAAGTTAGATTTCGTATTTAATTCACACACATTATATGTGTACTAAAAAGTAGACAGATAGGTATATGCAAAGATATTGGATATAAAACATAGATGGAGCCTCTCTGGATGGAGAGAATGTACATTGTAATCCTGTCACAACTAAGACTCAATGTCATACAAACAGCAGTGACGCCGTCACCGCGTTGAATAAGTTTGGATAAGTTTTCTTCGTGTCATACTGTAGTAAATTATTGAGTAGTATTTAATCTTTACAGCGTACTTTGTTATTATACATCTTCTAAAATTAGTATCTAGGTATAACCCAAAATAAACGGAGCCCACTGAAAACCAACGTAATCGCTGAATTTCACTGGCCAAACATCAACTAAGTTACTTTACGTACGCGTTTCGGTTGTGAAACTATTTTATGTGACATTTGTCAGTTACACTCGCAAAACTTGACTTCGAGTGAGAGCGAACGCAGCCGATACGTTTGAAACTTATTACCAATTGTAAATTTTTTTAAATACTTTTCGCTAGAGGCGCTGTTTAAGATATCATACAAAATAGGAAAAAGTGGATATAAGTAAACTCGATAACGTGATCGACGAGTATTAGATTTTTGTGCGAATAGTTACACTTGAGGTACTGATTGCCTAGTTTCGATGTAATCGAGTTTGTGATTTACGAGGAATTAAAAAATATACGTGTATGAAAATTACGGTTTAGGTCATTTTCGCCATACATAACGGCAATTTTATATTATTTTACTTTTTTACCACCAGGTGAGATGCTTCCATGCCTAAAGCCGCTAATGCCTGGCTAGTCTGATAAAAAAGTCGTGTTCATAGTGTGCATCCAAAACCACCAATATGTGTCACATAAGTTAAAAAGCAGACTTTACTATAGAGAGTTCAAGATATTCGGTAGTGCTCCGGTTCTACCCACCCGAATGATATGAAAAATGGCTTAGATATTAAGTTTAGACTCTAAGCTACCAAACTGTGATATCACAAACCACCAAAATCCGTTCGCGTGGTGTATGCATAGACAGACATCATTTGTTGGTCTTACGCCTCAGTATTATACTGTCTCGACAGCTTTTTTTCTGGAATATCATCAATTAGGAGCGTCGATTGCCGAGTGGATAAGGTAAGGTAAGGCCGACTCGTAAGCGATAGGTACCGGGTTCAAATCCCACTGCGGCCATGTACCAATGACACATTTTTGAGTTATGTACATTACTTGAATACCGATGCTCATACGGTGAGGGAAACATCGTGATGAAACCTGACCATTCAGTCGCCTGAATGTGTGACTGTGATCCAACCTGGTCAGGTTCCCCTGGTAGCAGGGTCAAAGAGGTCACATGGCAGTCGCTCCACTATAAGTACTTGATCTGCCAAATCCTGGATCTTGGTCAAGGCGGACGGGACCTCGTGCGCGAGAGCTCAACCGGGACATTAACGCCTTGATGTTTGTTTTTATCATCAATGTAGGTACAGACACGGCTCCTTTACAGTTCTAACACTACATTTACATTTTGCTTAGCTTTTAGCCGTATGTTCAGCAGAGTAGAATATTGCACCAACCACTTCGGTTAAGGGTGCCAACAGCGCTTTCTGTGGTTTATTTTAATCACTGCAGTGAACTGTTATAGGATGATTATGTGTTGTGAAGTATTCTTTTATCTACACTCATAGCTTCCAATTACATACACGAAAACAGTCCTTTAAGGATGAACTTTTTTTACGTCAATCTACTTAAAAAGAGTATTTATTATACAGCATTCACCAATCATTATACCTACAAGACTTTATTTTTTTCATTCCTGATCGGCCCGTTTAATTGGCTGAATACTGAACTATGTCATTATCTGTGGAGGGGTAGTGAACTGCGCTGTATGGAACTTTTTACCCGCGAAACAGAATATTCATATAATTCAAAATAAAATCTGAATAAAGATTATTGCTCTGTCTCCTTATGACGGCTTTTTACAATAGGACAATGTAGGAGGACAATTGGCGTTAAACAATATGCGAAGCGGGCAATGCACTAAACGATTAATGAATAACGAGCTAGACTACACTGCCTGCACGAATGGAACTTGTTTCGGCAGGTTTTTAATAACTCTCCCGTGGTAATACAATTTTGATAAGTTGAGCATTATTGATAAGTTATTATTATGAAGCTCCTAAACCCTTAACCTGTATTGGTATCGTGAATATCGAAGTTCTTCATTTGTTACGAGGGGTGATGAAAAAGTAATAATTATCGATGTTTATCAGTTCAAGCAATTCGAATTCGACAATCTTCTAGATGCTATCATATGAAACCCTAAATATCAACTAAATGTCAGCTAATGATCACTCTTCGGTCAGCTATCTATATTTATTACATTTTATCCAGTGCGGAACGCGGAAGACCGTCGATCACGTTACTCGTCTTCGATTTATGTTCAGTCCAGCTTTCAAAACACCTTGAATATCTTGTATATGAGCAGAGCCCCCAATGTTTTAACCAAGTCCTACACAATGAGCCAATAATGCCTTACTAGCAAGTGTTGAAAAATATATAAATAATTAAATTATGTTACTTCAAACTTAACTGAAATCTAAGTAGAAGTATTATCCAGGTCTCCATCACTAATTATCCAATTCATGTGGATTTTTTAAATAATGTTACCTTCTTAGGCTAATGTGTTCTAATAAACGGTAGCTAAGCATGCCTACTTACATTCTGTTGATAGCGCAGTATGTGTCATCTTATATCAGTTCACAAGTGGTTCAAATCTTGCTTCCTAGAGTCCTTAATCAAGTGAGTGATTTAACTACGTGGCTTGATTGATATTGAACACTGCCATTTAAGCGCTGTGTTTCTCTCTCAAGAGGCCATTCACTTCGTATTTATCATCATCGCATACAGCTATACTCGTATGTATTACAAGCCTAAAATATTGAACAATATAGTCATCTACTTAATAGGTAACCGATGTGTAGAAATATAGAACCTAACCTTCTTCATAAATTGGTCTAAATACTCTAACTCAGTAGCTACAATACAATAATTTCCAAGATTACACGCATGCATATTTTAATATAACAGTAGGTACTGTTATATTAAAATATGTATTATTATTATTTTATTTTATTCGGGTGGTTTACAGCTGTAATACATAATGCATTTACAAACCGTCTCATATAAATTTTACCAGTATTATATTTTATTATAATTTAATTATGCGTAGATATGTCAATTTATTCTTTAATATATTTGGCAGAGTGGAATATAGCACTAGACTACTTTTTTATATTCATGGATGTCGTACAAAGCGATAGCCACTAATGTCTTACAGGGAAACCAGTTAGGACCTCCGTAGACCAGAAAATGTTGTGTGTTTTCAACACTGCGATCACCAGCCTGGCAAGCGTGGAAAGATCTATTTATTTTAAAAAGTTGATTACCTACAAAGTTTCGGAGCCCGCCGCGCCATACAATTAAATGTTACTAGTGCTGTTAAACACACACTAAATAAATGTGTCTTGTTTACTATGATCGTGTTTATTTACTACTTGTTTAAGTGATTTCGTTGTTGCCAAAACCTATCCTACCAATAGTTATTAAAACTAATATATCATTTTACACACCCACTTATATAAACTATCGAAGCAACACTGAATCAAGCTGGTAGCTTATTGTCAACTTATCTGATACATTAAAATAATGAGAAACGCTTTGAGTTCACGGCCTATAGGAATGTTGAGTGCATCAGTGGGCGGAAGTGATGTCTCAAGTGTTGTAATCAGATTAGTGCGGTGCTGCACAGCCCGAGCGCTTATGCCCCACGCAGTACTTCATAATTGCGTTTGGGAAAATAAATAAAGACTCCATTGATTCGTGTGACTATGTAGGGGGCCTGACGAGAGATATGTACATTTGTCTTAATAGCGGTACCAAAGTCTCAGCTTTGACCGATACACGCTTACTTTAAGTACCTACCACAATGTGAAATCGTGATCTTCAATGTTTCAATTACTTATCTAAATACTAAATAGCACTCTTTATAATCTAATGAGTTACTATAATTAATACTAAATTTGAATTTGGTAGAGAAACTATGTTGTACGTTTTAGGGAAGTACGAGTATATGAGATGGAATTAAAGATAAAAAATGTAATCAAATGGGTTGCTACTATAAAAAAACCCAAATAGTGGATTATTTAAAATCATTGAAATATTGTTTAAAATTATTACATTCAAAATGAAATAAAATCATATGAATATATTAAAATATTTTACTGAATTAAATAGGGAACTATGTTGTTTTTGTTACATATTTGTGCTGTTTTAATAAAATATGGGTAGTTTTCATTTATGACACTGGTAATGGTAAGAAATTCTAAACCTTTGGTTCGTTGCTACAGTACATTATTGCAAAGGCTTGGAAAGTAAAGGATTAACCGACGCCGAGACATATTTAATTATATTCTCAAATAATAATACATAAAATAATATAAGATACAAAATGGCGGCCACTTCTTTCTAATATTGGATTTTTCTAACTAGAGTTCTTGGACTAATAGTTACCGAGTTACTTATTACGTTTTTAATCAATTGAATAAATGGGGGTAAATCGATTTGTTTCGTTTTCGAAAGTTTACCAGCCATTGTAAAGCACACTGAAAAGTGTGCATGATGCATAACCATTTGGTTATGCAAACCAAAGGTTTTATACCCGTGGATAGTCTCTTTGACATTGACAGTTGTGCGTTTACATTTAGATCTTTAATTTCATCTCCAACTATAGAAGATTTGTGCACACGACCAGGTACGCAAAAGGTATAAGATCAAAATTTGACTACCTGAGTCTGTCTGTGGCATCGTAGCACCCTTACAGAAAGACCAATTACCTTAGATTAGGACAAAACCTTCCATAAACGTGGAGGAGGCTGAAGTACAACAGTAGACTGCAACGGGCTGTTTACTGTTGTACTTCTGATGCCCCATATTATTCCGCCAAATTAGGGTAAATTGTTTATTAGGATCATCATCATCTTTGCGTTAATACTCCGGTAGTGGTATCGCGTACGAGGGCCCGGGTCCACCTTGACCATGATCCAGGATTTGGCAGAGCAGATAATTATAGTAGAGCGACTGCCATTTGTCGGGATACTTAGGTATGTATTCAGTGTATAACAACCCATCCATTTTTTGTATGATTGATTAACAGAAATACCTACATAAAAACTTTCAAAAATTTTCTATTTATTTTATTTTATATTATATTATTGCAGCGGTACATGTTGCAGGGACCTATTTTGATTACACGGATAGGTATAGATATAGCTAAATGTCGTAAATTAGATCAGACTCTAGCAGGGGAGAGATCCATCAGATGGTATTTTCGGGATAGTTTTATTGAAATAAGGATCAGCTGAACAGTTTAACAGTGTATTGAAATAAATAAAATAAAGCATGATTACAATAAAAATAGCAAACAATACAAGAATAGGATGAATTTAGGATAATTTCAGTAGTAGATAATAATGTGGGACTATCGAACCCTGGGTCGCTTGAAGACCCGGGCCTGCTGACCGGCCGAAAACGTGAGGTGCGCCAGGAGCTCTTCACGTGCGCCCTCATACTAATTATTTGTAGTCCATTCTGTACTCATACTCTCCTTTATGGAGTACGGGTATGTGACGTGAGTCAATAAATTAAGATTCTTCTCTCTTCAATGGATGAGCAGCTAGATCCAGTTCTTGATTCGTGCATGGTCGAATGCAAAGTGTTCGAAACGGTCGCGCGCCGAATACTACGTTTTCAGCATACCGCCAGGTAGCGCTTCGATCGACGTTGTGAGTTTTGTTGTGATTCAAAATTATATCTAGGGTATGACCGTCTACGACATATATAATATACTTATGTGAATATTTACCTAAGTATATTTATTAAGTGGTTATTTAATTTACTTCAGTATTATTAGTGGAAAGTTAAAGTTGAGTTTACTATTACAAAAGTGGCACAGTATTTAATAAACATGCGTAGGATCTTGTGTAGTCATCATTAAGAATAAGACACTTGAAGGGCGTACGTTGCATCCGTTATTGCTGAAACAGATTTCGTTTAATTATGATGAGCATTGCGTGTGGGTTTCAATAATATGTAATGTTTGTTACTTCTAAAGTTTTAAATTGTACTGGGCTGTCGTCTATTAATTTATATGTAAACTAAACCTATGTATCTAACCTACCGCAAAAGGAACTAATTTTGATAAAACTTCGTAGTTTTGTGACTATTATTAAGACTACGTTTTAACTAATTTATCTAAATACCCTTTTGTTACATTACCGTACTTCCGTGACATTATTTATCACCAATTCACCAATCTCAAGCATTTATTCGCGTGAAGCTAGTCAAGAGCGTCTCATTACCAAATAATGAAGGGGGGGGGGGGGGGGGTTTGTGGTCTTTTAGGTTTTTCCCTAATATAAAAATAAAATCCCGATTGTGGCAGCAGGTAAAACGCCCGTTTCATAGGGAATTGTATGAAGAACGCATGTATTTTTATGATATGTAGCGTATGCCCACGACTTCGTCCGCGAAGAAATCGTTTTTTATTTTAAATGACCTTCCTAATTATGAAAGCTAGTACTACGAAGAGGTCAAGCTGTATCTTTGACTCAACCCAACCGAAATAGAGGAAACATGGCCTAGACTTTAAGTTGAACCTCAAACTACCAAACTGTAAAAACCCCAACAAAATCCATTCGGCGCTATTTTCATATTTGTTATAGTTTAGCTAGTCTATTATGGTTCTACATCAGTTTCCAAAATTAATTATAATCTATATGTTGCACAGGCTAAAAAAATTAATTCAAATCTGTACAGTGGTTACGGAGATTAGCATGTATAAACACAGGCAAAAAGTTCAAAAATTCTTATTAAATTAATATTTCTTCATCGCTCTAAATTATTTTTTCGTAAATATATTCAATGTCCTGTACATTGTTTTATACACACAGTTTTATACTGTTTTAAGTATACTTGCAAATAAATATATTTGTTTTTTTCCCTTTACTTGAGCTTTACGCGTAAGATATTAGAGACAGGGCGGCAAGATGCTTTGGGAAAATAGCTAGGGTATCAACGTCGTCTTAGGAGATTACATATAGAGCGCTCCATATACTATACTTTGGCACGTTCGTTGCTACGGTGACGTACACGACCTCTGTATGGTCCAGTAGTATCGGGTTCTATATGGGGAAGAACCGTCTGCTCAGAACTCAGCACCCGGCACTGGTAGAGCTCGATTACGTTGTTTCCCAGATGCGTTCTGAACGACTCCGCGGAGTGTTTATGCGGGGAGTCTTGGAGACTAGGGACCATAGTCTGTGGGAATGCCAGAGGTACGATCAGGAGCGCAGCGCCCTATCTGTATAACACAAGACCTTGTATCCTCGGAAGCTAACTTCGCTAGGCTAAGAGAGTTTGCGTACGCATGGTACTGTGTAAGTAGAATGGAGGAGGAATAAAAGCAGAAGAGGTAGAGGAGGGAGAAAAAGGAAGATTAGTACTGGTCGCCGGGGTAGTACAGAATGTGTTGTGACGTCAGGCCGTTAAGGGAGAGTGTTTATGGACAACTGGATTTCTGGACTGTCAAGAAGTGCGCACGACAAAGAGCCACTGGCAAGTAAGCGTTTGGACACGGTCCGTATGACCGAGTGGTCGTACTTGAGATGTATAACCTGCGCTTGTTACCAAACATGATTGTAGATTATCGGTAAATACCCTAAAAAGGTGCTTTTGATGAAGTTGCTTTGTGAGTATGACTTAAAGCAAAACTTAACCACTCACTACATAATTATGACGAATTTAATAAAACAAAGTCGCCCCGCCCCGTCTAGTCTGTCTGAACTCGATAAACTCTGAAACTACTGAAACAATTTCTGAAATTCTTTTACCAATAGGATTTTATCGCACTAAACGCGGGTGAAATGCGCGGGGGACCGCTAGTAACTAATCACTACATAGTATAAAACAAAGTCGCTTTCTCTGTCCCTATGTCCCTTTGTATGCTTAAATCTTTGAAACTACGAAACGGATTTTGATGCGGTTTTTTTTAAATAGATAGAGTGATTCAAGAGGAAGGTTTATAAGCAAGAAAAAAGGGGAGGTAGGGGTAAAGTAGGAGGTATACGCGAACGAAGTCGCGCCGGGTCCACTAGTAAATTAATAAAGGTGAATTGGCAAATCAACAAAATTATTTCAAGGCTTTTAATATCTAGTGAATATATAAGCGACATGACATTTAGTATTAAGGAACTTGTTGCTTTTATTAAAACAAATTGAGTGTTATGTCACAGCACATTCTTAGAAATTACAGTTAATTGGCTCGGTTGGGTTCGTGATTTGTCGTGATTGAATAGCGCAGTACAACCAGCCGAGTTAGTAACGTTATGAGACGAGTAATTAAAATAAATTTGAGTCAATTGTCATGTACAGAATACAGGATACGTTTTTATTTTTGGTATCCAATAAAAAAAATTACCAAGCCAGTCCAAGACCAGTACATCCGGACCGATATAATTTTCCAATCCAGTTTATCAAAGTTTTCAGTACCATTCCCTAAAAAAGGGTATTTTACCTACTGCCACACTTAAGTGACTGTTTTGTTTGTAAACGGTTGGGAATTTGAAAAAGTACTTGGCTGATCCAAAAGCTTTTAACCAACAACTAAAAAGTAAAATAGGATTCATGGTTGAGGACCACGATTAAACTTATAAAATCAATAAACGACAATTATGTGATGGGGACAATTCTCTAAACGCGCTGATTAAATGTTCAAGTGATTCTTTATACGTTAACCTATGTTTATAATCATATGCTGGCCACGAAATGATTCCAGCGTTACTAGTAATAGGACCAGACATGTTATTTTTAATAATCGATTAAAAAAGTAAAGGTCGCCGCCTAGTGATTTTTGGAATGTTTCCTTTTTGGTAATTTCAAGGAGTTTGTAATAAAATTTGCATTTAAACGATACAAAAATTAAAACAATAGGGTGTATAACAACTTTCTTAAAACTTTCGGACCAGCCAACTTATAAAGCAAAAGGTATAGAGAGTTTTATGTAGACTTTAACTTAATACTGGATTAACCAGTATTGGTGTTATAAGCAAAAATTACAAAATGTAATTAAAATTCGATATATTTTTATTTTTAACAAGGACCCGAATCCCGGTCTAAAACATGGATTTAACATCGCATTTGCATTATGAACAACATATCAAAAAAGCATAGAAACCTGATTTGATGCAGCGATGACGCCCCCTTTTATGTTTTTTTTTATGTCATACGATAGGCAAACAGGCAAGCTGGCCACCTGATGGAAAGTGGTCACCACTGCCTATAGACATTAGCAACACCGAGACTATTGCCAATGCGTTGCCCACCTCTATAACACGTTACTCTGGCAGCAAAAAGGCAAATATCCCCCCACTACCAAAGCCACGGTTCCCCAAATTCCCGCCCCATGGAGCTCTGGAAACCTTACTCACCGGCAGAAACACAATACTATTTAAAAGAGTATTGTTTAGCTGCGGTATGCTTATGTGCGGTTATGTTTTATTTGACTGTACTATTTGTTTACATCCATGGAACATTCATGTTAGACAAAGTATACCAATTTTAAAGGTATGTTCCGGGTTTCCTACCTACGCGGTAAGTAGGAAAGGTACCTTGTAAAGTATATAAATGTGTATTAACTTAGTAGACATATATCTACCTATTCATGTAAAGAAGCTTGGAGCGTCGGTGACCTAGTGATTAAGGAACCCGACTCGTAAACGGTTTCGAATCCCACTGCCGCCATGTACACTAACTGACTGTAATGAGGGTGACTAGTGTCATACAAGAAGAGACTCGGCGGGTCACGTGGTTCGACTTGCGCTGTATACGATTACCTGCGCGAAATCCCCACCACTGCCATTTGACAAGTCTCTTCTTTCATGACGCGGGTTATACCAATGATTCTCTTCTGAGTATTGTACATTAGTTGAATACTAAACCCATTATCCCTTGTTTGTAATGCCCTAACAGGGTATCACATGTAAGTACTAAGTACATAATATTGTGAAATCTTTTTGAAAACTGTGATACGCAATAAATGAAATGATATTATTTTACGGTGAGGGAAAAGATCATAATGGAACGTGCACATTCAGACGGCTGAACCATGATGCAATCTGGTCAGGTTCCCCTGGTAACAGGATCACGCACGGAGTTCAGATGGCAGTCGCGCCACTGGAATTGGTACCCCAGCAAAAGGGATTTCGTAAGAACAAAAATATTAATATGGACTTATACATACAGTATAATATTCATTTAAAACTAGACAACCGTTTACCAATGACAGCCTTGTTTCTAAATCTAATAAAGGCAACGTTTGACTTAGTTGACCACAACATATTAATTCAAAAATTAGATGCCATAGGTGTTAGGGGAAAGATTTAGAATTTGTAAGCATCTTACCTATGTGACAGAAAGCAAATGACACAAATAACCAGGATATGCTGATATGAAACTGCAATACTGTTCACTATGATGTTCCGCAAGTATATTGGGACCATTATTATTTATTATTTATATTAATGACATTGTAAATTCAACTAATGATTAATATTACCATATTTGCCGATGACTGCACGGTGCTGTGTAGTAATGTAACTGACAAATCATATTTTGACTAAAATAATTGACTAGTTGGAAAATAACAACCTACAAATCAATCTCAATAAAACTAAAATTATTAATTTTAAGCATAGATACAAGTACACATTTGACATTATTTAAATTAAAAATTTTACTTACCCACTCCTTTATATGCCGATGGCAGGTCACAGAGGACCCATCTATTAAAACTGTAACAACTGCATAACCTGTGTACCACAAATAAATAAATGATAAATTATTACCTGAACTACCAAATCCTTGATTATGGCCAAGGCGGACTCTGGACTCTCATGCGCGAGAGCATAACCGGGACATGAAAGCCAAGATATTTACGCAAAGAAAATCTAATTTTTTCATTCTATAAATATCTAATCAATGTAAAACTGCAGTATATTTTAATCCCGAAGTTCACGCGGACGAAGTCGTGGGCGATAGCAAGTGATGAAAAAAATAAACATAACCGTCATTCTTTTTCAAAGAATGCCGAAGTCGAAGTTGTACTTATTAGTGTAATCAAAATTGTAAGAGTGGCAGTAATTATTGGCAAAGAGGTTTTTACTTTATAGTTAGCGCAGCCACTCCCAAGAGTTACGCGGTAACCGCACTTCTGCTTATTGCACTGTCGTGCACCTACTCTGCTTAAGTGTTCATAATATTAACTTCCAAGACTGTATTCAGTTGTCGGAAAATCTGTATATTTTATATTACTCCATGTGTGGCTAGTATAGGATTTTCGTCGCCAAAAATCGGTTTGTTGTACAGAATATAGACCTACTCATCTTGTCGTCAACGTGCTCTCGCGCGCAAGGGTTCAGGGTCCGCCTAGAATCTAGATCATGATCCAGGATTTGGCAGATCAGGTTCCTAATTATAGTAGAGCAACTGCCATTTGACCTCCGTGGTCCTGTTAACCGGGGAATTTGAATGACATCTCTCACGGTTTTGGTTAGTGAACAACTTATGTACTTACATGAAAAAGTCATTGGTACAGAAGGCACTAGATCGAACTTGGTTCCTGGCGCTTACGAGGCCGGTCCGCTAGCCTTTGCGCTACCGACGCTCTCAGCTTGTTCCATATTGAGCGAAGGTTTTATCACAAAATGAAAAAGGGCCCTCCCCAAACAGAAGGTTCACTCGAAACAAAGCGCTATTTCCGTCACACACACATTGACGTTACGTTTACAGGCATTCTGAAGCAGTTTCAAGCAGTGCTCGGTTGCGATTGTTTACGCGAGAATTCGATGTATTGTCGACGTAAATTGATTATGTTTAATTTATCGATATCATTATTGATAAAATAAAATTACTTGTATGTAACTAATATTACTTAATAACATACAATCAACGCAGAGTCCAAGCAAAGTCCAAGATCTGATGGATGACCATTTCAGACTTTGAGGCTAGTCGAACTTCAGCACCGCTACGAGTACTAATACCAATAGCGAAGCGAGGGTAACCAAGGTCTTCAGCTGGAGACCCTAGGACTGGTTAAACAGTCTCGAGAGCCGAACTACGTGATGGTTTTAACAGAACAAAATATCGTAATGGCCACCTTAATGATTTCTAGTAGGAAATGCCTGTCTAGTCTAATATAAAAAAATCTGTGGCCACTTTCCTTCTCCCTCATCAGATCAACTGACTAATACCATATGATATTGCATTTACATCTATTTTACAGATGTATGAAAAAATTCAATTCATTTGATTACCAGGAAGTAGGTCAAATCCCATACCAGGGAAAGTCTGATGATGTAATCAGGTGGCGATGGATTTAAAAAAGTGAATAAATCAGGAAATTATTTTTACGCTTTCTAAAGACATAATGTCTGTAGCTGATATGGAAAATCTGATAACAACGGCTTGGAAAGCAATTATGATCACATTATGGCAAGGATTAGATATTGGTCTTTTGCAAGGGACATGTTATTCTGAACGATCTTTAAATTTCTATTCGTCCATTTAAATAATCTTTTCAAAATTCAGAATAAATCAGTAGCAATCCTAGCAAGTCGGCAAGTTTACGTCATAATTTTCTAGGACGACGGGAGTGGACCTTCTGTTAGTTCTCTATTTGTGTTTTATGCTAGGACAGATGCGGTACAAAAGTAGGAGATGCGGACCCTGGCAGAAACCGGGATAGTACACTCGGATGATGATGATGATGATGACAGGTGGTTCAAAAGTATAATTTCAAAAAGTTTCAGTAATGGCATAGCAATTATATGGGTTGGTAACTTGTTGGATCTTTTGGGATTTGTCTGGTTTGAACAGTGCGATGACTTTAGCTTGTCTCCACAGCTTTGAGTTCTGTTGTAGGCAGCAGACAGAAAACAATATGTTTAATTAAAACCGTTTACCTACCCTTCAATTTTGAATTGAGATATGGAAATGAAGGAATACCGAATTATAAATGGACATTTTTAATATATGGTGTTATAATGTTATATGTGAGGAATATTATGGTGTGTCTATTATGATATTCAGATGAGAAATGGAACCGGGTTAAGTAGTGCTAAGTTTTATCACGGAGTATTCACGCCACCGGCAGTATTGTTAGTACGTAGTACCTATAGATATCCAACTTTTAAACGTTGAACCGTTAGTTGAGCGTAGGATTTTCAAATTCAAAGCTCTATATACCTCAAACACTTTGTGGAAACTTTCGTAAAATCCTACACGTATCTCGCTAGGAAAAATGCAAGACGTTTACCTTACCATCCACGCCTTTAAATTACGGTGCTGTCGTTAGATGGCGCTAGTCTCTACAATTACATCTATGAATATGTCTTAACCTAATTTTGACCGTACCAATTTTTAAATTAAAAAATGGAAGCGCTCTCATATAAAGACTTCTAAGCCCTCACTAGCCGACCCTAAATCCCATATATTAGTGACAGTGTTGATTACACTTATTCCCTTTCACGATATCCACGAAGTCACAGTAAAATTTTTCGCATTTAGCTAATTCGATTATCTTGGCGTCAATGTCCCCGTTGTCTCTTTTTGTGTCTGGCAATACTTGAAAATGCTGGGGATCGTTCGGGGTATGTTCATAATTTAGTCTGTTACTTGACCACTCTGGATATGAAGGGAAGCTTAGGAAGCGTTAAACTTGAAAATGTTTTCAAAAATCTGAATAATATTTTTGTGTCTGCTGATACCTGAAAACTGTCGCTTATGAAATATTAATAATTAAGTCTGTTAATTGGTCACTCTCGGTACGTTTTTTCCCAAGAAATAGGGTTTTTTTTGCACTTTGGTAATATCAGGTTGGCCTCGAGGCTAAGTGCCAGCTGGGGGTGCTTGGGAAGTGTCAAACTAGTATATTGTTTACTTAAAACGGGCAATACCAGAAAACTCTGCTAGGGTACGCTTAAGAAATGTTAATAATGTAATCTGTATCTCACTTTCGATACGTCAAGAAATGGGACACACTCATAAAAAAGGCTATTTGCGCTGTTACAAGAACACTAGAATTCCGAGAGCTGACCTCTGCCTAAAAAATTAAAATAGAATATCTGGGCTGCACGAAGCCGGCCAATAAAAGAGAGGAAGAAATTGATAGGCGGGTGCAGAGTACTATACATTATAGTGCAGCTCAACATAAAGTCGTGTCCGAGCTTCTAAGTCTAAGCATACAAGCTACAATCCGTATATACAAAAGGCCCACCCTAATGTAGGTACGGTTGCGAAGCTTATACCCTAACATAAAAGGAGGAACAAAAGCTTCTTGTGGCACAGAGGAAGGTGCTCCAAAAGATCATTTGCCCAGTGCAAAGCCATGACGGGAATTGGAGGGTTCGGTAGTACACGGCATTGTTTCATAAAAAACATTCAATCCGTTTCCTACCTGAAGATGCAGTGCTACCGGCAGCGCAACTAAAAATTTTGCAACATAGTATATTGTAAACTTTGATTTAAACTTTATTTATTTCATAAACATGCTTAATTAAATACAACAGTGGTTTGGATCTTTCAGGTAGGTAGTAGAAAGCCCCGCTCTTTCATGGAATGCAAGTTGATACATGTTTAAATTAATGACTTTTAGGTAAGTACGTATAAAATAATAAAGGCAACAAAACAAAAAGTAAGTAATTAAGTTTTTAACTGTGCTTTGTGTGTGTGTGTGTGTGTGTGTGTGTGTGTGTGTGTGTGTGTGTGTTGAAAATACTTTTTGCATATTATAAACAGTTTTTTAAATTCACGGCAGGAAAATATTGATCACCGTTATGTCAGTTTGTTTCTTTTTCTTTTCTTTTATCAATACGCAATTTGTAACTTTTCTCTCTAAATACCTGACAAAAATAGGAATTTGTTTATGAATAAATGCCTTATGTTTTCACTAACAGCTCTAATAATCTATACAACACTAAAAATCAATACAATTGGCCGACAACACTGAGAACCTGGTAGTTATTTTTTGCTGTGACCAGAGGGTCATAGCTGTAGTTGGTGTAGTTGTTCCACTCTACAAGTGCAGAGGCACTTGTAGAGTGGAACAACTACAGCTTTGCACCAGTCCTCTGGCACTCGGCACAGCGTAAGCCACTAAAATTTTTCCACTTCACCTTTACCGTTTCTCCCTCCAAGCTTCTAAGTGAAGAAGATAGGAGTTAAGAGATGGAAGAGTCATCCTACTCTTTTTATCTTCACTTTGTTCGATCGATATCCTCACGTCGTAAGCCGTTGGCTCTCGCATGGACTAAAAGAAACCTTTACTTTACCTAATTTCATGTTAAATTTCACACAGAATAAAATAAATAAATAAATAAATAATCGTGGACAAATTCACACAGCGCTATCTAGCCCCAAACTAAGCAAAGCTTGTGCTATGGGTCCTAGCTAACTGGAAATATCAGAGGTACAGAAATGGAGACTATGTTTACTAATTTAATTTAAGCATTGCAAGGCGTTCCTTTTAGTCCATGCGAAAGCCAACGGCTTACGACGTGAGGATATCGATCGAACAAAGTGAAGATAAAAAGAGTAGGATGACTCTTCTATCTCGTAACTCCTATCTTCTTCACTTAGAAGCCCTCGACGACCTAGGCAACCAACCTAGGTACCTATTCCCAAAACAGTTTAATGGTTAGTCTTAAAATCGTCTGAGAGCGTCATGTCAAGCTTCTCTTTCATTCTCTTGCTCGGTTACTTTCCTATCTACTTTCATCATATGAGGCGTCATGCGGAAACATATTATTGTCAGAGCACACTCCTGTCGAGGAAGGGAAAGGTTTCATAACTATACAATGCAGGAAATGTTTAACAATTGTAATAAATATCTACATACTTAAGATACCTCGTTAAAGTCTCGAAAACTAACCAGTTAACTACTTATATGAATAAGTTGCTATGGTAATAATTATTCTTCTGATAGCAAGTATAAATACTATGATATATTATCATTAGAGTATTAGTTAAGTATGTACCTATTACTATTATATCGCGCTGAAGTCGTAGGTCATAATAACATGACTATATGGTGATAATAAACACAACTTGTAACAAGTTTTCATTCATATTTTAAAATTCGATATGTACCTAATACTATAATCTTGTAGTGTAGACTGTAAATTAATTGTTCGATGAAATTAACGTCTATGCTCCTCGTACAGGCAGTATTACCATGGAATATCTAGATGTGAAAAATTAGTCGCATCGAAGCTTCCGAAAACGGGGACTGCTTTGACCGGGACAGCGTCAGAATATTTTTAGACTATGAAATTATCAGGAGCGTTGTGGTTGGCGCCACAAAACAAAAAAAATATCAGAAGACGTTAGCTTAGGATTAGCAGATAGGCATAACTCCATGCAGAAAGAAGAGAAGCAAGAATAATTTTATGATTAAAAATTTCGTTTGTCTGTTAAAAAAAGGCGACACCTCTTGAAATTTGTTTGAAAAGGATTTGAAATGACATATCAATGCCAACAACAGTGACGCCGTCAACAAGTCAGATAACTTCGGATATATAAGTTTGTAGCACACTGTAGTCAAGTAGAAGAGGATATATATACAACTCGACACTATTGAGTAGTCTATAAACCTTTACCGCCTCCATCATAATTGTACTCCTTCTAAAATTATTCGGTTTAAACTGCTCGGATTTTAGTGTCAACGTTACTACATCAATGTGTCAAGGCAAGGAGGAGAGCTATCTGAATCAGTGATAGCGTCGCTGTTGTTAGAATTGACATTATGTTTCAAAATGGCGGTACTTAGTTCCAGCTGTAGCCACTGGGTCAGATGTTAAAGCGCCAGAAACTAATCATCTGACCCCATGACCAAAACTGGAACTAAATGTCGCCAATTGAAATATTATTTGGCGGCAATACTAAATTCAACAACATCAATGCTGTCGATTGTGTCAGATAAGTTTAAAAGACAGCAAAGACATAAAATTAGCTACCCTGTAAACAACTTGACGATTAACGATTCACACAGGTCATAACAGGCTGAGACATTTTATTCATCATATCTGCTATCATTGTTGTTGTGACATTACGGTAAATTGGACGATAGATATAATTTTCTTTCTCGATAATATGTTTAATAAGTTTATAGGAGGTCGTAACTGTCGTAACGTAATATAACATAAGTAAACAGTTTGTACATAAAGTGTTATTAGAATAAATAATTACTTAACATAACAGTTAAAAGAAATCCCATTGGGCCGATTGAGCGGTCGTACGATCGGTCGAAAGGGAAACACCTTATTCGTACGTACACATAAGAATAACAACATCTAACCTACCGCTTACATATTGATGTAGAGTCTTTACGGTACTTGTCTCAGGTTAAAAAATTAGTAATGACATAGCTACAATTGCAAACTTTTCCTACTTGTCCAGGCATGTTTTTATGGAACAGGTATTGCTTGCGCGTTCAGCTCATCCCTAGGGGATTGCGTGTTGTGGCAAATCGATATGTAGTTGGAACTTATTATAAATCAAAGCCGAAATCTTCTTTCCCCACATTCATAACTTCGGCGATATTAACTGTTTACCCTTATTTCAAAATAGCGCCCAGTATCATATTTTCGTCCAGTTATATTAGAAAAAGCGTTACGTAAGTACCTAGCGATCGCCCGCGACCTGGTTCGAGTTCAATGAAATCCTCTTTTGTAAAACCCCTATACTTGGGACTGGTTTGGTAGGGTTGAGAGTTAGGTATAAAGACGGTTTCAAATCATTTATGCCTTTTTATAACTAAGCAACTTATAAAGTGGGCAAGACTCGCCAATTATATGTATATTATTAGAGTTGGTTAATAATAATTGGCAGTTGTGAAAAGAAAATAAAGAATCTTTTTAATTTATATATATTTTTTTTTATAATAATCATCATCAGCAGCAACAGCTTCCCATACCCTGCTGGTTAAGGTCTCTTCGTTTGTACGCCATTCTCTTCTGTTCTGCGCTATCCTCATCCAATCCTACCCGCTGCCTTTGCCGTATTAGTATTTTTTTATGTAAATAATTAATTATTAAGTTTAATAGTGTTTCTTTTTTCTCGTGACTATACGCAAAATAATATATTAGTTACTATGACGAATTCGCTACTTTTCGTGAGCAGGTAACTCCGTTGACATACAATAAGTTTCTGTATGAAATTGAATACGGGGAGGATCGCGTGCTCGCGTTCATTTTCCGAGTTACCCACAACCGATGTCTCTCTCAACCGTAATGGGGTATATATTAAATTGGCAATACGATGTGACTCGCTGTAGCATCGATAAGCATTCTGGTCAATGTTTGGTTAGACGAACCTAGATAACATGTCGGGTCAACCGTATTTAGTTTTCAGATAAATGGGTCATTTAATTTGAGCGTGATCTAAACTTATTTTATTATTGTTTGCTCACAGTTTAGAACATTTCAAACGAATGGTAGTAGCCAGATGAAAGTAATGTTTTCTCGTTTACTTTTTTCCACGAGGAAATCCTGACTGGGAATTGCTAGTAGGTAGGTATAGGTAATTAGCACAATTTTATAAAGTAAATAAACACTCGGGAATAGGACATAGGAGCTTCTTATTATATTTTAAATCCACTTAGTAGTTCTTGCAATCTACCCATACGTAAACGATTGGCTAGCCTTTAATACGTAACTAGCGACCCGGCCTGACTTCGCACGGGTAAGTAACCTTAACAAATTATACATCTAAACCTCTCTCATGAATCACTCTGTCTATTGGTGAACACCGCATGAAAATCCGTTTTTGAGTTTATCGTGAAGAGATAGAACGACAGACGCGGCGTGGGACTTAAACATCGAAATGGCGGCCAAGCAAAAAGGAAAATTTAAATATAGTAAAGTAAGGGAGCGGTTGCACATGATTGTGCGTGAATTGATCGTTGATCACGTCCCAGACGTAGGTAAGTCGGCTCGGCGAGCGGCATGGCGGCCGCTGCCGCTGTACTGCTTCCGCCGCCGCCTCCGCGCGACATTCCGATCGCCGACGTTATCAAGCGCTTGTCGCTCACACACCTGATTTATGTCGCCGCTTGTACATTCGTAAACTTTGCACTCGCAACGTTTTCCGCTCTCGCTTCTATCTGTTATAGATACAATCCGGTATCTAAACAAATACAAATACAAGCTTTTGCCGCGACTTCGTCCGCGTGGAATTCGTTTTTAGGGCAGTTTAGCTTCTCCCGTGCTATCATTTTAAATTAGGTAGAGCTCGTCTAATTTAAAATGACGCGCCCCACTATCGCATTAACGCACACAAGCAAGTTTAAAATATGGACGCAATACATATACAAATGCCGTTGTAATTGGTGATTCAGTTGCCGGTAAGATTCAAACGTCGGAGCACGCGCCGTTTATTGGCTCCCACACAGATGAAGTGTCGTTATTAATATTTGCACTCACACATCGAAATCAACTAACTAAGTAGTGGGGCGCGTCATCTTAGACTAGACGAGCTCTACCTCTTAGTCCCTTCCCTCAGCTTCAAATATGGCCCGGATAGTTCACTTCCGGAACCAGCACCATCTTTTAGTATGTTGTTAAGTATGTTATTCTGAATAAAAAACAGCCGGGAGACAATCTCTAAAGTGCTTTGTTCTCCAGCTGTGACGTCATCAACATGGCCGTCGCCGCGTTTTGAAATTTGCATATTAAAACGAGTATATTACACTTTAAATTATGTGTGGGGCATCAAAATATGCAGAATAAAGAGTACTACAATATTATTCTTACATACAACCATGTAAAGACGATAGTTTCAGAGATATTCAAGATTATATAAAAATTTTACAAAAAATAATTCCGTTTTTATTCTTTAACAACTTAATCGATAAGTTTAGAGCAAAATAATGTACTATGAAAATAAAGGCACATTATTAAGCTTAACAAATCTATTTTTATAATCCTAATTGGTTAATAAAGAAGTGGGATATTGTAATTTGAAGCGCTATACGATTGTTTTAATTTGCGTAAATTGCGTGAATTAATGACTTTAAATAAAAAAAAAACGATGAGTTTAGGCAATGTGTACGTAAAATGTATTTGTATCTTGTTTGTACGTTTGTACGTACTTGCATCTTGGATTATGCGTTGATTAGCCAGTTATCTTGATCATCTTCTTGAAATTCCTCATAGATTCATTCTTCTAGGGGCATGAAGGGCTTGCCCTTGTAAGCCTAACTGGAAATTCCTTCAATTTCTGTTTAACATAGTGCTTACATTCCTCCGAGTAAGGCCTCCTTGATAGAGCATCAGCATTTCCATGGGCCTTCCCGCTGCGGGGTTCTCTGACATAGTCAATCTCCTGCAGTTGCTCGATCCATCGGGCAACCTGTTCTTCTGAGTTTTTAAATTGTAACATTAACTTCAAGACAGCGTGATCATTACGGAGTACGAACTGCCTGCCAAGATACAAGATACTTGTTGAAATGTTGTTGTGTTTTTACCACAACTAAGAGTTATTTTCTAGTTACACAGCGATTCCTCTTTGGTCTCGACAATGACTTACTGAAGTAAGCAATCACGACTTCTGCGTTGCCCTATTTCTGTGACAACACTCGTCCGATCGCCGTGTTGCTTGCATCTGTGTTGACGATTATCTGACCACTGGGTTGTGGGTATATCTTAATATAGAAGATTCGCAAAGGCATTTGATCAGTCTTTGAAGGGAATCCTTGCAGAGCTCATCCCAGCGGAATGGTTGGTTGTCTTCAGTCAGACGATGTAAGAGAATCCTGTAACAAACCTCAAAAGTATGAGCACAGCCCTAGGAATGCCGGAACTTGCGTTTAGTCCTTTGGAGTAGGCTATTTCAGTAGTTTTTTACTTTTTCTGGGTCTGTTTGGATACCCAGACTGGTGACGATATGACCGAGGTAGTTACTCAGTTGAGTTTGCTCCTAAATAGATGGCATTTCTTCGGGTTTTACGTCAGGTCGGCATCCTTTATTTTCCTTAAGACCTGTTCCAAGTTGCGCAAATGATCCTCAAAATCGCGACCCATGATAATGACATCATACAAATAGACCAGGCAGGCATCTTACATTAATCTTGTCCGTACATATTCTATGAGTCTTTCGAAAGTGGTAGGTGCGTTGCACAGCCCGAAAGGCATAACATTGAATTGCCATAGTCTTTTTCCTGGCAGGATACCAATACCCAGACTTAATATCCAAGGTTGAGAACCAGTGCATGCCACTCACGGTATCCAATGTCTCGTCGATACGTGGCAATGGATAGCTGTCCTTCTTTGTAATTTTATTTAATCGTCGGTAATCCCGGCAAAAACGTGTGCTGCCATCGTTCTTCTTGACTAAGACGACTGGTGAACACCATGGACTTGCATGGCTCGCTGACTGATAATTCTTTCGCTTCCAGTGTCGATCCTGTGTTGAACTAGCGAAGTCTGTCCAAGACTTCCATCTTGGGAAGAAAAGATATCCACGAAGCGTAGCAGATCTCTTGGCGATCATGCTCTGCGAATAATTTATATTTCTTTTGCATCTAGAAGATCCGTAATAGCAGAACTAAGAAGTGTTCATCTCATCTGAGGTAGGTGTTGATTGGCACTTTTTCATCCCAACAACCCAACAACATCGCCTTCATCCAAGCAAACGTCGTGGTCGTGCAAATTTACAACCCTCCCCACTGCAGTTTTGCTTCCACTGACAAGGGTTTTTGCTGTTAGTAGTTTTCGAGCCGTTATTTTGTGGGCGCGTGGCGTATCATTCACCAGTACACCATGTATTCGGCTCGTTCTTACTAGCCGATTGCAACTTTACCTTTACTTGAGCCTGTGCTGTGTTTACGCAAATTAAAACAATCGTATGGCGCGTCAAATGGTGCCCGTACTAGGGAAAAATTACAACATCTTGCTTAATTATTAACCGATTAGGATTATAAAAATAGTTTTGTATAGCTTAATAATGTGCCTTTATTTTCTTAGTAAGTTATTTTGCTCTATAGTTATCGGTTGTTAAAAATAAAAACGGAATGATTTTTGTAAAATTTTAATATAATCTTAAATATCTCTGAAGCCAATATATTTACATGGTTGTGTGTACAGTTAATATTATAGTACTTTTTATTCTGTTTATTTTGATACCCCACACATAATTCCAAGTGCAATACACTCGTTTTTAAATACATATTCTAAACGCGGCGGCGGCCATTTTGATGACGTCACATACGCCTTTTTACAGTTTTATAATATTCGGTTTTCGCAAATAAAATATTTTAAATTGTTAGTACCTACATACAATATATCATATCAAAATTAAAATTTGATTTAATAAGTAGAGGTTTAGGCCGATACGTGCCTAACATAATAAAAATATTTTATAAGGGTTTGAAAACACCCATTTCAGTTGTCGTCAATTTTGCCTCTTTAAATAGGTGTAATTTTATGAAGAGAGTAGTTATCAACAACAAAATGGTATGCACCAGGTAGCCTGATAAACCCTACAATTCAATCGACCAATTGAATAATTTGCTTGTATGAAAATTACAGTTTCCGTAATTTTCGTCATACTAAGCGCCGGTTTCATAGGTAAGCACATAATAGAATAGATGACGAAAGATGCGATGTAGTTACAGTTACCGTACCGTGGTATGTAAATGACGTACATTATTACCTATTTTTCAACTCATTTGTAACAATAATTATTTTGGCAATTAATTCAACGATGTTTATTCGTTACAACGATGTGAAATTAACACATTTCTACGAAGAAGTTACACAGTATAAATTACTGACCAGCCCTATATTAAATAAGCGACAACTTTGCTACTCTTTCACCGCTATCTCTTTCATCCTAGTATTGAGAAAAAGTAACAAAGGCTATTTTGCAGCGCGAGCTGTGTCGCGGGCACATTTGTGCTAGCCATGCAGAGACCACGTTCTGGGAAGGGTCCCTGCCGTCCTGAGAAACAATCTCTCTGACTTCTGTCACATTAATTAAATTATAATGCGTTTCTTTTAAAAGGGACTCGAAATCTTTAAAAGTATACTTTAGATGCAGTTGGTTGGAACCGTAATGGTAAGGGGCGAAAAAGTAATGTTTTGCTAAAATACTGTCATACCTATTTCGGAATGCTTTATTAAGAAAAGACAATGAAAGTTATTTTAGTTCCGTTGTTATGCATAAAATCGAAATAGTGCAGTCTTTATAATTTAAAGCAAACGAAGCTCTAAAGAACGATAACGATTTGCAAAAGTTAATGTCAGTATTTTTAGAGCGAGTCGTCTTCATTTCAAGCAGGCAGGCCCGGACCGGCGTCGTTGCGTGCACAGCCCTCGTTTAACACATTTATGACATAGTTCCGACTTAGTATTTCACTTTTTGTTTAAACTATGTCTGTCAGGGCATGTAACCGTAATCATGTCCCCTTCTATACATGCAATAATACCTAAAGCATTCCTGAGACTGACAAAAAATTGCTATTTAGTTTCCCCTGAATATATTAGAGGAGGAAGTTTGTGCATTTACAAATAAGTAGTCAAAATTGCTTTCATGGCGGCAGCTGGAGGCAGATGTGTTTTCTTTTTTGAGATTACTGATCATATCACTCAAGCTAGGTTTTAAGATAAATATCGAGAACACATCTTCTTTAGAATCAATGTAGGCATTTAGGATAGGGCGTCAGTTTTTATCTGGCACTATATCTGGCACTTAACATATCTTACCTTTGTTCTAACGATTACAAATCGTCGTGAGCTTTGAATAACCGAGCTCCATGACAACACGAGCACCATGAAACACAAATACCTAACCTAAATCTTATAACGGGAGTCCAACGCAAAATATGGCTTTGATTATAACAAACTTAAATGAAATCTTTATCCGTTCTATCGTTTTCTATCTATCGTTTTATTGTTTAGCGTTTCTTTTATGTTTAATTTATGTTTTAGTTCTTTTTATTTTATTATTGTACTGTTCCTATTGACGGTCGTACTATTGTACGTAGGTATTAATGATGTTTTTACACACAGTTTGACAGTCGTACTATTGTACCTATATAATTTTGAATTATTTTTATTGTTCTAATATAGGTGTAAATTACCTGAAATAAATTACTATTAATTTATTTTATTTTGGTAGGAATCTTGTGGTAATCTTATAAAAGTCTTGAACGCTTCGTCCGCTTCAATGTAATTACGTTAAGTTAAAAAGTACTGGATGATTACAATCTCCGGTCACCTTAGTCACTTTAAAATCAGACATAAGTAAGTCGTTTTAATATTTGGGTATCTAGTAAACCATTTTCATATTAGTATCTCATCTCATTAGTGTAGCGACCCTGACCTAACGCGCTAACTGCATCCCCGAGTCCAAAAATAATTCAGCATACCCAAGTCACATAGTAGCTTTTATCTCAGGAAAATATAGTTAATAAGCTTGAGCTGATGACATCAAATTTACGAACACAAGCTATGATATTTACCTACGAAAAACAATTAATATCCCTAACAAATCCTTTGTCGTCTGTCTGCCCGTCTGTGCGTACATAATTGTCCGAAGTATACCGCCACTCATAAACTCTTGTTTCTGTTGCTAAGGACTGTGACTTATTGTGTTGTCTTGTGAGCTGTATAGTTTCGGTGCGTAAGCTCCCGCACTATCGGTTTATGAGATGATTCCAGAAAACCGGTGTGTAAAACAAAGCCGGTCACAGCGATTCGTGTGACCGATTTTCTTCATCCTGTAACTGGGAACAGAATATATTTATGTGACACGGAAATACTCATATCGTAGGTGGATATTACATAACGTACATGGGTATACCTATAATTTTATTATTTTGGAGACACACGGACGGACGGTCCACCAGATGTAAAAAAGCTAAATATATTCTAAGAATCTGCCTCTGCCGGACTTACGAGTCTCCTCCAAGGCTGGAATTGTTTGCAATAATTTCCACACTAGAGGCAGGTTGCAGATGGCAATGTACTATTAGAAATATTCCAAAAATTGGATGGAAACTCAAGTCCAACAATGTTATAGGCTGTTGTTACTTCGATGATGACGTATAATTAGTAATTACCTTTGAGTTAATTGTGGAGAAAATTTGATCTTCTATTAGGCCTCTCTTAGCCATTAATAACAATGTCCCGGTTCTGCCCTCGCGCACGAGGGCCCGGTGTCCGCCTGGACCATAATCCAGGAAACTTAGATCAGGTAATTATAGTGCAGCGACTGCCATTTGACCTCCGTGACCCTGCTACCAGGCTAAACTGAACAGACTGGATCTTGGTTACACATTCAGTCGCCTGAATGTGCAGGTTTCATCACACGATATTTTCCCTTACCGTAAAAGCATTGGTTTGTGTTCAACTAATGTACATAACCCAAAAAAGAGTCATTGGTACATGGCGGCAGTGGGATTCGAACTCGGTGCTTCTTGCTTGCGAGATACCTTTACCACAAGGCGACCGACGCTCATCTCTTAGTCATTAATGATTTAATTATGTTAAATTTTTGTCGAGTCGAATTTCTTTTTAAATGGCGTAGTAAATACATCTGATCTACTGAACTATGTATATTACAAAAGGGGTTCCTTAATAACGGAACTTTACATACCTACAGAACTCTAAAACCGATAACGGAATCAGGAATAAAATCTACATGCTTGTAGGTCAGCTGTAACATTTAACTTACAGTCAATAAATCAACATTATTTATGCGTAACTTTAATTTAAATATTGAATAGCATATCTATAAACCATTGCAATACCTAATTTAAAGAAATTTAAGAGGTGTTTTTGTTGTTGTAACGTTTGGAAGTAGAAGAGATATAGCTAGTAAGTGTTTCACGCATTTCTTTACGGTAATGTAGATAAAATATCAAACATGTAACCGTTGAAACCCAATATAGGCTTTAATTAACATTGAAACAGTTGCTGCGCCAAAAATATGCAGATTGTTGATGTACGAAAATTACGGTTGACGAGTTGCATTCATGCTCAATAATGATTTTGCATTACACTGAAACAATAGCGCGCCAAATGGGGATGACCAATCATCGCTCGAGGTAAATTATATTGATTTCAGAATTCAATAACTTTCGATATGTAAATCCAAATATATCCCTTAAAAGTCCAATCGCAGTTGCGCTGCGCTGCGCCACGCGACGCGGCGCGGCAAAGTTTGTATGGAGTAAGACGCATTTGAGCCCTGCGGTGCGTCGGCTACATGCAAACTTATAACCGCGCCGCGTCGCATAGCGCAAAGCAGCTCAAGTGCGTGTGTCGTGAATCCTTTCGTGTAAGAATTGCTCTTTTATTAAACTAGTGTGTAGATAGGCACTGGTGTGGCCGAACGAAGTTTCCGCGCATAATTTGAAGTTACTAAGGATATATCTATTCCTTGGCCACAGAAACCCCGAACCTGTAATTTTAATCATGATCGTTAAAGCCGTTGTACAGCTTGCCTGGTAAACGGTCCAAAATTACCTAGTTTACCATTTATTAGAGGTAGGCTGAGGAACAGATCGAAGGTTGATCCTTAAATAGCATTTATTGCATCATCGATACCTACTGAAATTGTAGATAAGTTTCTTAACAAAATTAGCAATTTGATTTACCTATTCAAACCTGAGTCATGGAACAATTTGATATGATCTAGTTTTATGCTAATTAACTGACTGCATCTGCCTAGTTAAGCGTAATATTCAATGTGGAGAAACAGAAGGGGATTCGACTTCAAAATCATCTTGGCGTTGGCATGTCCCGGTTACGCCCCCTCGCAGCACGCGAGGGCCCAGGGTCCGCTTTCCTGCTATTCTTGGCCCACCTCGCTCGGTCTTCAGCATTCTTAGTGGTGAGCTTATTGGCACGCATATCATTATTGACTACGTCAAGCCATCGCTTCTTTGGCCGGCAAGAAGAGGATTCGACTTATTGTGCACAATAATATTGGCTCTAATTTAAACAGACTAATCGCGAATTGTATAAGACGTCTACGACAACCACTGACCTTGTTGCGATGTCATTGGCCTAACAAATCAGTCGCTAGGCAACTATAATTGTGTCCCATCCTACGAAGCCTCCTACACAAAACCATAGGAATAAAATAAGAATGGATACCTAAACATAAAACCAGCTTTTATTACGTATTTGGCTTTTTTGGTCTTAAAATCAGTTGTGTGGTAGATTGCAGAAGATTCCTTACGTTACCTTTTCTTATACGTACAGCAATTTAAAAAAAAACTGTCATTATCATTTTCTTGAAATTTGTTTTGGAAATAGAGAACATTACAAAGTGACGAGTTTATCTCACTTACTAAGTCCAGAAATCATTAGATATACTATTCGAGCTTTCTTGGAAATATGTTTAAATGTTATCTCATAAGAGTTGCTCTGATCTTTTGGGTTTTATTCCAGCTGCTAAAAAGCTTTACTTACCTTCCTGAATCCCGGCAGCCAAGTTAAGTCAATTTAAGTTCTACGGCGTATTAAGTTAAGGTACGATTTGTTTAAGTTTAGATTTACGTCGCTATGAGTCTGTGGTGGTGGACGTGTGAACGCGAAGAAACCCCCGATTAATGTTACTTAAAGGGCGATCCTCGAGGTGGCTTGCTTTAGATAGGGTACACATTTTGCTACTTAGACGCTTATGTTTCTGCCGGATGAGTACCAACTCCGAATTTATTTTCATAAAGACACAATATTATAGTAGGTAAGTAGCTTTTTATTTTATAAACCTTCGGTATATGCAATACTTACTTCGGTATTGCCAGATAGGTACTCGTATTTTGAACCAGATATATCTACGTATAGATATCTAGTTTTATTTACATCGGAATTAAAGAAACCCTATCCTACTAATATCATAAAAGCGAAAGTATGTAAGCATGTATGGATGTTTGGAACTTTGGATGTCTATGACTCCTCCACAAAAAACTACAGACTAAAAATGGATTTTCATTCAATTTGGCAATGTAGCACATAGGCTATAATTATCCCGAAATGCATTGTGGTTCAGGCGAGGACGGCTCCGGAACATTAAGTGCTAATTATTTAGATAATTGTATCTACTAGTTTGTATTCGTCGGACATTCCTTTTAACACTGGGCAGGACAAATCAATGAAATATTATTACTAGTACTAAACAAATAACAAAAAGTATGTTGTAGGAAATTATATTATGCTGTAATTAAAAATTACATGAACCTTGCCATAAGAATAAATATCTACTTCGAAATAAAGTCTCGAATAAGTAAACACTGTCCACCAATTCACTTTGGTTAGGAAAAAATCAGTCACACACGCGTAGAATCCATAAGAAGCCCCTTTTTAATTTTTGTCTTATTTAATGTAAGTATCATTATTTTTGTTTTTTTGTGCGTTATTCGATCCTAAACCTTTCACAAGAAACTTTTTACCATGTTCATGAACGAAAATGCTTCTTAGTGCAGTTCAACATGCAGTCTTAATATTAGTTTATGCTCTGCGTAGATGTTATCATGAGCTACATCGTGCAAGCACCAAAGAAATCTTACCAGATATCGCATTTTTACAAATCTTCATTTAGGAAAGAACGAGCTCACCTTCTACCCCTATTAGCAAAGTCGAGGACCCATAGTCCAGTTTCATTACACCTTCAGACACTTGTGAATACTGTGAGGTGACCGTCTAAGTAATCTGCCAAAGTGTCGTTTGAAACTTCAGAAAGTGCGACCACTAGAGCCGGGTGTAGTGTCGGAGCCTTGTACTCGTAAAACCGAGGAAAACTTTAACAGTATCGAAAACGTGTGCCTGACGAGACACTTAAAATTTTATAAGTGGTCCACGACACTGTTAGAATGTTGTGCTCTTTAAATATTGTACTTTATTATGTATAGTTACATAAAAAAGTTGCAGGATTTTATAAGAAACCGTGTATTCGTTACCAAATGTATTGTTGGAATTTAGTGCCACCACGGTTTATATTACATAGAATATTACATAGAAACATATATTTATATGTTTCTATGTAATCTCCTAAACAAACTATACTATATTAAGGCGTTTTTATTAGTCCCAGCCAGTGCACCCTTAATGCGTACCTGCGCATCCAGTCCATACCTACGCTACGTACCAACGCATGTTGATACGACTGGCTCGTTGAGTGCCCGTGGTTGGGATCCTCTACAAGCAAGCAGGGCCGGCTCCGCGAGCTGGTTCCCGCCAACCGTGGCATAGTCAGTCGGTACCCGGCCGCGCGTTGGAACGCACGCTGACGGAAGCGGCCACGAGTCGCGCGGTCTCACACAACACCCGTAAGTTTTGTGTCTCTCTTCCAATACCTGAAGTCGACACTCCACACAGTCTGAAAACAGTCGCAAAGTCCTACTGAGAGTTCTAGTAAGCCGCGCCAAATACAACTATCTAGGATAGGATACCGCAGAGTTGGATTACTAGTTTAAAACTTAAAATTGGCAACATTAGTGTTCCGGTAGATTGCGAATTTTTATACTTAAAGGAAATAAAAGAGGTTCTTAATTGAAGTTTCAGGTGCTTTACTTAGGTATTTCTAATGTCTTTAAAGGGTTGTTTGAAGGGAACGTGTTGGAGTTTCATATTTTTTATTATATTTGTATAATCATTATTAAATCTATTTATTTTGCAGTAATTCTATATAATGACCTAACTATTTACAGTGTTATGTACTTACAAGTCACTAATGTCTGTAATTTTTCCGGGTAGCTCCGTGACATAGAAACTGTGTTATCGCCCGTATCAGTGCAAACATAAGTTAGATCATCTAAACGATTGTCGTCATCGTTGTTCGTCGGTACGACGTTACAGAACAATATAATACCTACATAACTAGTTGTTGAAGTGCGAACTGCTTAAAATTACCTGGTGTTTGGATAAATTAATCAAGAAATAATAATTATTGCTGCCCCGGACATTGTGTAAAATACAATACCTATCTCGATAACTTTATTAAATGGTAAAATTGTAATGGCTATATTTAACCGTCGATTTTTTTGTTCCGTAGTTATAATAAATAATACACAGCACTATACGTGCGTAAAGTACCTCTAAATTGATATAATTTTTACGTTAAAATCTCGGGCTCTTACGAATATTGGTACCTATAGTTTCGCCATATAAGTACAATCCAAGTATACTTACACACGCAAATTAACTTGTGCATCTGTTCTATATATAAGCGCTGTGCAACCAGACTGCAAACAAGTAGTTTGTAATTCAATTATAAACCATGTTGGTCTGATGGTCGATATTTGAACCACAGCTTTAGTAACATTCAGTACTGTAGTGTGTACATCTTATACAATAAAAACACACACAAAGAATACGTTTCATAAAGTAAAGTTACAGTGATAGAGCACGTGTAATATGATACTGCTAAGCTGTACCGGAGGAGAGCATACAGAGGCGTACATTAGAGAGGCGGGCGGCAATCTAACCACGGGAACACAGCCCAATAGTACAAGCTCAATGGAGCCTGTATTCTCAGAGGCGCATTATACTGCGCCGGCGCACGTTGCCGGGTAACTAACGGTATAAGTGTCGGGTTAACAACCCTATTCGACAGGACACGCGCCACCTCCAGCCATTTCATAATTTAGCCGGCTATTGTTTATATTCGAAGTTATCGTGCAAACATTAAACTATTTTACTTGAAAGAAAAAATATATAAGATTCATAACTGTTCACGAAATTTTATAACACTTAAATTTATTTATTTATTTTGTGATCCTCTTTCGTTGTTAAACTAATCTTATTCAAACTTGTCTTAGGTACGAAATAAATGCTTTTGAACAATTCACACGCCACTTTAGCTCCAAACCACAGATAAGATAATAGGTACTTACCCAAACTAAGAAAATAATAATATTATGTAGCTACAGATATTCCATTTTTAATTACTAGATATTGCAGTTATAGCGAACCAAATAGCACAGCGGTTGTCATGCCGTCTGCTGTGCTCAGAGTTCGACATTCGATTCAGATGATAATAATTTCTCTTTGGTGTCTCGACATTTATTTGCTTGTATTTCCACGTTCTTATTGCCGACTAAAAGTAGTGCTTAACGTGCATTGAATTCGAAATGAAAAACACACAAAATGTCCTATCGGGTACGTCAGATCACAAACAAAGGAAATTAACGGTTTATTTTGTACCAAACATCTGGAGAGACAGCCACAAAACGTTATTTTACCGTCGTTTGCATTTAAATAGGCTTTGATGTGTGGATGAAGTGTTTGTTATAAGTAAGCAATACGATCCTACGTTTTAAATGTAACATTATAAGACATGGCGTAATTCTAACTTAAGTTAGCTTCTCCCACAAACACAATAGCTCTCTAAGTTAAATTAAAAGACCTACTTTGCCTGTTAGCTTTGTAACATACTATAAGCTTCTTTTGTGTATAATTTCAGGTTATTTAATTGATCCTATGAAACGTAATAGTACTACTATACTGTTACGTTTCATAGGATACTACTAGGTACGGCTATAGTTTATCATAATGATAATTATTCAGGGACAGGACTGCCTGACTTGTGTGAAACATGTAATGTACTTGTCAGATAACACTTGCGCCCTACAGACATTAGGGCATGATAAACATGTCTATAGGTCATGTACAGTTGTATAAATAACTAATAATCATATTGTTTCATTGACACCGTAAACTGGGCCTCTTGAGGTCACATATCGTACATTATATTTACCTACAATATTTTATTGATAAATTATCTTTTCTCTAAAGTTAATAAACCGATATAGCTATAAGCTATAATCTATAATTAAGTCAATCCCTTGATCATGAGTAAATACTAAATAGAATAATAAAATTTGCAACCCAATAAACTTAACACTATTAAAAGTTATATCCTAGGTCGGTGACATTATAAAACACAGCATTTAGTTACATCAGACTTCTAGAACAAGATTCTATTTTTCAGACGGACAACTTTTAGGACTTGCACCAAATTCATAAACGTATATAAGCTGATATTTAAACAAAAACTTCATACAAAAAACGGTAAATGTCATTCTTAATCGTGTTTTACCATTTGGTGCAATCCGCAAAATACTTTAAAACTATCGTTGTTATTATCACACATTTCATATGCAAAATTTTCTTACACTCAAAGAAATAGTTGATTTAATCATCATTTGATCATCGCGAATTTGTCAGTTATCGGTCGATAGATGTCTTGGTACCGGGCATTTCCTTGGTGCTGGGGGCATTTAGAGGTAGGTAATAGGTATAATACATAGGTACATACTCTTTCAACTGGACACGATGGTCGGTAGTGCAATGCTGGTTTGTTAGAAAATATCATTAATTTGATTTGTTCATTGTAATAAATTGAAAACATTTGTACTTAATTAATGATTTCTGATGGGTTATATATTTTTATTTATTGCTCCTGTTACATGCCACATCCTGTATATGGACCTAACTATATATCTTTTTTTAAAGCTTACCTTAACTAAGCCTCGTTTAAGTTATATGCGATCTCATGTATCACAACCACAACGCACGTGTTTCTGTGAGTGGTAACGAGAACGACAGAGCTAAACCCCGACCAGGAATATATAATATGGCTCCACCATATTGCGGATTTTTTCGAACTCAGTAATAGCTCCCTCTTGACAGACCTTATAAATATGAGGAGCCCCCGTATTGCGTACTTTTGTAGAACTCAGTAACAGTGACAGTAGCCTGCCTCTTGACGGCCTAATATAATACTGATCAGGTCTTGCAAGCGATCATAAACGGCTAATAATTTTCTGAACAAAAGGTGATACGCATACCTAAATTAAAAAAATTACAATCGTCTTCTTAGGCACGTTCATCTACCCGTTACAATTCTTGTCAAAACCGTTACAAGTTTTGCCAAAAAGCTATGAGCGGACAGATGGAATCATGTAGCCGTGGTTTTACACGACTCACACACGTGAGGAGCGCTTGACTAGGCTTGTACAATCCGCCCCTCAAATCAAAGTTGGAAAGTAGTGAAACTTCAGAGGTTAATAAGATTATTTCGTCATTGTTTCGGTTCGTTATCATAGTTAAAAAATGACCCCAACAAGATGACTAATGTTGTACAATGGAATAAACAACATTAAGTACTGTGTGAACTATTAGATTTAGTGTGTTCGATTAGGATTAGGACAGAATTTAGGTACCTATAGTAAAAAACATATTATAGTATAAATAAACCCTTATTATCTTATTGCAAATATCTGGATTATTTCATTGCAATAAATCTAATTTTATAGTTTTCTTTACAGAATATCTACAACAATCTTTGCGCAAATGTTCAAGCTATTCGTAATGTAATTCAATATAAAGTATAAAAGTTTAAACCTTTGTCGTTAGTAAAGCTCGACGTTTATTTTAAAACGTTTACGTATGCTTCTTACTTTATTCTTTAGTAGGTGCCCGGCGCAACTTCATTCGCGTGGCGTTCTACCTCTACCCTACCCTACCCCACCCTACACCTAAGCTACACCTACTTACCCTTTTTTCTTACCTAAAAACCTTCCTCTTAAATCACTATATATTGATGAAAAACGCATTAAATTCCGTTACGTAGTTTAAAAGATCTAAGCGTACATACCTACATAGGTACATCGATACAGACGGCGCCGGCGGGAAGCGACTTTGTCTTATACTATGTATTGATGGAATGACTTAGTGATACAATCGTAACCTAAGGCAAAATACATCGTTGTTGAAACTTTTTGTTGATTCAAATGATTTTGATATGTTCTGTTCACCAGTCTACATTAAACTGATTGAAGTTTTGATTGACAAGCTTACTACCTATTTATAGATATAGACGCCATTAGCACAATACGTTGAGTTTATTATTAGTTCGTTTGTTCTCAGCGTTGCCCTATTTTAGCGTAACGTCCTGATTTTTATCCCAAAAAATAAATATCCCGCCTAGGAGAGGTCCCGTCCCGATTTTCGATAGTTAGGTACTCGATGGTACTGTGTCGAGGCGGGTGCAGCGTAGGTGCGGGCAAGTGTGTTAACTGGTCGGTCTGAGCGGCCGGATTGAGCATCCACGCAAAAATTACTTTGACTCATATTAAGAAAATACAGCTCATTTAATTACACGTATTCATTCAACACAAAGTGATAGAATAGAAAACCGCGAAATACTATCAAAAATTTTAGCTTTTGCCCGCGTTAACATTTTAAGTGTCCTCAGTATTGTATAAATGCTCGTACTACGGGAAGATCAAACTGTATCTCTGGTTCTACCTACCCGAATTAGATGAAACATGGCTTAGATTATACCCTGGACTTCAAGCTACGAAACTAATCAAATCAAAACCATATCAAAATCCGTTCAGTAGTTTTTGCGTTATGCGCGTAATGACAGACAAAAAGACAAAAATGAGGCTTGCATAGGTCTCAGCCCCGTAGATTATACACTTGTTTGCCCATGGTTTGCCACTGTTTTAAACTTTTATGAACAAGCGATACTTTGACATTGAATATCTCAAAAACTGTAGGGCGGAGTTTTTCTCGCGTTCTTATCCAAAGCCTCATAGATGTCTAGCATCGGTTTGTAAAGGTCTCAGCCCTGTGCACCTCTCCGCCCACGTCTTATACGTTCATGAACCACCGTTGTCAACTTTGACATTGAATATCTCGTGTAGAATGAGTTTTTGATGTGGATTGGTTTTAAGATATCTTTGAAATGTAGTATGCATCAATCCTGTGCACACACATTTATTTTTAATATTAATTTTAAACAAAGGTCATTGTGAGCGAATGCTGGATACAGGCTCTATATATATAGCCAGCTGGGTTTGCCCAGTCTCATTTAAGCGCATCGCACAGGATATTTTGTACTTTTAAAGTATCGTCCACATACTTTCTTAACAGAACATATTACACCGAAAACAATAGATTATTATTTTCAGCTGTTTCGGGTTTCCAATCCACCCGTTAGTAGGTACGACTACTGTAATTGGAGCACACAAGCTAGATCGAAGTTAAATTATAATACATGTTATTGCACTCGCGTCTAGCACGAGAGGAGGCTTTGTAAAACTTTGTGTTTGGATGACTGCGCTCGTGCTATAAACATCTCCCATCGATTTATTAACCTACTAATAATACAAGGACTATTATAAAACTCTATCTCGAATGTGGACTTTGCGTTCAATCGGTTAAAGTTTAATAGCGAAAGATGCACAAATATGTCTAGGCTATGTTTAATTATAATGGAGTAAGTCAGCAACATAATTTAACATGATTAGACACCGAATGTTAGACATTTGGCATGCACGATCTCGTAAAAAGAAATTAACTAGCACCTTGTAACTTGTAACCAGTGAACCTAGTTCATCATCATCATCTCAGTGCCCTTCTTAACCCACTAGGTGGAGTCCATTTCATTTCTACGCAGTATGTAAATCAATATTTTCTTTGATCGGCCTTTACTGGTACCGTCACCCCATCAGATCAGATATTATAATACACGTATTATGCAAGTTCAAGAAGTGGTTGCCCGCGACTTCATCAGTGTGGACAACTGAGCATAGACAAAGTACTTTTTCTTTAAAAAATACATTAAATGGATGCACTACAAGTCCCGCAAAAACTGATCTTTCAGGATAATATAGTGCGCTAGGGTGTGAATCTCCGAGTCTGAATGAACTTAAAGAGTTTAGAAATCTCAAATCTCTACGTCTCGTATGAAATCATAAAATAATAAAACAGTTAACTGACATTAAGTTTAGATTTATGCAGGTGGCTATATACCCAGGATACAGCATTCGCTCACGATGACCTTTGTTTACAATTAATAAGTACTTATTTTATATACCTACCTCTATATTTTCTGTTGCCGCATGAGATTCATGACGTAAGAACATATAACAAATATTTAATCTTATGAATGCAATACATATCAACTCTGACTTTGACCCAATTAAAATTCGTTTGTTGTTATGAATTACGTGATCATTAGGTCAGGTTAGCACAGATAACTTACCAAATCATATTTTGAATAATAACCAGTAAATTATAATTTATTGCAATTTCAACTAGTTTCGGATATGCACATGATATTTAGATAGGTTATCGAATCCTCAATTTATGTATGTCATACAGTAGCGATGCTACTGCGCCCAACGGAACTGGCAATCTCTTTTGACTTCGAACGGATGGTTGGTGGGGCAACCCCAGCAACGACATAGTTTTATAATGTTTGCTATCAAGTTCCGTTGCTAGAGTTCAATTTTTACTTGAATGCATAAGAAAACAAATTATGTTATTTTAATAGTTGAAAATCTGTCATTATTAGTTGAAAATCGGTAACATCGTCAGATTAAGTAACAAAAAATGTAAACTTTTAATTTAATATATTTAAACTTAAATCATAGGAAAAAAGAGCTTCGATTGTCGTGCCAATACACAGATTTGCATAAAGAGCAACTGTTTAGGTACTGTTTCTCTGTCAGGACTTAAATGACGATCTGAAGCGATTTTATTTCTTTATAGGTAGGTAGGTAGGTAGGTATTTACAAACAAGCGTAAAAAATACTTCATCAAGAAAATTAGATCATACGTACATGCATACATAAAGCTCACGTCTGTGTTCCACAGGTGGGGCCGGCAGAGACTATGGACCGCCATTTTGCTTTGTCCTGTCCAATAATAATAATAAAAATAAAATAACTTTAAAATATATTTTAGCCGTGAAAAATGCTTAAGCTTTTTTATAAAGAAAAGCTTTCTATTTTGTGATAGGGTTTGTAGGCTCTAGTTTGTGTATCTATGATTGCTGCACTTGGTATAGTTTCATAAATATTTTTAATCACGGTGATGAAACGATATAAAATTGTTTCCCGTTTCGTCACGTTGGTAAGGTAGGATGAGGCTAGTCGAGCATAGGGGTAAGTTGGGCATAATTAGACATATTTCACAAACTCACGGCACACATCAAATGCAGGAATAAACGGGCGGGGCAGTCCCTTCATTTAAACTTATTGCGATAGCGCCAGTTCAGAATCGTCTATCGAGTGAAGAAAACACACGCTGTGTTTATTTAGCACACAAGAAGTAAAAAAAATGGGCTTGTGAATTCATCTACACGAGGCAAATATTAACGATATTACATTATGGCAAGTGTCAAGTTTCTGTAAATTTGATTTATTATTGATATATAGAAATAAGGTTTTATCTTAAACAGTTTTTATAACCCCTCTCCATTTTTACTTTTAGAAAGTAATAATCTTACCTGACAGTATAAACAGCAAGCAATTTGGACTAATCGTTAAGGGGCTGCAACCAATCAAGTGATGAATTGTTCAACTAGCCGCCCTACCCTACTTGTACTACGATTTACGAATCGTACTTTAAACTAGCTAGGCATTTGACTGGCATCTCATGTGCATCACTTATGATGAAGCTGGCGATGAAGCATGCCTGTTTAGAAACAGGCTATTCATCAACCCATGAAGGTGCCCATGTGCTGCCTTTAATTATTGCCTGATGGGTGATACTGGATAGTATATACCTGTTTAGATGTAGAAAATAGTGTGCGACGCAAACCGCTCGCGGCTGTGTCTTGGCGCAGCTGGGAGGCGCGCGGCGCGTCGGCGGGAACCCGTGGCTCGAGCGAGCGCAGCGAGCGCCGCACGCGATCCCCTCCCATCGCCAAATTAATATCAGTCCCTAAATAAGTGTCCTGCGACCAGCGTTTACGTCAAATCCCCAACTTTTGCCGAACTTTAGCAATTTGTACAATGTATTTTTTGTCGTGTGGCCAAATTTGATTTCCCCACTAAATTAATTTTAATGTTGATTCACGATAGATGTAAGATCTTGTAGGCAGCTTTTTAATATTTTTTATGTATCAAATATCAATGCTATCAATATTTATCCTTGTAATAAAGACAAAGACAAAGATGACAGGATGACAAGTAGGTACAAAGCTTTTTGGTTCAATAAGTTTTCGTCTCTGATAACTTAACGAAGTTAACTCAAAAACAGTTAACACCTACTCAATGGCAATGTAATAGAGCAACGTATAGGGAAACCGTTCTATTTATAAGAAAGTGTACAAAATACATTGTACCCATAATAATATAGAATGACAAGAACTTTTTGTTGCGCGCTAAACAATGGTACCAACTACAGTAGATACACTAGTTTCATTTAAATACCTACATACATTAATGTGACATGCCAAAAAGTTTTAGGTTATCAATCAATTTGATTAAATTTAGAAATAATATTGATTTGATATAATTTTTGTTTCTCTAACAAACTCAAACCTATAAAGCAATGGAATGTAGGTATTAGTTGTATTGAAGGAACGTTTTTAATTATAGCTATTGCTGTAATTACGAAACATAACAGTAGCCTGACTTCTGCTGCCAAGATTAACCTCACATCTCTGATTACTGCAAGCTTTTTTGTTCCCAAAGTCACTATGAAAAGGGTTGACATACTTTCACAGCTGTTACCTTTATGCGAGTATTTTCATTTCCCTCGCTTTTGGAAGAGCACGGTGTCGCTGCACGAGCATGGCGACTATGTAGGTTCAATTGAAAGTAAATACATTAACGTATTGATGTTTACGGTTATGATAAAATCTCTGTTAATGCTTTACTGAGTATTAATAAATACGGTTATCGGCGCCCGCAGAGGCTCAAAAATTTTAAAAGTCTATTTCAGTGTAGATTAGGTATTACTTCATGTAGTAGTTTAGGTACCTATTTACTCCGCTGGCTCACAGACCTGAAGTGAGTCTTGGCCTCCACCAACAAAAGATTATTTACTCCACTTGCACTGTTGCATAAAACAAAATTAATTTATATATACATAAACATTTTCGATTCACTTATTATTCAAAAATGTACAAAATTCGTGTAGTAACCGTCAACTATTTAATTTGTCGGCCATATGAGTCGCCATTTAAAATGAATTTTGTTGTTATTATTTACTTGAATTGCAAATAGCCCCTGGAACTTGAGCCTTCGACGTCCATGTTTCTGAATTCGTCAAGCTGCGTAATACCCGTAATGAAAATAAAATTTTCGACTAAATATAAAACGCAACCGTTTTAAAAACTGCTTTTAGTTTGCTTCCGTGATGGCAATATTGATTAAAAATAGGTATCTGTCGCGGCGAATGCACTTTTCGTGTAAATATCGTTACTTACACTGATACATGTAATTGTTTCAGGCGAATATAGATTGTACATTTCTACTGATTAATTAGCTTATGTAAACTTATAAATATTTAGCTGCACTATTCCACATTGTTGTGCGTGCAAGTACGTAAGTAGTTTTGTATCTATTTCAAACATGACTGTTATCTAACTGCCTAATTTTATCTCATGTGAGAGATGTAAATCTCCATCAGCCTTGTCAGTATAGGTAGGTACATACTGTGACGGCATGGTAAAGCTATCTTAATTTGATAAACAGAATTCACGGTTATAAATGATCACGTACGTTTAACGAATAAGTATAATCATTACTTTCCTGTGGGACAGAGGACAACGTATAATTTTAATCGAAATCATATTAATTAGTTATTGAAAAGCAGTGAACCAAATTATTTACTCGATGTACATTCTGTAGTTACGAAACGAGTATGTTAAAGGTGGCGAGCGTCATGCCCTGCTATCGCTGGTCACTAAGCTTGCCGGTAGGGCACTGCAATGGATTTGGTCGTGTTTTTACCAGGTACCTACATGAATCATAGCATACCTAATGTAAAAGATAATAAAGTACCTGATTTGTATTAAAGATGTATGTATGTATGTATGTAAACTCTTTATTGCAACAACATAGTAAGCAAAGATAATTTAAACAATTTTATTTTGATACACGGCTTGCGAATTACATTCATTTGTAACTTCTGTCACAGTATGAGCGATGTACGTGTTGACGCCAGAATCACGCGTGTCCAATCGAAGAATGACAAAGATAGACGAGCTAAGTTGACTGTCCTGTATCCACTACCTGCGACTGTTTTAACATGCCTATTTTTATACGTTTTACATGGCAGTTGCATTGCAGCCTAATGACAGAAATACATAATCTATCGTAATATAGTAAAACGGCATAGTTTTTTGTCTCGAGTATTCCACAGTTATTATACATATTACTAAAACTAGACAACTAGGTACATACAAACGCATTATTTTCCGAATCGATTCCAATTCATATCGTTAAAAGCTCCAGTCAATGGAACGGCATTTCAAGTGCTTACAATGAGATTCCGGCTCATGTAGGTAACAGGAATAAGGTGAGGAATAGAGTTACTCAAAGCTTTTGGAAAGTTCGTATGATGTTGAATACGAGACAAATTTATTTTTGTTTACGGGATTTTAGTTCAAAGTGACGTTTAGAACACTAGGTACTATGTATTATATGTATTACTACGAACTTAAAATTATTATCATCCTGGCGCTATGTCCCAGTTGCGCTCCCGCGCGATATGCGAGGGCCCGGGGTCCGCCTTCCTACTCTTCCAGTCCCACTTCGCTCGGTCTACAGCATCCTTGATGGTGAACTTGTTGGCACGCATACCATTATTGGGCCGACCTCTCCTTCCCGTACTTGGCGGGGCTTCACGCGCAGGTCCATCACAATTACCTAGTGTTGGGCAGTGAGACTCTCTCCGATTATGACTTTACAGATGGCTACTTTGGCAATATTGTCTCTCCGAGTGAGAAAGCAATCGATCTAGGTAGCGCTCCTCTCACTCTTGAGGTGATCAGACGCTCGGCTTTCTTTTAAAAAAGCGTGTTCACGACGGCCAGATTATGTCTCAAAAAACCGAAACCGCCGTTAACTCGGCCAACTCCTCACACTTCTCACCCACGTGACCGACCACCCACAACAATACCCTGAAACAACGGAATGTTTCGTAGAATTTCCCCGATTTGCTCCCAGAACAACGCCATATTCGCGGCGCTACAACCGACCTGTGGAGCGTAGGCTGCGTCTCCTCCGAGAACTCCTCAGAGAGCACCACCCCCACCCCGTTATTCCCACTCGGAGATCGAGCATATATTTTAGTTTGTAGCCGTTCCCAATATTTCGGGACCCGTCGCCCCTCCACCTCGTTTCCTGCAAGAACCTGTCAGCGTCCTGCCACCCGTCCTGTCAACGTGCCAACGTTCCAGGTAGCGAAGCGGACCTTTTTGTGGGCTAGTCTTTAACAGGGCGCGCCCTGTAATCCTAACCGACTTAACATTGCTACGAACGTAAAATATTACCTACTACCTACAAACACTTTTCGAATAGCGTCTACTTTTTGTGTTAGTTGTGTAACATAATACGGCACGGGCATTTATATCAGTTTATAGCACGTTATAGGCGATACTAAAACTCGTAGGCTAGACCGATGGCTATACTAATTTCGACTGTTTACTCAGACTTGTGTGGGTGTGGAAATTTTCCCCGAAATTGGAAGCTCGTATCAATCCAGTCTGTTTTTCGACTGCGTAGCATTTGACCCACTCCAGAACCTGCGAAAAACGAAATAGATGCGACTTCACAGCAACAGCCGGTAAAATGAAAACACACAAAGGGGCGCTTACGCCTTTGTTGCTGCTGGCCACTGTCTGCTCCATAGTGCAGGCACAGACTGTCTACCGTAAGTATCATTAACGTAAGCAAAAGTATAAATATAAGTTATAATTATTGTCTATGATGAATTATTACATACCTACAGACTACCAAATTAGTTACTTTGTGTGAGGTGTAGATAACTAACCCAACTCACAGAAATAACAGTCTAGACACAAATCACAAATATTCCCTATTCGCTTACTCTACAATAATTATGAATCTTGCTATCCCGTTTTTTCGTCTATTGGAATAAGCTGTCAGAAAATGACGCGCGCAATGTTTTGAGCGTTCGACATATTGCTGGAGCTCCTGAAGACCTGACATTTTTTTTGAAACATCGGTGTAAATTTTATAATTTCCTAATATAATTTAAATCAAACCATTTAAAAGATGGTGGAATTTAGTGCACATTTATGTGAAAGCGCAAAGTACGGAAATACACCTGGATTATCTTTTCATCGGTATGTAAACATTCGTAATCGCGGCGATCGGGAATCAATTTTAGAAATTGTGACAAAAATATGCATCATTATAGTGTGAATTTGCAATAATTGAAATGCTTTACCTTAAAACAACATGCCATTAAAGACAGACTTAAAATTATTGGCAAATTGAACAAAATTGAAAATATTTCGATGATAACAGGGGGAGGATTTAGTATTAATTTTATAGAATTTTAATACTCAAATATTTAAACAGCGGTCCACAATTTTATATGTATTAGGGTTTTTTACCAAAAATATACCTAAATGACATTTTAAATGTTCAAACATTTTATGAAACAACTTAACGGATTAATCGCGTATTTACGTTTATTTTCATTTAGGTATTTGTTTTTCTGGGTTTCCTAAAGAACAGACATGGTGATGTCATTTTGAAGAACAAGATAAGTGGGTGCAAAGCCCTTCTGTCCTGGTGCACCATCATTATATGAATTTTTACTGAAAATAAAGAATATGCTGCCTATTTAATGTTTGAATGTACATGATTTTTTTATTCATGACTATGTCCTAGAGGGCGTCATATTCAATTTATTGCGAAGTTATATTGGCCAACCTGTAAACAATGAAAACGCTTCTAACGATAAGTAAGTAGGTACCTATTTAGTTAGTTTAGAAGTTATGAGGCAACAAATAAACACTCATACCGTTCAAAATCATAATCCTCCTTTTTGCAAAAGGAAGCACTGCCGATTCACTGTATATAGGATCGAGAGATCCAAAAGATGGTGGTAGGTATCCGGGCACGGGTTTGATTCACTAGACAACTTACCTTTTATTATAATGACGTTATAAAATTATAAAAATTACAAAGTCGTCCGGAGCGAAATACGTTTAGCCCACAAGTCAGATTTGTTTGTGTTCGTTACGAGTAGAAATTAATAGTAAAATATAACTTTTCTCCCCTGCATTTGCATTAGTGTGTGCGTTATAGAGACTGAATCTGTCATCATTTATATCATGTCTTGTTGGGAGGCCTATGTCCAGCAGTAAATTGGATGATGATGACGTATTTTTTGCATTTATGAATTATGTATAGCATACATATATCATGATAGATGTTCTGATTATTATGGTGGTCCTGTATCTCTGTAACATGAAGGTCACAGTTTTGACTGTTTATTCGGTTCTGTTCTATTTGTAGGGGACCCTACGTGTTATCTACGTAGATGCAAAGTTAGTACCGAAAGTCGAAACAATTATAATGGTACCTACCTATAGGTACCCTTATCAAAAGTTGCGGGATTTTGTTTTTGGACGAATGTCACCAACCACATCGCAATCGCAACAATGCTTTATCTTGGTACTCGGTGATGAATGTCTCTACTCGGAATGTGTCTAGAGTCAACAAAGCCACGTAAGATATGAATTAGGTAAGATACGAGACGCGTGGTTGTCTCATAAAACGAAGGAATCCAGATATATGGGTCATGGCTGATGCATAATTACAAACTATTAGAGCGCAACATAAAAATAACGAAAGCGTTATTTTACGCATGTTGCTTCACCACCGACAGCTGAAACCAGATGGCAGTTGCCATTATGATGTACTATTCTAAATATAATCTTAGAATTAATGTTTAATATTATTTGATACTTAATTCCTATACAAACCAAAATCTCATTTTTAGGGCATGTTTATGGTATGGTATCGTTATGTCGATTAAACAAACCTCTTTGTAAGCACAAGCAAAAATAGACGCGTTATTTATGAAGTCGTTTTAAAATCATTTTAATTTAAATCTTGATACAAAACCATAATTTTGATGGTTACAGAAAATATTTTTTTTTTTTTACACTAGAACAAACACAATAAAAATGAAGCTAAATAAAAGACAACTGGATACAACACAGACTGATTGTTCGTTACAAAGAAACCTTAATAGGTACCTTTATAAATTTAATCATGAATTCGTATAAGTCACGTATACCTATATTTATATAAAAACAACTTGTACGTCCAGAGCTAATTGAATAAAATGACTATTATTGAAATTGACGTATCTACCTACACGAATACCGAAATTGAGCAACTATAATTTTCTCTAATAAGGATAATACCATTTACTGTTTATTTTTGTGATAATGCTTCACGTAGGTACCAAATGTTTTATGTAGGTATGGATAATGGCTATTGTTGATTAGGTTAGTTCAAACTTTTGAAGCATATGCTGTTCATCTCTTAACTTTTTCTCTTCTACGGCCTTTATATGTCTATGTTGTGGCTTCTAGGGGAGGGGCACAATCAGGCGGTCGCGAGCTGGGCGACACTCCAATCTGCTCGCAAAACATAATAATTGTTTTGTTACCGCTACCGAATGTGTTTCATTCGTAACTGTACCATTTTAAGGCTACTAAAACTTTGCGAATATTTTTTTCGTCTGTCATCCATCGGTAGTGATGGTACCCTAACTATAAGGTATAAATTATATTTTTATTAATAACATAAGGACTTTATTAAGCCGATAAAATAAATCGTAACCTGCAAGGATACCTGGAAGTAGCCTTAATTTTGATGTGGACCAAACTTTGATAACACCTTCGTTCAAAAAGGCCCTGTTACAGGTAATTGATCTGTCGAGTGCAGCTATTCAATATTCATAGGCCCCCTTTGTGGCACACTCGTTCGCTACAAAGCGGCGCATTTTTCCATAAGCCTAACCGCTCATCTTGCTAGCTTCATCTGCAAAACTAATCTCATCTTGTTCTAATTCCTTCGAACTTGTCACTTTCGAAACTGTTTAAGTTTTTATTTTTTTTATTAAGTAAGTAGGTACCCATTTTCAGAGTTCCGAACCGTTATGAAAAGGGTTATATGGATTATAAGATAGTAACTTTGTTTTCCGTCTCTCTCTCTCGTGCTGACTATCTATCGGACACTCAAGATTCTTTGCCACGAAGAACAGTATCAAATCAAAATATAATAAAAAATAAATACTTATAGGGTCTTCTTCGTCGAGTGAATTTTCAAAAACCCTAGATCTGGCTTGCCTAGTAGTCGGCCACGGCAACGGCATTATCAGTCGCCAGGAACAGTTCCTCCCTAGTGCAGGAAGCAGGACAAATAGTACAAGAGAGCAGATGCACCATAGTTTGGAATGGAGCTCCACAATCGCATAGCTGCTGTGTCTGGTCGATGAAGCCCCACTAAGCCAGAGAGTCTTTGCAACGGCCAACCTGCGTTCGTAAACGGTTAAGTGACTTCCAAGTTGGCCACTGCAGCTCGTGTCTTGGTGGCAGGGATTCGGTGGGTGTAATGGATCCAGGAGGCGCTGGGTGTTGGGCGCGCCACAGCTGCTCCCTTGCCTCCTTAGAAGGTTCGTTAGCGGAGATGATAGACCTCAGAAAACTGTTGCGACTTTGCGAGTGCGGGGGGCATTACATGACCATTCAGTGGGTGTCGTGCTATTACCTGCCTAAGTTTCTCCTTTGTACAGACCACTTCGCGTCGTACAGATGGTGGGGCAATACCTGATAAGGGATATACCATTCCAAGCGGTGTAGGCTTGAGTCAGCTCTTACAAGGTTAGGTATAGATATTCTGTCTCACGAAATACGTTAATTTGGCTTTGGTTGTAGTAGTGACGCGTACCGTTCACTTTGTGTGTACCGATACTCTCATGTTTGATCTTCCTAGCGCTTGTTCCCGTACCTATTAGGTTCGGGGTACGCTTCACCATGATACAGGATTTTGTCTGTCGTTATTATAGTTTCAATATACAATCCTCCCATCGTAAAAATTTGTCTCATGTAGCCAAGTCAGTTATTTCAGTTAGTATGGAAACATTTATCCACAAGTTTGTTATCTAGGAGCACTAAAGTGCCCCCGCCAAGCCGAGCTAAATTGTTTTCAAAAACAATGTTAGACATCTTTATTTTCTATAACTAATAAATATACTTGGCACCATCGCGGCACAACTTGTCTACCAAATATTTATCTATTTGTGAAAACGTTATCTTCCAACAGCCGACTTAACAATACAGAATGGGTAATGATGCAGCGAGTGTCGAGACCTGGAATCCAGTGACACTTTTCTTGATATTTCTCTGCAGGGCACTCATCGAATTGATGGCTTGCTCTTGTCTTGCTTAATATAGATCTTGTCAAATAACCGCGTCACCACTCGCTGTGTTGCTGCGTTTCCTCGTTGAATGACGATGGATAACCACTGCGGAACGACCCCGCAGACAATGCGGGCGGGTACCTTACTCTTTCTCCTGTAATTTGTCGCACAAGAGCGATTCATTCGGTACTTCAGCTCCCCGTCCTTTGGACCACTACACATTTAATAATCCAATACCGGCTTTGAGTACTTCTCTCACTTCTTCGTCGGGTGATACAGTCGAACAAACATAAGGCTGTACAGAGGCTAAAACAAAGCTCGTCGTTTTGCACACGGCCTATATTTGTTCGATCGTACGGAGCTGATGAGAGGCCGCGAAAGAGCTGACGCACGTAACACGTTGCATCCCACAACAGATTTGATACGTGGCCGATATCAAATCTTCGAATCAGCAGGTAGTGGGTATGTGATTGGTTTGGCTTATTTTCTAAGTTGATGAGGTGCTGGTGCTCTTTCTGAAAAAAGTATTGACAACGGCCAAGTCGGGGGCAGTGAGGTTCGGAGTTTATTCTCCTTCACTGTTTGGCTGGCCGTAGCCAAATCCTCCATGAAACCTTCCAAACTCCTCGCGCCTCTGGCCCACGTATCCGTTGAGGTCTCCACCAACTACGATCTGTTCGAAGGATGGTATCTTCAAAGCTACAAGGTAGTCATTTCGGTGTCGGCGCAGTCGGACTGAGGAGCCTAGGCGCTGACAGGTGAGGCTAAATGTTGATCCTTCTATCAGCGCATTGAGCAACATGAGCCCATCGTTTACTCTGCTCACCTCCAATATGACGTTCCAGAATTCCCTTTTGCTACCTTCTACCTATCCTGTGTACCTATACTTCGAGCCCTGCCTACCTTAGTTCTTGGATGTACGCTTCCTCCACGCGCCGCTTGTACAATAAATCGGTCAGCTCACTGGAATGACATAATAGTCGCAAAGCGGAGCATTTCGATCAGCGCTTCCATCTTTAACCCTGTCCGCTCGTGTCAAGGTGGCCTTCGCGAAGTTTTCGCAAGTTTATGGCAATGTGTCTGCACCCCCTGCGAAATGAAATCTCATGTTTAGGGAATGCAATAATGGGATACCGCAATCCCGATATACCGGGATTAATTTTAACCCAAATTAAACAAGCTTTTCGGTACCTTTTAAATGGTTAAAGTATATAATAATAAATATTCAATGAATAAAACACTGCCATGCGTATGCCATAAACAAGCAAAGGGGGCGGGAAGGGAATAGGAATGATGAATAAAAAAAAAATGTTGTCCGTTAGGTAGATTTTCAAAAAATATTGGACACTCAGTTTTTCTTTTGTTACTCGAAAAAAAAATAACGCCAATACAATGCGTTGAAATGTTGTGATATGTCACATCTGAGGTTAAATTTTGTTCAGAGTTGACATCATGAGCCCCAACTCCGAAACTTTGATACGTTTTATATTTGTAAGTTTTTATTTAAGTATATGAAAAATAAAAAATATTTGTCTAATCTAATTTTGAAATGAATGACCCAGTCATCATCCCTATTCTCTCTCCCGCGCCCTCGCATCGTTTAGCCAGGGTTAATCAGCCAGTCTAAGCAACACCGCTTCTCTTTAATCCCGCCAGTCCAGCGGTATCCCGCAAAATTTTCGATCGAGATTAGCCTCGCAAAATGTATACGGGATTCGGGTATTTCGGGATCTCGGTATTGCATGCCCTAGAATTCCACCATCAAGTGGATCGTAGATACCTAAACCTGGTACATGGTAAAGAAATACATAACATTATGGTTGTTTCTTTTCTCTTCTTACTTATCCTCGAAACCATTTAATGCTACAGCACACACATACGACTTACCTTTATAATGTTTAAGTTACTTCGTGACAATTTGATTTGTACTTGGTAGATGTATTTTTGAAATTTGTTCTGTACTAGCATAAGTTGTTTGTATGTGCATGAAGCATCAAATAAAGCTTTTCTATTCTATTCTATTCTAAGTCTTGCAGCACCCTACAGGATCCAGCAAATACTGCGATCCAGCGGGATTGAGAATAGTCAGCCCCGCAAATACTGTGATTGAAATTATCGTCCGGGATTCCATTCCCTGCTCATGTCATAATTACAATTGTAAGCTATTCTAACATAATTCTCCGAACAGTAAGTAATCAATTATTATCTCCACGGAATCGACATTTATGCATAAATATGTCAACCTTCAAAAGATTTGACAAACATTAATTACATACACAATTTTTATTTCTGTGTTTCGGGGTTATGTATGGTGGAGGGGAAACATGGCTAATGCTTTCATTGTAATGATAATATAGATGCATGTTTAGCGATCCTAATTTTTGTGAAACGACCCGTCGTCGACGGCGACGTTCACGAAAGATTAACCTCGGCGCAGTTGACGATATTAACATAACAGCGAGTAGCGCTGGTTGCCTCACTTGTAAAAAAATTGTTTTATTGCCAACGTAAAAATAACTACAGATTATAAGCTTTAAAACATGTCTATAAAAAAGTTGGACTTCGCTTTATAGAACTGTCACACATGATAAATACTTTCTTTAAAGCCGGGACTGGCTAATAGGATCACGTTAGAGCGACCGTTCAACGCTTATGTTTTGCATATTTCATCAATTACCATTGTATGCTGGTTTTCACTTAACGATGTACAAATAAGTATGGGCTGGACCGGGATTATTAAGACCGTCGTCTCACTTTGATGACATGCCATTCTTTATAAATTTAAACCACTGTTTGTGTCTTGTGTGGCTACAAAAACCTACCTATATATACCATTTGTTTGGTAGACTAGTATTTATTTAGTCTCATTCTCGGTTACCGCTGGGAATTTGTGAGCATAAATTTGGTTGAGGAGACAATGCTAAAAGTAACGAACATCTACCTAGATTATTCGACTGGGTCAATAATTAATCAAGTGGTATCAAGCATTGTTGCACTCGGCAAGGCCATAGCCCGAAGCTAAATTCTAATATTTGAACATGTCTGTTTGTCATGTTTATATAGGTGGTTAAACTTCTGTACTATTGGCGACCTTATAAATTCGAAATAAAGTGTTAAATAGGAAAATGTAGTTGACATTAATCTCTGATTATGGTGAAATAGTACACCTTTTTGTCTTAAAATATTCCGAGCCAGGGAATAAAACCCAGGTTAAAGCCGAGTCAATTATGAATATATGTATTTTACTCAACGTCATCGGCATCAGAACTTATTTAGGTAACCTGCCAATAATACGACAGGTAGAAGATGCGCAATATTAGCAATGTGGCACATGTCCTGCCTATCAATATTTGTTTGTTGTTAGTAAAAAAGGCAACAATATGCGAAATCGGACGTAAATCAATGGGGATCTAAATAGATCGTCGCGTGTTTCATACATGCTTGTCAAGCGTGCTCTATCCAGAACACCATTTGAATAGTAAACAATATGAGACAAAAAGTAACGAATGTGTGGAACCATAAACAACTTTTCATGACGGAATACTTTCACAAAAAAGATAGGAAGCTTGATAAGACCATTCGCAAAAAGCTTTAATAATATGTGATTTAAACGACATTAGTCATAACAATTTATGACAACAAACTGAAACGTAATAATTATTATAGATATCGTAATATATTATAGTCAAAGTAAGGCATCGTTGGTAACAAACTAAACAAGTGGCCTCACGAATAACTGGGGACAATTTGGTAATAAGGGGAGGCCCGTGCCTGGTGCAACCCCCGTCTACTTATTACGCTATTTAATTTATTTGCCGATTTCACCTTGCCTGGGACTATAACGTTAACGCCATCGATCGTATAAAAAGTGATATGGCATTTTTATATATATTTTTGGTAATAATTCATTATTTGAAAGTAAACGCTATTTTTGTATCATGTTCATATGGTTACTTATTACATATTTTCATATTCATGAAGATGCCGTTTGCCGATGGTAGTCGCTCCACTATAATTGCTTGATCGCCAAATCCTGGATCATGGTCAAGGCGGACCCCAGGGCTTCGTTCTCGAGAGCACAACCGGGACATTAACGATAAAATGATGATGATGAATGCTATTAAGACCTTATAAATAAATTTCATTAATCAGATACAATTTTATGTTTATCAAGGGCAACTTGCACCAAACTCTTAATCGCATTAAAGCTTAAACTAAACACAACATTTCATTCTTAAATGTGTTTAAGTATTTGGTGCAAGCAGGTCTAAAAGTACATACATTTAGTAAGTTAGCTTATTAGTAGCCGTCAATCTCCCATTGCATGGCGAAGGCCTCTCCCCCTTTCTTCCACTCAGACCTATTTTTCGCCAGGTCTCTCCACTCTTTCGCATATGCCACTAACTCGTGCCACCTTTTTCAAGACCTTTTTCTTATCCTTGAAGTTGGCTTAATGTTTCAAATTCTACCAACAAAGTTTCATTGTAATCAGATTAGCCGTTTGTAAGAAATTGGAATACCCGTTATATTTTAGGTTTATTGTAATATATAAAGTGTTTCTTGAGATTATTATTTGCAGTCCAACAATGATCGATATTGCCTTCACAAAGTGGTCAAATAATGATATTCCGATGCGCCCTATGATTATGGTAATATTATTCGATGCTTGGTTATGTATAATTGTAGGGTCTTGACACATCGTCTCTTAATTACACGTCTTCTTGCCAAAATTATAAGCTAGCTACTAGTATATTATACGTGACGATGATAATACAAAATGAGTTACTTTTAGTTTTAGTAACCGGACAATGCTATTGATTACTAACCAGCAAGTTTGTATACATACTCGTACATTATATTTATTACCTATAGAGTGATGCTTCAGGAACAAAGTTGTCTTCACCGTGAAAAGCTTTTAATAAAATATCATTACCTACTGTATGCGAGCGACGGCAAATCTAATTCCCGTGGTCTCCCGCTGCACAACCGTTTGCAACATATTGTAAGAATTTGATACCTTTGAAAATGTACGTATATCTAATAATTGCACATTTAGTTGGGAGTTGAATTCTGCTGGATCATTAGAAAAAATTTAAACCACTATCAAGCTTTCATGTAGTTATAACGTAAAGCCATCTATAGGTATCCTATTGTTGTTAGGCAACGATAATAATAGTACTTACCATAGTTAGATTATAATAGACAATAATTATTTACTCTTTCCACGAAGTAACGGGGAACGAAATACGTAATAAAAACGTTGTAATAAAAACATTTCAATTATAAATAAGTAATAGATTGTAAAAGCGCTTGTTAATATGTTACTTCTAAGTATATACTTGTATACACTTAGAAGACCTATGAGATTGATTCTGAATATAAACCTTTGGCTGTACTAGTTTGAATTTATGCAGCGTCGATAAATCTATCAGCAGGCAACGCGGTCCATAAATGAATTCCTGTCTAGGCCCGAGCCGGCCTAAATAGTTACAAGTTTACGTCACTTTCAATAAATACCATTTTATAATGGCAATCGCTAGACACGTTGTTATTAATATCATCAATTACCATTATAAATGGATAGATAGATTGGATTCAGAAATACCTTATGTATTGTGTACAGGACGAGAGTTGTTAACAATTCAGGTAAAGTTTAGTTAGCCTGTTAGTGCTCATAATCGTTATCTTGGCGTATTAGAAAATGTTTGCGGCGCCATATTTAAGACAATAGTCGTTGTAGATATGTATTTGTATAAATAGTATGTATTGTAAGTATCTACAGTCACCACTCTACCTACATCGAGTTGGCTTTCTGCTCGTAGCTTAAAGTTGGGTGTAGGCAGGTTTTTCTTTTTCCGTGGTCTCTATAATCACTGTCGATGTCACTTACTGTGACATGCGGTCCTATGGTACTAGTTGATGAAAACTCCAGTGAACTGTATAAACCTGGTGTAAGGATTACAGAATCCTTGCCTAGGTATGAAGGTTTCGGACGATGGCTTGAAGAGAAATGGGCGTTCTCTTGCCCGGAGCGCAGCGTCGCCCGTGCTGCCCATTCTGCCCGCGCCGAGCGTAGCTTTGCTCCGATATTGTTGTCAGGCGCCAACACACAGCACTCAAAATAAATATTGTGTTGACAATATTTTGATCATTAGAAAGTTTCAATTACCTATTACCCTTGAAGACTCCATCCATTAAGTATACCTAATTCTAATAACCTTTTTAATTTTATTAAACTTTTTGACTACCAGTCTTTTGAATTTCTTACATTTTATAACTATTATAGCTAAATACATTTTTTATAATTATGTCAGTTGAAAGTCCTACCTTGCTCCCTGGATAGAGCTAGATAGGGTGCCATTTGAGCACTTGGCGCCTTTGTACTAGCTTGTACATGAACATGATTTTCCTTTCTAGAGTTATCTGACTGAGGAACTGAAAACATCTTTGCTACTAACTAGTACCCCATCTGATCTTAAATTGTTACCTAAATTTATGAATCTTTATTTTAAAATAAGCGCAATCTTTGTTTTCTTTAAATAAAATTTCCTACGTCTAAATCTACGTAGAGAAAAGTTTAAATATGCTAAACCCAAGGGTAGCTTTTATGAGCGTGCGATGAATATCCTTCAATCTTTAAAAGTTTACCGAAATTTTAAACAACCAGAGTGCGACAATGGACTACCAAATAAGTACCTCTATCGTCAACACATTTACAATTCTGGTTATGTCGGATATCTACCTATATCTATATCTACATGTACTCGTAAGTATATTATACGTATCTTTAATACTCGCCTATTTACTATACAGAAATAAGTATATCACGTACTAGACCCGTCTACGAAGCAAGCTGTGGAATTTTAAAAACGAAAAAGAGTTTCTGAAAATGTTTATGGCCAAGAAAAAAGGGTGCGAATTTTCCGTAAAGCTACATCTTCTTTTTATTGTCTATTTATGCAAACATACCTGCACTGATTGTAGAGACGTGATCACATTGCGACTCTTATGGTCGCGCTTACTTTTATATGTTTCGGGTTATAAAATTGAATGAAAGCTTACTTATAGTCAGTTTGACATTTATATTATATAGGTGCCTATATTACAGTACAAAACAAAAAGAGGTATCTACGCTAACACAAAACTAGTACTTACATACCTAACACGTGTGTATTAAGCTTTAAAAGAGATGACTAATCCTCGTTTGTTTATAATAACAAAGGCAAAATATATGTCGTTTCTATGATTTTCTTTCGGGTTATATGCACCATACCCGTATTCTGTATATGTAAGTCATAAGTAAGTACAAATATTGTTATGGACTCTTCACGCTCGCTTAAAGCAGACTCGGATCCTACGTCTTCAAAGTAGTTCCACGTAGTTTGAAACGTTAAGTTTGGTATGTCAACGTACGAAAGTTAAGCGCTGAGTGAGATGTTTCCTATGTCCAACGCGTTACCAGATATTCCAATTTTGCTTGTTAATGTTGCGATGTTATGAAATCAGTCTACCCAATTTATATTTATAAAGCGTTAGGTACATTCATAATGTTTGTGTCTTGACGTGATTTAACCAATTATTGTTTGCATTGTTACAGAATCCTGCGCAGCTGATGACTTCCGTTGTGATAATGGCAGATGCATTGACAAAAGCAAACGTTGCGATCGAGTCGTCAACTGCCCCCGCGGAGAAGATGAAAAAAATTGCGGTGAGTAACAAAATTAGATAAACAGTGGATGTGTGTAATTAATGACATTTAGATCAATAGCTGAAGACTTCAATACATATAAATTCTCAGAATGTACTGCCGACGAGTTCCGCTGTGCCAACGATGGCACATGCATTGAGTTGAGGAGGCGGTGTGACGGCTACAGCAACTGCAACGACCATTCCGATGAAGATGGCTGTGGTAAGCTTAGTAGAAATTTGCATAACGACCACCGCAATAATATTTCGTGGAAAGTTTCTAATAAACGCCGATTATGTGCATGTCTGCTTCATTTGGATTTTGTAATCGTAAGTATCTCGCAAGGTTGACTGGAGCGGGCATCACGTTTGTCATGAAGCTGGAAAATTTCGATGTCGGAATGGCACCTGTATATCAGTGTTGTTGCGCTGTGACGGTTTCCGGGATTGCTCGATGGATGGCAGCGACGAAATCGGATGCCGTGGGTATTCACTGTGTGTAAAAGTGGTTTTGACTTGAATACTTACCTATATTATTTAAAAAAGTTTGTGATTGACAGTAATATCATTACTAAAACTCTTTAAAGTAGCATTTTTATCAAAGTGATCGATCAGAACCACTTTTAGTTTATACCTACAGATAACAATACCAAAGTTCCTACCAATATTAAGTATCGAATAACTCCCAAAGCATGCAGCTCAGACCAGTGGCAGTGCGATCACGGCAGTTGTATAAGGCGTAGTAAGCGCTGCGACGGTCGTGTAGACTGCCCCACTGATAGATCTGATGAAAGGAATTGTTTGGGTAAGAACACGGTATCATCAATCATACACGATAAATTACTTCCTATACTAACTTTATAAGTACAGGGTGTATCTTATCAAGGAAAATATAAGATTTTAGGTGAATCTCACGTGGACGCGCCGCTGTCCCTACACGCGCAGAGATGTTGATGAGACGGATTCATAATTATGACGTCATCAGCTCCGGCTTGGGGAATTGGTCGACCTCGAACAGGTGTCCGAGACCGCCAGGTTGCATAGAATAGAACGTACACAAAGAACTTAAATGCAGTGTATACGGTGTGTGCGGCACGGTAATGCGTTCACGTTTATGTCACATGGTTTGCAAAAAAAGAGGTACGTACCTAGATGATTTAATAAGTTTTGAGATAAACAAAAAGTATTCAATATGTTCGTATTTTACATCTTTTCAAAATATTCTAAACCAACTTTGGAAACACTTTTGCCAGTCCTGATCCGACAGTTACGGCTTTTTCGGTGCAAAAATTTTGTTTCCTTTGATTTTTCTTTTACTATTGGGACTTAATAGAAAACACAGGGAGCAAATTCAGGGCTATAGGGTGGGTAAGTTAGGGTTTCGACGCCGTATTCCTTAATAAACGCTTGTGTTCTAAGTGCCGTATGTGAAGAGGCGTTTCCACAATTATCTTCATATGCTGCACGATATTAATATCGGTCCCGTATTCTTTGAACCAGTCGCTGCTGGTCCAAAGAATACGGCACTTGTCATACAAATGTGCAAGATATGCTTTTTTCTCGTAACTGCCGAAACCGATTTCGATACCCTCTTGTACAAAACGAAAATGAATTTTGTTTTTTAAGAACTTACAATACAGGTGCGTCCCGTTAACAGATTTCGAGCATCTCAAAACTTATTGAGTGATCTAGTAGTAGGTACCATGTAAAAACAGTTTTTGTTGGAAATTACATTAATACTTTACCGGATCATGTACTTTAATCAACATTGTGCTTTAATATTTTCTGTGAACAAAATACACTCTGTACCGACCTCAATTAGTGCCTACAGTCGCTCTCAATTCTCATCCCACTGATTTATAGAATGTTTGTACTTCATTATTGCTTTTTTAACTAATAGCATTTCATAAACCATCAGCTTTGCATGTGTTTGCAGCTACAGAGCACTTTAAGTGCCAAACCGGAAAGCTAATCCCGAAAAGTGGAAGATGCGATCGAAAATATGACTGTCCGCCTGGTGATTATTCTGACGAAAAGAACTGCCGTAAGTCAATGGATCTTATCAACTTGTGAATTCTTCTCTTTATTCTTCAGTTTTCTTTTTTCTTTCTAGTCAATTTCTTTTCACCATTTCTTCTTCTCATATCTGTAGTTGTCCACCTTTTCGCAGATTTTTTCCTTTGTATTTCTTGTCGAATGTCTAATGGTCCAAACGCACTTACGCTACGCGGCGCGGCAAGGTAAGTTTATATAGAGCTAGATGAGCTCTGCGTCGCGCAGCACAGCGCAAATGCGTTTCGGCCTGTGTAGAAGATAACTACTTGTATCTTGATGATATTAGACTATCATTATTTTATATCTTTCTTGTGTAATATATTTTTTTCTCATATACTGTCAGCAAGTTCTTGTTCAGCTTTCTTCGCCTTCTTCAATATGTTTATAATAATCTGCTATAGAACCTTACAACTTCCTGAACAAGAAGTTATTCTAAGTATTTAAATAAAAAATGAGGATTGGCGTTTTGCTTTATGGAGAGAGGTCTAAATTGAACATTCTAATATCGTTTAGATTAACTATTGGGTATGAGTTTTAGGCCAACTACTTTCGTGTAAAGCTCCTTATATTTTTACCTTTGGGCACCCCATTAATATTAAATCATATCTTTCGTTAAAAAATACAACGTTTATCCATCATTACTACTAATTCTTTTGACAAACACTTTATTAATGTAATTATCTTTGCCAGATTATCAGCACTATTGGTGTCTGTCATCAGCGGAAATAATTTTACCTAAGGATTAAAATGTTCAATTTTAAGCTGTCGATTAGTTAATAAGTCATTTATAAGTTTTCTCATTACTTTCTGGTTCCTTTTACTGTGTAGCATATCACAAATTATACTAATATAAAGATTTCTGGTTTTGGTAAATATTTATATTTTTTGCGATTTTGTCTAGGTGAGTATATAAGAATCACCCAAGATAACAAGAAATTATTATTTTCCGGTTAGCATGCGGTCATGATGACTTCAAGTGTGACAATAACTTCTGCATACCTGCATCTAGAAAATGTGACAGAACGCATGATTGTCAGGACGGCTCAGATGAACGCGATTGCACTTATGGTTTGATACTTACCAATTTAATCCCTATTTACATCACTGAATACGAAGTTAGGAGGACGAAGGCTACGCAGAGCATTTTTTTTTGTCAGAGTTTGTTAGAATTTATGCAATTGCATTTTATCATCAACCGACAGTATCTAGAGACTGGGTGATCTATACTACTTATTATCACGAAGGGAATTATAATTAATATTTAAGCTATAAATCTTAGCTTTCTAAAATTCTAAATGACATGTTCACATGTATCTATATAGTTTTAGATCAGCTAGTTTGTAGGTACGTCCCCATTAACTCAAACTACACCATTATTTATACATGGCTACATTTTAATATCAGCACAGAATATAGATACTAACGTAAACTAAAGTGAAAATATGGTACCTGTTTTCTCAAACTAGGTATACAAAAAATGTGCTTGGGGGCTGCTGTGAAATGCAGTTCTTAAATAATAGATAGGCTATACATATCTAGGATCAATAGCGCTGTTATGTAGGTCCATTTTTGAGACAGAGATCAATCGACGAATCCAACTCGGTTGGAAAGTTATGTCATATATTTTCGTCCCAATTACCCCAGTGTCCCAAGACCTTTGTCCCAAGTCTTTGACCACTTAGTGTTACCTGCCGGATGACTTACAAAAAGTGCGCAATGGAGTTTATAAGGAAGCTCTCTGACACCCAAAGAGAAATGGAAAGGGCTCGGGCTCAGAGCCTCACTGCATAATAGAATCAGAAATCCGCAGACAGGAGTACCGCAGGCGAACCAAGGTCACTGACTTAGCCATAGAAAGAAGGAATTCGAAAGTATGATGATGATGCCTGTAAGTACCATACAGTATTAAATTTGTACATATTATTATATCGATACCTGATACCTGCTATATAAATTAATTGTAACGAAATGTTACAATTTCTGTAAATATAAATAAATAAATAGCCCAAGGGATTGCCAGTCTCAAGTGGCAGTAGAACAGATGGCCGCCGGGGCAGTAAAGCACGCATGGAACCGTTGACATATGGTAGACATTCTCGAATGGACTACATATTCGTGCGCGACACGTATGTACTACCGGTCAACACTTTAAAATAAATTCGAGGGAACGTATAATGCGGGATTACAATTAAAAAAATTGGGGTAATCGAAATCGTAATATAAGTAGTAGAAAATAAAAAATAAGCGAGCACAGCGAGCTTGAAATTTTTCCAATTTTGGCTCAATTGTCTCGGGGTGAACATTATACTTAAATATAACAAAAAGCAATGATGAGTATGCGCAGCGAGCTCGGCTCGGAATTTTTGGTATACGTACATATTGGCTCTTGAAATCCGAATTTAATACGCGGCGCAATTGATGTAAATATTTAATAAATGAGCGAGCACAGCGAGGTCGAAATTTTTCAATTTTTAGTTAAAAAGAGCTGTGCCAAATTTATTAAAGAAAACTAGTTAATTAGCGAGCGTAGCGAGCTCGGAAAATGTTGGCATTTTGAATCTGGATTGATCAGGCGACGCAGGCGGTGTGAAATGATTTCGGGGTGGCGGGGGGCTTGAACCCCACCCCGGTACGCCTATGATGATGATGTTGATGAGACGAACTTATTAGCTAACTAATATTTTAAGAATGGACATTTAATAAGCTTTTCGTGATGTGTTTTGTCATATTTTGATAATTTATTAAAATGTAGCCCTGTATCACTTATTTTTTATACCCAGAATGTTGCTTACCCTTACAGTAAAAACTCACTTAAATACCATCATTCCCTCTTTACTTAGTACCTATTATAATAATTAATAAGCATTAAGGTGCTTCAATACTACTCTAACATGTTTTCTCGCAGTTTACTTATACAAAACCAACTATTTAATTAAAGTTACTAGATACTAGATATTTTGAGGCATCTTAGTGTATGTACCTGAATTTACACATTAAACAAATGTACATCTGTACGGAAAAATTCGTACAACATTATATGCGTTATTGCCGTAGTTTTAAACAACATATTTATTTACATTACATATGAGCCGGTTTAAATCACAAAAATCTTATTAGTACGGTTCGTAGCTTACCTATATAGTATCCCATTTTTGTCGTTGTTAGATATTGTTGACTGTTTGAAGAATGGTTACCTAAATTCATTTAAAACATTGATGTGAACGCTTTGACTATCAATATCGAGAGTACAGAACATTCGGTCGTTCCTTTGAGCTTGGAATCACATTACATGACTAAGTATTTTATGAAACCTGTGTCAGCTTATAATTCGTACAGATGTACATTCTTAGATTTAATAAAGGTTATGGTATGAGCATATACATTATGACGGCAGGCACAGTATGCATGGCTTCGCAATATAATTGCAAAAACGGACAGTGTGTGACGGGCGAGTCAATGTGCAATGGCACACTAGAATGCGATGATGGCTCCGATGAGAAGAACTGTCCCTGTAAACGGGAGCAATTCCAGTGCCGCGACGGTTCTTGCATTAACCTCGCCTTCAGATGCGACGGGATTGCACACTGTCGCCCTCGCGGAGAGGACGAAGACAATTGTGGTATGTAACTATGCTACATTATATCGGGATTAATTGAAAATTGTGTTTAACTCATTGTGTGTAATAATTCAAAAAAAATTTGGTGTTTACTTATACATTACGAACATACACGTATATTTAAACAAATTTGAGATATGATATATTGGCACAGTATTTCTGGTAAAGTTGTAATCGGAATTACGATTAGGACTACATGTAGTTAATACAGCTTTTTATACTAGCGTCTACTCTGTATTATGGTATGAAATGCGACGAAACTGCTGCCTGACATACACATTAATTTGTCATAACCTAGATTATATGTGCATCGTGTGCATGTAACAATAATACGCATGGGTTCTGCTCTAACTTTATTCATTAAAAAGTATATTGTACTATGTATATTTATACCTATTATATTTATTGCATGTAGTAGGTACATGGGTGCAATATAACCACAGAAAAGAAAAAAACCAGAGTGTAACAGAGATCTTCCCGAAAGTAAGTAGGGTCAAGAGGATGAGTTTACCATAGAGCTAAACTCGATAGTCTATGAGTTATGGTGTTGCGTTCCTCTTTCGGCAGTGTTCCTCTTTCGGCAGTATTCCTTTTACCCTGACCTTAATTGTGCTAAACATATCCACACTTGAAATTACATGTATTATCGTCAATCTCTTTAGATATATTTTGTGAGTGCACTATTTTGAAGACAAGTTTCATGTTTATGTAGTTAGTTCATATTATATGTAATACATAATAATTATGATTTATGTACCTACTCCTATTTGTCATTAATACTAAGAATAATGTATTGAGGATAGTAGTTATAACAAACTGATTGAATTAGGTAGATATTGAAAAGTTACCTTAGTTACTCTTTGGTACTCGTTTCTTAGTAAAACGAGGAACTCTTATAGTTTCGCCATGTCCGTCTGTCAGTCCGAGTTTTATCTCAGAAACGGTTGCTGTTAGAAAGCTAATACTAAAGGCTGGAACGCCGTCAAAATTGTAAAATGAAAACTCTAAATAGTTACGTTATTTGTGTACTTATCTCCCCGGGGATGCATTTTTTGCGAAATTTTTTTAGAGGACATTTTAGAAGTTAAAGGAAAAATTATCACAGCCTAGCCTTGTGGATATATAACAGTCAACCAACTTACAAGCGTAGTGTGTGTAGTAAGAAGTGCTAGGTGCATTCGTTTTTAATGTCTTCGTATTCAAACAGGCAGTTATCCCAAAATCCCAAGTATATACCTTTCATTGGACGTGGCCCGACATGTTTTAGCTGGTTATTTACTTAATTACTGGAAGGGGTCCGATAACTTTGCAGACCAAATTATGTATGATATACGAATATTATTGAGATATACGAACCTGGTGCTATTTGCTCGAGTGAAACATCTTGTGAAGGTTGTGTGGAAGTGCAATAACAGTACAGTAAATACGCAAAGTGTGAACGTAAAGTAACACAACAAAATCTTTTCAAATTGTGTACTCTCGCTAAAAGTCATTTATTATAAAAAAATCCGGATTGATTACGAGGCGGTGTGAGCGGTGTAGATCTAATTTAAAATGACGCGCCCCACTACCGCATTAACGCACACAAGCAAGTTTAAAATATGGACGCATTACATATACAAATGCCGTTGTAATTGGTCATTCAATGGCGGTGAAATTCAAACGTAGGAGCACGCGTCGTTCATTGGCTCCCACACAGATGAAGTGTCGTTATCAATATTTGCACTCACACATCGAAATCAACTAACTAAGTAGTGGGGCGCGTCATCTTAGACTAGAAGAGCTCTACCTAAATGCTAAAAAAAACAAGACGAAATTTTTCGAATTATGGGAAAATAATTAAAGTTACATAAAAGGAACAAGCTCGGATATTTTGGTAAATTGACTCTTATAAACCAGATTGATTGACAGTTAAGGCGGTAGATATGAGTGTTTAAAAAATTTGCAGTGGAAGCAACGTCGAAATTTTTTAATTTTTAGCTCAAAAATCAAAAATTAATGATTAAGCGAGCTCAGTAAGCTTGGAGTTTGTGGCATTATGGCCCAAAAATTCGAATTAAAACAAAACTAACCTAGATGGCGCTGCTAACAGCGCGGGTTCGGCCGGGGGAAATTTACGAATAAACTTAGACTAGCCGTAGTTAGCTAGACGTCGTAGTAGCTTTTAATGAAATGGGTAGATGGCGTTAAAACATAATAAACTTTACAAGTACATTGTCTGCAAAACCGCCGGTTTCTTCCCTCTAAAAGCTAATGTTTTGTTTACTTGGCCCAGAGCCTGAGATAGCCCAAACACCAACCAGTCGCCATTCCAATTTTTTCATCGCTGATTCTAATATCGAATAGCTCAAATGGTGAAAAATGGCCTACGTTGGCAATACAGGCGGCGACAGTGCAGGGAAAGTCGCTTGTTCGCGACGAGACACGCGATAGTGATGCGAAAACTTTAAAACTAGGCTAGGCTGGCTGTTCCTAAACAGGCATGCTCCATCAACGGCCCCATCGTCAGTTACCACCAGGTGAGATGGCGGTCAAATACCTACCTGGCTAGTCAAACTAAAAAAACTATCACAAATCGGGCGACATTGGAGGGCAGCCCTAGGTGAAAGTAGTATTACTATTTGCCGCAATAATAATTTCTGTATACCTACTGGTAATACGCTTCTTATCAACATTCTAAAAGTCTACACCTGTACCTTTGGTGCTTTTGGTGTGAGGGGGTCCGAAAAGTCCCATCTCGAAACTAGTGCGCCCTACGCGAATATGATCCGTTATTAAATTTATAAGTAAAGGAAAACTTACAAAATTTTTTAATTTGTAGATATATCACATAAAAATAGCGTATTACCTATCATTTGCCGCAATAATAATTTTTGTTACAATTAGAGCCACCTCTAAAACTATTTCTACTCCACTATCTATTGAAATAAATTTTTAGATACCACATGTATTACCAATACAGTATGTATACAGTCTTTAAATATACTTGGGTGCTAAAGAATCGAAAGAAAAGTTGGCCTAAGCGCGTCTACGAAAAGATTGATTAATCTGAAAGAAGCGCGAGAGGGTGTCAAAACCGATGCTAGTGGCACTATGTGGTCTCTGTCGGCCTCTGCTGGAAAGGCGCATACGATATGTATGTATTCATTGGCTTATTGCAGAGACTACGCGCTGTCGCGATGGGGAGACCACCTGCTCCAATGGTGCATGCGCTACCAGCTGCAACGGCAAGGACGAGTGTCCCAACGGCGAGGACGAGTCAAACTGCATCACCGATGACCAAACAAGTAAGTTCCCTCCACTACCTTGGCTTCTAAATCCCGACTAACTTATAATTAAAATTTTTATACCGTCGCCCCCGAGTTTTTTATGTGCTTACTATAGGTATGTCTGTAGCTGGGTATAGTACCCAGCTACAGATATACCTATCTATAACGATTATAAAAATAGCATCCTATAATAGTGTGAGTATTCATAATTAAGGTATTCAATCAATAGTTTTAGTTCCAAAAGTCCTCTAAATATTTTTTTTAAATATTAATTTATAAGGTTTATCGTATATTATTTTATAAGAGAAAATTATATTGCGAAATAAACGAATTGTTTTTCTGCTGCTGTTGCGAACTACATGTTATTGAAAACACTTGCGATTTACTGTTATATTTAAGCCGACATTGATAATCATACCACAATTATAATTTTTTTATAGCAGACTACTTCGTCTGAGTAGTAACAAGTGTTAGACATTTCATGATTTGTATCATGTTATTGGTAGTATAACATTATTCCTTCTGTCACTTTCACCATTTCATTAATAATATGTAAAGAATAGCCTTGCCGTTGTTGCGCCATTTGCCGAGTAGCACTTTCTACGCGTTCTCTCTTACTCCTCGATAGATGTCAGCGAGGACGTCTTCGGCCGAACGTAGCCTTCGTAACTTTTTATCTCAGTGAAGGTGCACGTCGTTCACCACTAGAGTATTACAGAGTATTTTACATACCCTGCCAAAGGAATTGGCAAGAGATTATTGGTCCTTGGCAAGGGACCAAATACGATTAACTATCTCTAACTGTACGTACACTGTACTGTACAGCTCCGCCGGTATATAAGGTTACGGCCCCTAATACGGCGTATACTAAACAGATCCATACACATACCTATTTTGTTGTTCATACAAGACATAATTGTTTAGACATTATTCTTCAGAACATAAGATAATGAATAAGTATCCTTTAGTTATTTAGCGTGCCACGTGACATTAAGGTATGCAACTGACCATTATGTGTGTTCGAAGATTGCGACGTAAAGTGCGACGGGAAGTGCCTGGACGACTTCTACATCTGCGACGGGCGCGCGGACTGCTCGGACGGCCAGGACGAGGTCGGCTGCGCCAACTGCGATGGACCTGACGACTTCAAGTGCGTACACCTAACTCTGTTTTATTGTTCTTTCTATAATTTTTACAGAATATAGTACTTCTATACTTATAATAGGTAGTTAAGACTATACAGTACAAATACTTCTCACTGCGTCATCCATTACGAGTAATTTATCGTTATTTTATACATAAGAAATAAATTTACATGACCACAATTTACTGACATTAAGTCTGTATAGTTTATATACATTAAATAGGTATTGGTGTAAGAAAATTGCGTGGTAAGAATATTTGCGTGCGAATTGAGTTTCGATTTAACAGTTTCGTGTCTTCTGTTTCATATCTACTATGCAATGGCGATCTGACATAACGATAATGTTGTATTGTGCAATAAGATACCACAAGCTTCGCGTTCGCTAAGCGATCGTTAACCTATAAGTAGGTATAATAAAAATTTGGTACCATTTGGTTTGTCACAAAATATGTTACTCTGTTGCTGCCACTCAACATATGTTTGACAGGTTGTAGCTATTGCTACCTCGTAGCACATTTGTAAATTCAATTTATTTGATAGTTCTTTCGATCAGTAGATTCGAGTCCTGTCACGTATAGCATTTGATACGCCAGCGAAGCAACTATTTGTTATTTAAATATATTACGTTATCATTTATCTGTACATTTACGAAGTGATAAAATATATCAGGCGTAATTTGGGGGAGTTCCCAACCAACGAAACTCTTGGACTACGATGCTCCTCTAGGAACGATAGCGACTCACCGTTTGGAAAAACCAAAACTATATCCGTGGGCGTAAATCGGATTGTTGCCTCTGAACCAAGCTTATTTTTTCAGCAGAGATGGAACCTAGAATTACAGTCAGTTGTTGTATTATTATATATTATAATAAATAAGCTAATTTGAAAATTCTTCAATAAATTATAACATTGTCTATAGTAATTAAATTTATTAAATACTAGGTAGTTGATACCTATTACAATTATTTTTATTTGACAATTTTATTATTTAATTGACATTGTAATTTTATTTATTTGATATAATATTTTGTTATCACAAATAATCAGTATTTGGTATTATTTATTTAACGCACTTATGTAGTATATTTCTTGTATTGTGATAGTTTTCAATTTTATATTGACGTATTACTTAATTTATTTTATTAATATAAATTGTATGACGATGTTAAATATTTACTTCGAGATTAGGTAATACAGCCCCCAGAATAGCTAAATCCTAGCTGCAGCCTGTAAAAAATTGTAATAGTAATGAATTATGTTAGGGTACTTGTATACTGCACATGTAGCTTGCGCATGTTGAGACACTTGCGCAGGTAACATGCTCATGCACCATGGAAACGCAATCAGGCATCAGTCAACGACATCAATTGCCAATTAGGACAGCGCCTAACACTTAAGCACAAAGCGATTACTCGTGCATGAAAAGGCGTGGATCCAGGAGGGCAATTCATACACTTATTCATTGCCCTTGGTTTTGGTCGTGGATCCAGGAGGGCAATTCATACACTTATTCATTACCATTCATCAATATTTCATTAAAATTCCGAGCTCGCTATGCTCGCTCAAATATTCATTTTAACAATCACCCCAGCTTTTAAGAACCATAATGTCAAAAGTATAGTGCGCGCTCCGTTTGCTCATTCAATAATTATCTTACTGTCTTTTATTGACAATAGCATCATACATCATCACAGCTCCGACCTTACTCCGCTCGCTCATTAATTTATTGCTCACCCCACCTTTTAAGGCTTAAAATTTCATAAATACACTCACTGATTCATAGATTTCAGTTACTTTTCTTACCTTTCACCAAGCTCGTTGCGGTCGCTCATTCATAAATTTCCCAAGTTACTTTAGTAAAGATCACCCATTGCTGTTAAAACGCAAAATGTCAAAAATTTTGAGTTCACTTCGCTCGCTTATTTATAGGTTTCAGATACTTTTCTTATCATTTACCTAGTTCGATGCGATTACTCATTCATTGATTTCCTTAAATAACTATTGTGAGGATCACCCATTGCTGTTAAGACAAAAAAAAAACAAAATAACAAGCTCGCTTCGCTCGCTCATTAATGATCACCTCACGCCTTTATAACCCAAAATATCACAAATTACAAGCTTACTCCCCTCGCTCATTCATTCAATTCACTCCAGCTTTGAAAACCTCAAACGTAAAAAATGTCGAGCTCGCTCCTGTCACTCATTCATTTATCACAGCCGTTTTTAAAACCCAAAATGTCAAAAATTTTGCTGTGCACATTCGTTGATCTCCCCCAGGGCTTAAAACCTAAGATTTTCGGGCTCGCTCCGCTCGCTCATTCATTTATTGTTCACCCCCACAAAAAATTGAGTAGTGAATATCTATAATTAGAAGATACCTATAATTATGACTTTTGCCCCCTTAACCAAATCCTGAATCCGCGCCTGTGCATGAGCACTACTCGCGCAGTACCCTGCGCCAGCTACATGCACCGTATCTAAACACCTTTAAAAACAAAACATAATTAATTACTTTCACTACATCTATAACAATCGTTTCAATTTGTGATATCCCACAGATGTGGCACCGGAGAATGTCTGCCGGCGGCGCAAAAATGCAACGGCCTCGCAGAATGCAGAGACAGAAGCGATGAGTACAACTGCAACACCACTGTTACCGCGGTGCCTATAGGTAGGTCAAAGCTGTTTTACATGAGACCAATAGCCGCGACAATCCAGTAAGCTTTTACACGAACGCCCCCTTTAAAAGACGCATTATACGCTGCTGGCTTACTCTATTGCCCCGGCTATTAGCCTTGTATAAAAGTTATTTCGTCTTTAAAACCCATTGGAATTGGTGTTAGATCCCTATGGGAACATCACACACTCTAACATCTCGATAATTTCGTAGGCTATTGGCATTAATAATGAAAAGTGTATCATTAATTTATTACAGATGAATGCGATGAACAACAGTTCCGTTGTCGTAATGGAGTTTGTTTAAATTATCTATTCCGGTGTGATGGAACCGTGGATTGTGATGACAAATCGGATGAAGAGAATTGTTGTAAGTATTTCGTAACCTTTGAACAAAACATCATATTAAATATTGAGGACATAAGTTTCTGGTTAGAAAATCTGTATTGTACCTAAACGAAAGACACCTGTAAAATTTTGAGAAAGTCACTCGTTGGCCATGAGTTGTTTTGTACATACTGATGATCCTCATTATAAATATACTAAGTAGGTACATACAGTACCCTAGAAGCTATTTTAAGGTTTTAGAAAACTCGAAACTATTATACAGTTCATCATAAAGAGCCCGAGATTATATTCAGTAAAAAAATATTATTGCACTAGGAATATTATTGGACTTCAAAATGTATCACAAGCCCTGCACAAAATCACGCTTTTAGTAAATAGCACAATTTTTATTGTCTGCACTTTCTTGTCTACACAATAATTTACGTGTGCATCACAATGCCTACACTGTAACCCCCACTGTTCTAATGCAATGCAATGCAATGTTGTGTTGTCTATCTTTTGAGCCATTAGCCGGTCTTGGTTTTGAGCGGTAGCTTTCGACCATAGTTGCTGTTCCTACCTGTATATTTCGATAAAAATTAAGCATTATATTTTAGGTCTGTGTTGAATTTTACAAACTTGTAAATATTACACAGCCACAGCAGCTATTGTAATTTAATTCATTACAATCAAACAGTAGTATAATGAAGGTAATGAGATAGGTAATGAAATAAAATATACCGATGGACCAACCATAAAAGAATAATAAACTAAAGATTAAGAAAGATCACTGATGCAGTTTAAAATACAAAGTAAAGCATCCTTATGAACTCGTTTCAATTATGAGGCTCAGTGTAGGATAGAAGTGTTGTATTTGTTTTGAGCGTCACGTGAAAATATACTGATGCACAGCGCGGTACGTAGCGAGACCCTCGCGCTCGCCGCCGCCGGAGCCCTGCTACGAGTCTCAGTTCACGTGTTACGACGGCCGCTGTATACCGCACTCGAGGCGCTGTGACAATTACTATGACTGTTCGGACTTCTCCGACGAACAGAACTGTTACAACTCCGGTACCTACCATACCAACCAAATAATGGAATGCTGAATGCGTGTTCAAAACCTCTTTATTTAGGGACCATCCTTTGTTAATATTATTATATTCGTGGCCTGTATATTTCGGAGAGTCCTAGGAACATCATGGTATCTAAAGTACAAAATCTAATTAGATCAGAAATGATGAATCAAGCGTTTCTAAGACTTTCCGTGGTTTATGACTGGATTAGTTAGCTTCATTAGTTGTACATACTATACTTATATCTTTTTTGCTGTTCAGTAACTTAGTTTTATTTTTATTAGTAATTAAGTATTATGGTTAAATTAGTTGGAATTAGTACCTACATATATGTTGAAATTAGAGCTATTGTTATCCCTATATTTTTAGTTTCGTAGTGTTCTAGTCATTTTGCTAAGTAGTATTTCAAAGTAATGCCTGATTTTTTAAAGATAAAATAAAATAGTTCCTGACGACCTTAGTGGTTCAGTGGTCAACATGCCACGCAAGAGGTCCCGGGTTCGATTCCCGGCCGGGCAGTAATTGAAATGGTGAATTTTAATTTCTGTTACGGGTCTGGGTGTTCTATGTATAATAAGTATCCAATGTATTTAAAAGTATATAAGTAGTTTATCAGTTATCTAGCACCATAACACAAGCTTTGCTTACTTTGGGGCTAGATGGCGTTGTGAGAATTTGTCCACTATTATTTATTTAATTAATTTATTTAGTTAAGCAGATTTTCTTTACAAAAATGTAAGAGTGGAATGTCGTTTTTTATAGCGCCAGTGCCACCCGCTTGCCCTAGAGGGTACTGGCCGTGTGTGTCAGGAGGAGATTGCATTCCCGAGGAAGACAGGTGCAACAACGCGGTACAGTGTCGTGATGGCTCCGACGAATGGAACTGCCCCACTACCCCGAACCCGTGGGCCACCACCCCCCGCGACTGGATCACCAGTACGCACGTCCCCTACCCCAACTACCCCGACTACAATACCCCTAGGTGGGCTTACCTGCCGCCGACACCGGACCGCGTGCCAGATACCACCCCCGCGCCAGCATATTATCCTTACCCACAAGAAGACGGTAATCATTTGAGATTTTAGATATTTAAGTTTTAATGATTTCCTCAAAAAAACATTGTACTTACATGGACGTAAAGATCCATAAACCAGTGCTGTTGAAGCTGAAGCGCTACACGTACTATGATAAAATATTTTGATTTTGATTTTCTTTCAACAATTTCTAGATGTCACTATAGTAACATGTATTAAAAATAAGGCTAATTAAGAAAAGTGAGATTGTAATAATATTTTTTCTTTTAAGGCGAACCAGCGGGGCTAAAATTAAAGACCTATCCCGAAGAACAAAGCGTTAGATTCGGTAAGTTGTTATACCACTATTGTTATATTTATTTGAAAAACAAAAAAAGTAATTTGAATTTGTCTATCAAATTTTCACCAACTAACGTAAATAGGAATTCAGGTAAGCGGTAATATGGCTCACTATAGTTTTGGAAAATACATAAAAGTGATAGTATAACCTTAACTGGTTTTCACTTAATGAAACGCAATTGAATTTATATGATATATAATTTTCAAATGTGTTACATTTTATGTGATAGAAAATTTCCGTTAATTCTTCTTTATATTTTGCTTTTGAATTCAATATATAATAATATTTCACAATTTTGTTTTAAACCTAACCAACTTCCAAATTAATATGGATAACTAAATAAATTGCGACATATATAGGTATCTAAAGCTGCATCAGGTAATCTTTTCTGTACCTTTCAAATGTTTACAGATATATCCTATTAACTAGTTTACCTAATGGGTGTCTCAAAAGTTTTTCAAATTTTAAAAGCGAAAGGAAGCATACCTATTAAATTAGTTTATATTTTCTTGATGTCTCAAAAACTTATAAACTAAAGGTGTATTTGTTTGAAACATAATTGACGCTTCTGATCGAAGTAGGGTTTCTTCAAGACTTTTCCTACAGCATTTTAAGGTAATAATTTAAAATTTGGCAAGAAGCAAGGTCTTACAGCACAAAAAACGGGAAAATAACTTGGTGATTTGTGCATATATTACCTAAAAATACGTGTAGATATATTTTTTGTTATCATTTTCTAAGAAAAGGACATTTTACCCACCGCCACCGAGACTGTTTTTATCGTAAACGATTGGGAATTTGAAATAATATATAAAGCAAAAGTTCTAGAGAATTATATGTAGATTATCTGAGTATTATCTATAGGCCGCCATTTTCGAGTTATAAGCAAAAATCTCCCAAATTTTCATTAAAATTAGAATTGTGTCTAGATCGAAAGTGCCTGACGACGGGGCTAATTGACGGATGGGTATTTTTGAATATTGAAGTCTACCTAGACCCCTCTGAGACCACTGAGTAACTCTAAAGAAAAATTGCATACAAATTTCGTGAAATCCAGCACGAATTTGAACTGTGAATTTTACTCCGAACGTCAAAAGTATACCTACATCCTGCCCAAAAAATAACGAAGGCATGTGCCAAAAAAATCATTCAATCAATCACAATCGTGTCATGATTAAGCCCGGCTTACACTCAATTCTTAAACTCCTTTATGAATGACGTTTAACGTGATTTTGTATAAAATTTGGTGTTTATCTAGTTTAAACACGATTAAGAATTTGGCGCAAGCCGCCCTAAATTTCAATCCTTCTCAGCAGGTATCAAGAAAAAATTATTAATAAAACATTGAATTAAAACTCTTATTTCCATTTTAAATAATTAATTTCTGAGACATCCATTATTTATGTTCGCCAATAATGTAGCCAAAACGGAGTTTAAGGTAAGAAGATATGATTCAATTAATTTCAACCCTCAATAATGTTGAACATTATTTTAATGAGAATGCTGAATTCTAACTACAATACACGCAACATATTAGGCGCACCATTGGACAAACGAGTAGGGATCCATAAATTTAACCGGTGGAGCTACGTCGGTAGATCCTAGTGGAATGAGAGTTGATGACCGCTTGCTTTTTACACAGCATAAAAATAAATGTACCCCAAAGTTTTGGGGAGATATTAGGCCATAAAAACGGGGATGTTTAAATGGAATTGAACGATTGACCTCGATTGCAAATATGTATTTGTTTTCAAGAGGACTCCAAAATTAAACATTATGACTTTTTCACAACTTGTTGAAATTTTGAGAGCGTATAACTTTCTATCTAACTTAATAATAATTGTAGCTTAATATACTACTATTTTGTATTAAACTAAAAAAAACATTTGGGCGGATTCTTCCACATTCATTCACTCTATATCAAATAAGTTTAAACCTCGAGTATCAGCATTTTCTCAAAAAAATCGTAAACAAAATGTTTTACAAAGACCAGGGTAAACATTTGTTAAGAATGAGTAAATAACAAACCTCTCACATTTAGTTTAGTATTAAATCACAATTATTATTCGATAATGTGATGTAAGTACGTACCAATGATTGAAGGTTCAATTAAATTCAAAATTAATATACGAAAGTCGCTTACGATAGTAATGTTTATAATCATGATACTTAAAGAAGTATTCCTCATGAGCTAATTCTGCTGACCCTAATGTTGATTGGCTCTCTGCGGAAATCGCTTTGGTGTGACCTTTTCCAAACATATGGAATAGAGTGCGCTGCCTGCTAGTGAGATTCCCGAAAAGAATAATCTAGACATCCTCAAGGCCAGCCAAAACTAAACTATTTACAGACAAGCATGCTCCACCTTCTGTGGTGAGCTTAAACGATATTATGAATGAAATTAAAATTTAGTATTACATTTTTAGTAGACGTTAAAAATTTTTACCACTATTGTTAGAGCTACATGGTGCTATACTTTCATGGTGATGGTTATGTCGCAGCCATCTGGTTAAATTAGCCATTTAATTAGAAGGCTAGTCCGTTAATTAAACGCCGGCCTTCAATTGAATGGCTAAAGGACAACTAGCCAAGTAGTTGAATGTAACGTGCAGCTACTTGGCTGAACGTTATTTAGCCATTTTGTTAATAGAATATATATGTTTGGTTTGAGTGACCATTCGTAAATTATATGATAACTTTACTTAAGATAAAAAATACGAATTAATAAATATAATTTTTATTTAGAGACGAAAATATTAGTGGCAACAAATTCAATTAGTAATTGCATTGCGAGTACCTATAACATTTATAGTAATTACCACAATAATAACTTTAAACTTATAACTTATTAACTATTTGCAACAATGTAGTATAGGAAGAATGCACTTTCTTATTTTATAATATTAAATATAAAATGGCACGAAACTTTCTTAGACATTTGTTTCTAATTGTAAGTATGAAAAGAAAATGAACAAATTAAGTTATCCTTATTCTTACTTAAAAACATCTAGGTACCACACTTTAAATTTAGTTAAAACGATAAAAATACAAAAACATTGCTTGCTGTGCGAGCTGTCTGACGCCATATTTGTTTTAATGACTACCAGTGCTGCAGTGGATAAAATTTGAACAAAATTTAAATCACCTGCCTGTTTTTACGCCGTCTTCAAAGGGCTGGCTTACAATAAGCCAACTAGTTAAACGTTAAGCGTTGATTGCTCTATCAACTATCGGCCTAGGCATTCAATTGAACGCCGTCGTTTAATTAACAGGCTAGCCTACTCATTAAATGGCTTATTTAACCAGATGGCTGCGACAGTTATATATCTTGTAAAGCTGTAGGTATACACAATAAGAAGTTTCTCAAAAATATATGTTAATAACAACACTTTAACACATAATGTTATTCTTTTTCATGGTGGTGGAATACTCAATTAAGAATTTGGTGAGTCAGTGTGTGCCGTAAACTAAGGGTGCAAGTCACTGCATTATATAAACAAAACTAAAACGGTCCATTAAATTAAACTCTGGGTTTTCACGATTTCTTTTGTTTTTATACTAAGTTGGTATAACTAACCTATAATGAGTTACTAAAGTGTTTTATTGGTATTTGTCAATATTAATAATAATACTTTATCAACAGTGTTTTGAATGGTTAAATATAAACATTTTTTCTGTTTTGGAAATCTGTCAAGGAAAAATATGTATTAATTAATTTTATTTATCAATTACTAATGTAAGGGAAAGGTTTCATTGCATGATAAGAGGTATTTTCATTATTAATTATTATAAGTAGTTACGTTTATATTTTGGCGTATATTGTAGATTAGATACCCAAACGTGTTATTTTACTTTTTAAATTAACTGGACATGTGCGCTTTCTGATGAATATACCCAGTGGGTGACGAACACTTTGCCTTTCTATCACGCGTTCTGAATATTTCATAAGTATAAGTAAGTAGGTAATTAATAAGTAAAATATGTATTGTTTCATGAGAATAAACATGCATGCATACATGGGGAATCAAAATTTAATTTTACAGATATGTCGACCTGTATTGAGCACGCACTCACACGTAACTCTTACGGCGCGTCCAAATCTCGCGAATGCGCAGTTGCAACAACGGCTTGCGCGCCACGTGCGAGCTGCGCGCGTGCAGTTGTTGCAACAGAGCTCGAGCGGCGCGTTGCATATCTTCGTATGAAACAATTGATACCGTGCACGCACGCCGCGTGCACACAGCTCGCTCGCGGCGCTCCAACGGCGCGCAGGCCGTTGCAGTAAACTGTGCATTCGTGGCGCGGACGTAACCTTAGGTAGATCATCAGAAAATAGTAATGTTTAATATTCATTAACACTTATAAAGTAGTAAATTGGGCGTCATCTTCCAGATAATTCATCTGAACAGGATATTAAAAGGTAGATAGATAAACAGAAAAATTGAGTGACGAGATCAGCGATACACTCATTTAAACCTACAATATAGGGTTTAAATATTTCAAAAGGAGCAAGGGAACGTCTTGGCTCCCAATGTATAAAGAGTAGTCAAAAAATGCATCAGTGTCAATGACCCGGCCAAGAGGTCATTGACGCTTGGGAGTAATGAGCTGATGACCTTTGCACTCTAAACGCTGCAAACACTTAGGAGTCACGTGATAAATTTTTATCGTTTTTCATTTATTTAGAATCATTGGGTGCATACAATTTATTGTTTGTTATTTACGTTATCTTTTAACTTTTTTACAAAACCAGTTTATTTATGTATTGATTTCCGGCGGATATAGCATTGTTATGATATACCGATCAGCTCATAATTTTACACTAGTATTGTAAGACCCTATACTTACAGAATGTTACGTTAACCTTTTTTTTTATACCTTGCCTGCTCTCATCGGATTGTGAATGAAGGGTTTGGTTGGACGATTGTAAAGCTGTTACACGTATAGTGACATAGAGGGCTGTTATAGGGGGCGATGTGGTGTTCGTGTGCCGAGACGAGGGGCCGAACCGTACTTCGGTCAGCTGGAGACGCGACGGAATCCCAATCAAGCCAGGATACGTAGACAAGAATGGCCGTTTAGAAATCAACAAAGTCACGGTAAGATACTTTCTTAGTATTGAGTGTTCATCTTTATTGCACACAAAAACACATAACATAATTTTATATGGTACATGTACCTATAATACACTAAACAGTTGGAGTACAACCCTAGTCCGAATAATAGATACTTCTAGTTTACAGCTCTCTCGTCAGCCTTAAATAATCTTTTATTTATATCTTTAACATTATAATTGCAGTTAGCCGACAGCGGAGTGTACATATGCCAAGCGGATAACTATTTAGATAGACCTGGCTCTCGCATATCTGTTGAACTTATTGTGGATAACCGTAAGTGATAAATTTTCAATAACTTTTTTCACAATAGTCTCGAGTTCATATGTGTCAAGTATCTGACGTAAATTTTTCAGCACCCTCATTGTCGCTGGTCCCTGGAATGCCACAATGCAGCGGCTACGAAGCAACCTGCAGCAACGGACAATGCATAGCGAGATCCTCGATTTGCGATAAGAAAAGGGATTGCTCGGATGGTTCTGATGAAGACAACTGCAGTAAGTATTTTTTTACTGGTCGGTGTCAGTCAAACGACCAGACAGGCAGACCACCGCTAATAAAGCGGTAATAGTCACCCATAACATCTACGATTCATGCAGACTCAGAACCGCAGGTGCGTTGTTACTGTGAAAACTAAGATGAAATATCACATTACTGTAATTGCGTTATTCTTCAAATCGGAACACAACAACGCAATCATTGTTGCAAGGCCTATTTGTACCATTTGTTCCTCTAAGGCCAGATCCCTAAATGAACGGAAAAAATACATTCATGTACACAAATTTTACTAGAAGTGAGAACCCAAGCAACACGCAAGTGTTATCAACATCAATAAACCAACCCATAAAGAACTAATATTTCTTTTGTAGACGTATAAGAGCATTAAAAAAAGTTTTTATCTTTAAAATGAGACCTACCGGACCTCCATTATCACGGATTGCACAGTCGGCATCGTTACCACCTAATTTGAACCCCAGGGCGTGTTTAGCAATATTTGAACTAAACTTATCAGCATAGTTTGAAATAAGTTCAACAAATTGTACAACTATTTCGATAATCAGTTAACCACTGATTATCGAAATAAAGAAAAAGAATTAAATCGCAAACACGCAGTTCCTTTAACGAGAAAACAAGAACTTCGAACTGCGTTGAAGGCTGACATCGACGTATCAATTCTAAAATACCAAAAATTCAAGCATGTAAACTTCGTTTAACTATTGAAAAAGGAATCATTTCTTCATGATGTAAATATTAATATTAATTCACTTAAGTAAAAGCATTCATTAATATTTAAAGTTTATTGTTCCCGAGTGTAGTTCCATCCATTTAGTAATCTGTCCTTTTAGGAATCTGGCCTTATTTACTTTTAGGAACAAATGATTTGTGCCTCAATCAGGACAGCCGAAACATCAGGCTCGACAGAATTCTACTGAGTAATACTTGTACTATGTATTGCGTGGTTGGACTGCGTTACTGATATGAGCACACTTTGGAAAATCGCTCAGATAAATACCTTGAAACATCCAAAGTAAAAGACGTTTGAACGCACGACCATCAGATCCACAGAGAACAAAATAAGATAAGTAAATACAAATGCCATGTGAGGCACTAACTACCGATAACGCTTGTCGCCACCTCGCCCATTACAGGGCATAATAGCGCCTAACTCGACAGATACTACGGCCACACGATGTCTCTCGGGGCATCAGCATGACGACAAAGTTACGCACGTATAGCACTTTTATTGACTTATCTTATTTTGATTTCTGTGGTCAGATCAAGGACCAGAGACAAGTGCTAATATTCCATTCGCACCACAGGCTTCAACGGGCAATGCGAGCCGAACGAGTTCCAGTGCCGCAACGGCAAGTGTATCCTGAAGAGCTGGCGCTGCGACTCCGACAGCGACTGCGGGGACGGCAGCGACGAGGAGGGCTGCGGGCCGCCGCCGCCGGGCGCCACGTGCCGCCGCGAGGAGTTCCAGTGCGGGAACCGGCAGTGCGTGCCCAGGAGCTTCCACTGCGACAACCGAGCCGACTGCCTTGATGGCTCTGATGAGATCGGATGCGGTATGGCATGCCTCTTTTTTCATATTATACTATGGGTGTGCGGACACCAGGGAATGTGTACGTATAGACGATAATATTGTATGTTTGCGGGCGGGATTATCGATAAACATGTCAGTGTTATTGCCGGGTGTGGTGGTGTAAAACGTATTAATCAGTATAAGTTAAGTAATTTCGATGAATACTATTTAGAATATAACTCTCTTAGTAGCAACAAAAGAAGCGAAATACTCGTATTATTCACGAATGCAATCATCATCTCAGCCGTAGGGCTTCCACTAATGTTTTACCTTAATTTTCATTCTTAACATTACAACAGCGCCTGCGCCTAGCCGCCTAGCTAGCGCCTGTAGTTTACTTTAGCGCATATAACAGTTTTTACACTTTATTGTATATTAAAGGAGATCGTAAAAATACAGTTTAAAACAATATAGGTACAAGGGCGGCCTTATCGCTGAGAGCGATCTCTTTCAGGCAACCATTTACACGTAAACTGATCAAAGAATATTAACATTTTAGGCAATGTACAAAATACAATACTAACATAAACAATAGCAACTACTTAGATACATATCCAATAATATAAACAATACATAACAAATAACTTAATAATACAATAAATAACAATCTATTCCATATCTAGAGTCAGACGAAGGATGAGGTCCTTCGTCCTTTTTGTGAGTTTTTGTAAGTCTATGTTTGAGATCTGTGACTGATAGAATTCTTCTAAATGGCGACAATCCTAAATGATGTCCATAATGTCCAAACATCAGCTGCGGCATACGTGTCGAAGCCGCCGACGCCTTCCAACGTGGAGCTGAACCCCGGAGACAAGCTCACGCTGCAGTGCCAGGCGCTGGGCGTGCCGACACCGCTCATATCCTGGAGGCTTAACTGGGGTCACGTGCCGGCGAAGTGTACCGCCACAAGCATCGACGGCTTAGGCGTTCTCACCTGCCCTGACATGCAGGTATGACTGAAAATTTTACAAAGTACTTATGACGACATACAAACGACATACATTTTACCTCTGGTCATCATCACAGCCCGTAACAGTCCACTGCAGGACGTAGGGCCTCACCCACGAAAGGGGAAGTTATTGCCATAATCTTCACGCTTGGCAGGCGGGTTGGAGATCGCAGTGTTTAAATAATACAATGGAAAAAGCTGCTGCCCATTTTCCAGACTACGGAGACTCTTGATCTTTTGCCTCGAAAACATTAGTCGCCTTGTACGACACCCATGAGTGTAAGGGGTTGGTGCTATTCTACTCTGCCGGACACCACACGGACATATTACTTCTGGTACGCTCACTTATCTACTAATATAGACATGTGAACGCACACACGTCTCGAAACAGTAGTAAAAACGAGAACCGTTTTATCGATGCCTGCACTAGCTAAGAATAATATCAAGCTTACATTCCAGTAAAACTAAAATATTTTTTTGAAATATTGTAGAACGCCTCTATGGTGGTGACACGTGGCCTTGACTAGTGTATGCTAAATAAATGAACTAATTCCAATTTTATTTCAGCCTGAAGACAGTGGTGCATATTCGTGTGAAGCTATTTCCTCCTCGATGTCCGCGATTGCCGTTCCCGATGCATATGTTTTCGTAAACAGACAAGATATCTGCCCGCCAGGCTACTTTAACAGGTAACTTGCAGTATTACAGTTTGAAAGAAATTATTAACAATTTTAATGACTGCTATTCTTTTCAATTTAAAATTTTAATTATTACCTACATTTTTAATTGAGAGTATATTTCTCAATTGAACCAACCCTTGTAAGGCTTTCAGTCACAAAAATAATAATAGTTTGTGAAACTTGCGTATATTATAAGAGGGGGTGGGTATTAAAACATGAGTGTCTGTTTATCACACGAGGCGTAGGGTAGGGTTTTTATTACTTTTGTTGTTTTTGATTACAACAATAATTAATTGTTATACCTGCAGGCCGTGTTAATTACCCGACAAATATTGTTCTCAGCGAGGCGCGCTCGCAGTCGGAGTGCATACCGTGCTTCTGCTTCGGCGAGTCCAAGTCTTGCAAGAGTGCGGATTTGTTCACGTACAGCATCCCCACGGCGCTGGGGAAGGGCGACACGCGGCTGGTGGGCGTGAGCGCGGGCCGCGGCGGCACGCCCGAGCTCGCCGTCGCCGCGCCCACCGACTACCACTACCAGTCACTGAACAACGGCGCTACGGTACACAACCATTGACTACTTATTGTAGCTGTTATGCATGTCGATATGGACATGGGGATGGGATGCGGTGTGGTAAGCGGTTAATGAGCAACAACGGAGAGTATGAAGGCGGCGGCGAAGTACCGATGGTTGGATGCAGTGTGCAGAGAGTTGTGTGAGAGTGGTGAAAAACTAGAGTTAAGTGGAGTGGCTGTTATTATTGGCTGGTATAAAATAGCGCAAGGTGGATTAAAAAGAACAAGATATAAGTCATGAATCTATATTTTCTGTTTAGGTGACCAAGATTTATACCTACGACCAAAGATACCCATCGACAGTACATCCGTACTTGAGATTGCCAGAGGACTACAACAAAAACCAGTTGACATCATATGGCGGACGTATTAGTTATCGAGTTGCGGCTCATTCGCCGCGAAGCGGAGTTACCGACGACTTACCGACTATGATTATCAAGGTATGTTGAAAAAACAAACAAATGTAAGAGTTTGGGCACCTAGTAACCCTTAAAACGTCGTCCGTGAAATTATGACAACTTAATAGGAATTATGACAATGGGAAAATACAATTCCTAACACTTTATTGAACGCTAATTTACAATTGCTACCCTTATCGCTGACGTGATCTCTTCCTTAATTTATCGAGTCCTCTGTTTTGTGCAGGGTAAACATAGAACGCTGGTTTACCGTGGAAATAACGAATCTGAGGTGTCCGTCCGTCTCACGCCAGAGAATTGGCAGCGCGTCACAGCCAACGGTCTGGACTCAGCTAGCAGGGAGGATATCATGATGACGTAAGTGATTATTGAGAGAAACGAAAGTCTTATGATAACTTAATGATTTATTTTTCTCCATAGAAGTGATAAATTAACTGAATTTGTGGTAATGATTATTTATCAGATTGGACCATATCGAAGCAATTCTGTTGCGTGCCGACCACAACAATGCAGGCGTGCAAATCACCGACTTCTCTATGGAGTCTGCCCGGCTGATCAACTCCGGCCTCGGTGCCGCCAACCTTGTCGAGGAATGCACGTGCCCTCTAGGCTACGAAGGACTTTCATGCCAGGTATTATAACACATTTATCTCGTGCCAAAATAATTACTTGCGTGCATGCGAGACCGATAAACGTGATTAAGCAATGCCCGGTTCCAACTATAACGCTAGTCGAATTTCAACACCGCAACGAGCTTGCCACTCGACTTAAGTATGCTTCCTAATACCATTGGCGAAGCGAGGTTGAGCGAGGTCTATCGCTGGGAACCCTGGGACTGGTTGAGCAGTCTCAGGAGCCGATTGGCCCGTGACGATATATTATTATAATTAAAAATAACTACTTGGAAAATAAAATATAAAACTGCCATTAACTAGCATAGCTGCCCAATTCCACATGGCGTTTCGAGTAGCTTATTCTCGCGTAGTGTATGTCTGTGTTTGTTACTTTCAATAGTTTCCAGTGTATTCTACATGTAGTGTTTCTGATGTGCGTAACAGAAATGCGCGAATGGGTACGTTCGCGGGTCTGGGCCGTGGCTGGGCAGCTGCGTGCGCGAGGAGCCCCCGTGCCCGGCCGGCCAGTACCGCGGGCCCGGCGCCGACTCCAGCTGCAAGCCCTGCCCCTGCCCCATGACCAACGGCCCCAACCAGTTCGCCTCCTCGTGCTCCCTCAACTCCAGAGGAGACATCGTGTGCAACTGCTTCCCTGGGTAGCTTATGCAATCACTATTTATAATGTTACCAATTATTGTCCTACGGTTCATCTACCGACTTTGGTGCACCAAATGGAGCATTTCAAATTGGATTTTACTTCAAGAACAGTGACCTGTAATTTTATAGTATATCACCTTCATAGAACCGTTAATTAAGAGTTGTGTTCCTGCACAGTTACGGAGGTCTTCGTTGCGACGTGTGCGAAAAAGGCTACATCGGCAACCCGCTGCTGCCGGGCAACTCTTGTCGCTACCAGCCGCCGACCCAATGCAACCGGGAGGGCACCCTGCGCACCCTCCCTCCAGACGAATGCCAGTGCAAGGACCAGGTGCAGGGCAGATACTGCGACCAGTGCAAGCCCGGGTCTTTCTTCTTGTCCCAGGATTTCAGGTACGTAAGACTACTTATTGAGCATACTCCTCCCCATAATTAGGTCATGTATAAGGAAATCGTTCAATTGATTCCTTTTTTTAATTCAATTTCTCGTTTGTAATAAGTATCCACATCATATTTCTAAAATTATTATTAACTTTACGCCAACTTTATCGTCTATTGGATTTGTGGTGTCGCAAAAACTATAATAAGGTTGCCTGAAATAAATCGGTTTAAGCGATAAGGCCGTTGTATTCTTTTAAACGTGCAGTAAAGCGTTTTTTATTTATTAATTCTTCCAACCCCATTTCAGACATGGCTGTGCACTTTGCTTCTGTTCCGGAGTATCCCAAGAATGCAGTAGTAGCACCCTCCGGCGGAAGACCACGTCGGTTCAGTTCAACACGCCACAGATAGTCGGGACGGTGCGGCTGTTCGGCAGCTCTTCCTCCGGCTTGTACAAGGCGCCGGAGGAAACGCGCCAGGACCCGGTCCTGTATAGAGGCGACGCGACCATGCAAAACTTTGCACCAGCGATATCCACTATCTACTATTGGAGTTTGCCTGCTAAGTAAGAAATAATTTTATATGTTTAGTATTTTAATTTTTAAATTGCTTTGCTATCTTCACGCCCCGGTGACACGGTATCGGGTCGCGAGAATAATACATTTTGTTTTCTGTTGTGTTGGTATATTTAACTATAGAATCATATTTCTTTGAAACAATGAACAATCGATCGATAACAATCATGAACGCAACTGTACGCCAGAAGTTCGCGGGGCGTCGTATCGGTGCGTATAGCTACCCCGCGCCCTGTGCCACTCCCACGTTACCTTATTTTTTAACTTCTACGCATTAACGGTCACCGCTCGACTTTCGTATCGCAACCTGTAATAAACAGTGTGCAAATGGCATGACAGTGTTGTCACAATTTACTCAATAAAGCTGAATCACAGTTTTAGTGTTCATCATCATCATCTTGGCGTTATGTCCCGGTTGCGCCCCCGCGCGGCACGCGAGGGCCCAGGGTCCGCCTTCCTGCTACTCTTGGCCCACCTCGCTCGGTCTTCGGCATCCTTAGTGGTGATCACAGTTTTAGTGTTGATTCACATTTATTTTACAGCTTTGCTGGAGACAAAGTGACGTCATACGGTGGTTTCCTGCGTTACCAATTGGGTATGTGGGGCACTCGAGATGTAAACAACAATGCAGCGGACGTTCAACTAATCAGTGTAAGTGTGCTTTAATAGTAGTTTATGCAACTCGCGTAAAGGTAAAGGGGGGTATTAAAACATGAGTGTATGTTTATCACACAAAGCGCAGCCGAGTGTAAGAATAGTTTGACACGAGTGTTCTAATCCCCAATTATATACAGTACTTACACTATTTTATCTGTCCTTAAATTATAAAGTTAAAATCATACCTAAACTTTTATGGAAGTAAGCTGTGTCATTTCTGTTGCCGCCTCGAGGAATCAAGCGGCGTGAAATTAACTTTACTACGTTCAAATTTATCTATTTATTATCTTCAAACAAGAAAAAACATCAACAAACACAAATAGCAACAATTAGAAAAAATATTCTGCTTACCGAGAATATATTTCCATACAGCGCAGTTTACTTACCCTTCATCCACAGATAATGGCATAGCTGGCTATTTAGCCAAATAATCGCGCCCGAACAGGAATAAATAAATAAAAAAGTTATTTTATGATAAAGCTGTAATGAAAATAGTATGGAAAATAATGGAAAGCGGTAAATGTTGCCCTTATCCATATTATATACGATTCATTATTTGTTGATTATCGCAGGTGCGTTGTCACTGTGACGACTAAGATGAATTAACTGAAGCCTTTAATTGCGCTAGCTACCTTAACCTTCAAACCGAAACACAACAATACAAGCATTGTTGTTTGGTGGCAGAAATATATGGCGGTAGGACTCACCCAGGCGGACTCCTCAGGATTGACAAAGCCCTACCACCTGATATTGGTTTTTTAAACATTGCTGGAAACTTCGATTCTCGAACACACTCACAACCCATATTCCATAGAGATAGTCATAGCGCATTTATTTCTGTCTGCAGGAAAATCGGCTGACATTCCTTTACTTCGGCAACTTTGCACCATCCAGTGACGGCACTTTGAACGCTACTGTGCAATTCTTAGAGAAGGGATGGCAAAGGTAAATAAATATCTTTATTCAACGGTACGATAACCACATTGAATATTTATTTGGTGTCATGTAACAATTTTGTTCTTATAGAACGAGTCACTTTAGGAGGCAGTTTTAGAGAACTTTCTGTCCCTGTGTTTTAGAGGCTTGTTATTTTCCCGAGCTTCCTAAAACGGTTCGTTCATCCCGAAAAATGTATCACAGCAACAATTTTATTTTATCGAAAATCGTCTCTCGACACTCGATCGACCCACAGGACCGACGGCAAAGAGGTACCGCGCGAGCAGTTCCTGCTGGCGCTGGCCGACGTGAAGCGGATCCTGATCAAGGCGTCGTTCTCGGCCGAGACGCTGGCGACGCTGACCAGCGCCAGCATCGACACCGCGGAGCGCGGCGGCGGCGGCCCGCCCGCGCTGCACGTGGAGCAGTGCGTGTGCCCCGAGGGCTACGAGGGCACGTCGTGCGAGGACTGCGCGCCCGGATACACCAGGTGAACTGACACCACGTCATGCCGCTTTTCAGCTTTTCACATCGCCAGCCGAGGTGCACAGATCCTATTCAGTGTCCATGTGTTCATATGACATCGGTTTATATTGTTTTTAGAATACGATACCGAGAGTTGTACCAGTAGGTTGTGATTGTTGTGTGATGTTCTGTACGAGTGAACGGCTACTGAAGAGCCCATTTACTATGGAGAAAATCACCACCCGCTTTCCGCCATTTTGAAAAAATATAGATTTTGCTGCCACTCATAAAACTTATGCCAATCGATAGGAAACTTTAATATCCATCGATCACTTAAAGTTCAAAAATGACGAACACAGTATATCTTGCGACATATCGCAAGTCGAAGATGTACATTAACTACCGACACATGGGGAACAAACACCCCCTACTTATTCTACTCAAATAGCTTCTAACTACTGAACCGATTTCGATTAAATAAAGCTAGGAATAATTTCAATTAAAATACCTTTAAAGATTTGATATTTTATTTAAGAAAAACACATTTATGTTGCAAATGAAACGTTTTTATTAAAATAAATCAGAAAACTTCTAAAAACGTCTAAAAGTCAGTCATTGCGCTCTTAGAACAATCACACTATAATTACTAGTGTTTGGCACTTGTACTTCGTATTTAACCATGGCTCATTTCATAAAATAAAATACATACATTTATTACATACTAATTCTATTGAGGTAAGCAGAGACAATCGAGTACCACAAACTCTTCCTGGCATACCTCTTTGCATTCATACATATTCTCATACATTTACGCCAGTAGAGAGATCCTTTTGGAGAAGATCATTTATTTAATCAGTATATGGCCTTCTTGGGCGCCCTCTATCGACCCTTTTATTCACATTCGCACGATACATATACCTTTCGTAAATCGCCTTTCATCCATCGTCTCCACGTGTCCAAATATCTTAGCATACTTATTTCAGTCCTAGTCACCAAATCCCCCTTCAGCTCCCAATAAACTCTTATTACACTATGCCTCATTCTATTACGTAGGGTGACCCCATACATACTCCGTTATTCCTTCCTGACATTCTCCTTTCAATATTTCCATTCGCAATTTCAATCCCTTGTTATCATCATTATCATCATCATAATCAACATATTGGCGTTATGTCCCGGTTGCGCCCCCACGCGAGGCCCAGCGAGGGCCCCCGGGCGAGGGCCCAGGGTTCGTCTAATTCCAATCTTATCATCATACTTCGCAAAAACGCAGTCTTTCACTTGTTCCACTCTCTCGTCGTCTATCTTTATACTGCACCGGGTAACATCCTCCTCTCTTACATTAATGTTCTTACCCTTCTCTTTAAACGCCTCATTCTCTAAATACAACAACAAGTAAAACTTGATCATGAATTAAATCACTTTTTGACAACACAAAGTGTTAAATATTTAAAACTTGATCGCCAGTGTAAAGGAGACACTTGACACGCAACTCACACACGCACTCAACGCACTCATCCATATAAAGATTGAATAATCATGGAGACGCATCACATCCCTGTCTTACACCTCTGAAGATATTAAACCAATAATTAAAACAATAATAATTGACGAAACATACAAATTCTTATTTTTATCTTTGCATGAATTAATTTGTATACCTATTCATACTACTTCCTACTAGATACCTATTTCTCTTCTGACTTGTCATTCAAGCAGCACATTATTAAAATTTCTTGGCCATATGGTATTGATATTTATCTTCATTTCGATACAATTTATTTTAGATTGCTTGGGGAGCAATTATGATTACATTATGGCAAGGATTAGATTGGTCTTCCACAAGGGACAAGTTATTGTGAACGACCTTTAAATATCTATTCGATCTTTTAAATACTCTACTCAAAATTCTAAATAAATATAGTAGCAACCCTAATGAGTCGGCAAGTTTACGTCACAATTTTCGAGGACGACGGGAGTGGACCTTCTGTTAGTTTTTTGTTTTATATTATGGTTAAGTAGTGGTAAGGTAGAGTAGGGCAAGGTAGTGGTAGAGTAGGATACCACGCGAACTAAGTAGCGCTGAGCCCTCTAGTATAATTTTTTTTAACAATGTCTATTCTTCTTATCGAGTCGATGACTAAACTCTGACTTACACTTTATTCGCCCAGTATTCGGGGACGCAATGTCTATTTATTCGCAACCATTTCTAGACACAAAATCTCTGTATTTCAAACGATTTTTCGTTTGATATAAAGAGATTTTACTCGAATGCGTAATAAGTAAACAAAATTGCACTCGTATGTAAACCAAACGTCGGTTCGGTTATATTTCAATGGCCCCGAACGAACAAGTGTTTTGAAAAAGAAATAAAGTAGGTAGATACGTTGTAATTCATTCGCCACCTCCACCACCTTATAGTTCCAGCTTATACATCTAGATTATTGTTGTACAAATAATAGATAAGGTCACCCGATGTACCTACGCCCAGGCGTATGACATGACGGTATACTAAGGGACACCCTGACAATAACTATAGTGATTGGCATAATATCAGTATATAGTGATTGGCACCCATTTTAGTATAATGATTGACTGTGCCAAGAATTTGTTGCCAAGTTCTTTAAATGTATTTTAAAACTATTATTCTTTAGATTCTACTTTTGACTTTTGAAAAAGAAATTTAAAAAATAACGATTTTCAATCATTGGCATAGGCTCCAATGAATTAAACTTTATTACAAGAAAAAAATCAGTCATTGGCACCCAATTAATTACAGTTGATTTAATTAAATACAATAAAACCTAATTAAAATGATTGTTTATTTGTAAAGCCAAACGTAGAAAGTAATGCTTTACATGACATTCAACCCAAAAATTAAATAAGGTACTTTTTAACATATCTGGTCCTTGTTGAATCCGTAACAAAATCCATAAAACGCGCGCAATCTCCGAACGCCCCGAGTTTATTTTCTTTGCTGTGTCGTTTGTTATGTGTGTTCGAAAATTACCAAGTTATTATTATGTTATTACCAAGATTATGATGTTGCCAAAATATATTTGAAAACATATATCAATTTGCTTTAATTGGTACACAAATTCTTAATATTTGTACCTAATGTAAGTTACATGTGCCAATCACTAGTGTGGTATCAACAATTGTATATGTTACCTCAGAAACTCAGAAAAAGTGTCATTGGTACATGGCCGTAGTAGGATTCGAACACGGTACCTCTCACTTACGAAACGAATATCGTAACTACTAGGGCACCGACGCTCCTATTCAAACATTTTCTCATGTAAGTGACTTTTTCTGTCTTAAATGAGAATAAAATATCTTTAAACCGATATATGTATTATGTCTGTGTAGAATATTTTAAGAACATTAGCCACTTGCTGGCATGGCGCGAATGCTTTCGCCTCTTCCAAAGCAGCAATAATTCGTCAGTAGACCATACTTGGCATAGTGCGCGTGGCGCGCTGCTGTTATTGATTAAACAACATGTTTTATTATGCTAACCTTTTTCTTCTCGCCAGTTGTTGACAAAGGGTTATTTAAATAATATCGGACCTTTGAAATCATGATCTCCATTAGGAATTTGCCCCATAATTGAGTGAACAAGTCCACTTCACGTGTTCTCAAATTTTTCGATCAGCCTCTTATTGAAAACAATTGCTTTAACGTTCACAGGAGTTCGAGAGGTCTTTATTTGGAACACTGCAAACCCTGCAAATGTAACGATCATTCTGACATGTGCCACCCGGAAACCGGCGAGTGTTATGTGAGTGCAGACAATTTGTTGTTATTATTTCTGTACTTAATATAACTTCAGTAAAATAAAATATACCCATGTATAAAAAAATCATTTTTCAGAATTGTAGAGATAACACAGCTGGGGAAAACTGTGAACTATGTGCTCCAGGTTACGAAATAGATTCCAATGGACGCTGTGTATTTACCGAAGGGACAGGTCCGACGCCAGGCCAAGGAGAGATCACCGATTGCCGGTTGGGTTTCATCAACTTTTCTGACAATAATTTTTTTACCATTTATTTAATGTTTTATTTAAAACTACAACCTATTTCCCCAGATCGAGATGCGACAGTGCAGGGTCAGTCGGAAACTGTGACGCTAACGGTGTTTGTATTTGCAAACAAAATGTGGAGGGCCGCTACTGCGACCGCTGCCGGGCCGGCACCTTCGGCCCCAGTGTTAATTACGAAGTCGGGTGCTTGCCCTGCTACTGCTCTGGAGTTACCGACACTTGCGCTCAGGTAACTAACATTCTAAGAAATATACACACTTAACACGTTTGCGAAATATGTTCTATAAACAGAGAATCGAAAATCTGTTATGAACACTTCGGACTAGATAGGGTTTCCGTTTGAGTTCTTACAATATCAATATTTTTTATAGGCTGGGCAGTATTGGAGAACACAGTTGCCTGCTCCGGTGATCGGCGATGACTACGGCGGCTATGTCATAACAGACCTCAATGCCGAAGACATCTTTGACGACCGATTTGTGCCTGCTCCGGATCAGAGCGACCTTACATACAATTTCAATTTCCCTCCGAATAAAGAACTGTTCTGGTCCCTTCCTCAGCTAACAGGTACAAATTGTTATGCTTTCCTATTGGGTTAAATTATTGTACGCCTTAAAAACAACCAATAAATGAATCAATTAATTGTTATTTTCAGGAAACAGAGTGACGTCGTACGGTGGTTCACTCACTTTCAAACAAAGATTCGATTCTAGTTACGACGAAGTGTCCACCCCAGGCACAGACGTGGTACTCGTAGGTGAAAGCAACTCTGTGTACTGGACAAATCCAAACCCGATGCGCTCCAGGAACCAAGTGGTAAACGCCTTTACAATTTTACTAGTGTAGTATAAATTCAATAAAAACCGCTTGTGGTGTGCCTTGATTAGTATTTTGACATAATCTTTACTATGCTCCACCACTCCAATCAAGTAAAAAATGTACAACAAATATGCTGCTGCCCATTTTCTGTCGTTGTTTTCAATGTCAATATGCCCATTATGTTTCAAGACCTAATCAATACCCTCCCTCTTCAACAGACTTATAGAGTTCCGCTGTCTGAAACTAATTGGTTCAACCTAAACACTCGTACTCCGGCAAGCAGGCGAGAATATATGGATGTACTTAAGGATATCAAGAGAATACTTGTAAGGGCTACATTGGCTCAGAGTCTACTTTCGACATCTATCGCTGACGTGGAAATGGATATCGCAACAGAAAGGCGAGATCTTAATACCCAAATAGCTGAAGGTGTAGAGGTAAGCTATTATGTCACTGTTAATACCCTATGAAGCTTGTAGTAGCGTTGTGCCAAGCTTGATACCGATAAGATTCGAGAAATAATCTTCCGTATTCGTATACCTTATATGACATTTGGAGTTCAGACTGTTACTAAATGATTTTACCCTTTAGGTATGCAGGTGTCCCAACGGCTACAGTGGAACGAGTTGTGAGAGTTGCGAACACGGTTACTACAAGGACCAACTTGGCCGCTGCACACAGTGCAACTGCAACGGAAATGATTGCCAGCTCGGACCTTATGACGAGGTCATATGCCACTGCCCAGCTTCGGCTACTGGGCACGATTGCTCTATCGTTGGTTTGTAACATTTTATTGTTTAATCGGTTGAAGCGCCAAGAATCTTATAACAATACAAAAATTATTGCCAATGTTTAGTACATTCACGTCTGTAGCTCAACGTGTTAATAAATGTTATATACCTATTGCGTATATTAAATGACAAACTGGAAATGGTACTGTGACTTCAGAACTTATATTTTCATGTCTCATGACATTAGCCACCTGGATGGTATGGACTTGGTATAACTTCTCGACACTATCGCTACCGAAATTACACAGAATGTACCACATAATTGACTCATGTCATCCATGATATGACATACAGAATATAAATAGGCTCTGTCCGATCCGTTAAGGTATTGTTAGGTATCGGTATAACCTACCTATATGAAGTCTTTGTTTAAAAAAAGTTATAAAAATACATCGGAATTGATTTATTTTAAATGAATATATTTTTTTTAATTGGACAGCGTTTTTCGTTACAATCTGTATTTATATTAGAAAAAATATTTGCAATTTTATAATTAGCAGCCTTACAGCAGTTATAACATGGAAGTGATGTTACAACTAATAAATTTAACGGCTAATCATAAATAATGATCCACTTACCGAATATGAGTGATGAAATAAAGATTGTTTGTTATTACGCATATCAATTGGTTAGCATAAACTTTAAATTTATTGTTTACTTTAAATCTAATAGTAGTTGTAGGGTTTAATATGCATTGTTAAAGTTAACGAGCTTTGTGGACCACTCGATAGGGCTGGCAATGGAACTCCACCCCATTGTCGAAGACGGCGACCCGAGCTCCTTGTATCGCAACGTCACACTCACCTGCAAGTACCGAGCGCCGGAGCCATTAACCATACAATTCTATTTCGAGGGCCACGCAGTGTTTCCTCCAAAATATTTTAATGAGTCTATACTTCTTAATGATGGCTGGCACGGCACTCACACTTGGCAAACGGTGTGGGATACCCGAAGCAGAGGAGACATTTACGAGTGTCACACGCTCACAGAAAGGGGCTCTACCCTGGGGGTTCTGACCGCCAACGTTCCTGGACCAGGTAGAGCTGCTGAAAGAACCTATTTCATGTGTATCGTATGTCGGCTCTATGTGGATAGTTCCTTCATTGTCTCCTGATTCTTGAGAACCTTATACATTGTGTATGTTTAATTCTTTCATGGTCTCCGGAAACCCTGCAGCTCACACGTTTAATGTTATGTGAAATAATCTGTATGAATGTACAATCAGCCTTGCGTTGTGGTTTGCTGGATCTGTTTCCTTCAGTCGAATAATGTCGGCTCGATTATATTCGTTAAAAGCAATACATTCGTTGCGCAGCTGTAATGATTGAATGTTGCATTTCATTGATGTTGTTTGTTATGTTCAGAAAATAATTCGATCGTTATGTATAGTTTGATTCTACATTCTAGTCATACTGTTGTTAGCTTCTAATATTATTTCGTTTAAGGGTATCATCATTACTAATCATTGTTACAATTTAATATAAGATCATTATACAAAACAAATGTATGACCTAATATTCAATCGTAACAATAAATAAATATGTTACGATTTGTTTTAACCATCACAAACGTAATATACAATTAGACATTCATGTCGTATACGTGAATTTTTTTGATTTCATATCCTACCTATATGGTTGAGTGAGAATAATATAAAATTCAATACTCTAAGTCGTAACATATTACCAGTAACCCCTGTATATTTGAGATCTATTTATAAATTGTTCCACTATTAGACTATTTATTATTGCGTCGTAGAAATACACTTTTCTTTTTATTTCAGTCAATGATACTACGACTCGACTGCCACCGCCGGATTCGACAATCAATGTGAAAATTACAAACCCTGTGTTAAGGATTCAAGAAGTGGGTACCAGCGTTAATTTCAGTTGCCAGGTTCAAAGCCGAATGAGTTATCAACCATCAATTTCATGGAGTAAGATAGATGGATACATGCCCAGAGGCAGGACAATCGATAACAGAAGAGGATTACTCATTATTACCAACTTGCAACCAGAGGACAGTGGCATATATCTGTGTGAAGGTGACGACGGGTACTCAACGGATCAGGCGAAAGTGTCCCTCGTCGTAGATGGTAAGTGCAGAGTGGTAAATGCGATAGGATGTAATTAATATTATTTCATACAATTTTCTATGTTATGTTGTCTTTACGCTGACTTTACGGAACAGTTATACCGGATTGGAAATTCTATGCCAAAGGTAATCTGTTATGCTCATATCATCCTTATTCATATATTAACTAAAACTTGTTTTTATAATATATTGCCGACAAAACAGTGTTTTAATACTGCCGTTCATGGTCACTGAGTTAATAACTTTAAGGGAAACTTAGATGTTGAGAGCTGGAATTTGTGAAATTACTATTTTACTTTGCTATTTTAGGCTCTCCCATGACTATGCCCATTGTCAGTATCGAGCCACCAGTGAATGATTATTACGAAGGTGATAGGATTGAGCTTCGCTGCGTCACCAGCGGCAACCCGACTCCTACGATTTCATGGCAACGCGCTGATGGTAGCGCACCTTCCTTATCGGTAGAGTTCCATGACGAATTAATGATTATCCACAACGCTCAGGAACAGGACTCAGGAGAATACAGGTTCGATGCACAATTTGCTTAGTACATACACATGTAAAGTTCAAAGCTGCGATTATTATTATTAGTAATAATACATACATACATATCATACCATGTTCCATGTTGTGTGTGTGGATGTTGTTCTTATCATTGTTGATATTGTTACGACTTGTTTGATATAATTGTAGTTATTGTCAAATAAAATCTATGTCTATGTCTAATATGAAATTTCTACAGATGTGTGGCGTCTAACAATTATGGTCGTACGGATCGTACAGTGAAGGTGTCAGTGCGGTCTAAATACCCTCCAGGACCAGGACTCAAGGTGAACCCATCCTCGGTAAACGTAAACGAAGGCCAGAACACGCGCGTTGTATGCACGGGCTCTCCCAACGAACCTCCGGGCTCTATTGAGTGGGTTAGGTGAGTACAAAACCATTTTCTTTGTTTTTGAAATTTTGTAAAAGTACAAGGTACGCAAAAAAATTACTCTGTGGACTTTTATAGTAACTTATAGTACCTTAATTCTTAATTTTGTTTTTGGGATATGTTAACGTCTTGCAACGAACGGCGATTGCAAAGAAATCGTGTAAACTTGTATTTCTTGTTGGCGTATCTGTCTCGTGTCGGAGTAAATTTGCGATTACTAGTAATCCGTAAATCCGCGCGTGTAGGCTCGCAGAACAACTCAGTCGATGTATCTATGTGTGTGTTGTCTGAGGAGAGACACCGCAGCTTGAATTTCAACAATTCTATTATCGTAGTTAATTAGGTAACCTTTTTTAATCTTGTTCCGTTTTTAGTCGCACTTTTCTGTTTCAGGCAAGACGGTACAAGGTTTTACCCGAATGTTCATTCGAGTAACGGCGTGCTGTACATAGAGAGCGCAGTGCCGGAGAATCAAGGGGTATATGTGTGCCAGTCACCGCGCGCTGACCCGGTGCCAGCAACGGTGTGGGTGCAGCCCCTCGGGCCACCGTCGGAGCCCTCGGCCGTCGCTCTGTCTACGCCCACACTCGTCGTCCCCACCGGAGGCATTGGCTCTGTGGACTGCATTCCCTCAGGATACCCTCAGCCGCTCATCACATGGACTAAGGTAAACTAAATTGAACCACACTACTCATGATACTACCGAAAATTAAAGATACATTTATGTCCTTAGAGTTTTAACTTTGTGATTGTGAACTGTATTTTTATTTCTGTAGCTCGATGGCAATTTCGGCCCAGGAGTCAGCCAGCGCGACAATATGCTGATAATAAATAACGCTCAACAATCAGACGAGGGCTACTACCAATGCGAAGGCAAGGTTCAGAACCAGCTGGTTGCGGTGGAGTACCTCACCTTAACTATTGAGAGTAAGTTATCTGTATCGCTTGTTTTCGTACAGTGCACCATCTGTGGTAGATCTAGACTCGATCGAATTATATTTTCTAGGAGCCTATATTATACCAACGTGTAAATTGCAATGCTAAGCGCTATATTTTAGTTAACGCAACGATTTGAGTACCTACGTTGATTAAGTTATAAAAGTTTGCTTGACTATTATAATTGTTATGCTAGGTCGAGAGGTACCACGAGTTGAAATAATTCCAAATGGTGAACAAGCAGTAAATCTCGGAGGTAGTTACCAGTTGAACTGTCAAGTATCTGGCATTCCTACTCCAGTCGTAACATGGAGCAGGAATGGAGGACGAGAGCTGTCTAAGCATGTCTCTATTATTAATCCAGGAAACGTGTTAAGGTCAGTGAAAATAATTTAACAATGAATATTGATTGCAATAAAATAATTGTTGAAGATATTCCCAACATATATACATATATTTTACTAAACTTAGGCGACTCCTAAGTTGGCGCCGTAAGAAGATATTCCTTAGCATTTAGGAGTCACAAAATCGGCGTCATAAAGATAAGAATGACTTAAGGAGTTTAGTTTTTATTTATGTTTTGCGTTGGTTCAATGCTTGTTAGAAATATTTTAAATCGACTTCGGTGTCGCCTAAGGTTTAGTACAATCGGGCAATAGTCTGTAATCAAATATATCTGCCGGTCTAGCCATCTTTGACAGCTCCGCTTGCGTGATGCATGTATGGTAGAAAAATTACAGGTCGAAGTTCGACTATTAAGACCGGTTTTTGGGAACACCCTAAATATTCAATTGAAGAAATTTTTGTGCAAATTAAGGTCTCCCGGTCGAGAAAAGCGCAGTAACTGTCAATAAGTTCTTTAATTAACATTAAAATATAATTTTAAAAATAAGTGTCTTATAAAGCTGGTTATTTACCCGATTAGGTACCCGGCGCTATGACCTGGCGCCGGTTCCTTGAAAAAGTACCGGATCCGCCGGGTACCGAATCTAAACCGGGTACCCGGTACATGGCTTATTATTATAAAACTGATTTCGTCTGCGTAAAATTTGGTTACTACGTTTCGGAACTTTATGTAAAAGAATTTTTAAAATCGGAAAAGTATTTTTTAGTTTATCCATTACAAACAAACAAATCTTTTCTCTTTATTACATGGAAGTGCTAAGTCGGGCATAATATTAGTATAGTAATATTAATAAGTGCCTAGGCGCAATACAAGCAGCATCTGGCTGACGCCGCCATGCCTGGTCTCGCGTGTTCACATTACCTTGCACTCCAGGTTCACGGAGATAGAGGTAAACGACGAAGGCGAGTACACTTGCACCGCGACCAATGTTGCCGGTAGCCAGAGTGCGACTACAGTGCTCAAGGTGCGTGCGCAACCCGAGGTCAGCATCTCACCGGACTCCTACAATACGGTGCTGCTCGGTGCTTCCGTCGACGTCGAGTGCCGGGCTACGGGGATACCGGAGCCCTTCGTTTTGATCAGGAGTGAGTGTGCATTTCCTATGTTTGTTAATTGTCACCATTTCAAATTATAGTTTTGACTCTATGGTGCTTTTGAAGCTACATAGTGTGTTTCAATAGAAAAAGACAAAAGTACAGTCAAGTCAGAATGAGAAAAACAAGACAAAAGTACAGTCAAGTCAGATGTTTTATCAGTTTTGACAAAACTTCTCGTGTAGCCAAAATATTGGGGCAGTCAGTGAATGTGGCGTAGAGCCGAATAAACGTACCGCCAAAAGGGAAATCGCTAAAGGAAAGCCACTTACGCTGTAATTATTATCGTTGTCGTGTTGTCTACCGTGATCCTTTCTATAGAGAGGGTTAATATAACGGCAACGGCAGTCGCTCAGTCGCTCAGTCGCTCAGTCGCTCGGTGGCTCGTCCGTAACGTCTGTCCGTTGCGGTGTTGCAGGGCGCGACGGCGCGGAGGTGGTGGCGGCCGCGCCGCGCGTGGCCGTGCTGCGCCTGCGCGCGGCCAGCGAGCGCGACCAGGGCGAGTACATGTGCGTCGCCTCCTCGCCGGCCGGCACCGTGGAGGAGCCGTTCGCCATTCAGATCAACAACGACAACATATACGAAGGTACACTACACAACAAACACAACACACCGACACACATTTACGACGACCTCAGTGATTCAGTGGTTAATAACATAAATGCCACGCAAGAGATCCCGGGTTCGATTCCCAGCCGAGCAGAAATTGATATGAGTTTTAATTTCTGGTACGGATCATGATATGTATAAGAGGTATGTATTTAACAATATAAGTTGTTTATCAGTCGTCTAGTACAAGCTTTGCTTTCTTTGGCGCTAGATGGCGCTGCATGAATTTCCCAAGCATATTTAATTTATATAATATTTGGATTTCATAATTTTGGGTGGTTCTAATTGTTCATTTTTATTTAGGGAGCGGAATGGAACCAGTACCCGACACGAGCGAACCAGTCATTATCTACGAAGGAAAATCTCGAACAATAGAGTAAGTTAAATCAATTATTTAAATGAATATTATTATATAAAGTAGTATATATTTTCATGGTGCTCATTTCTTTCATTGCTAAGTGTCTTGTTGTTTTTATCGACTAATTTTATCTCACAGATGCAACGCGACAGGTGGAAGATACGTGAACTGGAGAAGATCGGATGGGTCTCCATTCGACTACAACGTCTTCACGAGGGGCTCGTCTCTGATATTCGTTAACGTAAATATACCAAAATTACAACATAGATTAGCACAGACAAAGTATGCATTGGTTGAATTTCGTATATATGAAGGTAAAAAGCGATATACTAGAATGAATTATAGAGGCGTGGTTATCAAACACAAATAGTTTCGGCTTGTGAGTGAACGTCTAGACAACAGGAGAATATTTATGTATGATACGCCTAAATGACCATTGACTGGCAGGGGATCTAAGCGTGAGAGTTTGTGGTTCGCAAGGGGCTACGAAAGCGCTTTCTTCGTCATCGTATCCAAATCCACAGATGACTTACAGACTGTCCTCCCTAATTTTCCCAGGACTTCTTCAAGATCTTTGGAATATTGAATTACCTAGGTTCTCTCGGTCATACTAAGATTACATGCACACAGTGGTCAACAGTAGAAGAGAGCGCATAAGGTTATGTAATGATGTCAGGGAAAGCTATCCGCCCATCGCGAATATCGTTGGAATGGCGGCGAGCTTGCCACCAGGTGAGATGACGGTCAAATGCCTGACTAGTCAATTAGTAAAAAAAAAAGAAAGAGTTTGAGGCTGAATATGAAAAGCATTTATTATAACGCCACAGAAATAATTGGCCTAACAGTTAGAAAACAAGTTTTTTTATGTCAGGAGAGGTGACAGCACCGCTTCCCGACCCACGTGACGACATTCATATAATAGAGAAATATGCCTGTCTGGTTAAGAATGGACTAGATGACAGTCAGAAGAAGTTGGCTTCTCTTGCCTACTCTCTATCCATAAAGCATGCATCGATACCTTACCTGGGCGGAAGCCTTGGAACCGGATGGATTAGTGTTGAAAGAAAGATTTTACAGAGGAACAGTAGTCAATATTGAGCCAGGAGATATGGATTACGTGCCCGACAGGGGATTTGAAATTATCCATATCAAAAAGAAAGTTCAAAGTTTGAGTTAAGCTCTTAATGAGTTTCCATCCGATCATGGAAAATAGATCTTCATTTGGGATGTTCGAGGGGATGTCCGTGAAGTTACTCTCTTTGATTATTTCCGATGAGCTCGTTCGCGAGCGGTGCGGGTCAGATAAAAGTGTGGCTACCTAAAGTTTTCGTAGGTATTACAGCCAATGAAACTCGTGTTCTATAATAATAGAACGAATGCGTATTTAGCCACAGAGTGCGTATTGGTAAATGAAAGTAGAGAATTGCGTTCTGAAAGTAACGTCTTGTTATCGTTCTTCACGCCTTGGAGTTTCAGCGCAAATTGTGAACATATTATAGAACACGAGTTTCATTGACTGTAACACGAAAACTTTAGGTAGCCTTCAGGGGACATTTTTGCCACCAGGCGACGAACAGACAGTCCGGCGACTACGAGTGCGTAGCGAGCGACTCGTACGGCGTGGCGGAGCGCGCGGCTCTGGTGCGTGTGAGGGTGATGGACGCGCCTCGCATCACTCTGGTGCCCAAGTCGCAGACGGTGCGCCCTGGCGAGTCGCCCACAGTGCGCTGCGAGGTGCAGGGCGAAGGCGTACTCAGCATCACTTGGCGGCCGCTCGGGAAACCGTTCTCGGAGTAAGTTACAGGCCGAGGCTACATTGTATTTTCTTATTCAGATTTGTTTGCATATAATTCGCATGCAATCGTTTCTGCAACCAATTAATTTCAGTTGTGTTTTCAAAGGTCTTATATGCTGGCCTTGTACATTGGTATGGGAATATGTAGGTTACTAAAAAAAATATGGTCTATATAGAGCATATTTACTTTTTTTATTCTACTCAGTGACAAACGAGCAGGCAGCCCACCTTATGGTAAGCGGTAACTGTCGCCCATAACATACAACCAAAATGCAGGCGTTGTCACTGTGAGGACTAACATGAAATGCCTCAAGCCCGTAATTGGCTACCTTATCCTCCAATCCGGAACACAACAATACAAGCATGGTTGCTTGGCGACAGAAATAGATAAGGCGGTGGTACACACCCAGGCGGACACCTCGGGCTTGACAGTTCAATCGCCTGATCATACTACTGACTACTATTGCAAAATGATTATTTTCATTATTTTGTTTATGTAATAAACTCCAAGGTTCCTTTTCTATTTTTCAGCCGTATCAGGGCCGATGGCCCAGACCTAATCTTTAACAACATCGAAGTAGAAGATGCTGGCCAATATGAATGCTTCGCTATGACTAGGTTTGCTAATGCGTCTGCGTCTGCGGAAGTCTTCGTTGGTGGTATGTTAACTTTTAATTTAAAATTATAGTTATAATTTAATATTTGTAATGAATCGCACTATTAATGGCCATATGGATACCATGCACCTACAATGCTTAATTCATGAAAAGATATTGTACAGGTAGAGCGTGATAGTCAAGGCACCAGCATACAACACCATTTGCATATTCTCACGATTGAAACACTGGGTGATATCATATTATTAGTGGCTCACCTGCCATCACCATAACTTGACAGTCATTATTGCGATATCTATAATTTTAAACTGAGCTAATTCGAGTATAATTTTCACGAACCTTGTAATGTTTCACTGTAACGATGTCGAGATAGGAGCATGTGTCACCTGGTCTCGTGCATGATACCGTAACCCGTCGATAGGCGACAATGAGCCACCCCTGGTGGACCCGCATAAAAACGAGCAGTACGCGCACGCGGGCGCGGCCGTGGAGCTGCAGTGCCGCGCGCGCGCCGCCGTGCGCGTCGGCTGGACCAAGGACGGCGGCGGCCTGCCGCCCGGCGCGCGCCGCACCGCCGACGGCTCGCTGCTCATCAGACGGGTGCAAAAATATCACGACGGACAATATGTCTGCCACATACGCGACGGCTCTGGACGAACCAATACCAATTACATCAATCTACATGTCTTGGGTCAGTTGTAGGCGACTAATATTATGTGTGGCGCAAAGCATCACCTCGTTGTAGTTTCGGCTTCAGATTTCCAGTATAGTCGATCTTCTTCCTTCCGATGTAGATAATCCGGCATGCTGTGGACATTCTTCTATTTCTAGTACGAATTACTAACATTAATTTTTCTGTCTCTTTAACTCTATCTTTTTCATGCTTTTTTATCTTTCTCTTAGTCTATCTCTCCCTATTTCTCTTGTCAAATATAATTAATTATTCTTGTAATTCATAACAATTAAAACATCATGAATGCTGTAAGTAGTTGGTTGTACCTGTAGTGATGCATACGGTCGGCGCGGGCTATGGTTTCTCGTATGGTAAGCTCTACTTGGGTTTCGTGATTTCTTTGACGTGGATGAGGTCGTACCGTTACCGATTTTCATCGAGTGGGACAGTCTGCTTATTTTTATTTTTATTTCCTCGCCTATATTGCCGAGAAACCGATTTAGATCGAATTAATATACTACTAAACACTTTAATTTATTAAATTTTGTACTGTAAAATCCAAGTAAGTGGCCCAGTCGGTTTAATTATTTGATAGATGCCATTTCATTGGGCCATTCGGGACGCTCCAGGACACTGTCGCCCTAAATATCAAATGTTTCAAAACAAGTTAATCTCGCTAGGGTCGCAGCAGATACGGGCAGGCGTGAACGCGATGCCCGTTATAACCAATCTTGTAAATATATTTTGCCTCCGTACAGGCAATATAATATTTCTGTTGTCGTCGGTGACATTGTAGAGGTCTATGTCTGTCTGGCTAATTAATTACACTAAGTATTGTTCTACTGCTACTACAATACTACATGGCTAGCTTGTAATGCAATAACAACATATTTATTAACATTGTTGCTGACTGATGCTATTTTGTCGCACCTAGGTATTGATATCGAATGCAAGAATCAGTTTATGTGCGTAGACAGAAGTCGTTGTATAGACTTTTCACTCGTCTGCGATGATTTCAAGGACTGTGACGATAACAGCGATGAAGAATGTGATACAACTGGCATCAAGAAGAAGAGATATCTGTTTAATAACGGTAATTCTTACGTTAAGGCCGGGTCATACATAATGCAATTACAGTTCGGAACAGGAAGTAAAGCAACTTGTATCACATTGTACCTACCGAGCCGAGACTGCCATAAAAAAAATATAAATTCTTTGACTATGCACTAAATGCGAGTTCGTTCGCACTTTATTTGGTGTTGTCCAATGTTTAGTTTCAAAAATTCTGCTAATCACAGATATACCCCATTTTAATGTTTTTATGAATGACTAACAGTGTGCTGCTGATTATATTTATTGAACTGATTATATACACTCACCGGCACAGTTATCCGCCCCTTATTTTTTCATCTTTCTATTACCTATCTTTATCCACGTGTCAAGTGGCTTTGGATATGTCTTCGTACGTATGAAATCGTGACTCATGTGGAATCGTACATATCCTAGTATAACGATACCTAACCTACCTTTGTTAGCGAAGTCCTTGTAGACTTTCGCGAATTTAGTCATGATTTAATGGTTATAGTGTTCTCCCCTTTACCTCTCGTATTATCTGCAGTTTGTTTCACTTCCAAGTTTCCAACTAACTACACTAGATGCTGGTCGATACCTAGTGATATTAAAGTTGAACACTTAGTGTTTTAGTCTCCTACTCAGTAATTTTTTACACCAATTATTATTGCTGATTTTAAACTTTTTTGTCACTCGACAGTGTACTGTTAGTTTCGCTCAAGTCAGGATTGCCTACGCAATCTCATCATAAGTCACCGACATATTTTTTTATATCCGGTAACGTGGTGTAAATGGCACTCCAAACGACACAACCACGCTCTGCAGTTATATTATCACATCAATATTTTTTTACAACCATATAGCTTCTTTACTATCGCTGCTCCGAACTGCATAAATGCAATATGTGTCCGTTACTGTCCTAAATAATTTGTTTTCTACTGTTGGATGTCCAAACAAAATGTGTAATTGGTTTAATAACAGACGAAATACATAATAAAGCGAAACGATAGGGGTAATGGACAATAATCTTTCGTATAATGCTCGTTTCGAAAATATAAGTTTTATAACTAGTAATGTAAATGCATTCGATTGTATACTAGTTTACTAACTACCTATACTAGTTTTACTAACTACTAACTTTGAACATGTAAACAAGATAATTAAATTTAAAAATGAGGGACAACGGGAATTTTTCCCCTATTTTTTCATTTGGAATTAAATTACTTACACTACGAAATTCAAATTCACATTATCAACCATTTTGGGGGTCAACGGGAATGATGTAAATTTTCGACTTTTCTACATTCATTCCATACCAAACAATGAAACCGATTTTAATTTAGATTTTAAATTAGTCTAAACATAAAAAAATAAATTAATCCTCTATTGTTCTACCATTATTGTAGGAATAAGTACAAGTAGTAGGAACTGTGGGGTTTACATTTAGAAACATACGAATTTTAGACTACCATAATTCAATCAATTCAATCATAATTCAATTAGTATGGCTCTCAAACAGCTTAAGAACAACAAGGCGCCGGGTGATGATGGAATTACGGCTGAGCTTCTGAAAGCTGGTGGCAAACCTGTGCTTAAGACCCTTCAGAAGCTGTTCAATTCCGTCATCCTCGAGGGCAAAACGCCGGAAGCATGGCACAGAAGCATAGTGATATTGTTCTTCAAGAAAGGTGATAAGGCTCTCTTGAAGAACTTCAGACCAATATCGCTACTGACCCATGTCTATAAGCTGTTTTCGAGAGTCATTACGAATCGTCTCGCACGCAGGTTTGATGACTTCCAGCCTCCCGAACAAGCCGGATTCCGAAAAGGTTTTAGTACCATAGACCACATACATACGCTGCGGCAGGTTGTACAGAAGACCGAAGAGTATAACCGGCCATTATGCTTGGCGTTTGTGGACTATGAGAAAGCCTTCGATTCGATCGAAACTTGGGCGGTGCTCCAGTCTCTACAGCGGTGCCAAATTGACTATCGATATATCGAAGCATTGAAGTGTTTGTACAAAAACGCCACTATGTCAGTTCGTCTCCAGGACAAGACCACAGAACCTATTCAGCTGCAGCGAGGTGTTAGACAAGGTGATGTCATATCTCCGAAGTTGTTTACCGCTGCACTGGAGGATATCTTTAGGCTTCTGGACTGGGACGGACTTGGCATCAATATTAACGGCGAGTACCTCACGCACCTCAGATTTGCTGACGATATCGTAGTCATGGCTGAAACCCTGGAAGACTTGGGCAAAATGCTCGATGACCTCTGTAGTGCCTCTCAACAAGTAGGTCTTAAAATGAACATGGACAAGACGAAAATTATGTCGAATGTCCATGTTGTGCCTACTCCAGTGACAGTTGGAGGCACTCCACTTGAAGTTGTTGACGACTATACATACCTAGGACAAATAGTCCGGCTAGGTAGGTCCAATTTCGAGAAAGAGGTCAATCGACGAATCCAACTCGGTTGGGCAGCGTTTGGGAAGCTACGCCACATATTTTCGTCCCAATCACCGCAGTGTCTCAAGACGAAGGTCTTTGACCAATGTGTGTTGCCAGTGATGACTTACGGAGCTGAAACGTGGCCACTCACTATGGGCCTTATAAGAAAGCTCACTGTTACCCAAAGGGCAATGGAAAGAGCTATGCTCGGAGTTTCTTTGCGCGATCGAGTCAGAAATGAGGAGATCCGCAAGCGAACCAAGGTCACCGACATAGCTCTAAGGATTGCCAGACTGAAGTGGCAGTGGGCAGGGCACATAGCTCGAAGAACAGATGGCCGATGGGGCAGTAAAGTTCTCGAGTGGCGACCACGTACCGGTAGACGCAGCGTGGGTAGGCCTCCTACAAGGTGGACCGACGACCTGGTAAGGATCGCAGGTACCAGCTGGATGCGGAAAGCACAGGACCGGTCTTTGTGGAGATCTCTGGGGGAGGCCTATGCCCAGCAGTGGGCGTCTTCTGGCTGATGATGATGATGATGATAATTCAATCTATCATAAAAGGAATGATGTTATGCATTATGAATAGATAGGTAATAATATACTTTTATCTACACTCATAGCGTAATGTTCCAATTACATATTCGAAAACAGTCGTTTAAGGATACACTTAATTCACGCGTGTCCATAATTTTTTTTTAAATTACTTAATGATACAACATTACCCATACTATTTTCATTACATGCAACTGGCATATAAAAGTGGGTATTAAAACATGAGTGCCTGTTTCATGCTCGGCTACGCCTCGTATGATAATAGTTTGACACGAGTGTTTTAATACCTATAAATTCAAACTTTCCGATTTATATTTGTGATTACGTATGTTTGGAATTATTTAATACTTTGTGTTGTCACTTCCTGATGCAACTCCATTATTATGAATTAAATCATATTGATTTAATTCGTATGTTTGAAAAAGTTAAAAAAAAAGTGTTGCATAATGATTAAAAAGTTATTTTACGTTACAGCTGTAATGAAATTAGTATGGGAAATGCTGTATCGAAAAATATTTTTTAAATTATTATAGACTGGCGTGAAAAAAGTGTATCCTTAAACAACTGTTTTCGAATATGAAATTGGAGCATTACGCTATGAGTGTAGATAAACTACTCTTTCGCAGCTATAACTTTAAATACCAATCCAGCACTATGTGCTCTGTCATGATACGCCTTATTCTACGCTAGCGACTGGATCCGGCACCGCTCGTGTGTTCTCGGGTTGTCTACTTAAATATCCAATATATGTATGTATTATACATAGGTATTTTATGTATAATGGTAAGGAAGTGTTCATATAGATAAGCGATTGCACAGCATATCTGTGGGCCACATGCTTGTTTGCCACTATATGAATAACCAGATTCAAATTGGCCTAATTTAGCCGAACTATCATTTATTAGTTATTGAAAAGATAATTTTACAACTTGTATTATTAAGTCTTTATGCTCTTGCTTATATATAGCAAGCTTTTTTTTATGTGGATAGCAAGTTTATTTTTTATTTTTAGTGAATGTCGATTGTAGGTATTACTTTGGTTTTCTATCATCAAATAAAAACCAGGCTTACAATCTGCCTTTTACTAGCGCATGACCCTGTATTTAGACCTAGGATTACGTTTAGGCTGGTGGCATTGCATGTTTTATGTCTTATGTGTGTTCGTTTCATCGAATTTGGCTTGCATGTTGTGGGAATTTCATTTTATTACATTGAACTTCTAAATGTGAAAATTTCTGATTGATTTCATTTGCTTTGGTGGTGACTCGATGACACAATATTATACTTGCATGTTCTACTTATTTTTTTTTAAAGAATGTTCATTTTTCCCCTATATTTGTAAAACAGGGAAATATTATAGTACATTTTTAGTTCCAACTCTTTTCTAAATAACCTAAAAAAGGAATATTTCTATATTTTTTTTTCTATGATTATACGATGTAAACTAATAATTTCTACATTCAACTTTAACGGTGTCAGTCTCAAACCTTAAGGCGCTATTCGTGATTATGTTCAAAATGTCATGATCATTACTCGATAGAGCCTTACGACGCTCCGCCGAATCTGGTGATGTTGGAACAACCGGTGGGCAGCTACGTAGTCGGCGAGGATGTAGAGGTGCCCTGCCGCCCGTCTTCGGCCGTAGTCAACGCAGAATGGGTCCGCATCGGAGACAACCAACATAGAGTGTTCGTCGACTCCGTTGTAAGTGGTCAATGCTTCATTATGACCTCTTCATTGCTTGGAATCACTTATTGCTGTAATCTAACAATAAACCAATAAAAAAAATTATATTATGTAATATGACATACACTATTACAACATTTCAAGATCGCTCAGCGTGCTATGGAACGTGCTATTTCTTCAGGCGACAATTCATAACGAAGTTATCAGACAAGATAATAAGTTACTGACATAGCATACACAATTAGTAGTAAGATAAAGTGGACCGGCCATAATTTCTGATAGAAAAATCTATAAGCGCTGCGATAAACAAGTTCTTGAATGCGGCTCAGCAAGCAGAGTAGCGTAGTTTAGGACGCTCTTTGGCCAGGTGGAGAAACGATTTGTGAATGGTTGCAGGTTTAAACAGGATGCGGCAAGTCTTCATTTAATTTTAATTAAGTGGAATCAGTAACAAGCTTTCTAATTTCAGAAATACCGCGATGTCGTAATGCTGAAGATTCATGGCGTAGAGGAATCCGATGCCGGCGTGTACAGGTGTACGGGCAACTCCCCATACGGCGAGTCGTATGTAGACTACAATTTAGAAGTGCGGCCAGGTTAGTTATAAATTATATTAACGTAACCTCTACATCAGTTCACATCCGCCTTATGAATGAAAACAGGGTTTGATGTAGAAGTTGTTATGAATGAAATACAACCGATCATCGTGAAATCTCTTTATGAGAATCACATTGCTTGAGTCAGGAATGGTCTATCATCGTGAAAGGTTAACGTTTTGGTTACCTAGGTAGATACTGAAAGGTTTGAAAGAGTGATTGTGATTTAACGCCCGGTTCCAATATTCAATGGTCCGTTGTGGATAAAACAGCAGTCTATCGTTTACTGACATCGAATCATCACAGTCTGATTGGCTCATATCTTTAACCATTCACGAATTGTTAAATAAAGGATCCGGGCATATTTTTGACCAAGTGATGGTTCTACGTTCGCTTGGTTTTTGGCGGTAAAAAGATGAGATTAGTCGAATAGTGTTGTGATGTAAATACATTAATATATTTGTTTTTTAACAGCGTCCGTAGGTCGTCCGTACCCAAACGACGATACGGTATACACGGCTAATGTAGGAGACCAAATCGACCTCCCATGCAATCACAACCTGGAACAGCCCGTCCAGTATGAGTGGCGAAGAGAATTTACACCGTTGTCTGTGAACGAAGTAAGGAACAAGCAATACTTCCTCGTATTTCATATGGTCTTGAGCGTCTTTAATAGTTCACTTTATTTTATACACAAAATACAAATACAATTTCTGGAATATTCTGAATAATTTTTTTTTTTGTAATAATTTAAGAGAAATAAGTAAAGTATGAAAAATATGACGACGGCGATGCCGATTATGCGTATTTTAGTTATCTTTAACAGAACTTCTTGAAATGTGCCTCCATTTTGTTTCGTTGTAATTTATTGTTGAAAGCTGTGCTTGTTATATTTACTATCTGCAATAATTGAATCGATTCGAACGATCGAGTTGGTGGCGTCGATGGTACGCTGCATGTAACTATGTCGGTCCCCGCGCACAGGCGAACCTGCACCTGGAGGCGGTGAGCGAGCAGGACGCGGGCCGCTACGTGTGCCGCGTGCGCAACGAGCTGGGCGGGCAGGCCGAGGCGCGCGCCGTGCTGCGCGTGCTGGGCGTCGTGCCGCAGTTCAACGGCGACTCCTGGCTCTCGCTGCCCACCATCAAGGACGCCTATCACAAATTCGACATCGAGATCTCGTTCAATCCCAAGGGTAACTACCGCTCGAGATCCACTCGAACCGTGCTATGTAAAATCTCTATTGATAACAGATAACTTTTTACATTTATTTCGGCCCTCCCACTTCGGTATCGAAATCCAGCTCTAGTGCTGACTTAAAACCGGTAGATCCCAATTGATATTCCCTGCCCCCGCTCCGCAGATTCCAACGGGCTGGTGCTCTACAACAGCGAGAACAACGCCGCTTGGGGCAAGTACCTCTCGCTGAGCCTGGTGGACGGCGTACCGCAGCTGCAGCTGAACACGCGCGGCGACGACGCGCTCGTCGTCAACGGCACCGGCCCGCTCACGCTCAACGAGTGGCACACCGTGCGCGTCGGCAGGAACAACAAAGACTGTGAGTGCGCCTTCAATACTGTCGACTACGAATACAAAGTAGCTGTGTCGATGCAATATCTAACAAATAAAAGAGGGAAAATGTGGTAGCATCAGCGTCATATCAGCCGAAAGACACCCACTGCTGGGCATAGACCTCCCTTTTTTTATCTCGACAAATTAATGTTTTCTCCAAAATCTCTAAGGGATAAAGACGCAATTGGTGACCTAAAATAAAGTGTTTTTGAAGTTACAAAGACGTATTTGACGAATCTCAATAGAAAAGGCCGTAACCGACGATAATACCATAGGTTACTTCTAAATTTATACAAAATATTTATGTAATTCACGTAGATGAAAAGGTGTAAATGACACAAGTAGTAATTATGTAAATTTATTATAACCGTCCTAGTTTTTTTTCCTCCTCTGTCCTAGAATTTAAAATTGCATTTTTCACATTTGTCAAATGCTTCCTTTTGCATAATGGCGGCAGTATCTCTTAGATTAGCACGTTGACCTAAGTAGCAGGTAAGTGCTTTTATCGGCAATAATATTTCTCATTGCACAATTATAATTAAAAATGTATAGCGGCCAAGGTTGATGTTTCACTGTGAGTATTCCACTGTCCGGCAGTGAGCATGTACGTGGACAACCAGCTGGCGGCGGCGCTCAGCGGGCGGGTGCCCGAGGGCGTGCTGGAGCTGCGCGAGCCGCTGTTCCTCGGCGGCGTGCCCGACTACAGCCGCCTGCCGCGACTGCTGGACACCACCAATGGGTTAGTGGGCATCGTCGTCGACATATCAGCCGAAAGACGCCCCCCGCCCCCTGCTGGGTATAGGCCTCCCCAGAGATCTCCACAAAAGCCGGTCCTGTGCCTTCCGCATCCACCTTGTGGGAGACCTCCCCACGCTGCGTCTTCCGGTCCGTGGTCGCCACCTGAGAACTTATAGTATAAATGTACATATGGTACCAATGTCGCTCAACAGGTGATCTCTTAGAATATATTACACGACGTTGGGTTTTAGCCATTGACAGTCGAGGAAGCTCAAGTCAGGCCCCATTTGGAGTATTACTCTCATCGTTGGCCAGGAGTACCAGCTTGTCCTTATGACTCCATCCAAAAACGTGCTCGTCGCCGATATTATCCTCACAAAGGGTATTGTAGTCAACTATTGTGTTCTACTGACTGTACAACGGCGTTTGTTCTATAATCGCACCGCTCGCCATCGACAGTGTGTTCATCCTCACACCTTGGACCCTAATGGACCGCAGACGGTTACTGAGCGTTTTAGCGCTATTGTGCGTTTATGAATAATGGTTTTCAAGAACCATATTTTGTTTAGCTTACAACCTTTTATAAACCTCCCATAACATTTCTCTCTTAACAGCATTAACTTTTATATGCAGGTTCATTGGATGCATAAGTGTGTTGAAGTTGGGAAGAGAACAAAAACACATTATGTCTGAACGACTCGATTCCTCGAACGTCAACATTTGTGACACCTGTTCGCCAAATCCTTGTCAGAACCAAGGTGTTTGTCAGGTCAGTAATTTTGCACCTACTTTAGTAATATTAATCTGAAGTTCCTAAGCGAAAGTCGAATGATCCACGCATTAAGTTGTTATATCGTGCCACTAATGAGACTTGGACAGAATGCAAGTACTATTTTTTTTTCACGCTAATAAGGCTTGGACAACTTAGTACCGGGAGAGTTGAACGGAGTGCTTAATTAGTACTGACTGCAGGTGTCTAATCTAACTAAATAAATAACACATCTAGCTACAGTAGGTTCTTTTATTTGGCAGCGCGCGTGCTAAAGGCCAGTTACTGCTAGATAGCACAGTTATCTCCATTCCAAGCTGCATGTCGACATCGCGGCCCGCACGGGAATGATAAATAACGATGGTATGTTTGGAGCAGGAAGACCAAACGGAGCGTGGGTTCGTGTGTCTGTGCCCCGAGGGGCGCGCGGGCGCGGTGTGCGAGCGCGCGGGCGCCTCCTGCCGGCCCGGGCTCTGCGGCGGCGGCCGCTGCGCCGACACCGCCGACGGGTACACCTGCATCTGCCCCGTCTCCTACACCGGACGCAAGTCAGTACCGCTGTTCACCTGCTTCATTTGGCTCGCACTGTTCTCCGGTTCAGTGGAGCTAAGCAGGATATGTTATGGTTAATAATGTAGTGTTGTGTATTCTCCTTCTCGTAATAGGAATATTTACTGAATTTCAATCAGGTCGGAATAACATCTTTCTTCCGCATGAAATACGGGATAGCACTACTATCTTCATCTTCAAGAAACGTGTAAAAGAGATAGACTACCTTTCTCTATCTGTCTAATATATGTATGTTTATGTATGTGTGTATGTATTTGTATGTATGTATGTTAATGTATTTATTTATGTATATGTGTATAGTTTTATTAATTAAGCATTTTTGCTACTGTACACGTCTTAACTGCATTTGATTGTCACGATCGAGAGATCAGCTGAGAAGCTGTACTCCTGCTGGAAGAAATTTCTTTATAGAAATAAGTTGGCCTGTTGTGTCTGATATATTCTCTCATATAGTTTCGTAACAATCTTGTGTACAATAAATGGTTTAATAAATAAAAACATCCACATGCCCGTTTGTTACTTTTGTCATAATATTACAGCCTCAATTTAACGCTTAATGTACAAGGCCATTAGAATTTATTCAGCTGAGTAGTCGACGGGAGTGTCCGAGGACTTTGTTAACTGTGTAACAAAACCGGCAGCTGCGAGCACCGGCAGTCCATCGAGTACCCAGCGTTCACTGGCAGCGCGTACCTGGCCATCTCTGCGCCGGCCGCCGGCCGCTCGCTGGCCATGTCGCTCCAGCTCAAGGCCGCGTCGCCGCTCGCCGACGGCATCGTCATGTACAGCGCCGCGTCCGCGCTCGGCGGAGGAGGGTTCATGTCACTGGCAGTGAGGAACTCACGGCTGGAGTTCACCTACAAGTCGGATGAAGGTGCGTCGTTTGTTCGCTAGCTTTAGCCCGCGGTGGACAGCTTTTATATTTTCCGTACGTTTGTTTCTACACACTATCTTCCCAAACCCCGTTTCGTTCTACGCTGAATTTCACACGTAGCGCTCTACGCAGCGTTCAACGTGCCCTATGCCATTTGGGAATATCAGCCGTCAGGGAAAAGGATATTAAAATTGGTGCAGTAGTTTCGAAGTTTACCTTGTACGTCTAAACTTTAAAATTTTACCGCGTTCAAATATGTCCTTCTGTTTTTGTTTGTTTTCCTTGACCTCTGTTGGTACCATAAATATCAGGGTCAACATGGATGAAGAGTTAATAACAGTTTTTTAGAATTACTTTTGTAGTAAATTGGTTATGTACCTACCCCTAAATGAAGATTTAACAACAGTTTTTAAGAATTTATTTTATAGTAAATTGGTTTCTTCCCCCTAATTTTCTTAACAACACAAGCTTACACAAGCTTGTACCTATCTCTATACATATGCCTGAAGGCTAAGGGCGTGAGTGTGTACGTACGTGCTTTAAACTGAGACTTTATTTTGGTTTTTACAGACAGTGCACCAGTCGTGTTGACGGCGAACCGCACATTGCCAGTGAACGACTGGACCGAGGTGTTGATATCTCGCATTGGCGGTATGGTCTCCATGAAGATCGACAGGCGATACGAATACGTCGGACAACTTTCCAATCCTAGGAAGGTAAGTTATTCCAAGTCTAGAAATATTCTATAGAGTATTAATTGCCGGTAACGGTAGTCATCATCACAGCCCGTAACAGTCCACTACAGGACTTCTCACGAAAGGGGAGGTTATTGCCATAATCTCCACGCTTGGCAGACGGGTTGCTGCCCATTTTCCAGACTACGGAGACTCTTGATCTTTTGCCTCGAAAACATTTGTCGCCTTGTACGACACCCATGAGTGTAAGGGGTTGGTGCTATTCTATTCTGCCGGACACCACACGGCAAACGGTAGTAAAAGTGGTTAATATACTGTCTACATTTGCCAAATACTTTGGCTGAGTTAATGTTATCGCTGGTATTATAGTGCCCGTAACCTAACACTATCTATCAAACCACAATAAACGCAAAACAATATCATAATAAGGTTTCATGCACTGTGGTAATATATCCGATTGTTTTAAAATCTCTTGGAGCACTATTTCTTGATAAGTAAGTGTTGTGTTAAACCTAAATATTGAATTAATGTTATGCAGGAGCTGGTTCTGGGCACACCGATGTACGTGGGTGGAGTGGATGAAGCCGCAGCTGCCGTCAACCCCTTGGTCCAGGTCACCGGCGGGTTCAATGGTTGTATCAGAGATGTTAGTATTCATTTTCACCTACATTTTCCAAAAGCACAATTTAAAAAAAACTACTTGTTTATTGTATTGCTGAGTGCTGTATGAAGAAAGTGCATACGTAAAATATTGGTTTAACATTATTGGTTTCAATTTTGTGCAGGTGAAAGTGTCAGGAGACGTGGTTGACATCGTTAATAATTCTATAGACTCTGCCAACGTTCAAGAATGCAGAAAGAACGATCGCGGTGACATTCCGGAGGTGAGATTTTATCGTTAAGTACAGTCGCAAATCGGTCTCCCACTACTATTAGAATGATATGCTAAGGTATCACGTAACTTGTACCTGATTAGAGAAGTTTAGAGGGTTACAGCTATCATCATCATAATATCAGCCGCAAGGTGTCTTCGGGTGGACATATGTGCCGTCAGCATTCTGCATACATACCGCCACGCCCTCCTCCCGTAGGGGTAGGCAGACACAACATTGTTCTACTTGCTACGCTCCTGACAAATCTCTCATCCCATCCTATCGCCTTCATAACGACCTCAACAAGAGCACGCGCCCCGGCGGCTACAAATGGACTTAAAAATTATACAATGACCGACAACAATCCTCGATACCTCGACAAATTAGTTGCAAAGCAATGACAACTCGTGCTATCATATAACATGTATTTACCTCGTCCAGTACCAGACGGTGTGCACCCAGTGCATAAACGGCGGCTACTGCTCGAACGCCGACCAGCCGGCGTGCACGTGCCCGCCGGGCTACTCCGGCGCGACCTGCGAGCGCGGCCCCGGCCCGGGCGCCGGCCGCGGCGACCCCCGCGACCCCCGCGACCCCTGCGCCGGCCGCCCGTGCCAGAACGGCGGCCTCTGCCGACCCAACCCCACCGGCCCGGCCGCCTACTCGTGCGAGTGCAGGCTGCCCTACGCTGGGACCAATTGTCAGATCGGTACGTTATTGCATGGAACGGTAATTATGACGAGTTTTAGAAGATTAGTTTCATCTAACGCCGGCCGGCGCGTTTTTTTATATCAAATGGTTCATTAGTATGACTTGAACAATCGACAAAATAATATATTATAAAGGTATATTCTGGGTTTTCTACCGCGTACCTTTGTTATTGAGTAGCACGATATTTCGACGCAGTTGCATGCATTATGGTCACGGGACGACTGGTCTGGTCCGGGATAATAACCGCGACAGCTCAGATGTTATTTATATTATGTAAATTAGGTAATTCAAGCTTGTCAAATTGTTTCATAAGTGTTAATAACTTAAAATGTTGGTATTGTAAATATGTAGTCAATGTTATGGATCGTACATGCTTTACTAAGATAATGCTACCTACGCGTAATTACTAAACTTGATGTTAAAAATATCCATAATTATTTGCAACACGAGATTCAGATTTTATTTACTCTTCCTGATACATATTTCGTATCAGGCTCTAAGCCGCTATTTACAGCGACGAGCCAATATATTGGCTAACTAGAAAGCCAGCATTTATAATTTGTTGTATCCGTTGCAGTGCTCGAGATGAGGTACAGCGTGGGCTTCAACGGTGACGGCTTCGTGGAGCTGCCGGCCTCCCTACTGCGCTACAACAAACTGGACAACAGCAGCGTCATCATCGCGGTCGCATTCCACACCAGGAGCGACGGCGTGCTGCTCTACCAACGCGAGTCGTTCGTGGCCGCCCCCGGCGGCGACTTCATACTGCTGCGCGGTACGTACTTACTAACTCACCGACCACTCAGACCAGCCACAGAGGGGCTACTTAGAAACTTTTATATAAACATTCTGGGGTGTGGGCAGTGGGGGTAGTCTTACCGGCAGTGGACGTGGCCTCTTAAGTGATTTAGAAATTGATATATTGATAAAATACGCGTGTTTATAACACACAAGATGGTCAGCGAAAGATTTGAATCCTATAAAAAATTTGAAGCTAGTAGCTAACGCGCGAAACAACAAAATTATGCTTTTGTTTTGTGTGTCTAAATTTTCACGTGAAAGTGCCCTACTTGTGTGGGAGCACGGGTCGTAACTCGTAGCGTGATAGCCTCTTTCATAACCGACTCCAGAGATTAGCGAGTTCAAACAAACCACAGTTTCTGTTTTGTATATAAGCATAGGTTATATTTACAAACTCGAAAAAGCTTGTTTAAGAGCACACTTTATTCAAGCATTTAATCGTATTATAAACTAACATTTTTAGTCATGTTATTATTATACTACCCGTAATTATTAATAAACTTAATACGAACTATGCCATTATTCTTATTACACATTTGCAGTGTGGACTTATTTTCCCGCCTCACAAAAAATTTATTTTCGGACTGTTGCTGTTTATGTTTGTAAATGGCTTTTTCTTGTAAAAAGCAAATAAATACATAAATGTGAAAGTAGTGACGAATCAAATTTACGCCGCTTATATCCTCGACGCGGCAGTAGAAATGACTCACAGTCTGACTCCAGCTAGCAATGTCGAGAAAATTATACGAAATTATATAATGAAAATATGAATGTTTTAATATATTTTCGCAATTGCAGTTAATAACGGACGGCTGCTGTTTGAATGGGACTTCGGCTTAGGATCTAACCAGCTATCAATTGAAGACGTGATCGTAAGCGACGGAAGACGTCATGCCGTAAGATCGCATTATATTACTTTTTAATATAAAAATACAGCATTTAATAATCAGTAACAACATTTTAGTAGTAGATGTGGAATTACGCTAAATCAACAGTGTTACGAACAATAACGTAATTTATTATTATTTTCCCGGTTGTTCTCACGAGCACGAGGGTCCGTGGTCCGTCTTGACCATGATCTAGGATTTGGCAGATCAGATAATTACAGTAGAGCGACTGCTATCTGACTTCCGTAACCCTGTTACCAGGGGAACCTGACTAAATTGGATCATGGTATTCATGCAGGTTACATCACGTTTTCCCTCATCGTAAGAGCATCGGATAGTGTTCCGTAACTCAGAAAATAGTCATTGGTATATGGTGGCACTGGGGTCCGAACCTGAGGGCCTATCGGCTATCTCAGTGGACAACTGAATTTGACATAAAAAAATCTGACACTACTCTAATTTGGTAGACGCTATTGCCAGTTTTCAACGTAGATGACGTGGTGTAGAATTATCTAGTGTCAAATACAGTTGTCAACTGAGTTAGCCAATAGCCTCGCTGGTACCTTTCGTTTACGAGTCGAACCCATTGCAACCAGTTGCATTTGCAATACGTGTCCATAATTCCTGTTACAATAAGTTCATTGTCTTTATTTTAGGTGATTGTTACGTTACATCCCAACCGTTCTGTCACAATGACTGTGGACAACGATAAGACTAAAACGCAGGAGAGCGACATGACAACCGTGGTGCACGCCGACTCTAACGTGTATATAGGTAAGTTCTTAAAGCATACGGTATCTGCCTGTCACTCATAACATAAACACAAAATAACGCAGGTATCCCGCTAAGGACTAAACTGACATTTATTATACCCCTTAATTTTATATACAGTCTACCTAATCTTCTTAACTGGAACATTCAACATGGTTGCATGCCGGTGGTCCAGTCAGACTCCTCAGGCTTCTCAGTCCTACCGTTAGAATATTATTCTTGTAAATCTTATGCTACAGGACAAAGCACCGTGGTTAAATGATTTCGCAATTGGGGCAAAGTTCACAATGCGTGTGTGGTTGCAGGTGGCATCCCAGACGCGCTGAACGTGAACCGCTACCCCGGGCTGGCCGGGTGCGTGGAGCAGGTGGAGCTCATGAACAACGGCGCGGTCAACTTCGGAATCAACGCCTCGGGCGGCCGGAACGCGCAGCGCTGCAAAGAGTAAGCATGCCCGCTAATAAGCCAGTAGCAATCTTCACAAAAAATGGCAAACATTGCAAACGTACGTGAGCCTTTTTTGTGTTGAGATCCCATTAGAGCAGTTTACATCTAAGTTTGCAACACTGAAAAACATGTACTACTCGCAAGGTGCACGAAAGGCATCGAAACATTGGCATTTCTTAAAGTATAACTCGAAAACTGCGGTCTATATTTACTTACTTGGCTGGCTTAGCGAGACGAAGTGGATCTTGGCACCCGACACAAGAATTCGCCATTCTAGGTCTTTTCTGACTTCCGAGCTATCGTATTGTTGAATTTATTTAAATACAGAGATAATAATGAGGAGTTTTCCAGTAGGTATTGTCAATTGATTTCAAAAAGCATCAATAGATGGCGCTCCTACAATTTTGGTAATTTTTTACCAAAAGGTTCAACGAAATGTATTTTAATACAAACCTTTCATATTATCTGTGATTTGTATTGCGTCCATTCTTGATAATAGTGTCCATGAAACGAGTTGACACAGTCAAATTGATGTTTGTTTTGTATGTAATAATTTATTACAACCTCTAAAATGGTTAAAAACTATTGATAAATACAATATTATCCAATACAACGTACCCAGTGTTTATATCCTCTTTGCTAAGAACCTATTTCAAGCGATTATCAATTACCAAAATTGTCGGGGCGCCATCTAGGGAGTGGTTAGGAATGCTTTAGATACCTATTGGAAAACTGCTCATTGTCTCATTGGCTATCAATTCACGAAAACCTAATAAAAATTATTAAAAGTTAAATACTGATTATTAACGCCATAAATGTATGAGAGCATCTGAAAAAAAAATGGGGTGGTTCGGTAGCTACGCTCGTACGTGTATATTTTTTATGCAATTTTCTATAAGAAAATGGTATTATACCTACCGCTACAACCGAGACTGTTTTGTTCGTAAACGATTGGGAAATTGAAAAATTGTATAGAGCAAAATTTGGAAAATTTGTTGTAGATTAAAAATAAAAACCTAAAAAAGTAGTGCCAAAATTTCGCGTTTTCTTGAGCACCATGGGCACAGTAGGCTAATTACAACCCTGTTGCCAACAATTCTCTGATTTCAATTATTGAAATTGATACTTTTGATAGATTTAATAGTTTCAGTTTTACAATGGAACTTCGTTAGCAGATGAACCCATGAAATCGATACGGAATCGCAAAAGTAACAATTTCAATCATTGAATTCAGAGAATCGTTGGCAAAAGCGTTACGTAATAAGCCTACTGGTTCTACGGTGTTGCAAACTTGAGTGTAGTCTACTGTTAATGGGACCTTTGCCTTTGACCTTTGGACCGCGCGTTTGCGACGTTAACGTTAACGATAACGTTCGCGCTGTGCGTGGATGTGTCGTCTCTACCATTTCTCTCGTTTTGTAACAAATTTTATCTACACTCATAGCGTAATGTTCCAATTTCATATTCGAAAACAGTCGTTTAAGGATACACTTTTTTCACGCCAATCTATAAAATTTTAAAAAATTACTTTATGGTACAGCATTTCCCATACGAATTTAATTACAGCTGTAACGTAAAATAACTTTTTAATCATAATGCAACACTTTTATTTTATAATTTTTTGTCGGGCACCGAGACACGGCGAAATGTGGGCTGAATACCTAAATGTCTTTGACAAATTCAAAATTTAATTTTCCTGTTTATGTGTAATTATTTTCCCGCTAAACAGAATATTTTTTCTAATTGTTATAATTTGTGTTTGTGAATGTTTTTTTCTTGTTTGAAGCAAATAAATAGATAAATGTGAAAGTAATAAAGTGAATTTCCCGCCGCTTGATATGCTCAGTACGAAATTTTAACATGTAAATATGAGTGTAGATAAAGTAATGTATGCAACTGCATATAAATAGGTATTATATGACAGTTGCATAAACTACTATTTGCATTAAGTATCCCATACTAGCAAAATAAAAAAAATAAAAATTGGTTCATTTTCACGCTGCCTTGGATATGAAGTGCGATGTTCCCCGACGTTTATCCCTTTTTTGAAGAAATCGAAGTCTTTGAATCTCCCCCACCAGGATATTATTTTAATTTAACCTCAAAATTTAGTAATAATTATGGGCTATATTTTATCATGTTACCGTTGTCCTTTTTATTATTTTACTCCACTTTTCTAACGCCGATGTTATTAAACTAACGTGGACGAAGTATGTAAGTACAAAGTTATAAATGCATGTTACTTGTTATAAAAAATACAATTGTATTTATTTGCCACGCAAAGAAAAAAGATGATACCCCGATTAGATAAAAGTTTTTAGCCTATGGTAAGATATAAGTGAGGCCGACACGAATACGCACGATTTTACCTTAATAGTACGTCTTTTATTTTTACTACAAAAAGTCAAGGCTAATCCCGCGCCAGAGGACCGTCCAATAAAGAATTATATTAGTCCAAAACGGAATCCCATCTTAGACACACCGCCGCAAGCACTGCTCTTCGGAAAGCGCCCGTTGATGGAGAGAGGGTCCCAAAAGTCAGCAATACATCAGTTTTTTTGCATTGTATATTATAAAATTCTAAAAATTACTATTTGATTTCAAAATAGTTTCCAATAGAAATAAGTAGCGCCTATTGTGCCTTTTATTCGCTATGTATTTCCTGTGCACAATGAACTGTTAAATAAATAAATATTAATAATAGTTTTCAGTGGTGTACCTCAGCCACGAATCCTCACTTTTGAAACCGTGACGAAACAGTTTTTCCAATAATGAGTCAATGAGTCATGAAATAGTCACCAATGTAAAAACATTGTCGCATTTTACACCTATGATTTGGTGAGTCGGGATTTACCGTTAGTATGAGAAATATAACGTGGTGAGGCTTCTGGGCTGAAGTAAGCTCAGAATCCTCATCTGTAATTGCGAACATATTATAGTAGATACTTTTAATGCTGTTTTTAAAACCTCCTTTTTATAGAGGTCGCCTTATGCTATTTTAGTCAGTTATCATACCATCGCTTCAACGTATGTCGTCAACTTTTGGATGATGCAGTATATTAATGTTAACAATCGAGATAAGCCACTTCAAACGGTCAGAAACTTCAAGAGCGTCGGTGGCCGAGCGGTTAGAGTATACGACTCGTAAGCCAGAGGTCCCGGGTTCTAATCCCGCGCCGGCCATGTACCAATGACTGTTTTCTGAGTTATGTACATTAGTTGAATACTAACCGATGCTCTTACGGTGAGGGAAAACATCGTGATGAGACCTGCACATTCAGGCGACTGGATGTGTAACCATGATCCAATCTGGTCAGGTTCCCCTGGTAGCAGGGTCATGGAGGTCAGATGGCAGTCGCTCCACTGTAATTACCTGACCTGCCAAATCCTGGATCATGGTCAAGGCGGATCCCGGGCCCTCGTGCGCGAAAGCACAACCGGGACATTAACGCCAAGATGATTATTATTTATTTATTTTAAACGGTCAGGAACTGATCGCTCAGTCACTCGTCACGCATAATTTTGCAGATAACATTTATCTTCATTATTCTTATTTAGTCAAAACTCGCAGTAACACTATTTTTAATAACATTTATTTTAAATTACAGGCCGGGTACAATATAATCGACCGGAAGATTTCTTGTCCGAGAAGGAGAGCAACTCCCGAAATCTCTTTTACATCAAATGACGACTTAACGATAATGTTGAAAAACAATTAAGGAATGTACAATGTATAATTTCAACTTCATATTCTGCTTTAGCTAAATTCTATCAAGATAACTGTAATGTATAATTTTAGTATTAAGAAGTGTTCATCCGCAAGAACATTGTTACTGAAATGGAATAGACCTAAGCGTGGGTTATTGAAATGCAAAGTAATTCATTCGTTGTTGGCGACCCAACTATAAAATGTTGTGAGAGAATCGTTTGTACAATAGTTGTACTTACGTATAGTAGCGGAGTGAGATTTTCGGTACTATTTTGTCAATTTAATCATATTAATTCTTATTTAATTACTCGTAAGTCACATTAATGTACTTGCAATACATGTGCCATAACATTTTATTTTTTGCAATTAATGATGCTTAGGGATCAATTTTATCGTATAGCATAGTTTATTCTCATTTGCCAGAACTTCATGCAACTTTCTACTTATAATGGTCATTGTTCATGTGCCAAAATGTGAATTAATCGCTATTTTATGTTATTTTATTTCTTAGCACTGCCATTTTTAGTTTTGCATAATTATTAATTAGGTCATAAATATTCATGGTGGCATTTATCTTCGTTTCCCAGGAAATATTTACAAATCCCATTAAACTAGGAATTACCTCTAATGATTATCTAAAACACAGTTGCTAATTGAAACAGTGCAGATATCTTTGTTAAATTAAATGTGTATTTAGCATAGCTAAGGTTATTGTGACATTATAATGTAAGTGAATTCTATAAAAGTACTGATTGTGGAAACTGATGGTTAAATATATATTGTTTAGTGGAAGCTAACGTAACGATTGATATTTAATAAATCTGCCTACTGACTTTGAACTTTTATGATGAATTTTAAAGTACTTACCTATATATACCTATGTAAGCAATGATGTTAAGTGAACAAATGAAAGCAATAAAAAAATCTAAGTCTATAACTTGAAATTTTTTTAATTTCACCTTTAGTCTAAAACTTGTGTTATGCTCTTTGTTGTATTGTATTTCATGATGTAGCCGTGATGAGATGTTATTGTGATTTCACTATTTATTACCAATCAGTGAGTGAAAAAATCTTGATGAAACTGATGATCCAATCATGTGTGTGTATGGGTAACCTGGCAGCAGGGTCGCGGAGGCCAGATGGCTGTCGCTCCACTGTAATTATCTGATCTGCCAAATCCTGGATCATGGTCAAGGCCGACCTCGGCCCCTCGTGCGCGAGAGCACAAACGGGACATTAACGCTAAGATGATATATTACCAATCACTTTGTCCATAGGTACTAACTATACTAAAATATCACTTTCGGCTGATGTGGTTTAAGCCCAGCATTGGATTGTCGTAGGTAGTTGGACGCGTTGTAGTCGTGCGATATGGTATAAAATATTAACAAGTATCAAATTTTCTAGTCGAAGTATATTCATATTCATATTTCTTTATTAGTATTGTTCAAAATCAAAATTCAGTATCTAGGTAAACATTATGTCCTAACTAACAATGCATATATATTGAGTATTTACATCAATAATTAAATAGTATCACAGTCAATAGAATTCATAATAGAATTGAAATTGTCACCTTTAGATATTAATTGAGTATCAATAGTCATCTTAACATGTCATATTACAAAATTAATAAAATGTAAAATTAAAAATTTACATACAAATTAAAATAAATCGATATATTTTAGTTCACTCGTCAAGGAACTAACTAACAGAAAAATATGCTTTTTAAATAAGCATCGCTTTTAATAGTTTTATAAAGCAGTACTCCGTCTTTGCTAAGTGTATATCCTTAGGCAATTTATTGTAAATTCTCGGAGCCATCACGCTCAGAGATTGCCTAGTTTTTTGTAGCCGATGCGCTGGCAACGGGAGGTCAAGACTTCTCCTCGCCGAATATCTTATCACTTGTGCATTATCCGCCGAGAATTCAGATAGATGCCACCTCGCATATTTCGCCACTTCCAGGATGTAAAGTGACGGGATTCACAAATAGTTGTTTTGCCGGCGTATCTGGTGGGACGCGGGACAGAACACGCACAACCTTTTTCTGAATCATAAATGGGCGATTTCTGTCAGCAGCCAACCCCCAGAGATCAATGCCATAAGTTAGGTTCGAATTAAAGATTTTTTTCTGAAAGTGTATTTGAGAGCCTGATAATGGCATAAAAAGCAGAGTTTAACTTAGCACAGACTCTGTCGATGTGCTCCTGCCACCGCAGGACTCTATCAATCTCAAATCCCACAAATCGAGTTGTTAACAACAGGAATTGGGATTCCACCCACATCAACGGACAGAGTCGGTGTGAGACTGCCCCTCAGACTAAATTCCACGAGGTATACGAGACACAGACACAGAAAATGGACATATAGACATAGCACAGACGTGAAGATACTATTTTTTCATATTTTAAGTTCACAGACTGATACAGAACAATGATACCATGTATACGATGGTGGCGCCTTCAATTTTTTTCATTTCTTGCCAGACTATAATGCAGACGTTCAGAAACTCATTTTTCCACTTAACATTAGGCACACCATTTTGTATGTGTATTATTTAAATTAAGTATAAAAATCATACTATTGCCCTTTTAGAATGTAATATTTAAAATAAATACTAGTAAACATTAATCGGGGGTGACGGTGGCCTAGTGGTTAAGGGGTCCAACTAGTAAGCAAGAGGTCCCAGATTCGAATCTCAGTGCTGCCATGTAATAATAATAATAATAAATCAAATAAGTACACCGATCTGAAAGACGAAATTAGTCGATTATGGAACCTACACAAAGTAACAATAGTACCAATAGTGTTATCTGCTACCGGCATCATACCCACACATTTACATAAATCTTTACTTATGCTCGATCTCCCACGATACACGTTTATACAGTTACAAAAGGAGGTGATATTAAATACTTGCCGAATAGTCAGAAAGTTTTTACAACCTGATGGCTAAACCAAACCTATACTTACAATGGTTGTTACTTGGCTTTGGACCGTAACAATCATCTAACCAGTTCACTTTGTGATCTGAGATCCAAAAAGGAAAAGACAAAATAATAATAATAATAGTGGACAAATTCACACAGCGCCATCTAGCCCCAAACTAAGCAAAGCTTGTACAAGGTGGGCCAAAAGAAATCACCCTATTGGAAGATGCTCTCATTTTTGCAAATGGCCGCCAATGTCAAATCTGTTTTGTCATTTGTAGACTAGACAGATGTAGAATACAAGTGAACAAGCCATGGAGCGATACACTCCCCAAGAACGCGGAATAATCCTGTCAATTTTTTTGCGTAACAATTCGTCTGTGGTGTTGGCGCAGCGCGAATTCCGTCGCCGATTCCCCGGCCGTCCGACACCGACTGCGCAAACACTGCGCCGTTTGGCCACCAACCTTGAAGAGTATGGGACCACACGAGACGTTGCCAAGAGTGGCCGGCTCCGGAGCGCCCGTTCTGCCGAGAATATCGCCGCTGTTGCCGAGGATGTCGAGCTGTCGCCGGAAACATCGACCAGACGCCGTGCTACGCAATTAGCCAAAGGCGAATTTTGGTCAAAGACCTGCGCATGTTCCCGTACAAAGTCCAATCCGTGCATCAGCTGCTGCCTGCCGTACGCCAAACACGCGTAACCTACGCCCAAGCCATCCTCAATCTCGAGGAAGAAGTGGACGATTTTTCAACCAAAATCATAATGAGCGATGAGGCTCATTTCCACCTCAGCGGGTTCGTGAACAAGCAAAACTGTCGCTTCTGGGGCACTAAAAATCCACTAGTGATGCACCATTACACCTGCTCAAGGTGACTACATGCTGCGCTGTTCACGCTAGAGGAGGCCATTTTTTTTCGAGACTGCCGCTGGCCAAACGACAACAGTGAACGGTGCGCGCTATAGGGCCATGTTGACCGAGTTTTTTCTGCCGCAATTGGACGAATTAGGACTGGAGGACATGTGGTTCCAACAGGACGGAGCAACGGCACACACTGCGCGAGCCACAACCGATATTCTAAAGGCGGCGTTCCCGGGTCGCCTCATCTCGTTTTGGCGATTTGCACTGGCCCGCAAGATCGCCCGATTTACGTGTTCCAGGCTTTTGTTTGTGGGGTTTTTTGAAGTCCTGTGTTTACGTGAACAAGCCCGAGACTCTGATAGCCCTCAAGGACAACATTTGACACGAGTGCGAGAATCTGTCGCCCAAAGTTCTCGCCGAAGTGATGAAAAATGCCATAAAACGAGCCCGTATGGCAATCAATTGTGACGGCGCCCATCTGGCCGATATAATCTTCTCGACTTAACCAATAAAAATGTAAAGGTTCAAATAATAATAACTATAATAAAAAAACAGAATAGAAGATTTTCATTTAGAAAAAAAAAAGAGAGCCAAACAACTTCGGATGACTTCTTTTGGCCCACCTTGTACTATGGGTGCTAGCTAGCTGATATACTACTTGTATATTTTTTTTAAATACATGCTTATTATACATAGAACACCCAGACCCGTAACAGAAATAAAAATTCATCATTTAAATTTCTGCCCAGCCGGGAATCGAACCCGGAACGGAACCTCTTGCGTGGCTGACTGGCATGTTGACTACTGAACCACTCAGGTCGTCAGGATGTGTCCTTACGGTGTGTAAAATCAACGTGATGAAACCAGCACATTCATGATGGTCATGGAGGTCAGATGGCAGCCGCACCACTGTTATTACCTGATAGCGTGCGTGAGCACTACCGGGACATTAACGCCAAGATGATCGCTTACATATAAGAATCACGTTTGATTTTCATATAAATGTTAAGCAGTGCAGTTTTCGAACGCAACATCTAAATAAAAAGTAAAACAGATCGGCAGAAATTAAAAAGTACTGGAGCCATTCGTACACAACAAGTCCGACTTCATAACGCTACAACCAGTTAATGAATTCAATAACTAAATTTAGAACAATGTAATCAGAAGCTTCTAAATTTAGAAGCTAGTTGCTTCTGAACTTAGGCATGTGTAATAAGCGCTTTAGTGTGGTCTTATTCTAGTTCCTAAAGAGAAATGATGGAAAGTAGTCGTTGATTTACATTTCGGATGACGGCTCTACAACTATAACTCGGAAACGATTGGTCCTAGAACACTAGTACCTTTAGTGAAATTATAGTACTCGTCGAGATCTACATTTCGGATGACAGCTGTCAAAATTAAAACAGCTATAACTCGGCAACTATTGGTCCTAGCACACTATTTGCTATGAGAAAATGACAGCACACCTCGAGATCTTCATTTCGGGACCAATTTCCATATCAGAAGTACTATATCTCATACTAAATAATATTTAATCCATCAAGGTTTGACATTTGTAGACGGAGTCCCGACTGCTTTCTTTACACTTGAACATCCCTAGGAAACTAAATATGCGCAGAATAAATATATATTTATTATCATACGCGATGTGTATCCGTGTGTACAGTTATACGCGACGTCACAAGAACGCAGGCAAGATAAAGACAGCAAGCGCTGCTTGCGAGGCCCGGCTCCCCGCGCCCCACCCGCACTCCCGGTCTCGCCAGCGGCGCCCGTGCCCCGTCATTTTTATATGTTTTGCAAAAAGGCGAAGACGTGTCTGCGCCCTGTCTTTGCTGTATGTTTTGCGTCGCGACGTTTCTATACATTTTGTATGAAAGTAAATTAATCGAGCCCTGCGTCTGCGACGTGTCTGCATCTTAGGAACGTCTTCTCTGAGTGGCCGGTCGCTTAGTAAGCGAATCATTTGGTGCGAATAGGTGCGGGTATATGGATCACATCATATGTGTGGAATCCCAACCTGCGTCTAGAACCCCGAAGATGTAAGGAGGAGGGCAGCACCAGTCGATGAAGTGCCAACGCACACTTACCGAAATGAATAGGTACCGTAAACACCGATAAGCAAGTGTTCAGCCGTTGATGTTCGAGGATTTGCAGCTTTGACTTAACTAACGCTGCATCACTATTGTGCTTTTTGGCACGTTTTTCTATGGGGTCTAGGCTAGGGCCTTCGGCCGATGCTTGGCAGATCCATTACAAAAATGGCAGTTACAATCACAATATAATATAACAGCGCATTTCGTCATTATGTTGCTTTCGATAATCTAAAGAATAAATGCGGTCAACTTATTTACAAATTTTACAGCTCAACTATTATTGTTAGCCTACGTAATTCCACTGCTGAGAAAAGATCTCTCCCAATTTTTCCACTTCCCTTGATCAATAGGTATTTTTTGTTTAATCGACATTGGGAAAAAGCAACGAACACACAGTCGCACGCAAGACCTAAATCAATTTTACATACCTATATCTTGGGGGTAAACAGGTGACTATGAATTATCAATGTTTTCACAGTTACAAACTACAAAGTACTACAAAGTTTGCCATATTATTTAAGTCAAGAAATTACTGAAACGTCGAGATATTAAAAAAAACTCATGAAACAAGAATCTTTAACACACATTCTCTATACACATCTACACAAATTCTACGAGTGATAACCAGCTACTTACATTATTCTTAAAGGGTGGTGGCCTACAGCACTTCACTAATATAATAAAATAACAAAACCATCAACACAAAATATTAAATTATTTTAAAATAAATAAACTGAAATCGTTTGTTTACAAATATGTCTTTGACAACCAAATAGCGCTTCAAGGTGACGTTTGGCACGCATTTTACCCAAAAGGGTCGCTCTACTCAGCCATGAAGGCTGCTAACTTCATATTAAATGTATGGGACATTTAATATGACAATCGCAAAAAGGCTTTAGTTTCGTAAAAATATGTAATAGTGTTGTAACAATAAATTTACTGATAATTGTGATGAAGGTAACAACGATGAATTAATGATATTCGTAACTCACACATTAATTATTTCTACATTTTCAATTTTAAACTGTAACTGTAACCTCTTGAAACATCCAAACTTATCATTTAGTATGACATTCGTAGAAGAGTTTGTGGTCAAGAGTTTAAAGTTTAAACGATTATTGTGCGACGTGCTTCATTGTTACTTAAATAAAAATGGAAAAGCTCAGTTACATCCTTAATATCGCCTATATCTGGAATAATCGCCAGGGCACACTTAACTACTGTAATTATAATTACTGTTGCACTAGTTTTAAAGTCCCATTTTGCTCTACTTGTTATTTGGCCAGGATACCCTTTCTAGCAACCTGGCTCGGATGCCCTGCAAACTACAATCATCCAGCCAATTAACGCATTTCTTCTCAACACCGTAATAAATATTATTCGGGATTACCGTTACCCACGGGTCCTCTAACTTTGGTTTAAACACTAAAAAGTCATTGTCGGCTCTTGTCTCGACGTAGGCAGTTTCAAGAATAGCGGAAGCGCCTTGTTGTTCACTCTTTACTAATTCTTTCTCGACTACAACTTCGTAATCATGATTGGCGTGTTGCGGCATGTTATTGCTGTTGGGATCGGTGCGGAGTCCTTGCTTAGGTATTCCCAACCTACTTTGCAGCGCATCATAAACGCTTTTTGCTTTAGCGAATTTTGCCGGGTCAATGGACCGCCGATCTATATTGCTACTAGTCAAATAAGACTTGTAGTTTGCCAATGATTCTAGGACTCTACGTAAAGCTACTTGATTCTCACTGTTGTCTGGTTTCTTTGTCTGCATGTTTTGCGACACATGTAAAGGCTGCACGATCTCTACCACCAGGAATACGAGAAATAAGTAAATCTGAAAAACACGAATTATTATTTATTTTAACACTTTATAGTATCGTTAACAAATATTCCCAAGAAATATCTTACACTTTTAGCCATTTTATTATTTTTTCTCCTACCTATTTAATGCTGCTGATACAAACTTGTAAAACATGAAAATATTAAATCGTTAAAGCAGAACATAACTCATGAATTCTGATGTTACAAGTTTATTGTCCATGAAATTACTTTTCTTCAATTTTCAAGTTTCGCTTACATTCCGGTGTATTTACATGAAAGTAATCTCGAAATACCTACAATTATATTTCCTTACGGTACACATAGGTACAAGTCCATATAGGTACACATACACATACACTCCGTCTAGGGATAAATTTAAAAAGTAGCTTTGTCTAAGTAGGCTATACTTTGCTGACAGGTGAAGGCGCACCTATCGATTTTTATTTATTAATCCTTGGCTTTACGGCTCTAGATTCTGGGTTATTTTAAGGGTCCCTATAATTAGTTCTTGTTTGTTGTCAACCACAGCCATCTTCACCAACTACTCGAAATATTGACTCACACAAAACCAAGCCTATCTCAGGTTGTGTTCGTGTTCCCCCAATGATACTGATAAACGGACGAGGCAGGCTCTGGTGAATAGACGATTTCCTATCCGATTGTGCGGGTCCATTTGATGACCGTATTCGAAGATTGAAACCTCCAGACTTGAGAAGACTAATCAAGTCTGTTTGTTGGTTTTTTGCAGACTCTATGTCATGGCTCCCGCTTAAAAGGTCGTCCATGTAGAATTGTTCAATAAGGGCCCTTGCTGCGTCCGTGTTTTGATATTTATGACCTTCATCTTTTGCTAATTGTTTCAGCGTCATCATTGCTAAGAATGGCGCTGCTTTAGTACTATACGTGACTGTTGTCAAATGATACTCCTTTATAAGCTCATTATACTTCTTTATAAGCTTATGAACAGTCTCTCCAAATAATTTCTTTATAATCTTGATCTAGTACATTTACGAAAATTAGCCTGATTAGAGCCTGAAAAAAATTTCAATGCTAATAATTAGATTATTAGCATTGAAATTTTTTTCAATGTTGGTGTAATCACAGACATAACAGACTAGACACAAATCACAAGTATTCCCTGTTCGCTCACTCTACAATGATTATGAATCTTGCTATCCCGTTTTTCACCCATAGGACCGAGCCTGTCAGGAAGTGAAGAGCACAATGTTGTGAACTGCTGCTCTAGCTGATAACGACCAGCCGTTTATTTTGAAACATCTGTGTAAATTTTATAATTTCCTAATAAAATTTACATGAAACCATTTAATTTTAAAAGACGGTGTAATATAGTGCACAGTTATGTGAAAGCGCAAAGTATGGAAATACACCTGGATTATCCTTTCACCGGTAAGTAAACAATCGTGGTCGTGGCTATCGGGAATCAATTTTAGAAATTGTGCCAAATTATGCATAGTAATAGTGTGAATTTGCAATAATAAGGAATATGCTGTTTGATATATTTATGTACATACTCTTTTCATAAATTTTTTTGTTCATGACTATGTCCTCTAGAGGGCACGGTATTCACGGTATGTAGGATCGAGATATCGAAAAGACGGTGGTAGGTATCAAGGCGTGGGTTTGATGCCCTTTGGAATGCGGTGCAATAAGTAATGTCTGGCACTCACCTTCATGCCAATAATATGCTTGACCCCGCTAACTTGATCACGACCATTGGTAGTACGTTAATCCAAACTCCCCATAATGACCGTCGAAAATACAAAAACGTACTGATTTTTATAGTTATTCAAAATTTATTAGAACCAAATAATATTTCCAAATCTCAAAATGCTTCAGATGCGGATTCTGTTATTTTGACAACCTTTTAGCAAAATCGTGCTTGCGTCCTACTCTGAATGCCATCACCATTTCATTTGAAAAAAAAATATATTTCTTAATATTTTTTAAGATTCTTCTTTATTTAATTTTCTTAGATTTTATAAGAATCCGAATCCGAATCCGGAATTCGTATTCCAAATTCCGGATTCGGATTCCAGATTCAATTTCCGGATTCGGATTCCGGATATTCTTGATATCCTCAATGTCTACCTATTGTCTAAAAAAGCATGGGTCATGTCCCATAAATTCATCATCATCATCATGATCATCCTAGCGTTTATTCCGGCTTACGCCATGGTTGCCGTGGCTTTCCGAATTAAATCCTCCGTCGTGCTTACATGTAGTATAGTTTTCTTTTTCAGTTAAATTATTTTGAGATGCGGCACTGATCTGACTGCCTGAGTCACAAATGCAACAAATAAACTAGCCATATCGTTGTAATTTTTATTCGAAATTTACACCAAATTAAATAAAACATAATTAGGGGAAGATAAACAGTAATTGGCCACTTAAGCTCATTCACTTTCATTTCTGTGGTATAAATTTATTTACTACGTTAGGGACTGTTCTCAAATTACACAGGTTTAAAATTAAATACATTTCTCGTCATAAAATAGTGTTTATTTTCTGAAATAATTAAATTGCAATTTATAATTTAATTTTGTAATAAATTATAGTTATTGGCCACTTTTTTTACAGTTACTGGCCGTAAGATGCATAGTTATTGGTCACCTTGTTAATGTATTTAAAATAAAACGTTACTGCCGAAAGTTCATCACATTTATCATCATCATTAGCCAGAACGAGTCCGCTACTGAACATGAGCTTCCCCAATAGAACGGCATCATAATATAAGTACACAGGTACTTGGTGAAATCCCTTAGTCATATCATCAGCCACAGTCATCGCGGGGGCCCGGAGTCCACTTTCCTGCTTTTCTTAATCCACTATGCTCGGGCTTCAGCATCCTTAGTGGTGAGTCTGTTGGCACGCATGTCACTCTTAAAGACGTCCAGCCATCGCTTCTTAGGCCTGACATGAAGGCTACTGCGGATGTGGGCGTTCCGCAAGCGATCTATGCGGGACTCGCAACTCCTGCTTATGTCATTCTAGTAGAGGCCAAGTCTCGCGGCCATAAAAGAGAACAGGTAGAATAATAGTCTGGTAGACCTGTCCCTTCATGTGTCAATGACTCTTTCTCAGTTATGTAAATTCGTTTAACACTGACCAATGCTCTTGCGGTGGGAGAAAATATCATAATGAAACCTGCACATTCAGCGACTGAATGTTTACCCATGATCCAATCTGGTCAGGTTCCCCTTGTAGCATGGTCACGGAGTTCAGATGGCAGTCGTTTCACTTTAGTTACCTGATATGCCAAATCCTGGATCCTATATGGTCAGGTTCCCCTGGTCGCAGGGTCACGGAAAACAGATGACAGCCTGTTGCTTCACTGTAACTACCTGATCTGCCCCTGAAACCCTGGATGAGGGCACAGTAGACCCCGGGCCCTCATGCGACTGGTATCAAACAAGACCTCCATATTCAGTCCCCATACTTAAACAAGAATGGCGTCTGCTTGCGTTCAAGATTTTTCCAGCTAAAATTAGACATCAACACAACAACTTACAACAATCTGCTTGTCAGAAGCAAGTGAAAGGATGTGTTCTGCCTACCTCTATGGGAAAAAGGCACAACAATGTGCAGTTTTTAAAGCAGTCTTGTACTGTATGTAGTATTGCTATGGTAAAATTTAAATAATATGTTTTATTTCAGGTGACTCTACCCAGAGTCCATTTACCTCCATCCATTACGGCTTTGGATAATGACACCTATAGTCAATGCTCCACAAGGTTCCAGGGAGGAAGAGTACACTAGGCTGCATATTAAAGCCAGAAATTGTGTAGAGCGCTGTTTCGGATTGCTCAAGTCACGGTGGCGATGCTTATTGAAGGACCGGACTTTACATTATCACCCAGAAATGGCCAGCAAAATAATAATTGCATGATATGTTTTACACAACATTGCCCTTAGCGCAAATGCTCCACTGCCCAATGAGATGATGGCCTTTGAGGATGATAATAAAAATTCTGGTCCGCATCCCGGCTCATCTGCAGACAGTGAGTTAATCCGAGGCAGAGCAAGTGCAAGCTAGTGTATTCTTCAACCATGTTAGTTCCTTTAGGGAGGTCATTGTCGCAAAGTAGACGGCTAGAAACTCCTTTGGGGGAGGCCTTTGTCCTAACTTTCATGAGCCCCACAGGGTATTGTGTCCGATGAAGCCTTGAAAGCCTTCTTGGCTAATGGCAACTACGCCAAGTTCTTCGAGTTGCGGATAATGATAGGGTATATCTAATTTGTTGGTTAATTATGGCCACCATTAACCTTACTTTTAAAATGTATACTAATAAAATATTGGCTTTGTTTACTTTGACCTACTTTGTACACTTTCTACCTGAAATAAATATAATATTATATTATTGGCCTGTCTGGCTATGGATGTCCTGTGATAATTTGACATCATTTCAAGTATTTTTGATATGGTTTCAATTAATATTGTTATTGTCCGTGTCATAAAAAACTATTTTGTGTGAAAACAAATCATCATATTCTCGGAGTCAAAACAAATGCTATGTTTATAATAATAACTGTGATTTGGTTATTTTTTAACAGAAAAAGAGTACGAAAAAGGGGTCCCGAACCGATTTCATTGCGATTATCTTTGTTCAAAAACCAGTTTAATTGAAATGAAATAGCTTGTTTCATTAAAATAGGTTTAGCAGTTTAGGAAATAATTTGAGTATGTATTTAGTCTGGCGTATTCCGACGTTTTACTGTACGTTAGGTTATTTACTGGCTTGAGTTTATTTATATTTTTTATTTTTATTATATACCTACTGACTTTATGTTTATTTTGTTTTATTTTAAATTAATCTCAAACCTATATGACGTTAATCTATTAAGTACTTAATTTATGCTAAACAGTCCTATTTGATGGATTGTTTGTTCCGACTAAGAATTCTTAGACTACATTAACAGAGACTAGAAGTATGTAACATGGGCTGTATTTTGTTTGCAAAAAAGTTTAGGCACCCTGCAAATATTGCAATCATGTTAAAAAAAGCCTGTACATCTTTAAATTGCACCCTTGCGAAGGCAGGTAGGCTCGTTGGAGCTTAGGAATAGCATTCACACGATTTGATTAAAACACAGATCAAAGTATAAGTATGTTTTTAATTAAAATATAAAATTCATATAAAAAAATAAACTAGGAAGGAAAACCCTAAAAATATGTTAATATATGAAAAGGTTAATTCATGTGGAAAATGTTAGAGATCTCAGGACCTAGCAAGTGGAACGACGTGGTCTCTGCCTACCCCTACGAAAAAAAGCCGCCTATGCCAAAAACATTTTGAATATTCGTGTTGCATATTTAGTTATTTTAGTAGATATACTTAGCACATCCACTTCTGTTTGAAGGATGATGACAACCTAATCTGCGGTTCTGCATTTTTGCTAATGTGAAACATAAGCAAGTGTAGGTTCAAATCTGGACGACAGTTACCGCATTCCGTCAGGTGGGCTGTCTGCTCGAACAAAAATTAAACAATTGAGCGTCTTTTAAACTTGTGTCGGTAGCTAATTCGAATTTTCATGAATGAACAAACGACACAAGTTCAAAAGAAGCTCGTCGTGCGTAGCTTGTTGAGACAGCCTCTGCCTATCAAATTCCAGCCTCTGCGCATCCAACGTCAGCCTTTGCCTCTCAATATCCTGCCTCTGCACCTCCAGCTCCATCTGCCTAAGCTCTCGCTCATGCAACCTCCTGTCTCTCTCCTCTACTAGCTGCAATCGACGGCCACAAACTGACTTGTCGAACGCTCGAAAGGCGTTTGTACCCGTCTTACTCGTCTTCTTACAAGCCGTCGAGGAGAGTTGGCTGCAGAGGAGTGCGGCGACGACGCTGGGGCGAGGCGTAGACGCGTCCGCGTGGGCGGGAGCGGTGGTGGGGGCCGGAGCGTGCGCGGGGGCGGTAGTGGGCGCGGGGACGGGATCGCGGCACCGCGGGTGGAGTTGGGTGCGGCTGCGGCAGAGGACACGGCTACGGGGACTGGGGCGAAGGCAAGGCGTCCTGGCGGCCGTAATAAGCATGTGCCAGTGCTGGTGGAGTTGGAGCAGCTGTAAACAATGGTTAAAAAAATTAAAGCACGTAGTAAAATTGTCCTAGATGCTAGTTATATACCTATACCCAAAAATTGATCATGTACTTAAGTAACTGTAGTCGATGTGCCTACCTTCCTGACGCCTATGTGAAGGACACGGATCCTCGTCCCCGGATCCGCATATCCGTCCAACTCCAAGCCATCAGGAACAGCCGCCACTTCCATCTCAATGTCAAACTATAAATAATAAATAGGTAAGTACCTAAGTTACATAATTCAATAAACACCTACTCAGAAAGGTTTCTAAACACCTTTTCTATAAAAAAATAAGCAACGTTACGTCAATGATCTATTTATAGAGCAATGGAATTTTGATATTCACAAATAAAATACAAAAAATGAGTAAATAAAAATCTACCTTTCCATGATATCCACTAAAGTTTCAATTTGTTCTTGGTTCGCACGTAGCTTGTCCATTTTTTTTAAATCCAACTTTTACTGAAACTCCAAAGTATTGGAGTTGAAAATACTTAAATAATGGCGGGATATTTTTTACGAACGACCAATGGTACCAACATTAATGACAGGTAAACTGGCGGGAAAGTCCGTGGTTAACTGCCCGAGTGTCGGCCGAGAATTCTTGCATTGCATATGCGCCCCAATATTTATTACTTATAGTCTGGCAAGAAAGTCGTGACAAAAATTGAGGGCGCCAGTATCGTTAATATGGTATCATTGTTCTGTATCAGTCTGTCAACTTAAATATTATAAAATAGTATCTTCACGTCTGTGCTTGCCTCTATGTTCAATTTCTTTGTGTCTGTGTCTCGTATACTTCGACTAGAACAAATTCGAAACACACTACTTCAGGCCTTGTAGGGGTAGGTGAATATCACTCCCAATATGATATCGTCCAAAAAGTTAAGCTAACATCTTCCAAATCTGTTTTACTGGAAAATGTTGTGCAGGTTTTAAACTGTACTCTGTCCCCATGTTGCTGCTGGTTCAAAAGACATGCATTTTTCTCAAAACTGCCGGGGCCGATTTTGTTGTCGTGTGGCATAAGAACATAGCTGAAGGTGCTTAGCCTATACTCTGTATATACATTGTTAGCTTATAATATTAATTGTTATAACAATATTAGCGTAAGTAGGATTGACCAGGGCTCCTTCTCGTTATCATCTTAGGACAAAGGATGCTCTTTAAACTAGATTTTAAGACAAAAGAAAAGCCCGAGAATTGTTTACGATTAATTCATTACAATATTCAAGGTCTTTCTGACAAAGAACATGATATAGAATTATATTTAAAGAAAACGCCTGATTAACTGAGCACTGGCTGAGAGAATCTGATGTCATTCAATTTATCTAACTATAATATAATTAGTTGCTTTAATCGGAAATCTATTTCCCGTGGTGGTTCATTAATTGCAGTACGGCAAAATATTAAATCGAAAGACCGGAAAGACGTTGCTGGCCTCTCAGTTGAACATAAGATTGAGTTATCCTTGTAACGTAACAAAACTGCAGGGCAGTGTCAGGTTCAGTTGTATAAAGAAAAGCTCAATTAGAGGTCTGTACCATGCTCAAAGGAAACTAATTAGAGGTCGGTAGCAGACTCAGTGGATAAAGAAAACTAAAGAATCAGGGTAGTGGGTTATGATTATTCAGTCCAGGTAGCCAGAACATTAATTTATAAAAAATACTTTAGTAAGGCACTATAGGTCCAAAAGAGAGTCTTACACGTAACTTTTGTCCAGCAGGATCACATAATTCACTTTGATAAAATTCCATTAAAATTGATGCAGCCTAATTTTATCACAAATTCCTAGACCAAAAATGATAGCCGGAAAATTTTAGTTATATTTTATCGATTATTAAAAATAACATGTCTGCTATATATCAACCCCTACGACGGAGGTAACGCGGGAAGCATTTTGTTGTAAGAAAATGCTACCCGTTGGGTTAACGTTTATAGAATCACATGAAAATTTTATAAGCTTCTTTGGTGAATTGTCCCTTGCCTATGCTATTGACGTTTGTTGATTTTATGACTTTACACGAGGTCAGAGCGACCTGAAACATAAGCCTAGACCGGGGCAGTCGCTAAAGTCAGTCACTCCAGAAAACGTCATCATGGTATACCTAGTCGCTGATAAAATAATGTCACAATATTACTAGCTGTGAGATTCAGTATTAAATATAGTTTCAAACCCATGTAGCTTCCATCATTTTTCGGACCATATAAATTATGCATCATGAATTGGCACAAGTAACTTTCTGCTCTTCCCTGAGAAAGTGGGCTATTATTCGAGATATAACCTTCCTAACCTTAAGAAGTTCATGTAAAGTGGTGGAAATTTCTTGGGACCTAAGCCTCATTTCATCCTGAATGTTATGCTTGTTAATGTTATGACATTTCTCTAATAACGACTTAACCCTGATGATAATTTCTGAAGTGACGGCAGTCAGCAGTTGCCTTAGTCTAGGTTCATGTTTGAGGACGCCCTCACCACGTTTAAACTTATAAAATCAATAAATGACAATAGCATGTGATAGAGTCCATTCACTTAATGCGCTGATTAAATTTTCAAGTGATTTTTTATACGTAATAATATAATCATAATAATACATCTGCCACGAAATGCTTCCCGTATTACCAAAATAGTATGAAATTGAATGGAAAACAATAGGATGTAAAACAAGCCGTTGGCTAAAATCTTTTGGACCAGCCAACGTATTAAAATATAGTAATTTATGCAACTCGCGTAATAATAGTTTGATACGAGTGTTTTAATACCTAATTATATGCAGTTGCATACACCTTTATCTACACTCATGTTACACGCATGTTAAAATTTTGTACCTATATTTTTCTCAACTTTGTTGGAAGTTGATAGATAGATAAACACTTAATTGCTCATAAAACATAAAACTACCAATTAGTTACAGTAACAAGGAACACATATGAGCAAAGGCGGCCTTATCGCTACAAGCGACCTATTCCAGGCAAGCTGCGAGTCATTTCTGTTGCCGTGTCGAGGATATCATGCGGCGTGAAATTTACTTCACTACTTTGACATTTAGCTTAGCTTAGCAATTAGCTTCAAACAAGAAAAAACATTTACAAACAGAAATTACAACAATTATAAAAAATATTCTATTTAGAGGGAAAATAATTCCATACAGCGCAGGTCACTTACCCTCCATCCACAGATAATGGCATAGTTCGATATTTAGCTAGTTAAACGCGCTCGACCAGAAATTAAAAAAAGTGTTGCATAATGATTAAAATAGTAGTTTATGCAACTGTCATATAATACCTAATTATATGCAGTTGCATACACTACTTTACCTAAGAACAGAACTGACTCGCAGCTTACTTCCAGTAAAGTTGAGAAAATTATAAGTACGATATTTTAACATAAAAATACGAGTGTAGAATAGAATAGAATAGAATATTTATTTGCTTTAAACATGGTTACAATGATAGGTCTTAAGATAATCATCACACAGTGGCTCTCACATGTTCAGCCAGTATTAACAGGCATGCAAACTTGTTCAGCGTTAATGAACATGCACCTTAGGCTACCTTAAACTCTAAAAAATCCTTGACAGAATAAAAGGAGTGCTCCAATAGCCATTTATACAAGTCCTTTTTAAATTTGTTTATAGGCTGTTCTTTAATTGCCAGTGGAATTTTATTAAATATTGATATAGCCATCGAATAACATTGCTTCAAATACAAAGTAGAATTTGGTGTAACTCCGTGTACAAGGCGAAATGGGTTTCGCGAATTTCTCATAAATATATCCTTTGCAACTTTAAATAAGCTGCGGTGACCACTAACAAACTTTGCGACCTCATATATATACAAGCATGGAAGAGTTAGTACGTTTAGAGATCTAAATAGAGGACGACATGGTTCATACGGAGGCACTCTACAGATAGCTCGTATACATTTTTTTTGGACAACAAATGCCTTATTTATATCTGTGCTGTTGCCCCAAATCAACAATCCATACCGGAGCACAGATTCCACATAACCATAATAAGCTGTAACGGCTGCATTTTTTGATGCTGATAAAACTAACTTGTGCAGCGCATAAGAAAAACTGTTTAATCTATTACAAACACTGTTTACATGATGCTTCCAATTTAGTAAATCGTCAATTGCTATTCCCAAAAACGTCACAACTTGAGTTTTTGTTAAAATTTTACCATCGATGTCAATATTATTCAATTCATTGCATTTATTAAAATTTATGAAATTTGATTTGTCAATATTAATGTCTAAATTATTATCATTAGTCCATACTAAAATAGATTGAAGAACATTACGAATGTCATTTTTATGGTTATTTATTCCTAGTTTTTTATTTGTCGTCACTACAATCGAGAGGTCGTCAGCGAACAATATACTTTTATAATTATTTAATTCAATTAGGTCATTTATGTACAGGATAAATAATAAAGGTCCCAGTACGCTTCCTTGGGGAACACCTGAGTTATTACCCCTATAGTCTGATCTATGATTTTGTAGCACCTGTTTATCATTTAGTTTTGATATCTCAACGCATTGCTGCCTATCTTCTAAGTAGGATTTTATCCAACTTAGAGCTGGCCCTCTAACTCCATTGCTTTCCAATTTCGATAACAGCAATTTATGAGAAACCAAGTCGAAAGCTTTGGTCATATCGAAAAATAATGCACTGACAAAGTACTGTTCATTAAATGCTCTTAGAATTTCTGTTATGAGATCAAACGCAGCATGCGTGGTAGACTTATTCTTTTGGAAGCCATATTGACATTTGTGGATAACATTATATTTTCCAAAAAAACTTGTCAACCTGCTATGCATTACCTTTTCGAAAATTTTTGAAAAAATTGGTATCAATGTGATAGGCCTATAATTACCCATTGAAGTTCTATCTTTCTTTTTGTACAAAGGCTTTACAATAGACTTTTTAAGCCTTTCTGGGAAGACTCCTGTCTCCATAGACAGATTTACTAGGTATGCAAGCACCTCACTAATCTCAACCTTGCATTCTTTTATAATTTGCGTAGAGATACCGTCATAACCTTCCGCGTTGGTATTGTTCAATGACATAATAACTTTTGTAATATCATTTGCGGTAACAGGATTGAGATATATTGTGTCATTTACATTGCTTTTATTTTTTGTTAATTTTAAATTTGGATTTTGTTTATTACTCAAAGTTATAAAATAATTATTAAACGCTTCAGCTATGTCAATTCCTTCTAGTAATTGATTACTATTATTGTCAATTTTTTCTATGTACCTATTCCTAAGTGTGCCATTTAGCTCATTATTAATAATCTGCCATGTAGATTTACTTTTATTCTTACTACTAGCTAAGTATGTTTGATTTTGCTTTCTTTTTGAATGCGATATACATTTCTTGAACACTTTATTGTATTCGAGATATGTTTGTTTTGTCACTTTATTTTTGTCCTTATAATACTTATATCGCAAAACCCTTTTTTTAAGGCTGCTTACTTTAAGGCCTTTGGTTATCCATTTTAACTTAGTAGTTGTATTTTTTGTTATTTTAACTGTTGGGAAACATTGGTTGTACAGTAAGCAGAACAGATCATGAAATTCATCAAAAGCTGTATTAAGGTCTGTTTCACTGTATACTTGATGGAATGATAATTGACTTAGATAGCCCTTAAACAACTTTATGTTATCTTGCGAGTAACATTTGTTGAATGTATATATTGTCTTAGGTAGTACACATTTCTTTTTAACTGGTAAACCTATTACTTGTGCCGTATCATGGTCCGATAGATTCATCGTAAGTGTAGTGCCCTTGACGCTCTTCACGTTACTAAAAATGTGATCTATACACGATTTACCACGAGTAGGTGCTGTTATGTGCTGATTGAAGTTGTAACCTTGTGTGATATCAAGCAGCCTTTTAGCATTGTTATCATTATTTAGGGTATTTATATTTAGGTCGCCTGTTATTACAATCTTCTTTTTTGGAAATTTTAGTTGTAGTTTGTACAGTAGAAATTCTAGTTTCTTAAAAAAACATTCTAAATCAGATTTGCGTTTTGAGGTATTTCTGTACATACAGATAACCAAGACGCCATACCCAGTTAAATTAACTCCACAACATTCAAAGTTCATGTTGGTAGCTATATCATTCAGTATCAGCTCGTTATAAGGCAGTCCTTGTTTCACTAATATACATGAGCCACCCCTTTTTTTGGGTCTCGCATAACTAGCACCTAATTGATATTTCTGCAATACGATATTCTTTTCTTCATTTTCTTTTACGAATGTTTCGGTAAAACAAAGAATATCAGGGTCAAGTTCTGAAGTAAGACCTTCTAGCGTAATTTCGAGAAATTCTTTTTTTGAAAGCAGACCCTGTATATTTTGATGAAGAATTATTAGGCTATTAGTGGCGAAAAAGCTGTTTTCTTTTATGTTCTTTAGTCGAGAAATAATACGGTATAGTTCCTTTTTTGGTTTTGTTTTGTTCGCTAAAATCAGAATTATTATCTACAAGTATATTATCAGAGGATTTATCTATGTATGTGTCACTGTGTAACAATGTTTGCTTGTTATTTCGTATTTTGTTAAAGTAATAGGGAATCGTACCCTTTACGAGGTTAATCTTAGTAGATTCTTTTGTACTCTTAAACAGTTTATATACTTGTCTGCGTTGTTTTAACATGTTTTTCCAATTTAAGTAATTTTCTTCGTAATATTTTTGATCAAGGTATTCATTAATTTTTTTACAAATAATATCGTTAACATGTCTGAAATGAATATTATCATAGTTAATGTCCAAAAAATTACAATTATTAAAGTTATTTGATATAGTTTTTAATAAATTATTTAATTTTATTTCATTTAAATAAATATTGCGGTCAATTTTTATAATATATACATTACATGTCAACGATTTTAGGAGAGCACTGAGCTCAGTCATTATTTTTATGGGGTTTGTGTCATGTTGCCCTACAGATAATACAACTGTGTCATTCGATTCAATGTCATACAACTTACATGTGTCCAATATTTGGTTAGTGCACGCATTAGGTTTAACGAACGAGAATATTTTATACTTACCATATTTACTTTTTAACCTATTGTTAATTAGGGTTTGTGCTAGCCGGGCACACATTGAGACCCTCCAAATATGAATATACGTCGTTTTATTTCTGATACATCTTCTTGTAGATAAAGTAGTGTATGCAACTGCATATAATTAGGTATTAAAACACCCGTGTCAAACTATTATATAAACAGACACTCATGTTTTAGTTGCATTTGCATTGCGATTCGTGTCCGGGTCAAAATGAAAATAAAGTCACATTAGCTTGTATGGCTGTGAAATCCTTTTATCCTCTACCTTCGGACTTCAGATAACCTCAGTATCCAGAAATGAAGCGTCATCTAACCATGATGTGGCTGTTTCAAAATAAACCAACACCTACTAAAGAAAAGCGAATGAGAAGTGCAGGGATGATTTTGATCGCAGGCTTTTTTTTCATTCACGGGTGTCAGTACGTTTACGAGATCAAAGGGATAGAATCAGTAGATCAGAGGAGTGCTGAATGGCATGTGACCAAATGTTAGCCAGAATCTTTTACTGTTGTAAGCAACAAGCGATCGAAAACCGGCCTCCGTGGGCTACTGCTTCACAACGATAACGCGTCGGCTCACCCGGCGCTCAAAACAAGGGACTTTCTGGACATCATACCGATCAAACTTGAAGAGTTTTCTGATGCGGACTAGAAAATGTCATTTGAAAATTGGTTTAGAATAGAATAATCATTTATTTGACATTTACATAGTTGACTTACAGTAAATAGGTACACAGAGTAATAAAACGCGGAAAGGTTCCAGCTCAGCATATTGCCACAGCCGCGGTTGCGACGCTGATTTTCAGCTGAAACCAGTCGGTGAGATGGCGTACATCCATAATTTTAAATATAAACTTAATAGTCCGAGCGTTAAGCGACAAATTCCACTACAACCTTGCATTTTGTGATGCAGCAGTGCCACTTGGCTTCGATTTCAGATCGGGACCCACCGGTGACCCCACTGCAGGGCCCCCCCGGGGCCCCAAATAGGTCCAAAATTTCGGTTTTTGTCATTATACTCATAAACTGTAATAGCCCCTTAAACTTAAACTTAAACTAAACTTGTCTAAGAGGCGTATAATCTTTGATAAAATACCTACAATACCTCCTCACCATTCCGCAAAGTCCTGGATTATGGTCAAGGCGGACCCTGGGCCCTCGTGCGCGATAACACAACCGGGACATTAACGCCAAGATGATGACCTCCTCACCATTCCGATTTCTATTCCTACTCCTTCACTATTCATGCTGCAAGATTGTAAAACTCTCTGCCGTGTGAAATACGCGATAGTGAATCTATCAGAATTATTAAGAAACGTGTGAAAGAGCCCTATCTCTCTCTTAGTTCCTGAAATGCAGGGTACAATTAATGCCCATAGATAATTTGTTGGTTGCTGGAAGGAGAGGCCGGTTCAAGAAGCGATGGCTTTACGTAGTCAAGAACGATATGCGTGTTAATAAGCTTACCACTAGGGATGCCGAAGACCGAGCGAGGTGGGCCAAGAATATCAGGAAAGCGGACCCTGGGCCCTCGCGTGCTGCGCAGGGGCGCAACCGGGACATAACGCTAAGATGATAATGAGATAATTTGTTGGTATCTATGTATTTTATGTATTGGTATAAATAGTATGTATATGTAGTTTATAATATTGGCATCTTATTTTAATTTGGAATGCCTGCTGGAAGAGATTTCTTAGTAGAAATAAGTAGCGCTTGTTGTATTATCTCTAACTTTGTATGTTTCTTTAAACTTTCATGATACAATAAACCGTAAAATACTAGATAATTTCATATATTTCATTAATGGATCCCGAGATATATTGATCCAAAAATTACTTGAATAAAATAAAATGAGTTTAAGAATGTAATCAGATACCATTTTTTGTTCATTTACCTACAAAATAAGACCAAAATTATATTCCTGCCATTATTTAAGCTTCTAAACTGGGACGGACTTGGCATCAATATTAACGGCTCACCTCAGATTTCTGACAATATCGTAGTCATGGCTAAAACCCTGGAAAACTTGGGCAAAATGCTTGATGATCTCTGTAGTGCCTCTCAAAAAATAGGTCTTAAAACGAACATGGACATGACGAAATTATGTCAAATGTCCATGTTATGCCTACTCCAGGGACAGTTAAAGGCACTCCACTTGAAGCTGTTGACGACTATACAAAAGGGGACAAATAGTCCAGTTAGGTAGGTAAAATTTCGAGAAAGAGATCAATCAACAAATTCAACTCGGTTGGGCAGCGTTCGGGAAGCTACGCCATATATTTTCGTCCCAATTACCGCAGTGTGTGTTGTCAATGATGACCTACGGAACAGAAATATAGGCTGCATAAGATATCACTATAGGCTGTATAAGAAAGATCACTGTTACCCAAAGGGCAATGGAAAGAGCTATGCTCGGAGTCTCGTTGCGCGATCGAAACAAAAATGAGCAAATCCGCAAGCGAACCAAGGTCACCGTCACATCCCTAAGGATTGCCAGGCTAAAGTGGCAGTGGGCAGGGCACATAGCTCGATGAATCAGTAATGATCTCAAGTGGCGACCACGTACCGGAAGACGTAGCGTGAGTAGGCGTCCCTCAATATGGACCGATGACCCGGTAAATATCGCAAGACCGGCCTTTGTAAAGATCTCAAGGGGGAGGATTATTCCCAGCAGTAGGCGTCTTTTGGCTGATATGATGATGATGATGGTCTTAGATTTGGTAGGTAGGTGTTAATGGTGGTAATGTAGCATGTATGCTCGTGCAGGCCTTAGGTAAGGACGGGTTCTAGGACAGGTAGGTGTCGGAGGCCGTATGTTTGGACGGACTCTAAGTAAGGTAGGCGTTCGGGTTGGCCTGCTGCTCTTGTAGGGTAACCGGGGCTCTAGTCGGTTAAGTAGGTTAGAGCAAGTAGGATGTAGGCGTGTAGGTTTAGATAGGTCGGAGCAAGTAGGACGCAAGCTATTAGCTTGCGTCTATGAGCACACATAGCACTGGCTAGATAATAATTCAAATGTGTTCCATTTGAATTAAATGTAAGGTATTATATGTATTTTATATCATTCTTCCAATAACGCTTCTCAATATAATATCAATTAAACATTTGCATTTTTACTTTAAACTCAGTGTAACACGCAGTGCTACAAGTGGTGGAGGCGCCGGGTACGAAGAAGTCGTACCTACATAATATTTGTTCAGAGAGAACTAGAGGGAATTCGAAACAAGAGGTTTATGACAAACTTGTCAGAACTAGTCATTCTTTCCGATTGTCAGAAAAAAAATTAAAGGAAAGCAAGATTGACGATAGAAAGACAATTAAAAGTAATAATATAATAAAGCCAAAAGCAAGCCAGAGTCAAGAAAAGGCTAAAGAAAGAGAACAGGAAATATCGGAAGTAAACACAAGAAGATACGCACCAACGCTGGAAAGGATTATTCACGTATCGTTTTCTTTACTCTTACTTACTAAAAATTTAATATTACCAAAATGAACTGGGAAGAACTATTTTCTGGCATGAATGACGTAAATAATTTTATATCACGCATCAAGCGTTATTTTATTAGCAAGCGCCTCACTGAAGAGGAAAAGATAGCAACGTCGCCGGCCTACCTATGCGGCCCGGCGGCGGCCTTTATCAATGAGTTCGAATGCAAGAATGAAACATTCTCGTTTGATGATCTGATGTCAGAGGAATTTTTACCCACCATTGATTATGTGGAACAATTTTACTCTCGCCAACATCTACCGGGCGAGGATATCTTGTCCTTCTATTATAACCTCTCAGAGAGCGAGGCTACGAGAGCGAAAATAGAGGATGAAATTTTTTTTATTAACTGTTTCCTAAAAAAGGTCAAAGGAGTTTATGCACAGAAAGTAAACTCCTCGCTAATAACCTCCAAAGAGCAGTTAAAAGCGCTCATACGGCAGTTAATGATGGCTTACGAGAAACCTGTCGATATGTATCCCAAAGTAAAATTTTCGAGACATCCCCATGCCATGGATGCCCATCAAAGTGTTCCAGTTCATTCCCATAGTCCAATTCAGGGGTCACAAATTTTTCAAACCCCACCTAATGTACTTAGCGACACACCTCAAAGGCCGAGGGTACCAAGATATCCGCTAAGATCGTATACACGCCAACAGCAGCTGTCTCAGCAGCCACAACAGCAGGGATATTTTGAGCGGCAACAGCCGCATGCGCGCCAGCAGGCGCATGCTCAGCAGCAGTAGCAGGGAAACTTTGTGCAACATCATGTGAGAGGTGCGTTTGCCACGCAGAACGCACCCATGATGTCACAGCCTTCTTCGGCTAATTTTGATACGGTCAGACCATATATCTTATGTGGATTTGGAAGTAGCCAGGATATTCCTGCGATAGTCGATACAGGAGCATCTATCTCTTGTGTATACAAAAGTGTTGTGGATAGAATAGGCTTAAATATGATGAGCTGTGATGATATTTATGTCAAAGCCGTGAATGGCGCAAAAATTAACATTTTGGGAAAATGTAGCGAAATAATTGAGATAGATAGTAGGGAATATGTATTATAACTAGTTGTAGTGGAACACCTAGGGTGTGAGGTCAAATTAGCCAAGATTTTTTATATCGCCACATGGCAAGTATAGATTTTTCTCAAAAGTGATTGACATTGGGAAAGAACCATCACGTTAACTTTTTATGGAGTAGAAATATATCTAATGATAATGGGAATTTATACCAGGGTTCTCTAGATTCATAAGGGCCATTAGGGACCAGGAGCAATTTGATTATATTTATTATGCGTCCTTAAACGAAAGGGCTGCGCCTCCAAAATTAATAAATACCGTTACCTCTCCACAGCTTCCAAAAGACAAGCAGTTGTCCTGGTTGAATGATAGTTTGCCTGGTCACGATCGAGAGGAGTCAAGGAATCCGTCGAATGAACTCTTGGATAGATTAGCATTTGATAGTTCTAATTTTAGTCGGTCAAACATGGTGACTACGGACGTGGGAACGTGTGATGAGGTGTAGAGCGAGAGTCCGAACACCTAGACAGCGGAGATATTGGAGTTAGACGTAGTTAGATTATCTAATGTAGAACGGGATTTTGATTTGGCTCGTTGTACAGGTCGTGAAAAGGTCATCACAGAGTTTATTTGTAAAAATCCTTTAGCGGAAGATAATCCGGCTCCGGTGATGAATACCACCAGACAGGTTAGAATTGTTCAGGAGGGCCGAGAGAAAAGCAAGCTCGTAGTAAAGTTTGTGCTAGGCATGCAGATGAAATTTGTACTAGGCGTGAAGCTTGGGTTCGCGAGCGTTCGAACAACATGCATCAGGGTTATATTAAACATGATAAGCTCTTGTGTAAACGGGCTCGTCGTAGAGTCATGCTACGTGATGGGTGCATTGCTTCCCTTTGATAATATTCGCTTATAATAGTAGTGTGAAGATTTCCCAGTATATGATGGTTTTCGGCAGAGAGTCACTATCGCGATCTGACGCGGAGTTGCGGAACTATTAAGGCGATGACAGTGAAACTTTGTCTCAGAAGGTGATAAAAAGGCGTGCTTTAACTAATGCCGTGATTACAAATATTTCCAGAGCACAATTGAAACAGAAGCAGCTGTATGATCGGAAGGCGAGTTCGGTGCGTTTCGAGGTCAATGACCTCGTCTTACTATATACACCCAGACGTCTTTCCGGTAAAACGTTTAAGTTGTGTAGGTTATATAGAATAGAATAGAATAGAATAGAATTGTCTTTATTGTTAAACTGTGTAAGTATACAGGTATGCAGATGTTATTACATAAGTAGTTCCAACAGCTTGTCCATTACGGACGTACAATACTTTTAGAATTATATAAAATTTAATGTACATGTCAACATTCCCATCTAATGTCAAGATACATATTTATCTCCATCATTTAAAACATTAAGTAACAATGTCTTATAAATAAAAAATTCAAAATGTCAAAATTGTAATTTCAGATGTCAAAACTGTAAATAAAATCATTGGATGGTATAAGTAATAAATAATAATGTCCCATTAAATTCAGATGTCAAATAAAACAAATTAGTAAATAAATCAATTTCCATTAATCATTAGTTACATCTCTGTACATCCAAAATTCCTCCAATTTATAAAATGCTTTATCGAGCAACCATTTTTTAAGTTTTGCTTTAAATTTATTTCCGTGCAACGACTTTATGTTATCGGGTAGGTGATTAAAGATTTTAATTCCAACTACATAAGGACTTTTTCCAAGAATAGCACTAGTTGTTTGTACAGAGTGTATATCGTACTTATACTGAATACTTATGTAAGTAAAGTAATTATTATTATTTCTAATGAATACACATATTTCTAGCAAGTAAATACACGTCAGCGTGAGAATTCTCTTCTCCTTAAACAGTTTTCTCAAGGATTCGTTTCTGTATAAACCAAATACAATCGTTATGCACTTCTTTTGGAGTATGGGGACCATATGTGGTGGTTACGTGTATAAGCAACAGAAATTATATGGTCAGGAAGTTGGGTAGAAGGCCAGCCAGACCGCAGATGGTGCATGTCAACAGAATGAAGAAGTTCCATGTTCGCCCGAGGGTGGTATAGGCAGCGTCCGAAGATGGACAGTGGATATTGCTTTTCTATTATTTCCTTCCGGGCAGTAAGTTCTATGGTGGAAACTAGTCATAGGTATTGTATTGTTCATGGGTATAGTCCGAAGAGGTTGCAGTGTTTACAAGGAGAGTTTTTGTTCTTCTCATTTTCCGTGAGGAAAAGTTTCATAACCCTCATGATTTTCGTGGTAGGGTAATAAATATTTTTTCTTGACAGCAAGGGAATACGACTGGAGTAACACTGAATACTGATGGTCTTATTATGATTCTCAAATTCTATACAAGATCAGAGATTTTTATGCTTATCCATTAGTATAAATTTTATCATTTTTGGTCAAGCATTTCTAAGGTTCATTGTCTATCAATAAGGTAAAGTAAATTGGATAAAGAGGTTAGGTGTTGTTAGATACGGGTATTTTTAATTGGATTTTGGTCATCATTAAGTTCGAGTCATGGTATATTGGGTCTGACGTTAGAAGTTCCAGTAAGGATTTCCTATGGTTCTCAGTGTGTGATCCACTTAGGTGGTCGGGATGCTATTTAGTTTATGGAAAGGATAAGCCTTTAGATACCTCCATATTATGGACAAGTTATGGATAGTTCAGATTTATACTGGGAATAAAATGAAAAGATTTGTTCGAGTTGATCTCAATGATATGTAATCGTGTATGGTGTATGTTTCTTTCCCTACCTTTTATTTAATGTTTAAGTTTTAATGTGTCTTGTGTTTCCCATGTGGCAATTTCTTCACGATGTCCGAGTTGGTGAGCGGGTCACTACTATGGTGCGCTACACCGATCGTAAATGAGAGCCAATTGCGAGATGTTCCGAACGTGACATCTCTGCGCTGGTCGTTCACTAGCTATATTGCTATTTGGCTAAAAGAAAATCACCAAGTTTAATATCAAATATTTAAGAGAATGATTTATAAATATTTAAGTTTCAATAAGAAATTTTTTATAATCAGTATGAACAGTAGGGAAAGTTCTTGGGGTTTATTTCTCTATTTAGAAAGAAAGGGGTATACTTCGTATTCGTCTCTTTGGGTACAATCACTTTTTCAGTATATGGACGATCGCTTTGGGTTTTTTTTTTTCAAAGGAAATAAATTCGCGGTCCATACCTGATGAAGTGGAGGGGTGATCCAACCGGTTCACCTGTTCACGAGTGCTTGTATGCATTTGTCCTGGGAATATGCCGACTTTGGGGCTTTATAGGTCACAATTATTTTCAAATACAGTAACCATATTAAATCCCATATGGGATATGGCACAAAGGATATGGTGTGACATGTGTTGTGTCACAGCTGTCATTTGTAGTCGGACCAGAGATTTGGGTTGAGTAGGAGCATAGAGTTGGCGTGTGAATTTAAGGTACATCTTTGTAGTAAGCTATTCTTGGGTTGACCATATAGTTACAATATCTCTTTGGTATCAATGGGATCACAGATTTGATCAGGGACCAATTAATCATTTAGGAAGGTTGTCAATGTCTCGTTTGACGGCAGACCAATTAATCTTTTCGCATATCTATGTGACAAGTCGGTTCACAGACACGATCGTGAACCAATCAGTTTTTTGAAATAGGTTATATAATATTAAATTTGCATGGGTTTGGTATATAGGCCTCTTGGATAACGCTAGTGGCGCGGCGTTGTGGCAGATTTAGGCAACTCGTGGGCGTTTTGCGTGCGATCAGCTGTACGGTTTACGTTATTATTCAACCAGTTGAATGCATTAAAAAGTACTCTAAAACAAGAAAAAAATGGGTGGTACGAGGTACTGTTACATACTGGTACATTTTGGACGTCGTTGAATGTATACGTTGCATTACAATCAATCAGATGTTCCTTACCTGGGAACATTTGAGCGATAGTGCAACCTTTTTTATATTTTTCCACTTGACTTTCTCGAGGCTGATTCCAACATTGCGGTTGATCGGTTTCGATTGCGTACATTCATTATTTACAAAAATACAGACCGCTGCTACATGTTTGCAACCTCGAACCGATAAACCCGCCTTGCAAGTGCATTCTGTCCTTCGTACCGTACGATCGAGGTTCACCTGAAAAACAATCAGTTCCTATAGGGAAAAAAACGGGAAGAGCGGGAAAAAGCACACAAAAAATTTACACTAACGTGTATGGTACACACAGGAATTGCTAAACAAAATATGCAGCATTCAAAATTCATTATTATGTTGACGGTATTCCATGTTTTCAAGTAATACACGCACCAAAACCAGCACAAAAAAAAACGAAACCAACATGTAGAATGTTAATCATGATTAATTATAAATCTGTAATTTTTTAGAGTTTCACGTGCAAGTTATTTTTTATTTCATTGTTTTAGTATCTATAATATATTGTAGATGCAAGACAATAAAATCATAAATAAGTAAATAAATGAAATTATTATCGGTTCCACATTTCCGATACTTATTCCTTCAATATACATATATATTTCTTTGATAAAGAAATATATCTTCATTTTCCATTTCTAAATTGCATGGATGGTTAAAAATTTGCTGAAAATATATTTGTTCACATTATTACTCAACTATGAATTCATTTTATAATTAATAATTAATACATACCTCTAGTTTCACGTCGTACGGTCGATTACTAACTCTGGTCTGTGTTGTTACTTTATCACGGATGATTCCTTCTCCACCATCACGTATTTCGACAACCTCCTGAACATGATGGCTTTGGAAAAGTTTATGCCCTTTATTTTTCAATAAATTTAACATCCTGTTATTAGCAATACGATAAGCTATCTTGCAATCAAATGAATACGTGGTAAAAATTATATATACAATGAATTTGAAAGAATATTTCATGGTTCGTGTAATTACTTACCTTTCGACACAGATTTTCCGCGATAAAGTCTGCGTAAATATTCTGAAATCCACACTTAATAATTGTTTGGCTCATAAAAACGATTTTTTTGTTACAATAAACAAACATCCAAAACGTGCGGTGACTTTTATGCGAATCATATGTTCACGTCTACGAGAAAAACGACCTCGAGTTGCCGCCGTTAACCGACCGATGGCGTTGCCGTAGCTTCGCCACGATATCCAAGAGGCGTATTAACCTGACATTGACATTATAAGTTATTTTATGGTAAGAATAGTTCATTAAATGATTTGGTATGGGAAGGTGTTCTTGGTTTGCAGATTGTAGCAAGTCGTAATGCATAGTTTTACAGCAATTATTTTTTGCTCTAACTACAACTTGCTGATTTTCGTTCTGTTTGCATGGCTCGCACATATTGTTGTAGGTATTATTTATTTTCATGGATTTAATATAAAGATGTTTATAGATAAGTTATTATTAAGGATCGAAGGAAGGCCGTATTGTTTAATTGGTAATGGACAAATCAACTGTACAATAAAGACAGACTATGGTCATTGTGACAATATTTGATTAATGTTAAAGTATTTATTTATGAAAATATGGCAATTCTGCGGTGAAAAGTATTTTTCTTCATACCTGTATAAGGTTAGGGCAGATTATGGTTAGAACTTTGCATTGTTAAAGGATTGTTTAAACTTTGCTTTGAAGAAGTAAATAAGTCAATACAGTTTTGTGATAAGGTTCTGTAGGCCTTGTGCAGATTGGCATGGTTTTTAACGGGGTTTTGCCCAGCCTTGCTTTTGGGAGTTGGCTCCCAAAAACAAAATCCGTAGCAGTTTTCTTCGGCACAATGCCGGTAGTTAGATTGATTCCCCGTTTAGGTAGAATAATTTAAATCTTAGTAAGTAGTTATTAATCCGATGTTAGGATTTAATCATTGTATTGGAGGGGATTAAGAATGAAGACTAAATTTTTTTTAAAGAAATTACTATGTATAGGGGTGGGGGTAGATGTAGCATGTGTGCAGGCCTTAGGTAAGGACGGATTCTAGGACAGGTAGGTGTCGGAGGCCGTATGTTTGGACGGGCTCTAAGTTAGGTAGGCGTTCGGGTTGGCCTGCTGCTCCTGTAGGGTAACCGGGGCTCTAGTCGGTTAAGTAGGTTAGAGCAAGTTGGATGTAGGCGTGTAGGTTTAAATAGGTCGGAGCAAATAGGTAGTTTGCGTCTATGAGCACACATAGCACTGGCTAGGCAATAATTCAAATGTGTTCCATTTGAATTAGATGTAAGGTATTACATGTATTTATATAATTCTTCCAATAACGCTTCTCAATATAACATCAAATAAACATTTGCATTTTTACTTTAAACTCAGTGTAACACGCAGTGCTACAGTAACGAAAGGAGTATAGGAAACTCACATTGATGTGACAATGGAGGACTTCCAGTCGACGGAAAAGTCTTGGACGGCGAACATCAAGAGAGAGTAGCACCCGCCGAACCTTCTGTTGAGAAATGGATATTTCCGGCATTTATATGCCGCACCATGGTGTTGTATAGTGTAGTATAGATTATCTAAATAAATCAACAAGTTTAAACCCTTTTAAATGTGTGTTCCGGATTTCCTACCGCGTACCTTTGTTGACGAGTATGTTAAAATTGTGTGATAATAACCGCGATAGTTTAAAACATTAGGTTTAAACCCGCTTACACACCTCGCCAAAAACTCTCCAAAGACGAATCGCTGCTGCTTTGGAAGAACGTCCGAGTTGGGTCCAGATTATTCGTACCAAAGATGCCGATACATATTCATTTATTTATTGCCTGAATTCCTAAATGAATATTTATATATGTAATATTTTTGTTTTATACAAGATTAACACTAAACCTGGATGAGTTTGTCTGTGTCTACCAGACGATTTACCAAACGTTTTACTTACAAAATATACACGTTACAATATTCAACAAATTACGAAAGACGTCGTTTCGTTTTGTTTTAGTACCTAAGTAAGTATTCTATAGTATTAGTAAATTAAAAATTACTTGCATGTAACGTAAATTTTTATTTAAGTAACTAAAAACACCATTGCTGCTTTTACAATGACAAATACTTTGCATATTAATTTAAATTTAGATGCATTTGTCTTACTTTATAAAGTTCTCTACTTTATTCTCTTTTTAACAATATGCTACATGATGTAAAACCTTCTAACAACTGCACAGGAATATGATTTTTAAGATGGTATGGTAATGGTATGATAACACTATAATGTAGTTGATAAATTGTCATTTACTTGTGTTCCTGAAGCTGAACTATTTGCCTTATAAACACCACATTACACAGATCGCGTACACACGCACAGGCGTACAGGTACATTACAGTATACATATAACACAGGCGACTTGAAACGAATAATATGGCACGTTACTTAGGGAGGAAGTCCAGCTGGACGCACTTAGGACTCGGTCGCGAGGGCGAGCGGACGCGCTACGCTGATCAAACGGCGTCGAAAGTTCGCGAGTTTTCTCTGTGTGCGTTGGTCGTTTGCTCTCCGTTTCCCAGTTGAAAAGAAGTACCTACAGCGAACAATTTCAATTTTGCGGCCAGTCACGTGGCACCAAGGTCGGTGGTGTGTATTGCCTTTCTATTTATAGGTGGTTCTTGGAAGTTGGCTTTTCATTTTTACGTAAGTACATAACTTTGTAGACTTTCGAATAAAGCCCTACCAATTAGAAACCTAAAAAGTAAGTGAATAGTATGTCGTAGAGGACTTTGATTTAATATTTTTTCTTCAGTCATTTTTGCATTTTCAAGCGAATGTGTTTTAAACAAATATAATGTAAAAGTGATAATGCTCTAGTCGAGCTTATTGTCCGAGAAGATAATATATCTTAGCTTATGTAAGAAGTGGTAGATACCTATCTAATATGTCCGCTGCAGCGTCGCGTTTCCATATCTATACTTATGTTTTATAATTGATATGTATATGTTTTTACATTTTACATGAACTTTTAAACGGCTGGACCGGTTTTGATGAAATTTTTCAAGCAATCCTAAGTTTCACAGGCAACAAAAGATAAATTTTTCATGGCAAAATATCCGAATATTGTCAAAATATGCAATATTAAACCATAAAAATGGCAAATCGCAGTAATCAAACGGGTGGGATCTTTCCAATTTTCCAAATTGTTCCGAGATAGGAATAGGTCGCATTCATTTATTTACTAGCTTTTGCATGCGACTTCGTCTGCTCGAACCACTTTTAAGTATATCTATCTATACAACCCGTTCCGTTCTAAGTGGACATCTTTAAAAGTTTCAACACGCAACAAAAATAGGGGGTGAATATTGGTGTGAACCATTTGTTGGAGGACAACGGGTGCTCATTACTACAATTAGAAAAAATATTCTGTTTAGCGCGAAAGTAATTGAAACTCAAATCCGCAACCACAAAAATAAACAGGTAAGTTTGAATTTTGAATTTGATAATGACATATTTAGGTATACTGCATACTTCGCCGCGACCGGGCGCTCGACATAAAATTAAAAAATAAAAGTGCTGCATAATACAACATAAAAAGTTATTTTATCTACACTCATATCGTAATGTTCCAATTACATATTCGAATACAGTCGTTTAAGGATACACTTTTTTCACGCCAGTATTTAAATTTTAAAAATTACTTTCTGTTACAGCATTTCCCATACTATTTTCATGATATCTGTAACGTAAAATAACTTTTTAATCATTATGCAACACTCATATTTTTTAAATTTTTGTCGGGCGCCCGTACGCGGCCAAATGTAAGCTGAATACCTATATGTCTTTAACAAATTCAAAATTCAAATTTTCTTGTTTATATTTTTGTGTACGTAATTATTTTCCCGCTAAAAAGAATATTCTTTCCTAATTATTGTGAATTTTTTGTGTTTGTGAATGTTTTTCTTGTTTGAAGCCAATAAATAGATAAATGTGAAAGTTGTGAAGTGAATTTCCCGCCGCTTTATATCCTTGACGCGTAGATAATAATAATAATAATAAAATAATAAATAATCGTGGACAAATTCACACAGCACCATCTAGCCCCAAACTAAGCAAAGCTTGTACTATGGGTGCTAGCTAACTGATATACTATTTATATACTTTTAAATACATACTTATTATACATAGAACACCCAGACCCGTAACAGAAAATAAAATTCATCATTGAAATATCTGCCCGGCCGGGAATCGAACCCGGGACCTCTTGCGTGGCGACTGGCATGTTGACCACTGAACCACTCAGGTCGTCAACAACAATACAACAGGACTGACTCGCAGCTTACTTCTAGCAAAGTTGAGAAAATATAAGGTAGGAAATTGTAACATGAAAATATGATTGTTAATAAGTAGCAGTGTATGCAACTTCATATAATAAGGTATTAAAACATTTGTGTCAAACTATTATCATACTCGGCTTCGCCTCGTATGATAGACAGACACTCATGTTTTAATACCCAGTATGACAGTTACATAAACTACTATTATGTTACAGCTATAATGAAAATAGAAAGAGAAATGCTGTAACTTAAAGTTATTTTTTAAAATTTTGTTGTCTGACGTGAAAAAAGTTTATACTTAAGCGACTGTTTTTGAATATGTAATTAGATCATTACGCATCAGTTTAGATAAAACAATTTACATGTAAACTAATATATTTACTGCATTTCGACTTGGGGCGGGCAAGTTTATACTTTGTTATTTCGAAGTATTCTACATTGCATTTTAAACACTTTTATTCAATCAAACCACATTTGAAAACATAAGGACCATTGGTCTGAGTGCATGTTTTTCACGTGCTGGTTGAAAGCTATCACGGCCACTTCCGGCTCCGTAAATGCCAAACCTCTCATAAAATCTTTTATTTTTGGGACAACAAAGAAATCGCATTGTCTAGAGATCTGGACTATGTGAGGGATGGGTTACTGGCTCAACCTTTTCAGAAGCCAAAAATGACTGTGTGCGTGTGCGTCGAAGCATTGTCAAGGTGCAATAGGATGCGACTTCACGAGGAATCCAGAGGCAAAGAAGTTTAAATGTTGATGATCGATTTTTTGAAGCGGGGTAACGTGGCTATGAAAATTGTATTTTAGTAGTAGTTTATGTAACTCGCATATAAAAGGGTTATTAAATACGAGTCGTCGCTGAGAATGATAATCAGAGATGAAACGGATAGTTGTTCTAATAAGCATAAACCGGATAGCCGGTAGGACAGTCTCTGAACATGTACTCTCAATAATCATAAATATTAAATAATTATAGATATGAAAAAATATTATCCTAGATTAAAAAATTAATTTATTTTTTAAATTGAAATTAGTATACGATGTCGTTTATCCTCTACGATGCTGTGGGCTAATGTGTAAGCCCGTATTTTGTTACTATCAATCCGTATGAGGGCGGAAGAATTGTTCAGTTCAACGTTCAAATTATTCACATTAAACGAAAACATTAAATTACATAAACACATGCAGTCGTATAAAGTCTCACGCCGCGATTACAGCTTGCATAAACTTGTTCAGAGACTATGACCTGTGATTATCCGGCCGCCGGATATCCGGCTATCCGGCTAGGAGGCTGGCCGGATATCCGATATCCGGCCAAACAACTATCCGTTTCATCTCTACTTTAAACCATTCTCAAGAGCGTGGTTCAAGAAAGTGGATGATTTATTATAAAAAAATTGATACATTAAATCCAAGATAGAGTCATGTATGTATTCAAAAATAAATAATAATATGAAAACACTTGTTTATTTTTTCAAATGACAATAAAGAAACTAAGTACTTAAAAGATATTTTATCTAATAACTTCAAGATTAAAGATTTGGGTGAGATTTAGAAGTGTTTAGGTGTAAATGTAACTGTTAAAAAATCGGAGAAAACAATTTTATTAAGTCAGAAATATTACATTGATCAGTTAAAATTTAATATGAGTCAATGTAAAACTGTTCAAACTCCAATGGAAATTACGTTACATGTATCTAATGATAATGAGACCTGCGTAGGTAAATTTACTTATCAGCAGATAATAGGTTGTCTCATGTATTTAGCAGTGCTCACCAGGCCTGACATTGCCTATTCTGTTCCGTATTTGAGTCAATTTAATAATTGCTATACGAAAGAACAATGTTCGTATGTTAAGAAAATATTAAGATATTTAAAAAATACTAAGTATTATGGCTTAAAGTATTCTGCTAATGGTAATTCATTGTTAGAAGGGTTTGTAGATGCCGACTGGGCTGCATCCGTCGTTCACAGTTGTTTCAATTTACTTGAACAATAGTAAGTAATGAGGGAAACTTTCTTGAGCTTTAACGTTTCCGAATTACCGTGGATAATACACAACTGGAGAGACAACTCAAAAGCTCCGTTTCCAATGCTACTTACATAAATAAAATCACGCAAAACGCACTTAACTGTTGCGGTGAAGATACACTTAATATTTTTTTTTTTTTTTTTGTTTTGTATGTTATACGGCAGACAAACAGGCAAGCGGGCCACCTGATGAAAAGTGGTCACCGCCGCCTATGGACATCAGCAACACCAGGGGAGTCACTGATGCGTTGCCCGCCTCTGAAGAGACCTCTAATATACCTTTTGAACGATCCCATGTCATAGTCCAAAGGAAACACTGTGGCTGGGAGCTCATTCCACATCCGAATCATACGAGCGAGAAACGAAAGAGAATATTATTGAAAGAGTTTGCCAAGCAAAGTGGTTTGTATTGATATTTGACGAAACTACTGATGCAGCTCATAAAGTGCAAATGAGCACTAAGGATTTTTTAGTTTTCATTGACTGTTGACGAGTCAATATGTACTGAAAACAAAGAGAAGAAAAACGTCACACTGGCATAGCCCTCGCTCATATAGCATTAGCAATATTATGCTATATTAAGCTTTTGCCCAAGCGCGGATCCACCGTTGTAGGCACGATGGGCATGTCCACTACATGTCAGTAGATCTTCTCATTGAAGAATGTGACCAAGATTTGTACTCCAACATAAAAAAAATTCTTACACACAGAGGCAACTCTCCGTTAGCGGAGCTACCGCAGAGAAAGCATTTTCTATTCCTCGCAGAGTAAATTCTTGGTTGCTAGCCTCAATGGCACAGGAGAGATAATCCGAGGTAGCTCTCCTAAATATATATTTACAAACAACCAAACCTGGTTATAGATGAAATTGTCAACGTTTTCGCGAAAAAAAAACTTAAGCTTGATTTTTGTAATTTAAGCATAAGCACCTAAATAAAATTATTTAATGTAAAATGTATCCCAACAATAAAACTTGTGTAAAATAGGGCCAAGGATCCTGTCTAAAAATACCGGCCTCAAAGTAAGTAGGTTCTTAGATTTATTATTACACCAAGTTTTGGCCACCAGTTTATGGTTTACGTATGTAATTTAGGTAAAAGAAAAGCGAATCACAGTCCCAAAACTGAGTTAAAAATATACTCAACGTTAGTTCGTCTGTTTGCTGAAGTACTTGTGAAACTAATCATAAAAAACTTCAAACTATCCAAAATATCTAATAATACTAGGTTTTACACAAACTCCAGACGTTTACATACAACAATTTAACGAGTTAGTCCTAGTTGTTTGGCAAGTTTCACGATAAATTTCTATACTGAAAAATTTTATCGTGAAACTTGCCAAACAAAAATAATAATTCCATACACCACAACAACCTGGTTTCATCAATAGGACTAACTCGTGAAATGTTAAATGTTTAATGTAAAATGTTTCGCATCATCGTTATCAACCAAAACACCATCACTTCTTGCACAAAACTACGTGACGTCGGCGCATCGACGTGCTGACCGATACTATTTTACATAATTGTTTATCGCCAAAATCGTCCATTTTGAAGGCAATATAATGTTATATTCAACTCATAGATAAACCTGATGGCGATTGTAAAGATTTCGTGTAAAGTCGAAAATTACCGGAAAAAAATATACAAAGCGAGAAAAGAGAACTTATAATAATATTAATGTTATAGGGTCACGGGTTCCAGTGTGTCAGTAATCCCATCGTCATTATCATCATCTTTAGGCAGGTAGGCAGGTCCGGGTCCACTGCTAAATACAGGCCTCCCACTACTTAACACTACGGTCGACTCAGTTCTCTTGCATCCATCGGCTCCCTAGGACCTTAAGGAGAACGTCCGTCCATCTCTTGGGAGGCTATCCAGTTCGCCATTCAACAACATTCTCCCCATTGGCTATCGATTCAGTAAGTTTCCCCCAATAATCCCATTAGTTAAATCCTGCAAGACCAAGACTTGGTTCAGGTTTTAGTTCTGATTCAACACCAAGTTCAAAGCCTAGTCCAAGTCCAGGTCCAGATTTAGGTTTAAGTTCAGACCCTGGACACCCTGGTTCGAGTCCTGGATCCGGACCAGGTCCTGGTCCAGCTAATGTTTATGATCGATATGCTGGCACTGATATGCTGGCGATGTCTAGGTCTTGGTTCTGGTTCAAGATCAAATTGTGATCAAGGTCCTTGTTCAGGCCCAAGACCAAGACCAGGTCCAGGTCTTGGTTCTGGTTTTTGTCCAATCTCATATCCAGGTCCAGGCGTACGTCGTGGTCCTGGCATTGGTTCAGATACGGGTACCAGTTTTGGTCATAGGCCTGACCAGAACCTGGACATGGGCCTGGAAATAGACCAAAACCAGCGTACGATCTGAATTTGTTTTTCGACCTGAATTTGGTTTAACCTGGTGCTAGACCTGGACTTTGTCTTGGACCAAAAGTAGGACCTGGACCAGAGCCAGGACCAAGACCTATTCCAAGAAAATTGGATATAATTTCTTTTGATAATCTGTTAATTGGCCGAGTTTCGCTAATTAAAATAAAAACACGATTACATACAATTGCGAAAAGCTTTCCCGAAACCCAAAATTACCTTAATCGGCCGTTAATTCACGATTTGACAATTTGCTGACAAACTGTTAACAAACTGTCAATTGGCCTCTTCAGAAACTAAAACTGCATTTAAACAGAGGTTATAATTAATATAATAATATATCTTTATTTCAGGCAAAAAACCCATATGTTAAACAATACATAATAATGAAATCATTGAAATAATAATAATTAAAATTGAGAATATAATAAAAATAAATTTAAATAAAATTGTCAATCCTACAGCTAAAACACAATTAAAAACTTCACTAATAGCCATTATATTACTGGTCAATCACTGGTCATTTTCGATTCGCACTGCTGTGTGCAGAGAGCCAGCTACGGTAGATAGCGGTGTCGAGGTACTCACCCATCGTGCGGAGAATCTCGTTGTTCGAGCTATGAATACGCTCCCAAAATGAGGCGATTCTTGTGCGTAGTATCGCGAAAAAGTCTGGGATACCGGCCGAGGCGAACATGCCCGACGCGCTACAGTATCTCGGGAGTTTCATAAGGGTGCGGTATGCATCATTATACTGCACCCTTAAGGCCTTGCCACATACAAAGCTCGGCGCGAGCGCGGTGCGATATTTGCTAGGCAAGCATCGCGCGGCGCGATGGTTGCCTAGCAAATATCGCACCGCGCTCGCGCCGCGCTCGCGCCGCGCTCGCGCCGCGCTCGCGCCGAGCTTTGTGTGTGGCAAGGCCTTTATAGTCGAGTAAGCACGTCGAGTGTAACTAACCCACAGTTGACATGTGTAGAGATTTTGACAAAATGCTCTATACAGTGTCATCTTAACCTCGTCGTTACACTGCGTGAACCGGCGCGCGAGCATGTTGCACCTCACTGCCAGGGCTCTACGTTCGCGCTCTATGTCACCATCATCATTGAGATCCTCCATCAGCACGTGCCCTAAATACCTAAAGACCGCGACCCGCCGCACCTGCGATCCATATAACCACACCGGAGGCACGGTCGCCGGGCCTCTTCCACTCTTAAAAACAAGAAATTCTGTTTTGGAAACATTATACGTAAGTCCATGACTTAGCGCATAGTTCTCACACAACGTTAGTAACTTCTGTAATCCCGCGACTGAGGGACTGAGGAGCACCATATCGTCTGCATAACTTAAATTGTTTACACAGATGCCGCCCGACACATGACAGCCGATTTTGGTGGCCCTCAGCTCCTCAATCAGGTCATTAACATATATGTTAAAGAGGTCCGGAGACGTGAGTCCGCCCTGACGCACACCACAGTCTAGCCTATATCGTTAGACTGTGCGTCGCCCCATCTCACAGTGCTCGTTTGGTTATCGTACCAGTGCCTCAGCAGACCAACTATCCTACCTGGTACCCCAGCCTTTACAAGTTTTGACCATAGCAAATTATAATTTACCAGGTCGAATGCGCGACTGAGGTCCAGAAAACAAGCGTATACACTTGTATCCCTGCTCGTGTAATACCTAACGGTATTTTTCAGACTGAAGATAGCTGAATCTGTCGAAACACCGGGACGAAAACCAAACTGGGCATCACTGATACAAACTTCTTTCATTAATATAGGGCGTAAAAGTTTTTCGAAAATTTTGCCTACAATAGTACCTAATGATATAGGCCTATAATTTTTAGGGTTTGACAAATCCCCCGTTTTATTTTTCGGTATTGGAACAACCACAGTCTTCATGAGGTTCTTAGGTAAGTAACTATATTTAAAACACAAGTTATAAAGTTTAGTCCATATAGTAAAAACACTATCACTCGCGTACAATAAATGTTCAATGCTCAGCCCGTCGTGTCCGGGGACTTTCCTCGTTTCATCTGCCGTATTACCTTCGCAACGTCTTCTGGCGAGAACTCCATTGGGTCGCCATCCAGGACAAGCGGCGGGCTGTCACCAACCTCGTTGCCTTCTACAGGCAATGAGTCAATTTTAAAAATATCTGCAAACAAATTTGCAATTTCAGGGGACGTTTGGGCCTTCCCAACACTTATTGGCAGGGAAGGTTTGTATGTTAGTTTTTTTGTCGAGTTCCAAAATTTAACAAAATTCTTGTTTTGTCTATGTAAAGCTAAAATGTCCATTTTAATTTTCTCCTCATTATTTTGACACCATTTAAGTCGAGTTTTAAAGTTTTTACGGCTACATATCATACTTTCATACATTACACCCGACTTAGGTTTCCCTGCAAACAACCAGCATTGGTAGTGTAATCTAGCTTCTTGATGACTTTCTTTGACGTGGTAGTTCCAACCCGTCACCCTTTTTTGCTTTCTCTGTGCACAGCAGTGGTAACCGACGGTACGTATGGCTGCCTCTTGTAAAATATTAATAATATTATCATAAAATTGGTCAATTAAAAATAAATGATTTTTACATACTATACAGGTATCACAGTTTGAACATTGACTAGCAATAGCTAAGTTTGTTAACTTTTTATAACAGTACTGTCCATAAGATTTAATCTGGTCCTTGTCCCGTTTATTTTATGCTGTACAATACAACCCCCATTATAATGTGACTTAAACCTAATCTTATCTATATTTGACCGTATAAATAATGGGTAATGGTCTGACCATCCAACATCATGGTCAACCCAAACAGAGGCGATGATGTCATACGCCGCACTGGTCGCCACGCAGTGGTCCAACCACCGGTGTGCCCCTTTAGCATCGCTAACGTATGTGTACGTCCCGGAGTCCACTCCCAGCTATAGCTAGTGTCAAATAAGCAGAGACTTGGCGAGTCACGTCGTTCGATTATATACGATTACCTGCGCGAAATCCTCTCTACTGCCATTTGACAAGTCTCTTCTTTCGTGACGCGGGTTATAACAAATTGTTACGTAATTTTTGCGTTGACAAGCGTTACAGAAACCAGGTCAGACTTGCCATTCCACTGACAGAGTTAGAAACGGGCGTAATACATGTAAATTTAGGAGTTTACATCTCTTCAAAGAGAGGTGATGATAGTTTATTTATCATCTAATTTAACTTGTAGCCATCTATCAGGTTTCAAAATGGGTTTCCGTTGTTTGTTTTGAACCGACATTGCACATGAAGAATCAAGCATCTGTTTAACGTAGAATTAATGAAACTTCGTTTCCATCTGGTCTAACACTAAAATACCTTTTATGTTATTTTTTATAATATTTATTATTAACTAGTGGACCTGGCGCGACTTCGTTCGCGTAGCGTTCTAACCCTACACCACCCTACCCCTAGTTCTACCCTACCCTACACCTACCTTACACCTACCCTACACCTCCTAGTGGACCCGGCGCGACTTCGTTCGCGTAGCGTACTAACTCTACACCACACTAGGCCCTAGTTAAAAGAAAAAAAAGATAAGAAGTATCCTATGTCCGTCTCCTGGTTCTAAGCTACCTCCCCACCAATTTAAAAAAAAGGATAAAAGGTATCCAATGTCCGTTTCCTGGTTCTAAGCTACCTCTCCACCAATTTTCAGCCGAAATGGTTGAGCCGTTCTTGAGTTATAAAAAGTGTTACACAAATAGTGTAACTAACACGACTTTCTTTTATATTAGGTTAGGGAAAAAGTCTTTTCGCATATAGTATGAATGTAATAAGACCTCTTTGGCTATACTATTTGTATCTGGCTGGTTTTGATATAAAATGATACAAAACAGCATGACTTTATATTTTTGCAGACAGCACATGTCCGTAGTGCAAAACAGTTTTTTTTTTTGTCTCAATAACAAACAAATGTTTGTTATTGTTCTGCGTCAAAGATAATATCAATACATCGTAGCATGGCATATTACCTTTAAGTAAAAGTTTATTTCCCTCTATATTGATACTACTGAATCCGAACAATTACGCTAGTTGCCCGAGCGAAATCCGGACCGGAAGTGAGATATTCAACATGGCGGTTAATATGGTACCAAATCCAAAATTGTCGCTGTGTAGGCCCGCTTCGATAGGAAAGCGTCCAAATGAGTAGTTGTATATTTTTAAGTATAAGGAATTAACAAATACAAAGTTAAAAACATTGTCTATGTTAATACTTATGTGCCAAAATGAAGAAGCTGGGATAGACCGAGCGGATTATGAAAATAGGAACCAAAATGGCGCCAGTTAAATATGAGGTTTTAAAACAATATCTATAAAACCAAGTACTACCTAGACTTCAATCCAAATCCTTACGGATGAAATTCAAATAAACTCAAAAATATTACTGTGTCTCTCATCTACCTAATGCAGGTAAGTGTAGGAATCAATGTGAAAAATCCACTGCTGGCTTAAGTCTCTTCTAGATTAGTGGAAGATACCGCCATAATCTTTACTAAATAAATCCTTATCAAACTCAAATGCCGTATTTGTATACAAGAGCATAATAAGACCTGTAATGGTTTATGGCTGCGAGACCTGACCTTATGCCAATGAAATGACACTGCCGCTGGATATATAGCGTAACACGACTCGACCGAATACATAACGAATACATCTGTGGCATCTTTACACTTTGCAGGCAGGTTGACGCTAGCAATTTTGGAAATAAGTACTCAATAGATTGTGAATAGATTGTGCATTTTCGTATTAGCTACCTTGTACCTAGGATGCTAGGATGAAGAAGACGATGCTGATAACTTTAGGAAATAAATGGAGATAGGTACCCATTTATAAAACTACAAAATCTAAATAAATGAATTTATCGTGATAACGTTACTTTTATTACTTTAGTAAGTATTATTAAGAGCGTTGGTGGCCGGGCGGTCGAGTGTCCAACTCGTAAGCGAGAGGTACCGGGTTCGAATCCCGCTGCGGCCATGTACCAATGACTATTTTCTGAGTTATGTATATTAGTTGAATTCTAACCGGTGCTCTTACGGTGAGGGAAAACATCGTGATGAAACCTGCAAATTCAGGCAACTGAATTTGTAACCAAGATCAATCTGGTCAGGTAGCAGGGTCACGGAGGCCAGATGTTAGTCGCTCTACTGTAATTACCTGATCTCCAAATCCTGGATCATGGTCAAGGCGGACCCCAGGCTCTCATTCTCGAAAGCACAACCGGGACATTAACGCCAAGATGATGAAACAGAAAGGTTGTTAAAAAAAGAGTTTTATCTACACTCATAGCGTAATGTTCCAATTTCATATTCGAAAACAGTTGTTTAAGGATACACTTTTTTCACGCCAGTCTATAAAATATTAAAAAATTACTGTTCGATACAGCATGTCCCATACTAATTTCATTACAGCTGTATAGTAAAATAACTTTTTAATCATTATGCAACAGTTTCATTTTTAAAATTTGTGTCGGGCGCCGAGACGCGGCGAAATATAGGCTGAATACCTAAATGTCTTCAACAAATTCAAATTTCAAATTCAAAATTCAAATTTTCGTATTTATATTTGTGTCTAATTATTTTCCCGCTAAACAGAATATTTTTTCTAATTATTGTAATTTGTGTTTGTAAATGTTTTACCTTGTTTACAGCAAATAAATAGATAAATGTGAAAGTAGTGAAGTGAATTTCCCGCCGCTTGATATCCTCGACGCGTAGATACAACAGAACTGACTCGCAGCTTACTTCCAGCAAAGTTGGGAAAAATATGGATACGATATTTTAACATAATATATGAGTGTAGATAAAGTAGTGTATAAAACTGCATATAATGAGGTATTAAAACACTCGTGTTAAACTATTATCATACAGACACTCATGTTTTAATACCCCCTTTTATATGACAGTTGCATAAACTACTATAATAATATAATTCATGGGTTTGCGTAAAAAATTATTGAAATATCGGTAATAAGTATCAAAAAGTGTCTTTTTAATAATTCACTAAAATCAACAAACCTACAGAAATTAAATGATTTATTATGACTTTTATGAATGACGTTATACACGTTTAAAAAAGTTGGTATAAGTTGCTATACTAATTTATTTTTAAAGCAATGCTGACTTATCGTGGTCTTATTCTATATATTCTAGAATATAGGTATTAGTAACATTACCCACCCAGATTTAATCAAAAAGAAAACATAAGTAAATCCTCTTTGTAGAATCATCACCAGTAATCAAACGGTGATTAAGTAATTAAGGTATTCGTCGTAGACTTCTGCCTGCAGAATAAACTAGATAGAATAAACAAATATTTTAATATTCCTATAATAGCATATTCTGAACAAGTAAAAACATTGGCTTGGCAGGTGGTGCTTATGATGGCAGGCTTCAATACGAGCACGGAGTTGATGAGAGGGCCGCGTGACGCTGACGCTGAAACCGCATCTGCGCTTTCAGAGCAGCACGCTTTGCTTATGCGCTACCAGCAGTGTCTCAACAAATTCGTGGACTTCCCTTACGTTTCAGGTAAGTTTACTTAACTATAAGGTATTACACACAGAAATGAAACAGAATCCATGTCTTCTAAATTGTGAATAAAACATACAAATGGCCGCCATTTTATATGTATGCGTGACTTGAGGGTTGCCATACATACGAGTATAATCCATTTTGCCCTCTTTACTAATTTATGTATTAGGTTAGCAACAAAACCGTTCAACAATAAATAAATAAAGTTCTTTATTTCAGACTTTGAATTCTTGAATTATTATTAGCAAGTAGAACTCTGCCTATTTCTTTGGGAAAAGTCGTGTAGTAATTCTTAATTTTTAAAAACTTTTTGTAGGTATACAATGCAATGCTCGTGTATTGCAGTGGGTATTAAAATATAGTAGATTATGCAACTTTATGTGATAATAGTTTGACACGAGTGTTTTGATACCTAATTATATGCAGATGCATACACCTTTACGTACACTCATATTTTCATGGTAAATTTCGTACCTATAATTTTTTCAACTTTGCTGGAAGTAGCTGCAATTCATTTCTGTTGCCGTGTCGAGGATATCATGTAGCGTAAAATTCACATCACTACTTTCACATTTATTTATTCATTTGCTTCAAACATATGAAAACATTTACATACAAAAATCACAACAATTAGAAAAAATATTGTATTTAGTGGGAAAATAATTACACACAAATATAAAAAAGAAAATTTGAATTTTGAATTTGTCAAAGTCGTAGGGGACATATTTCAGCATACATTTCCCCGTGTCTCCGCGCCCGACAAAAATTATAAAAATAAAAGCTTTGCATAATGATTTAAAAGTTATTTTACGTTACAGCTGTAATGAAATTAGTATGGGAAATGCTGTATCGAAAAGTATTTTTTTAATATAATAGACTGGCGTGAAAAAAGTGTATCCTTAAACAACTGTTTGCGAATATGATACAAATACAAATACAAATACAAATACTTTATTGGTAACAGTGTTACAAGTCAATTGATACTGAATTATACTAGTACGTATTACACTTTTATAAAAAATTTCAACATGTCATCTATTACATAAGTACATTACAGGTAACACAGTTGTTACTAATTACAATAATAATAACAAATAAAAGTCGTAAAAGGATTGATCCAGTAACCACTTTTTTAGTTTAAATTTAAAACTATTGATGGTAGTTGCATTCTTGACGTGTTCCGGGAGTTTATTGAAGACAATAGGCCCCAAAACATATACCGACCGTTCGGATTTTGCAAGCTTATGGAGCACTGGGAGCAGTTGGCCCTCGTCTTTGTTGCTTCTTAAGGCGCGCGACGATACATGCTTCCGATTGAACATACTTACATTCCGGTAAGTGAATATCGCAATCTGATATATATACTCACATGGCAGTGTGAGTATTCCTAATTTTTTAAATAAAGGCCTGCAGGATTCCTCCTGGTCAGTGATGCCGAAAAGGGCACGTACCGCCCGCTTTTGGACTACAAACGCGCGGTGCCACCCGGAGGCGCGCGCCCATAATTCCGCCCCGTAAGACAGTACCGAGTGTACAGTGGCAAAGTAACATGATCGTAGCACGCCGCGCTCGGCGGTGCCTGCGAGGCGACGCAACGCGAAAGAGGCACGGCCAAGCTTCCCGCATACCTCGTCAATATGGGACTCCCAAGTGAGGGCATTGTCTACGAGGAAACCCAACAGTTTAGTGGATTTCACTTGTTGCAGCGGCGCTCCGCCAATATTTACCTGCAATGGACGTGCCCCTTTGCCGTTTAGTGCAAACCTCATAAAGCAAGTCTTGTCTTTGTTCAGTGCTAACCCATTTGCACTGAACCATCCATCGAGCTGCCGAATCACGTCGTTCAGGCTCTCTTCAAGTTGCGACTCCGTCGGCGCGGTGACCACCACCACGACGTCATCCGCATACACATATATGTCCACGCCTCCTATCGACCCCGGTAGGTCATTCAATAGAAGGCTGAACAACGAATTAGAGAGGCACGAACCTTGAGGAACCCCCATAACGTTGCTCATCTCTGCCGAATCTACTCCACCCCCCGCGCTGACTAGGACCTGTGACCTGCTGCTCATGAAGGACAGTAGCAGTGACAAAGTTGGCCCACGAATCCCGTAATGCTGCAATTTGTTTGCTATCAGTCCGTGGTCTGCGGTGTCGAAAGCACGCGAGAGATCGCAACACACGACTGCGACCTGGCGGCCCTCCTCGCGGGCGCTCAGCACCTTCCAAATTACCTCACGCACTAGGTCTGTCGTCGCGCGGCCGGGCCTGTACGCGTATTGCCGGTCGGACAACACTCGGCTACTCGATAGATAGGACAATAATCTCTCATTTATCCCTACCTCAAAGACTTTGCTGATCACCGGTACTAGAGATATCGGACGATATGACTTTAAGGCTGATTTTTTCCCTTTCCCTTTATAGATTGGAGATATTTTAACTTTTTTTAATGCTGTAGGGTATATCCCCTTTCGGCTACATTCGTTAAATAAGTGGCTTACGATATGACCTATTGATGCTATAATATTCGAAAGCAGGCTAGACGGCAAGCCGTATAAGTCTGTACTCTTTTTGGGCGTGATGTTAGTTCGTACTAGACGCTGCAGTTCTTCGGGCGTGAAGGGTCGCAGTCGCATCGAGACGTCGGCCGGCGGCGCGCCCGCGACGAGCAGACCAGCCGCCGCGGGCGCGTCGACGGCCGGCGCCCCGCAGCGCGCCGCCGCAGTCACAAATTCTAGGTTGAGCGCGTCCACCAGAACATTACGCTATGAGTGTAGATATATTTAATTAAAGGCGAGGAGACCCAAGAATCAAAAGATCCCGCCAATTTTAGACTCGATCACGCACATTGGCGTTCTTCTACGTTCATACCAACTGACCGTTGTAAATGCAAAAACGTGATTTCGATAGTTAAAAAAAAATCTTCGGTTTCAGTTATTTTGACCACCGTTGAGCAAAGTCGTGCTTCCTCCCTACTCCGATAAAAAAATACTATGTTGTCTTATTCGGATTCCAGAGTACGGATTCGAATTCCAATTCCAGATACGTATTCCGAATGCGGGTTTGGATGCCGGATTCAGATCCCGGATTTACTTCTGTCACATAAATTCATCACCATCATCGTAGCGTTTATTACGGCTTACGCCAGGGTCCGCTTTCCGACTTAAACTTCTTCCGTCGTGCATACAGGTAGTATAATTTTTTTTATTTTCAGTAACTTCTTTTGAGATACGGAATCCTAAAAACTTCGGGACCTGATCTGACTATCTGAGTCACAAATACAATAAATAAAGAATTCCCCGCTTTTTTTAGGGAAATTTTCCCATAAAAAGCTAACAACATCTTAGCATCATCTAGTAACTTTTGTTCGAAATTGACACAAAAGTAAATAAAGCGTAATTTAGAGAAATTAGCATGAATCATCGTTACATCGTTAATTCCTCCTGACCTTTATTTTTTCACGTTAATTTTATAACAATTGAACACAGATGACGGCATTTATAAATAATTTTCATCAAAGAAAAATAAGTCTTATCGGTACGAAATGGCGGCGCGTTGTAAGACCTGATGAGTGTATGTCATGTAGGTACAACAGAGGATTTTATCACACCTTGCATGCACCCCATCTCTTTAATGTACGATGGATTCTGTTTTTGTTTCATTTCTGTGGTATTACATATATCTCAAACCCCACAAAACGAACAAGGAGGCGCGGAAGGTCTAGACGGAGATGGCGGGAAGAGTTGGACGCATTTTCTAAGGATTGGCTGAGGGATGCTTTATCCGACCGTGAGTCGTGAAAGATTGAAAGGTAAGCCCACAGAACAGGATAGAAATGGCATCTTCGCCATTTGTACCGAAACCGATGCCGCCGTTCCCGACCCCACTATTTTTACCACTACTCATGTAACTTATTATATTACTTATTTATAATATTGCGTTGCGTGTGTGCTGTTAATCCTCTCTGAATTTACATTTACGCTAGGGATTGACAAAATCGAATTATTATCGATATTAATATTTCGATTAAATTCTAACTATTATTATGGTATTAATTATTTAATATATATTTAATAATAATGAATTGAAAATGTTATTATATTGAGGGGGGTGAGGCGGGGTTGAAGGTCGCGTAGAGAGGAGATAGAGAGAGTAGGGGTACGGTAGATTTACCGTAGGGGTATGGCAGGAATATGTCAGGAGTACGATAGTGTGTGATGTCTTGAGCGGTTCAGTGCTAGTTTGCCATACTAGAGGTTGTACTCCTTTTTTAAAGTCAATTCTAATATACTACAAACTAGCGGCCCGCCCCGGCTTCGCACGGGTACCACTACGGGTACACGGGTTACACACGACCGCTGCGTAGGGAGCCGACCGCGCGAGTGTGCCGCGCGGCAATTTATTATTTATAGCCCGTCCCGGCTTCGCACGGGGTAGACAATTATTAAAAAAATATATTAAAAAAAATCCCACAGTTATATTTGTATGTAAGTCTATTTATGTTCAATTTCTTTGATGGTTTAAGTGGCGGGCACTTAAATAAGTAATATTTACATAGGATATTATATACATTTTTACTATGGTTTTTTTAAGTAATTAGAATAAAAGCAGAGTCGAATAAAATATATACAGTCTAAATTAAACGTTGACAACTTTCAACTAAAAATGTATCTACCTATACATCTAGGTATTTCAAAGAAATTTTTGTTCGTGTCGATAGAAACTTGCCTATCATTATTTAGTATTTTCCTTACAAAATTATTATTTTTTGTTTGGTTTTGTTGTTTTGTGCTTATTATTTTGTTTTTTTATATTTTTTTTGTTTTTTCTTTTTTATTAAAAAAGGGTTTGTCATTAATCATTTTCATTCTTATTATTACTTAATTATTTACATTTTTAGTATTTTTTATTTTACAGGTTTACTTTTACATTATTTACAGATATAATATTAAGGTAGATTTACGTTTTTTACTTTTATATTTGTCAGTTTTTATCTTAAAGCTTCACTGTAAACTACGTTGGCAGTGGTATTTGTAGATGGCAACAAAATATATTGATTTTCAGGAGATCCCACTCGAGAAAGGGCAACATATAGTTGTCCATGAGAAAAGCATTCTTTTCTTAGGTCGATGCCAACCATCGAAAATGTTTGACCCTGGGACTTATTTATTGTGAGGGCAAATGATGTTTTTAGAGGAAACTGTAACCTCTTAAAAGATATAGGCAAGTCCGTAGGAATCATGGGGATCCGCGGTATGTGGGCGAGCTGTCCGGCCGCGGCCCCGGTGATTATAGTGGCTACTATGACGTTCTCCCGCAATTCCTTCACCAGAAGTCTCGTGCCATTGCACATGCTGGGAGGGCATAGGTTCCTCAGCAGCATTACGGGAGTGCCTACCTTTAATTGTAGTTCATGGGACGGCAAGCCGGAAGGATTCAGGGAATTTAAAAATTCTTGTGGATAGTGCACTGTATCTTCGATGTTGCATACTGTGTCAATAGATTTGTAAGATTTAAATTCACCGGGTACTTTTTCCATAATAATTTTGTTGATCTCATTAACCGATTCATTTTGCGGGGACACTATCGCTCTCGAACAGAGCCAATTGAAATTTCTCTCCGTAAGATTTTGTATGTCCGGATACATTGTGTCCACAAGAATTTCTAGACTCTGAACGATTTGACCCAATTCGTTATCCAACAATACCTGGGGACTGTTTGCAACCGGAGACGGTAATTTTCCGTCTCCAAGTTTTAGAAGTTTTTGTGAGAAATTATTATCGTCATTGTCACTTAAATGTGCTCTCATATTTGTGCGCAGATTAAGAGTTTCAATCGATTGCCATAACGTTGATGATTTAAGGCAAACTCGAATAACGTCAGCTCGAGTACCTTTTGTTATAACTGGTAATGTTTGACGAAAGTCTCCAGCTAAAACAAACGTCACGCCCCCCATTATACGGTCTGAGCTTCGGATGTCTCTCAGCTTGCGCTCCACGGCTTCCACGTGCGCCCTGTGGCTCATGGTGCACTCGTCCCAGATGACCAGCGAAGTGTCTTGTAAGAGCTGCCCCAGCGGACCGTTTTTGCGGATCGAGCACACAGATTGTTGTTCCAAAGACACAGCCAATGGTAATTTAAATGTAGAATGAGCAGTCTTTCCATCATTTAATAGGGTTGCAGCAATTCCGGACGATGCCACTGCGACAGCTTTTTTTCCAGATTGACGTACTTTTGCCAACACTAAATTGGCAAGGAAGGTTTTGCCTCTTCCACCGGGCGCGTCCAAAAAAACCTCTGAATGGTCCTGCATCGCAAACAACGGCCACGGCGCTATGGCGGTTTTGTTTACTGTTTGAATTTTTTAATTCGTAATATCTTTTGAATGGAAAGTCCAATTTAAATAATTTAAAAACTATTTTATAGGTAGTTAAATGGTCTTGACCATAAAATAATTTATTTGGATAAGGATTAATATAAACACATAAATAGCATGGTTTGAATTTGGTTAGCATTTTCATTAATGTTTAAAATGAAAAAAGTTGTTGTAGTGACATAACTACAATAGTTGGACATATGCTACCGCGGAGTTTTTTGTAGACATTATGATGTTCTTCAATATTGTTGTACATTATTTTGTTCTATCGCTAATAGTTTCGGCAGCGCATTCGACGAAAGACATTTTAAGACTCATTTTTCTACACCTTCGGTTACATTGTTCAAATTTTACCAAGGATCCCTAATTTTTTTAAAAATGAAATGTAGCCTTTGTCAAATTGGAAGAATGTTGCATTCTATTGGTGAAAGAATTTTTTAAATCGGCCCAGTACTTTTTGAGCCTATTCATTACAAACATACAAACATACAAAAATAGGTACAAATCTTTCCTCTTTATAATATTAGTGTAGATATATTATATCGATAAACAAAATAATTTATCGATAAGGTCGGTTCATGTGCACAGCACTAGATTGGATGTAAGCGTGAATATTTTTTCTAAAATATTGATAAATACAAGGTTTTTAGACTTAACGGTGAAATGAAATCACTCCTTTTGTTTTAGATGCCTGTTAGGTTCTTGCTTTGCAATTAACTATTGCGCAAGATGGCATATTTTTAACACTTTAGGCACAGGTTTTTTTGATGCGCACTCCGTTGAATTCCGCAAGAGACTGACGGTGCGTTCGCGCCTTTTGAAAGAAAGTAGCCCATTTGCTCATAGTTGTGGCGCGCCTGCACCGCCTACTTAGCATTTCTAACTACTTATTTTTCTATGGGGAAGCCTTTGCAGTGCAGTGGGGCAGAAATAGCTAAAAATAAAAAATAAAAATAAAGCTTGACCAGCGATAGAGGTGACCTGTCAATCGTGGCGCTAGTTCTGCGTTTTATGTAGCAACACCGGAAGTAGTATAATCTGTCATCAAATTCATATGTCGCTATAAGAATGGCAGATCGACAGTGATGTGATCGTACATTTTTACATATTGATATCTTATTTATTGAATAAAACGTTGAGTAAATATTTATGTTCCCGTATACATACATCCTACTAATATTATATGGATGGAGGGATGTACTTTTTATTATTGATAAAATACATGAAGCTTATAATATTATATAATTAATATATTTAGGCTATAATTAATTGGGAAAAAAATGTGCCGGTTTAATTAATTACAATAATTTGTACATACATGATACATACCTTGGTACAGTTTTCAACTTTCTTGTTCTTAGCAGCAAAAGAGCCAAAGTCGGCCATGGACTACATAGAGCAAAGAACGGGAGTAAATGACATTTATTATGTTCCGATCCACTGACATTGAACACTACTATACGCTTTTTAATATTGATTTCAAATAAATATAACGCTGCAGATTACATTAAATTTGATGTACTAAAAATGACACGGTACGAAAATAATTTCAAAATATTCTATTATAAAGTACAATTCTAGCATTTTATTCAATTAATAAATACGATGTTTCTAAAAAGTAGTGCGATACGGATCGTTACTACGCTCATTTATTTCGTTCATATTGCTGGTGGTTTGATCGGCGGTACGAATTCTGTAACGTCATTCCTGAGTAATGCGATTGGAGTTATGCGGTAACGTTCCAAGAGCATCACCCACGCGTTTAATTTAATTACATTAAGAATGTGAATGTAACTTAAGTACATGCAGCCGAGCACTTAAGTTATCTTTAAATAGAAATTCCATTTTCCATTCCATTCCCCCATTCGGGGGATAACGGGAATGAAACCATGGACGGTACTAGAAACATCAAAGTAATATTAGGGTGCAAAGAATATCGATATATACCTATCGACATTATTGGTGACATAATAAAATATAAATTTTTCTATAAACATTTATTCATCATCGTCATAGCGCTCTCCCTGACTCTGCCAGGGTCCGCTTTCCTACACATGGCTTACCATCAGTCAGGCGGGCCGTAAGCTTGTTTGCCTTTTTTTCCTTCCTCTACTGAACCTGACACTGCCCTGCAGTTTTGTTACGTTACAAAGTCTTGTTGGTTGTCCTAAATAAATAAATAAATTCCAGCGCAGGCGAAGCCCTCGCCCTTATTCGCGGTATCCCTCACGATGATAATATAATTACTTGTCGAAATTGTGTAGGTACATCGGTGCTATAGACTTTGGGGTACCAGCTATCAAGCACATGACATTCGAAATGAAGCAGTAAACCCTTCCTTTTCTGGTTATCGACAAAAATAATGAAATTACATTGAACCAATCGATATCGATACTTCTTTTAGTCTTTGAATCCCTATGAACTTATTTTGACGCTATCGTAGTGACATTGTCACAATAGTTATTCCTCCATTTTCCTTTTTAAACCGACAAAGTTTAGAAGGTATCATGGACTTACTACCCAAAGGGACTGCGCACTGCTTTGACTAAAACCGGGCAGAGCGAGAGTCACCATCGATAGTCCTTTGTCCCTTACTTACAGTGTAAACACAATGTTATTGGCATAATCACCGTCATTCTAAATTGACAAGTGTCATGTTTAGTGTTGCCATTATTGGAGAAATATATATACCATGAAATTGGTATTATTATGAAGTAATCCGTACAATCCGAAAAGTAGTTGTCAAAATACCTTTTGATCTACTGAACGTTTCCCCAACAAATGTCAAGTCGACATAATTATTAACTTTTTGTTCCACAAAACAGATAAAAGAGTTCGGTAACGATTTATCCTACAACACTAGTTTCTAAAGAGAAGTGATAGTACTCGTCGATATCTACAATTCGGGTGACAGCTGTCAAACTTAAATGTGTTATAACTCGTAACCCATTGGTTCTAGTACACTAGTTTCTAAAGAGATATGATAGTACTCGTCGAGATCTACATTTCGTATGACAGCTGTCAAAGTTAAATCTTTTATAACTCGGAACCCATTGGTCCTAAAACACTAGTTTCTGTAGAGAAATGATAGTACTTGTCGAGATCTACATTTCGTATGACAGCTGTCAAACTTAGAACTGTCATCCGAAATGTAGATCTCGATGAGTACTATCGTATTGCTCTAGGAACTAGTGTTTTAAAACCAATCGTTTCCGAGTTACAACAGTTCTAAGTTTGACAGCTGTCATGCGAAATGTAGATCTCGATGAACACTATCATTTTTCTTTAGGAACGAGTGTTACAGCACCAATAGTTTAGGAGTTATTTCAGTTCTAAGTTTGACAGCTGTCATTCGAAATGTAGATCTCAACAAGTACTATCATTTCTCTCTAGAAACTAGTGTTTTAAGACCAATGGGTTAACTTTGACAGCTGTCATACGCAATGATGATCTCGAGGAGTGCTATCATTTCACCCTAGGAACTAGTGTTCTAGGGCCAATAGTTTCCGAGTAGCAGGGTAAGCGTGGGCTGGACCCTGGTGAAAACATGACCTTCAGATTGCACCCGGTCCGGCTCTGCCTGGCCCTGAGATCGGTGTCCGCGCCAAATAATAAAAGTAATTCGGAATTTGCATCACCAATGGTGGCAACACTAGAAAGGGACACAGGACTATCGATGGTGACTCTCGCTCTGCCCGGTTTTAGTCAAAGCAGTGCGCAGTCCCTTTGGGTAGTAAGTCCATGGAAGGTATACATGGACGAAGACGGTGGTAAATAAAAAACTGGTAAAAGCTATTTAATAATGTCGAGGTAAATTTCCTTTTTTTGTCTATTATTGCCAGTAAAATAACTTTAGTATACTCATATTTCCGCAACCTGTCAAAGTAACCTAAGTACCTAGTCGACCTATAATATCAATTAGGGAATGCAATCCCGCAAAGATAATTTCAATCCAAATATTTGCGGGACTGAACCATCGTAGTCCCGCTGGATCTAGGAATTTGCGGCATCCCGCAGGGTGGACTTAGACCCTAAAAATCAATCTTCACGTTTCCTTTTTTTTCGTCTATTATTGCCAGTAAAATAACTTTAGTGTACTCATTTTTCCGCAATCTGTCAGTTAAAAGTAACATAAGACCCTGGTCGACCTATACCTTAGTTTTAACATGTTATACCTACCATTGTTGATTTTGTTACAAATTGTACTTATTGCCAAATAAAATTTTTATGCCATTTCCGCAACTTTTTAAGCTGCGTAATAACGTATATAAATATTATGACAAACTTTTAGCTTGTGAGGAATTATTGGATAGCGTGCGAGAGCATAACCGGGATAATAACCCCAAGATGATGATGATGACCTATATTTAGTAGAATGAAGCGATTGATAAATGAACTGATAAAAGCGAAAATATGCTCTGGAGCCCTAAAAAGGTATGTGTTTGTACTTTGAATGTTCTTACTTTCCTTTAAACTATTTGCTCCATACGGCCATAATATACATGCATAGTTTTATTAGCAAGTGCCTAATTATGCAAGTAGGCACAGCATAGTTTTAAAATATTAATGGCTCGCTATGTTTTCGAAAGATTCATGCAAAATATTGTGCAGATGAACGGAACAGAATGAACGGACGCTTTTTGAAGTTAATTATACCGTGCCGCCTCACATTACAATGCGAACATTGATGATGTGAATGTTGCGGTGCGATGTGAAACATTGCACTCAAATGCGTGATCCACTGTTGCTTGGCCTCGTCTATTGCTCGCCAATGGTCTAGGTAGCCCGCGTGCCTATAATTCCAAAAGATCGATCCACGTCCGATCTATTCATTAAAGTTTGCGTTATTATTCCTTTGTGGGCAATAAACAGGTAATGCGAGTGAATGGCAGACGAGTGACGACTTCGGGACAATTTTGTTTTGGGTAAGCACCTACGTATAATAGTTACGTGAACCGGTGGCAGACCACTAGACTTATCACCTTTGCTATGTAGGTAAAAATAAGTAAATAGATACATAATCAAAATTGTGTAACCAGATTATTGTTATATATGGTTGTATAACATATCTAGGTGCTTACATACAATCCTGTAATAGGTATAGGGTAAGTAAACGATATTCTACAAGTTTTGCACCATTCTCTTGAGGTTTGATAATTAATGGTAGGAATTAGGATTATAACATTCATTATTTTATTTCTAATCGCAATGGAAAAAGCGTCACAACGTAACATAACCATCGTCACACTTGTGGCCTACTGAATACCGTTCGGAAGCTCGGTTTTGTGGTCCAGTTTTTTTGCAAAAAATAATCCCAATATTTTAGTGTAGGAAAATAACTAGGTGATGTCATTGTTTATGTGGCTGTCGGGCTAGTGAGTTGTGACCAAGCACCTCTACAGTTAATACCGAGATGAGATAATTCAAACGGTATTGAACGTGTAGATAAATTCAAATAGAAGGCCTCGGGGGCGTGAACACTAATTATCTATTAAGCGCGGTTCCCAAACACGTGTCGCAACTCCTCGCTACATAATGAAAGGTCATCCTTTATATATTATATATTATACAGGTTATAGAAGCCTTCATGAAAAATTCAAGTTTTCGACTTCGGGGTTTTGCCATGGACTCAGCAATGTCCATAAAAAGTGACGGATTTTGGGTCACTTACCAAAACGGTGCGTCGCATCCAAAGAGATTGGAATGTTAGCGACCTTCATGGTCATAGAAGAGCGGCCCTGAAGGGTAAAATCATAGCCTCCTTCATCTTACTAAAATGCATGCTATCCGTCAGTTTGACAATCAATTTACTTGTCAGACGCAATTGTAAACAAACAATTTAAATTTATTTAATGGTAAAATATTTATATATTTTGTGTTATAGGCTTTGTTATTTAATTAAATTAGTGAAGTACTTTGACCACAACCATTTAGATATATTAAAACTCGTTGATTATCGATTGTAGAATGTGTATAGTATGTGAAATAAATGCATGTTAAAGATTCTTGCTTTATGAGCTTTTTCGAAATATCTCAGTATTAGTAATTTTCCTAATGAAATAATACGCCGAGCTCAGTAATATGTACTGTAGTAACAATGATAATACATAATTACCTACTTAATCCCTAAAAATATATAAATTCGAACGTGCGATAGTGATGTGTGCGCTGCTTTTTCCCAATGTCGATGTAAACAAAAAATACCTATTGATCACGAGGAGTGGAAAAATTGGGAAAGTCCTTTGCTCAACAGTGGAATGATTTAGGCATATATTCATATTGAGCTTGAGCTTTAAAATTAGTGAATTCACTTGAATATTATTATTTTAGATTATTTAACATTGTTTGTAAACGCAAAAAAATGCCGAAGTGTGCAATATTATTTTGAAGTGTGATTAATTATTTGAAGTTACATGATTATTTTGGAGATTTATATACTATTACTTTATTTATTATTATTTGCGGACATTTTAATAATAATTAGATTAATTATGCTTCAAATATTGCATGCCAGATACTGGTAAAGTGTGAGAAGCGAGTGTAAAAATTGTACCATCTACTATGTACCACATTTTACAGCAACAAATCATTCATTCATTTATTCAAGTTATAAAAAAACAAAATGTTCTGGTACCTTAAGTACTATGGTATGTATGAAATGTTATTTATTGTATGTAATAAAAATCATTTTAGCAGTAATATCCCGGTTGTGCTCTCGAGAACGAGGGCCCGGGGTCCGCCTTGATCATGATCCAGGATTTGGCGGATTTGGCTACTTGGGGAACCTGACGCGATTGGATCATGGTTACAAATTCAGTTGCCTGAATTTGCAGATTACATAACGATGTTTTTCCTCACCGTAAGAGCATCGGTTATAATTCAACAAATGTATATATTTCAGAAAGAGGCCGCAGCGGGATTCGAACCCGGTACCTCTCGCTTACGAGTCGGATACTCAATCGCCGGCCACCGACGTTCCCTATTATATATTATATGTATAGGGTAAAAGTCGGATACTTGCCCCAGTGGGATAGTTGCCCCAGTTTTGAATACACTATGTTAGGGATGTTGGTGGCGTTAGCGCTTTACCACAATTGAAAGTACCCCTCCCGAAAGCCTTAGTGCCATGTAATCCATCAACGTAGGGGCACGCGTTTTGTCCTTGCAAGCAAAAATCTTCCGCGCTGAAGTTTTGACGGGCGTCGAAATTATTATGGTAAGTAATTAATATTGAATATCTTTATTACTGATTGTGGTATCAGTCTACTTTTTGTTTCTATACATGCATTAGGGTTTAAAATACATTGTATAATATGTTTTATTGTTTAATAAGTCTTATTTATTTCACTAATAAAAAGGACAACTATCCGTATCAAAAAGGATAGTCGCCCCATACTTTGGCGGATAGTTGTCCAACAACTATCCGCCAAAGACAAGGGGCACCTATACTGGTAAGGATCGCAGGTACCAGCTGGATGCGGAAAGCACAGAACCGGCCTTTGTGGAGATCTCTGGGGGAGGCTTATGCCCAGCAGTGGACGTCAGTGGCTGATATGATGATGATAGAACAGTAAAGACCTATGTTTTGATATACATGTTGCATATTTTATATTAAGTACATATTTCTTCATAATAGAGCTTTTTCGAAAATTGGGGCAAGTATCCGGCTTTTACCCTACAGATATAATTTAATTATGGTAATGAATGGTAAATTTGCAGAAATAAACATAACAACTTGTTTTTAACAGGGTAACAAAGTACTATTTATTTATTTAAAATAAATGCAAACTTACAGACAGAATCCAAAGCGTTTACATTTAACATTTAAAAACATAATTCATATTTCATAACAAAAAAATTAAATGAATTCATAATATAAATTATCAATTGACTCCCACTCATCACTACATTAAATACATTAAAATATACAGACATCTTGACAAAAGAAACATAAATGCAACCCTGATGTTTATAACAATGATATAATTAAGAAAATCTAGGATCTAAAAAAAAGAGTGACAAAAACGGTCAAAGAAATACCAAAATTATGTATATGGGGATAAAATAAATCAATTTAAAGACGAGGGAATTAATTTACTTTAAAAAATACCACTATTTTCAAATGTAAGCAGATCGTAACAAAGCTACAAGAATATCAAAGAGTGTTTTCAAAAATATAAAAGAAGTTATGATACCCCTAAAATTTCAAAACCTTCTTTTAGCAGATTATAATTGCGATGACAAACGCATTTTAGTGCTTTTTCCCGAGACTGTTTGCAATTGATTTCTAAAATAAGCGAATATTTTGGTGACGGGACATTCGACAGCTGTCCTGCATCATTTATCCAGTTATGCACATTATTTGGAGACGTAAATAGTAACATTCAAAGAACTTATGCACTGCCATTGATATTTGCTTTGATGTCAAATAGGAAAAGGAAAAGATATGAAGTTTTATTCAAAATGATTAAAAGCCAGCTGCCTCAGTGGAATCCGGAAAAAGCTGCCCTGACTGCTATAAAAAACATATTAAAAGGATGTTACTACAATTGGAGCCACAACATACAGGTGTCCTTACGCTCTGGACAAATTTGAATACTACTAGTGGAGTAGGGCATTTAAAACAAAACAATCAGTCCAGTATTTACTAAAAAAACAAAGATTTTAAATTTATCACTCAGGAGCAACCTGTATGTAGATGCATTGTCTAAGATATTCCCTAAACATTTGATTTGTATTAGAAGTCCATGCCAGATGACAGCCTAAATGAAATTTTTTTGACAATTGGTTTGAAAGTTGACAATAATTTGAAGTGTGACACAGCTTTTCGTGTGTCTTATTATGAATGTCAATAATTAATTTATTCGTGTTGTTGTGATACAGTATGTTGTAATTGATGCCAATTAAGTTACAATTAAATCTGTTAGAAAAAATAGTTTTGTTTTTGTCTAATTAAAGAAAAACCTATTTTATTATGCTACTGAGTAGCAGTCATAAACAGGGTTTCATTATTTATCCAGAGGTAAGGTCACCCTGTATCCAAAAAAGGCCAAGAAATGGGACTTTTGAAGTACAATCTAGGAAAAAGAGTTGAAAAACTGACTGCAGTTCTACCACTTATCCCTAAATAACACATTTTTGAGGAATGGGCATTCATTAAATCTAAAAATTATAGCGATGCTGATATGTCGAAATTCATGAAATATATTAAACATTATTGGCTTAAAATCGTTACTCCTGAAGTATCCATTTTTGGTGAACGTCACCAAACAACAAATGTTCTTGAAAATTTCCATTTAAAATTAAATAAGAAACTTAATAAAAAAATGCAGTATCATTGTTCCGATTACTAAACGTAGGTATTAAAAAAAATACAAGGCTCTTCTCTTTAGGAAATAAATACTATACTATAAGTAAGGTATAGGAAATAAACTTAATATGAAAAGAAGAGTCAGAGAAATTGCCAACGACAAAGATATACAGATTAAATTTATAAATGGCGAAAAATCGTTAGTAATTTAAACATTTTTGTAAAAAAAAAATTTGATCTTTTTAAATCTGACTTTCACAGACACAACAGACTAGACACAAATCACAAATACTCCCATGTTCGCTCACTCTACAATGATTATGAATCTTGTTATCCCGTTTTTTCACCCATAGGAACGAGCCTGTCAGAAAGTGACGAGCGCAACGATTTGAAAGTTCACCACGTTGCTCTAGCTAATAACGACCAGACGTTTCTTTTGAAACATCGATAGCTGACGATCGATTTTGGGATTAAATAGATAATTATGAATTATTGATGTTTCCACACTATACAGTCTGTGGCCTAGAACCGGCGCAAATATTGAAAACGGAGGCCCTATAGGCCACCAGTAATTAAATCATCATGGTTCCAACTAATTAAAATCAAACTTAACATTTTGTTTTTTTTTCTAACAAAATTCAATGTAATGCAAACAAAATAATAGTTCCGCTCAACTCGATCGAGTTCATTTTGCATCGTACTTATTCGGAGCTACTCGGAACGTCTGGTTCACATTTCATGGATTGTGTCGGCTGATTTTATCTTATGCCCTGTATCACGACATTGACAATGTTAGCGATAATATTGTATTGCAATAATCACTTATTATGAATCGTAAATTTAAATTCTTATCGGTGACTCGTGCCTGAGTATTCTGCTCTAAGTAAAATGAAAGATGCATTCTGTCTGTCTGATATAATGTTTTAGTTTACATATAATTTGATTTTAATTAGTACTACTTATCTCATGTTATTCTTTCTTGTTAAGTAAAAATTCGTTGCGCATCCTAATCTTGTAAAATACGAAATCTTAGGATCAGACTGACCTAATGCTACCTCCTCACTCTGAGGGCCTCGCGAGGCGACCTCGCGTGTGGTGACACGACGCGAGGCGGGCAATCTTCACTCTCGCGAGGCAGGTACTTTGTATTGTGCTCTGTTCGGGAGTACTCGGGAGGGAAGGGAATCGCGAGGCAATTACACCGATTACACTCTCGCCTCGCGAGGGTTACTAAATTTATATTTCCATTCTTTTAGTCGTTTGAGTGTTTAGTAATTGAATTATGATTTATACTCTTAGTGAATGTATTCAAAGGTGCGGCAAAAGGTTTTCTATAGCATAAAATAAAATAAAGCAGAAAAGCTAGATGGTGTTGTTTTGTGATTTGTGATATTTTTTCATTGCTTTGTTTTATATTATTAACATGTAGAAATCCATTTCACGCTCATTTGGATACATTTACTAACGGCCAATTGCACAAACTTACATTAAAAACGTAGTTAATACCCTAATTTTAGATTTCGAATAATATTCGAATATTACCAGCAAAAATATTCGAATAATCGAATACTTAAATTTTCGAATATTTGCAAGCCCTATGTGTACCTAATGCATGGGTATTGGTCAACTAAAATCTTATCAGAAAAAATACCAATACCCTAGAGAGTCTCTATTTTCAATATTAGCCCTGGTTGCAGGCCACACACTGTATATTACAGAGCTTATCGTAATATTTATATCAAGAAATATATGTCTGTCGATTGAACAGAGCGAGCTGACAAGACTGGAAATGGATGACGGCAGAGTTGTGTCGACCAAGGTTCTGAGGGAAGTTGAGAAATTCTATGGACACATACACAACAACAAGGGCACATGTCACCAGTATAGCAAAAGACCCCAGAGCCAAGTTAACCCGACACTACATCGAAGATATCCCGAACATCAGCCTGTACAAAATTAGTATGGCGCTTACACAGCTCAAGAACAACAAGGCGCGTATTTTAAGCATTTAGTAAAATTAAAATAAAATATTATTTTTACAGTATTAGAACCAATTATATATTTGTTTTTAAAGACCTTAAGTTGCAATTACAGTGTAAGTATGTGGTATGTCGTCGAAATCGGTTGGCATGTCACTGTGTGTTTCCTTCCTACTTTCCTAACCCCTCTTTAACGATTGAAAAAGATATTATGTCCTACCCGATAAAGAACTTTTGACTTTTTACCTTTAAAAACATGGCTTTGGAACTCGGCTTTGATGTCGTCAAACCTTCACGTAAAACGAATAATAGGTTGTTTCAACAGGACTTTCTCAGATACTTACTATTAGCAAAAGGAAAGACTTATCGGTGGAGGATCTATAATAGAGAAAATAAACGATCGTAAGATAATATGCTTGCCTTTGTAAGTCTAATTTAAGTCTGTGTATCAGTTTTATGCAATAATAAAAAATAATAAAAAACATAATAAATAACAGTTTATAATAAATTACTATAAATTTCTCCAAATCCCGAAAATCGAAAATATTATAATATATATAATAATAATAAATTAATAAATAATAATAATTAATAATAAATAAATAGGAAACCCAGTATTGACCCCATGTTAATACCGAAAATCCCGGTTTTGAAAATATATACCGGTATTGCGACCCCTAGTGATAATTGAATTACGGCTGAGCTTCTGAATGCTGGTGGCAAACCTGTGCGCTTAAGACCCTTCAGAATCTGTCCAATTCTGTCATTCTCGAGGGAAAACGCCGCAGGCATGGCACGTAAGCATGGTGATTTTGTTCTTCAAAAAACTTCAAGAGAACAAGAGAACTTCAGTCCAATGTCACTGCTGACCCATGTGTAAAAGCTGTTTTCTAGAGTCTTTACGAATCGTCTCGCATGCAGGTTTAATGAATTCCAACCTCCCGAACAAGCCAACTCCAAAAAAGGCTTTAGTGCCATAGACCATTTACATATTCTGCGGTAGGTTATACAGAAGACCTGCACATTCAGGTGGCTGACTGTAACTATTATCCAATTTGGTCAGTTTCCTCTGGTAGCAGGGTCACGAAGGGTCGCTCCACTGTAATTACTTAATTTGACAAATCCTGGATCATCGTTAAGGTGGGCTCTTGTGCGCGAGAGTATAACCGGAACATTAATGCCAAGATGATTATTACATTATCACATCAGAAGTACATTCGGTATTTTCGTTGTACAAAACCAAACTTCGTTAAATTACTATTAATAATCTTTATTTTTATGTCGATTTATCGTAATTACATGTCCAAAAACTTAAGCCTCTAATACAAATCAGAAAAGAGTTTTCTGTTTAGCTACAAAAGTATCGAAGAAATCCCGATACTGCGGCACGTAGACGTTGGCAGTGCCGGGGTCGCCGCAGTTTGTCATCTCCTGAGCGATAAACTCGTATTCCAGGTCTTTGTACTCACAGAGGTCATTTAAGAACTCCATCCACTCGTCATAGTTCAACTCCGTTTTACTGCATAAAATAAATAATATCTACGGTCAATAATTATAAGACACAACTAGATTGCGCCTGCGACTTCCTTCGTTGACGTGGACTTAGAATTAGGTTCAAAGAGGAAGGAAGAATGTGCGTGTAATAAACACCCTTCAACATTTTGAAAATTTACAACCCTTTTTCGGTTGAGCGCTATAAGCTTTTGCATTATAAGTTCACTACACTAGTTTTGAGTCATATAAACAAATATAGTGTAATTGGTTTGGAAATTCCTCGAAGCTAAATATCTTTAGAATGACCACAACGAAAAACGGCCAAGGAGCAAGTCGTCCTGATATAAGTAATTAGTGCAAATGGCCTATAAGTTAAAATGAGATAAGCAAACCTAAGCGACAGAGATGGGAAAAAAAAACTTCATATGTGACCTGTGCCTTATACAGCAACTGCTCTGGGGTGAAAATTCGCTTGAATCGGTTAAGCACTCCCAAGCTTTTTCGATGCTAGTTTGGCCTCACCTTCCAGGTAACTCCGGAACCGCACGTTATCCGATATGTCGACACAAAGGATCCTGCCCGATAATTTTTATGATGGAAATTGGTGTTCCTTGAAACTGCGGTAATATGACCCTTGAAAGAATAGGATCCTTTTTTCTGGTGTATGTGTCTTCGAGGGGATAAATTTGACCAGGTTTAATTTGCCCCAAGGAGTGTTCAATGTCTGACACAAGTTTGATTCGGCTTTGGCGACATTCGCTCAGCCAATAAAACGTGCATTTCCGGTACTGTCATTTGCATAACAATGAATACTGGGGATATTCAGAGCATCATTGATATGCAGAAGAAACAGCGAGAGATATATTGTCGGTCACTAAACAGCTGGTGATCCTCGTGGTGTCCAAGGAGCTGGATATTATTAACCCGCTGCATCACCTTAGAGTGCATGAATGTTACCATATATAGGCATGTAATTTAATGGGTCTGAATTACTCCGTCTGAGTTATATTCTTGGGTATCGGATACAACTCTGAAGCACATTTTTTGAGAACAATAGCCGGAAAGCCATCTGTTCCGCTGCACTTACGAAAATCTAGAGAGAGATGCACAGCTGTCATCTCCCCCATAATCCAGAGTTGAGTTATGGTTAAAGAGATTACCTAAGAGATCGGAACAACAAAGTGCCGGGTGATGGTGGAATTACGGCTGAGCTACTGAAAGCTGGTGGCAAACCTGTGACTAAGACTCTTCAGAAGCTGTTCAATTCCGCCATCCTCGAGGGAAAAACGCCGGAAGCATGACACAGAAGCATAGTGATATTGTTCTTCAAGAAAGGTGAAAAGGCTCTCTTGAAGAATATCAGACCAATATCGCTGCTGACCCATGTGTATTATAAGCTGTTTTCGAGAGTCATGACGAATCGTCTCGCATGCAGGTTTGATGACTTCCAACCTTCCGAACAAGCCGGGTTCCGAAAAGATTTTAGTACCATAGACCACATACATACACTGCAGCAGATTATACAGAAGACCGAAGAGTATAACCGGCCAGTATGCTTGGCGTTTGTGGACTATGAGAAAGCCTTCGATTCGATCGAAACTTAGGCGGTGCTCCAGTCTCTACAGTGGTGCCAAATTGACTATCAATTATGATGATTATGATTATGATATATCGAAGCACTGAAGTGTCTGCACGAAAACACCACTATGTCAGTTCGTCTTCAGGACAAGACCACAGAACCTATTCAGCGAGGTGTTAGACAAGATGATGTAATATCACCGAAGTTGTTCACCGCTGCACTGGAGGTTGTCTTTTGGCTTCTGGACTGGGACGGACTTGGCATCAATATTAACGGCGAGTACCTCACTTACCTCAGATTTTCTGATGATATCGTAGTCATGGCTGAAACCCTCCCTGAAATGCCTCTCAAAAAGTTAGTCTTAAAATGAACATGGACATGACGAATTTATGTCGAATGTTCAAGTGCCTACTCCAGTGACAGTTGGAGGCACTCCACTTGAAGTTGTTGACGACTATACATACCTAGGACAAATAGTCCAGCTAGGTAGCTCCAATTTCGATGAAGAGGTCAATCGACGAATCCATCTCGGTTGGGCAGCGTTCGGGAAGCTACGCCATATATTTTTGTCCGAATTACCGCAGTGTGTCAAGACGAAGAGCTTTGACCAATGTGTGTTGCCAGTGATGCCCTACGGAACTGAAACGTGGCCGCTCACTGTGGGCCTTGCTATGCTCGGAGTCTCGTTGTGCGATCGAATCAGAAATGAGGAGATTCGCAAGGGAACCAAGGTCACCGACATAGCTCTAAGGATTGCCAGACTTAAGTGGCAGTGGGCAGGGCGGATGCATAGCTCGAAGAACAGATGGCCGATGGGGCAGTAAAGTTCTCGAGTGGCGACCACGTACCGGAAGACGCAGCGTGGGCCTCCCACAAGGTGGACCGACGACCTGGTAAAGATCACAGGTACCAGCTGGATGCGGTTGGGACAGGATCGGCCTTTGTGGAGATCTCTGGAGGAGCCCTATGCCCAGCAGTAGGCGTCTTCTGGCTGATATGATATGATGACACAAAGTGGTCCGACAAAGGTGGTCCGACAAAGTTCCCCTCGACAGCCCCCCAGTGTAATATACTAAAATAATTCCTACTGAACCGATTTTAATGAAACAAAGTTAAGAACCATCTTGATTAAACTGGCTTTTATATAAAGAAAATCGCATCAAAATCTATCGCTTTGAAGCTACGAACGCTACCACAGGCAGACACACAGATCCACGCGTCAATCTTATTACATATTACCCCTCTTTAGGTATCAATCATGAGCGAGCGCCCTGATTATCAAAAATTTTTTAGTTGGGTGACCAATAAATGAATGAGCGAGCGGGGCGAGCTCGCAATTTTGGACATTTCGGGTCTGAACAGCAATGGCTGATCCTAACAATTTATTCTATCCTAAGTATTTTAAGAAAATCAATGACTGAGTGACTGCAACGAGCTAGGTGAATGATAAGAAAAGTTTCTGAAACCTATGAATGAGCGAGTGAATCGAGCTCGAAATTTTTTACATTTTAGTTTGGTTACAGTTTTATGACCATGTGAGAGTGGAAAACCTAGAAATACGTTTCTGACCTAACAAAAAGATTAGAAATAGCGGAAAACGAAATAACGAACATGGTTGTAGAAAACCAATTAATGAAAAAAGTAATTGAAAAATAGGAAACACGAATAAATATGTTCAAAGCGCTATGTAAAGCTAGCCCCCTAAGTACAACAAAAAAGACAAAAACGAAAACAATAGACAACTTACGCCAACAAACACTTAATTTTACACAATAAAGCTCCGTCAATACGCCACCTAGTTCAAATAAAAACATTGCTCTACCTCAACAAAGCAAAGAGCCACATTCACACAGTGACGACATACAAGCAACAATTGATGTGGGTGGAAATACAAAGAAAATCCGTATAATTAAAACTTGTAAATACAGTAGAGTACCATTATTCATGAGGCGAAATTTATCCAACACATATAAAATATGTCACTACTGTACACCAAACGGAGGAATAATTCAGCTTCTAAGCGGCATTGAAACAATGTTGGATAGTTTCACTGAACATTATTTCTGCGTTTTATTGATAGGCGATGAAGATTTTAAGACAACGAAAAACTATAGGTACTGATATATTGGCGCGAATAAGAAATACTCTTATAAAAATTACACACACAAACATAATTATAAGTGTACCTACTTAGAACTTAGGACATCACTTCAGCGTGTTTAACTGGAGAGTAGAGACTTTCAATATAATTATACAACAGGATAATATAAAATTCGAATATGCATAAATAAATAATCAAGTCAATTAAATAATTGACTCAAATCTAAATCTGGAGTATAACTTGAATATGTACTCTAGCCGAACACACACTGTCAATTATAATGGATATTATACAATTTACGAACAAATAAAAAGTTTAATGAATGACATCCTAGTATACTGTACGACGACTAAGGACATGCAGAAAACATCTGAGCAGATTTTTCGAATATAATATATTGTACATAATGCATCAAAATATTAGTGGACTTTTAAACAAATCACAATTATACTCTGTTTGTTTAGATGAGTTACAGAATGATAATAAATATATCGATGTCGTATGTTTCACGGAACATAGTATGTTACCAGATGGTGTAAACTATCTAAAAATACCGGGCTATAGATTAGCAGTTTCATTTTTCAGAAATTATAGAAATAGGAGGATCATGTATACTAAATAGTAAGACAAAATAGACCAATAGAATCTATTATGAAATATAATGTAACTAAATCTATTGAATGTTGTGCCATTGAATTAGAGGAACATAAAATAATTATATTGTGTATTTACAGAGTGCCAACAAATAATAGCTTCCTTAGCTTTTAAAATCATTTTTGTCATTTTTAATGACAAAAGTAATAATAAAATAATAATATGCGGTAATTTTAATATTTACATTTTAAAAAACAATAAAGCAACGTCAGAGTTTAGACAGATTTTGGCCCATTTTTATTTACGGTTTTCAATTAATAAACCGACACGCCCAAGCAGTCAGTCTTGTGTTGATAATATTATACATAATATAAGAGGTGGAAAAGGCGAAATATTAGAATTAGCAGTATCAGACCATTCAGCACAAATTTATACGTGTCCGGCCAATAAAGTTTGCACTATGAATTATTGGTACTGTACAAAACGAGACTACAGTATTGAAAATATGGTAAGATTTAAACGTTATCTTGGGAATTTTAGCTTTAATGATGTATATATAACAAATAATGCCAATGACGCTTTTAATAATTGCTATGACATATTTAAATTGCTCTATGATATGTTACCCTATTAAAAAAGTAAAAATGTGTAGTGATGTTTTGTCGACATATCGGATAGCGTGCGATTCCGAAGTCACCTGGAAGGCAAGGCCAAACTGGCTTCAAAAAAGCTTGGAGTGCTTAACCGGTCCAAGCGATACTTCACCCCAGGACAGCGCCTGCTACTGTACAAGGCACAAGTGCGGCCACATATGGAGTATCGTTCCCATCTTTGGGCCGGTGAAACTGCCGACCTGCTTAATCCTCTGGACTTTGTACAGAGACGCGCCATACGAATTGGCGATGATCCCATATAAACAAACAAGTTGGAACCACTGGCTAACCGAAGGGACTTTTGGTTCCCTGTGTGTGTTCTATCGGCTGTACAATGGGGAGTGTTCCGAGGAACTTTTCGATCTGGTGCCAATAACACAATTCCGTCATCGCACCACCCGCCGTGGGCTGGGTACTCATCCCTACTACGTAAATCCTCTGTTGGTCACCACGCGAAGGTTCGAGGTTCGCTCGTACGATTCGGATGTGGAATGAGCTCTCAGCCACAGTGTTTCCTTTGGACTATGCCATGGGATCGTTCAAAAGGTATATTAGAGATGTCCTCTTTCCATCAGGTGGCCCGCTTGCCTGTTTGTCTGCCGTATGACATAAAAAAAAGACATGCGAGGGGGTGGCATCCTAAAGGCATGAGCATCTCGGACAACCACAGGCCCTTTCGGAAACGTTTGTAAAATTGAAAGGGTTGCTACGTTTCCTGAAGGAGTTGGGATGGCAGGAACAATAAGGGTATCTTAAGCAGAATAGGCAGAATAGGCGCGAGTTCGCCTGAATGCGGAACACGGCCCGGATACATCTATCTATCTATCATCTAAGTCTGTATCAAAGGATTTACCGGTTATATTGTCAAGTAAGATAATTCAGTTTTTCAACAGTTTATATTCAATTAAATAATTAAACACGTAATTAAAATTAAAGGGTTGATCACCCATTTTTAATATAGCTCCTTTTTAAGGACTTGATAAATCACTCAGAAAATAAGTAATTTATTACTTTAAGTGACTACAAAAATTGTATTCGTCACGCTAAAACCAGGTATTTATCGCTTCAAAATCAATATCCCGTCAAAAGAAACTTCGATAAGTATAACTATTTTCTTACTAACATTCATCACACTAACGAGACTTACCTATTTAAAATGATGATGATGATGATAATTCTAAATTTTATTTTATTTTATGTCGTATTAGAGCGTCGGTGCTCCACGGATGTGATAGGATACGACTCGTAAGCGAGAAGTACCGGGTTCGATTCGCCGGTTGCCATGTTCTTACGGTGAGGGAAAACATTGTGATGACACCTGCACATTCAGGAGACTGAATGTATAACCATGATTTAATCTGGTCAGGTTTCCACTGGTCATGGAATCGCTCCACTGTAATTTCCTGATCTGCCAAATCCTAAATCACTGTCACAGACATAGAGCACAACCGGGTCATTAACGCCAAGGTGATTGTACACTTTTACCTGTGACATGTGTCCCCTAATAATCAAGGGGTCCGTCTATTACGCCCCCAGTGTTGTTCGCTCCTGTGTTGGACACACGCGTTCCAAATATTTTTATATTATTATTTGTTGTCTGTTTTAGAGAGAAATATCTTTTAATAACGCATCTTTTAAAAATGCGTTATTTTTATTAAAACTAAATCGGGTGGACCTGGATAGTATCTCCAATATCCCCTAAAATAAAAAAGAAACGGTTAAGTTATTTGTAAAAATGTGAGTGTAATGAGTTGGGGTTGTAAGTGTGTAGAGTTAAGAATCTGTAAAAATGAGAATCTGTGGATTTGGAAATTTGTACAAATGGAATGAGCTAGAAATCTGTTAAGTAGGGAAATTACATGAACTCGTTACAAGGCAAGATTTAAAAGCAATCACCAATGACCCAGTACCATGTAAATTGGAAGACTTGTTTCTTTTAACAGTATAAGTTCGGCGACACAAATTTCCATTGGTTCCAGCTGAGGCTCTTACCATACACAAAAGCCAGAGGTTCCACGCTAGAAAAGTAGTTGTGCAAATCAGGGGAGTTACGGATATTCGCATCCGCATCAATCAAAGTGAGGCTTTTACGGATGCGGATTCATAAGAGCCGGCAAGTAACGACTTGCAAAGAAAGTGGGCGGGGCCAGTGTTGCTGGCCCCGCACGTGGGGCCAGCGCTGGCCCCGCACGTGTTCGCTAATTGACCAAGACGAAGGTACACATTGGTGACAACATCTACAGATTTTGTTAATGTTGTTGTTTTAGTTACAACGTGATTCCCACTGTAAATCAAGCGAAGTGTATGTTTACTGTATTTATTGAGTTAAAAGTTAACAAAAATGTCGCCACCAAGAAAGAGGACATATTTTATATTAGACAAAAATAAAATTCGGGAAAGTCTGACTAAAGTTATACGCGAAAGGGACGTACTTAATTAATTTGGTTCATTCGAAAGCGCGAATAATGGAAACCAGTTGATGAAAAAGATAGATGATGCAAGTACGTATCCAATTTAGAATTAGTATTATTATTTGAAACTTAGTTTAGCTTAGATCCGACAAATATTAATACAATTTTTATTGCCTGAGATAGTATATTTTTCTTAAACTTGGTTTAATTTTAAAATCATTTTTTTTCTTTTCTAAACATGATAATTTTGTTTGATAAAAAATAAAGTATTAATTTTAGTGGTTTGAGCGCCGGTTGAGACGCAAGGGTCGCGGGTTCGGTTCCCGCACCAACACAAATATTTGTTGATGAACCAGGTAGGTATGTTTGTGATATCTTCGTTGTTTCTAGTTTCCATAATACTAGGGAAAATCTTTAGTTTGGTACCAGGACAAAATATGTAATGCTGTTTAATTTTTATATATTACTAGCTACCGGCCCGGCTTCTCATGGATAGTAACCGTAATAAATTATATACCTAAACTATCATCATGAATCACTTTGTCTATTGGTAAAAACCACATGAAATTCCATTCTATAGTTATTAAGTTTATCGCGAATAGACAAACACAGACCGACAGACAGACGCGGCGTGGGACTTTGTTTTATAATATGGTAGTGATTACATATTTATTTACTATTACATATCTTTTTAACACTGATTTCAATATTTTTTATTGAGTAAATGGTTTGTGTATCTTAAAGTTAGTCTTTCAAATAATTTTATGAAAATTAGTTTGTACTTTTTAAGAAAACTAGCAGACAAAAAGTTTGTGGCAAATTTATTTTCAGTTTTTGATGCTCGTATTGAAGTCGACTGTTTTAACGTTTTTAAAACATGTGTTTTTTTTAGATAATATTGTTACAACGCAAAAATGCAAAAAAAAAAGAAGTGGGATATTAAAAATAGTAATTCAAAAATAATTGTCAATCTCATTGGAAAAATAATAGTTCTACAAAATTTACCGGTTAACTTTGTGGAGGAACTTGGATTTCACCGTCTTATACAAGAGTTAGCGCCCAAATAGAATTTTTGACGACGCAACTTTTTTACTGTTTTCGTGTACAATGAACTGTACGGAAAAGTTGCTGGAAAAGTTAAAGAACTAGTTGAGAAATATGATTACATGTCGATTATTTCTAATATTCCGACAAATCCCAGCTCAAGTGTTTCTTTGCTTAGCCTGACTTGACACACATTACCATAAAACTTTGAACGCATGTCAATTGTATTAAAATGGGAGACATTTGACGGCCGTCATACTGGAAAATCATTACAGAAATTTTTAAAATAATACCTGCTGAATGTGAAAAGAAGTATGCGATTAGCATTGTTAACAAATTTAGATTACAGTTCATAAGATGCAAATTGGTATTGGATATGGTTTACGCTCGCAGGAAAACATATAAAATAACAAACAAAAATGTAAGAAAATTTCAACTTATTTTAACCATTCTGAAAAAATTAAAAATTCAGGACAGACTCATTTTACAGTATCTTAAAATATTTCAGGATTGTATGACACGCTGGAACAGCATATTCTACAATTTTTTGCGTTTTTTAAGGTAAAAGATGAGTTTAGTCTTAATGCTAATGACAATGAATTGAATAATTTTTTGCAGAAGAGTGGAAATAATAGAAGCTGTCTTGAGCTATTGAAACCGTTTGAAGAAGCTACTCGCGATTTCTTACATTCACATACTTAAGAAAATGCTTGACGAATATTTAATAAAACCACCGAATTCTGATGCTATTCGGCAGGTAGTCTCAAATCTGAGAACACAATTTTTAGCGAAATTTTCTTCTTTGTTAGATAATAATTTATACGCAATTGCAACGTACTTAACCTTCGCCATAACAATACATTTTTCAAACCAGTCACCGAAGAAAAAAGAAAAGATGAAAGTAAATGATCCTGTCTTTATCGGTTCTCCTTAATCGTCGCCAAATTTGGAAAATACAAAAAAAGGAGAATGGGACATTCCTTCGATCCTGAACCAGGAATGTCCGGTATGGGTAATAAGACTTGCTTAAAAAGCTATTTTACCATGATAGATTTATCGAGTGAAGATGAAGGTGAAGGAGAACCTGACGGATTACCTGAAGGATTACCCCGATGCTCTTCTCCGAAAGGAATTTGTTATTTATTGCAAACCCAGTCTGGGTTTAAATGAACATCCACTTAATTGAAGGAAAGATCATGGTAAACATAAAACCCTTTCCAGATTTGCTCACATATATTTATCAGCTCTACCAGAAAGAGTTCATAGAAATAGGCTGAAAAGGCTGCAGTATTACTAGTATATTAAATATCTCACTATATTTTATTTTAATTATTAAACAAAGTTTTTAATTATAAAAGTCTGGACTTAAAATGCCAATGGGTAATACTGAATTATGTTTTAGTTTTGTCTTTAAATATGATTATCATCATATTAATTATACTAAATTAAATTAATTTATTAATTAAATAAAACATATTACAATTATATTGATTCTCATTAATTAATTACTTAAAATTTAAAATTATTCAAAATTCCTAAGATCCACATCCGCATCCGCATCCGCGGATATAAAAATTATTAAATCCGTAACAACACTGTAGCAAATATAAAGAGCGATATTTCGAGACTAATGCCTTTCGCTAAGGGTCGAAATATTGATTGTGAGTAAATCCTTTCAACCTCCACGTCCAATAGCTGACCAAGATTCCGTCGTCACGGCAATGAAAAGCTGCGATAAAATACTGTTACACCTCGGTACCAATTTCTGAGACAGCCCCAAAGTTGTCAAATTATGTTCCATTATGAACTTCAATCTTTACGTAGACACTTGATTAATATTAGACTCCGATATTTACTAAGCAGTAGAATCTTAGAGCTGCCCTTAAGATTCCTTCGCTAAAATATTGACACTAACTTAACTGAAGGAGAACTTCATAATTACAATTACCTAAGCAAATAGCAACTTTTGTGACGACGCAACATAGTGCACATACGAGTAAGAACCTACAATTTACATACACCTAAATGCTAGTATGCCCTTCTCATTTGTCGCGAAGGTAAGTTGCATCTCTTTCGCGCAACATGTGACACGTGTAATGTCTGTTTAGTGGGCCCGGCGCAACTTCGTTATCGTGGCGTTGTAGTCTTACATTAACCAAATTTTTTTAAAGATAAACTTATGTTACTCGCTGAAATGTAACTTTTTAGATATAGGTGAAAGAATGTTTATAATCGGTGCAGCAGTTTTTGAGTTTATCAATCTCAAACAAACATTGTATGTTAATCAATTCTTTCCTTTTTATAATATTAATATACGTATATTAATAGATTCGGTGCCTACTTCCCATTTTAAGTAATTATTTTGTGCTATGGGTAAATTTCTTTAATGAACATGACACTTAATTTAAATGTACCTATTTAAATTTAATATAGGTATATAATGAAATCTTAAAATAATTTAGTACATAATCGTACAAGGTACACCGTCAAACCACTAGGCCCCCACGAACAGCCTCCCTTCCGAAACCTACGATTTCAGCAGCGTTACCCCGTTGGACAGTCAACATTTATAACAACCACATCAATATCTGCTGGCCCAAAAAGTGCCCAGAGCTTGGGTCCAGACCCTAACGCCTCAATCGACGCCTCAACTCATTGCACTTTTTTTTTCTCGCATTGCACTACTGATCTGCCGTCTGAACTGAACGGCACGAAGTCATACGCTGCCTCTAACTCAGCATCGTATTTTTTTTTCAATCTTATACGGCAGGCAAACAGGTCACCTGATGGAAAGTGGTCACCGCCGCCTATGGACATCAGCAACACCAATAGAGTCACCAATGCATTGCCAGCATCTCCAACCTCCTTGTAAATCGTTATTAAAAATAGAAATAGTAGTATATTATAAATGAATTGTGTGAATTTTAGTTGATAATACATCAATTCTTTAGTGAAATCGTTTGTGATCAAAATCTCATAAGATATCTATCAAAAAACTTTAGTGAAAAATAGTGAGATAAATAATGAAGATTTACAGCTTTTGACAAAACTCTTAAGAACTTATTAACAGTGTAACGTGACCATTAAATAAAGAAAATAACTACAGTGCTGCCAAATGGCGTACTACAACTAGTGAACTAATCACAGTTTAATGAATAACCTAGAATAGATGAATAACTGTTTGTGAGGAGTACCCTCGTATCCCGATGTCTTGTTGGAAAATCATATATTAGCACTGACATTACAAACCCAACGCGTAATTCACGAGTCTGTTACCTGTTGGCCTGTTGGCATATCACTGAGATTTGTATCGATGAGACTCGGGTTCGAGACGATATTTTTACGACGAGATACACGACGATTATTTTTATTTTTCGTTTTGTTTTTATTAATATTATTGCTCTGGCTGTTACTCGGCGACTATATTCTTACCATTATCGAATAAACAAAAAGACCAACTATTAAATTATATGTACGTAATTAGTATTGAGCAAACTTATGATAAAATTTAATTTATAAAATGACTACTCGTAGAATGTACAATATGAAATTGGAAGATCAATTAAAAGATGCGCTCACAGAGCTAAAACTATCGAGAGAAAAAGTACAACATTTACTGCAAGAAAGGCAAGAGAGTGAAGACGAAATTTGCATCGTTAGATCGAATATCAGAGCTCGAATATGTTCAGTCTCCCCTTAATTTAGAGAAAATTCAAAAACGGAGAGGCAAGAGGTCATGCGAAGTATGGAAAGACCTGCGTCCTAAGTCCTCTATTAAGTCAAGCCAATGTGCATTAAAAAGCAAGCCCATAGTAGCTGATAAAAAGATTATTGTATTTAGTGACCAGATTGGTAAGGGCCTTGGAGCCCTCTTGAGTAAATATCTTGATCAGAAAGTTGCAAATTTATGTTATCCAAATAAGACATTTGCTAATATAATTAATCACATTTCTAAAGGGACATATTATGATCGAAACACTTCGATTGTAATAATTATTGCTAATTATTACGATGTGAGCAAAATTTCCCTGAACAGAAGCATTCATTTTTTACGTAATATTAGCTATAAGTATAAATGAAAATTTATTTTTTGTACTTTCCCGTACTGTATTCACCACAACAAAATAAATGTATACATAATATTAACAAGTATTTATATAATTCAGTATATCACTATCATGAAGCAATTACATTGTTTGACATAAATAAATTTATTAATAGGTTTAAGATGTCTCAGAGGACATATCTGTCGAAAAATTCGAGACTACGTTTAACGAAATTGTTAGCCTATTATATGGAATTTATAATTACTAATAAGATAGGTGACATTTCAAATATACAATTAAGTAATTATAGTTTAAACTAGTCGTCAATGGAGAAAACTATAATAACTAAATCTTCAGTAATAGACGCTTCAATAAAAAAGATGTAAATTATTTTGAGTAAATACTTACTGTGTGGATAGATGTAGGTACTGGTTATACAATGTTCATATTAACAATGTTTGAATTTTTTTTTATATTTGTATATTTTTTGACATTTTATTTGAATTAGTGACTTATATGTAGAATTGAATTATTTATTTATTGACATTGTTGTTATGATAACTCTATATTTATACTTAACTTTTTTGACATTTTACTTAAATTTATGATTTATATAATTGTGTTATAAATTATTTGATATGGTTACTACTATATGATACTTTTGTTATACTTTATAATGACGTCAATGAGTGTACTTTAGATACCAACATTGAATAAATGATTTGATATTGATTGATTATATATTGATGTGGCTGGGAGCTCATTCCATATCCGAATCGTAAGAGTGAGAAACGTTCTTTCGAACCTTTGCGTGGTGAGCAACAGAGGGTCTACGTAGTAGGGATGAGTATCCAACCCACGGCGGGTGGTGCGATGGCGGAATTGTGCTGATTGTGTGCGGAGTTCCTCGGAACACTCCCCATTGTACAGTGAATGTACAGCCGATAGCACACAGGGAGAAAAAGTCCCTTCGGTTAGCCAGTGGTTCCAACTTGCTTGTTTGTATGGGATCATCGACAATTCGTACGGCGTACTACTACACGTTGCGGTACTCAATTTAATAATATATCATATTTTAATATTGGTTATGCTCTCGTGCACGAGTGCCCGAGATCCGCCTTGACCATGATCCAGGATTTGGCAGATCAGGTAATTACAGTAGAGCGACTGTCATCTGACCACCGTGACCCTGCTACCAGAGGAACCTGACAAGATTGGATCATGGTTACACATTCAGTCGCTTGAATGAGCGGGGTCTTACAACGAATTAGCTGACCAAGATATATTTGTGATTGGGGACACCCACTTGGTTAAATCCTAGTTATACTTACCAAAATTTAAACCACATAAGACCTGTGTCCGTCATTGTGATTTTCCTGTCATCGATTATCTTGGCTTGTCGCATCCAATAGTCGCTTCGATACAGAGTTATGGTGGAGCCGTCCCTTTTTTTTTCATGATCAAAGAACTTGGCAAATTCGAGAAACTGACTTTGTAGGGTCGCTGGCTCGTCTTCCATAGCGTATTCACATTACCGGCTGAAAAAGTGTAGGGAAACTAAACGTTGTATCAAAGTCATACATCATCAAACACAGTTCTCTAAACAACTCTAAAGGGACTGGTATAAAATGCCACAGTAGGGTAGTGTTTGTCTGTAGCACCATTGTGGCGGACTTCTATAAGGCAGAAAACGCTGCACACGTGTTGCGTGACGCTTGATGCTGAGTGGAGACCTTTCAGTACTATGTATTAATTTTACTACTTATAAATATATATTTTATTTAACAGGTTATTGTTTACACGATAGAGCATACAGTTATGTAACAGAAGATTAAGACAGAACAGGCACTGCTTATCTCTAGAAAGAAATCTCTTCCAGCAGGCCTACCAGAGAGAGATGATATAATAGACGCCGATAAGACGTGCACAATAAAACAAAAAAAAAAATATATATATATATATACATATTATACCTAAATATACTTACATACATATATATTATTATAAACTACATGCAATAACTATGTCTAAATACATACCTATACTATTATAAATACATATACTAAGGCACTATAACACATTCAGGCACATAATGTTAGGTAATGTTCTTTCACACGCTTCTTAAAAGTGAAAATTGTCTGACTGTCACGCACCTCGTGCGGAAGAGAGTTCCAGAGCCTTGCAGCATGAACAGTGAAGGAATAGGAAAAGAAATCGGAATGGTGGATAGGGATCGCCAACGAAGATCTTACACTGGACCAACAATGCTTGTCGAGCGGACGGGAGAAGTGAAACCGTTCACGGAGATATGAGGGAGCAGAGGGGTTGTAGAGGATATTATAGAGGGTCGACAGGATACGAGCATTCCTACGCAAGCGGATGGGGAGCCATTTAAGCCGGGATCGATAGCTAGATACATGGTCATATTTTCGTAAACCAAAAATGAATCGTATGCATAAATTTTGCAGACGCTCTAATTTGTTTAGAAGCTCCTCAGTTGCATCTAAATAACAGGAATCTGCGTAATCAAGGAGAGGAAGAAGAAGTGTTTGAGCAAATGATATTTTGGTTTTCAGAGGTAAGAAACGTTGGGAGACCTTTGACTGATTGAAATGAGAAATAGATTTTTCTGCTGACCTCATTGACGTGAGGCAACCAGGAAAAATTAGAATCTAAAATCAATCCAAGATTCTTAGCAGATTTGCTAAGTGGAATAAGGGGAATTGTCATTCATAATTTGAGGTACTGCAGTTACAGAATTAAACAGCCTACGCATGAATGGACTACCTATGACTAGAACCTGCGACTTATTCGGATTAACCAATAGACCGAAAGATTTAGCCCAAGAACATATATTTTCCAAGTATATTTACATTGTATAAATTTACGATGCGTACTAACACTGAATAAACTTTCTTTCTATCTTACGCAATGAATAAAATGTTGAAATGATAAATAAATAGAGACACTTTCAATATTGATAAAATAAATTTTGGTGTCTTCTATTGAAGGTCTCTTTTCCCCACCTCAACGATTGATGGATATTTAACACTGTGTTGTAACTTGCCGGAAGATGAGTAATTTGAAACCGGATGCAATTTAATAAAATTTTTATAATTAAGTTGAACTAGTGTACTAAAGGTGATTTAATGCATAATAATTGATGGTTTCTGCCAACATCAACAAAACTACAAAGTTGCACTCGCACACGAAAATTATGATACAGATATACAAAATAAATATAGTATTCATTATTATTCTATCATCAAAATCTATACACAGCACTATATTTAATTGTAATTAGATAGGTATAGGTACTAATACATATTACATTAATTAAACATTCATCCAGTTTTTTAGTTGCCTTGGATAATAATATTCTCTTGAATATACAATGTCAAAAAAAATGTTACACGACGATGCCTGCCGGGATAGGGGTAGGACAACACGCGAACGAAGTTACGCAGGGCCAACTGAATTTTGCGGTGCCCCTACGGGGTGCTACATGCTTGTTCGTCTCAAGTTTTACTATCATTGTATTACCATGTAGCATGCAAATAAACAAATAAAAAATTAACTTAAAGTGTATACGTGTAGGTATATCGTGTACCTACTGACATTTTCAATAAATAATAACTACAGGGTAGCTGTAGTTATTTTTAACCAAAATACATACTTACGAATATCAAACCCATTTTAAATAATATTTTATATAAACCCCTGTAATATAGAAGTAGCAATTTTAGCTGACGCCGATGGAGTGCCATTTGCGTCGTGTTTGATGATCCTCAACGGCTCACGGCAACCCTGACCCGAACGCGGGGCCGCACTCGATTTGGTGAATAAAATTACTCAAGAGATACGTCACAATGGCAATCACAAAACTGGACTTGATTATATGTATTCCCAACATCCACAGTTTCAACATTAATAAAGACTATTTTTCATTTAAACAAATTATGAAACTAGATCAATACAAAATATCTACAATGCAACAGATAGGTACTAAAAAAATCAAAACCAACTTACAATAAACAGTCAGAAGCTGTCACTTTTTGTCAGAGACCAACAATTTCTTTGGAGACAACAGTAGCAGTAAGAAGTTTTTACTATAGGATGTTATCCCTGACTCTTTGATTTTAACACAGAAGCGGGTCAATTTCATTGAGTAATTTTTTTTAGTTTTAGGCCTTGTTTTAATTTCAGAAAGGTTAAATGTTCTAATTTAACCTGTTTCAACGCATAGTTACGGTTGTTATTGGTTACTATAGTTACTATTTATAAAGGGAACTAAAATATTATAGCTTACCCATAGAGAAAATTTGTACATACAGAAGAGCTTACCGTTCCCTCTCATTTACCTACACCCGCGCGCAGAGCTCTGTACCCTGGGTGTAAGTGTTCATTTGCAATAAACGTAACTATTGCGATTGCGTTAAGTTCCGATTTTGTATGAAAGTTTGTCTGGAATCACTCTAGTGATAAGACCGCTCTTTGTACTGTGTAAATGTGCAACTGTAGTGTGCAAATAAAGAGTTAATATATTGTATTATATGAAAATTTGAACAGAAATTTAAGCATGCAAGTGTATCAGCAAACATGACATTTCACTGACTTTTGGGTACGCTCACATGGTCGATTGTATAAAAATTATACGACTTAATCAAAACGCTCATTCCGATTATGCTTTACGCCTGGTTTGATGAAGCTTCTTAATTTATACGGGTAATACATTTAAATCAATGAATAAGTTATGTTTTATTCTGCAAGACTAAAAGAATATAACTTAAAATCCTGGCGGGAAACCTCGTTTTACCGATGACGAAAATAATTCCAACCAAAGAGTTTGTATGATTTCTCTAGTTTATTAGAACCACAGACATAACAGACTAGACACAAATCACAAATATTCCCTGTTCGCTTACTCTACAATGATTATGAATCTTGCTATCCCGTTTTTTCATCTATTGGAATAAGTTATCGGAAAATGACGAGCGCAACGTTTTGAACGTTCAACATGTTGCTCACGCTCCTAAAGACCTAACGTTTCTTTTGAAACATCGTGCAAACAGGTGCGGTCTAGCGGTTCATAGAAGTTTTTCACTAGATCCAGCCGGTATAAAGTGAATGAAAAACGGAAGAATGTAAAATACGGAACTCGTATCAGTTGAAAAAATAAATCTAAGTCTAACCAATTCTTCACAATTATTTTTTGAAAAAACAAATATTTTTAGCAATACTGCAACACTCATGCGACACCATAGAGAAAAATGTTATCTACCGAAGCAGAGAGTAGGTACATGCCGAGTAGACAAAATGACACACACTAAGGCAAATGTAGGGACGAAACAAGGCAGCCTATCTGTGTTCATAATGTCCTATAATCATAATTCATAACAATAAAAGTGCAATGAAGGTGCCGACCTGAGGGCCTATCGGCTATCTCAGTGGACAACTGAATTTGACATAAAAAAAATCTGACGCTACTCTAATTTGGTAGATGCTATTGTCAGTTTTCAACGTAGATGACGTGGTGTAGAATTATCTAGTGTCAAATACAGTTGTCAACTGAGTTAGCCAATAGGGGATCGTTATCACCGTCGTCGTCAGCCTATACACGTCTAGATATCTGCCCTCTCATTGAGAGAGAACGAGCAATAGCTTACCATAAAGGCCATAGCCTCCTTCATCTACAAGCCATGCGCAGAAGTTTGACAACGTCGCATTTTGAATTTTAGTGAACCTGAAAACTTCTGTAAAACTATCTTCGCGGTCGTCGTCGTTTTATGTTATTAGTTATTTAAGTGATAAAGTATATTAATAAGTATATACATTAGTTAGATAATATGTAATTGGATAGATTTTTGTCCTATTTACCTATATACCTACTTGCAATTGTATTATCCTAATATTATAAATGCGAAATATAATCTATGTTTGGTTTTGTACGTAATGGATGTTTGTTACACCTTTACGCAAAAACTACGGATCGTATTTTAATGAAATTAGGCAGTTATATAGAATATAGCCCCGAATAACACATATGCTATAATTTATCCCGATATTTAATGTGATTCCCGCGAGAACGGGTCCGGCACGTTATAGCAGAATTTTATGCGGACACAGTCGCGACCAAAAGCTATTATGAAATAAAATAATCTATGCCAGCCAAAATATTGCCCAATTTATTAAATATTAGGTATAATCGATTTTAAACAGTTTTTTTTGAGTGCCTAAGTATATAAAAACTAACTACTTACTTACTTATTGTACCTATATACTTTTTCAATGCTTAGATCATCGTAGATAATCAGAGATCGTGGTTTAAAGTAGTTGTGATAACTTTCACAATGCAAAAATGTTTGCTGCTTACAAACGATCCTTTGGTGGGACTCTAGCATGCTTGGGGAATAGCAGAAGTCCATTTATTTAATAGAATTACATCTTTTGGAAAGCAAAACATCGGCACAGAATCTTTCCCATTTTTATGGTTTAATCATAATTTTACTTGCATTTTTCAAATGCAAAAATGCCTTGGCATCTGTTAGAGAAAGATTACGAATATACAACAGAATTTGATTTATGAAATAAGCTAAAAACTAACAACAAAAATGGTCAAGGATTGTTTTTCAAAAATCGTATTTATACAATTTTAGCACAATTATAAATATATTTACTTTTATTTACCTTCGTAGATGGTCCATACAAACGCGTTAATTTACAGTTTTATCAATATATTTTAAATTTATCATCATAAAATTCATAATTTTCCCGCACATTGACATGTAAACAATGAGTAAATCAGTTTACAGCGACGTTGCCGTTCCGTGCTACAGCATGGCTTGTAGATGAAGGAGGCTATGATAAAGGCTCAATGCGGATTGACAGACTTCACAATGAGGATCAATACGAGGTCGACAAATCAACTCAACGCTATAGTGTTCTAATAAGCTTTCTCATCGATATAGTTCTGAAATTATCGCAATCGGTGCATCCGCTGCATCCGTTTTATATAACATTTTATACAGCCAATATTTTTCGAGGGGCGGGATGTGAAGCCAGTCCGTGTGACATCACAAAGACCGATCGGCTTGCAAGCGCGCGTTTTGTCTCAAAATGTCCAAGTTGCAAAATGTCCAGTGCGCGCTGTGCTCGCACCACAGCAATCTACGAATCCGAAAAAAATTGTGTGTCGTAATGAGACATCACTCAATTTTTTATTTTATAATCTACTACCTAGTTTCCTAATAAATACGAATTTAATTTGAAAAGAAAATCATTACATGATTGAGTCTCATTTTTACAGTTAGGCATAGGTACCTACTTACTAACCCAGCAGAAAAGTACGAGATTTTTTATTATTTATTATTTCTTTTATTTTAGTGAATTGCGATTAGACAACTTATCGTAACTAAAGTAAGGAATCCCATGCAGATGTTGTGTGATGGGACCGAACCTATTTACAAATGCACAAGGCTCGGTCTTAAATCATAAAGCTTTCGTAACTTTTGTTTACATCTACAGATAGTCAGCAGTTGTATTAAAGTAATGCCATTTTGTTACAAAATGCTTAGCTTGGTGAAGTTTTTAAGAATCACTTTGGTTTCACAGAAACGCAGAGTTGTACTCAGATGTAACTACAATAATGAAAGTAAAATATTGATAATTTACTCTGATATTAAATAGATGCTAGTAGTAGTAGTACCTATCTAGTTAGTTTGGGGCTAGTGGCGCTGTGTGACTTTAGCCACGATTATTTATCTATTCATTTCAAGCAATATACCTATGTGTGTTAAAATTAAATGAAGTAAATACCAGTCAAAATTCAATTATACCTAATCTTTTATCGACGTAGACGGCATATCATCTAAACTCTTATTATTTTTACTAAAGGTATTTTATTTTAGGCCGTGTGGTGTCTGGCAGAGTAGAATAGCACCAACCCCTTACACTCGTGGGTGTCGTACAAGGCGACTAATGTTTTCGAGGCAAAAGATCAAGAGTCTGCGTAGTCTGGAAAATGGGCAGCAGCATTTTCTATTGTTATATTGAAACACTGCGATCTCCAACCCGCCTGCCAAGCGTGGAGATTATGGCAATTACCTCCCCTTTCGTGAAAGAGGCCCTAAGTCCTGCATTACGGGCTGTAATGAAAATGATGATGATTTTATTTTTAACATACTTCACTTGTTTACAGCCGGAGGATGACATATGTTACATTATATTAAATTACAAAATTATTACATTTAACTTGTAGAATAATACTCATGTAGTCTAGAAAAGATAATTTTACATCATAAAATCGAATGTAAAAACTATACCTTTAAGTTAAACAAAATATCCACCTATCAACTTATTCATATTCGGGCTGCGCAAGTTCGACCACGTCTCAGATTTCCGTACTCAGCTAGGGTGGCTTCCGGTCAGGTTACAAAGGGATGCACATGCACTCACATTAGTTTATAATGTCCTCCACAATCCACTCACACCGGGATATTTGTCCGAGCGGTTTCAGTTTCTTGGTGCTGAACACGACCGTGGTCTCCGGTCCAAATCTGACAATCTCCTCAGAGCCCCTTTTACGCGGTCGGGTTATTATAAGGAATCTTTTACAATCCAATCTACCCACCTGTGGGATGCTTTGCCACGACAAATACGTCACAGTACATCGTCGAATATTTCCTCTCAAAAACTGTTTGTTTGCAATAATTATAGTTATTTTATTGTGTATATAAAATTATGTTTATCCATAGTTTAATAATAATATATTTATAGTATTCTCTTTATATATTTATTTATGATGACATGTAAGCACATCTTTTAGTTTTTTCCCCTTATTTGCTCTTGCACTACTATGAGATACTGTGATAACTTACCTCTTCCCAAAGGTTGTCTGGAAGAGATCGCTTAAAGCGATAAGGCCGCCTTTGCGCGCATATAAATTGTTTTTCTTATTTCTTGTTGTGTATAATTTTTTGTGAGTGCAATAAAGAGTTTTTACTTACTTACTTACTTACAATAAGTACAAAAAAAGACAATTTAGTCGCCATACATAAATTCACACAAGTTCCCAAACATTTAGATGAGAAATCCTACTTATATTTTTTACTTACTAAGTAGGTACCAGTCAGTCTTCTGGCTGATATGATGAGGTAGGTACCTAGGTGGGTAATATTATGATAAGCAATCGCACCTACCTAAACGAATAAGATAAACCATACAAACACTTAATTTACTTACCACAAAATACCTACCTATCTAGGTATATGCCTACTTGTAAAATATCTAGTAGATATTACACTTTAGATGCACATAACTTACTTAGCCTAGTCGTAAATAATGAGTTTGTTTAAGTAGTATTCATAATAACATAATATTTTATCTTTACATTTTCCCACCACGTATCTCGGCGTTGCTGGCGTATTTTAAATTATTATTAAAGTAATCAAACGCCATGAATGAATCTACTTTTGAAAGGTTATCATGCTTAAAACCATCTTCATTACTCATTTTCCTAAGTTTCTAATGTGTAATTGATAATAAAATAAAGCTATGAGTATACTGGACCCAAACTTTGAATTTTTTTGACATGTAACTGTTATCTACTGTACCTAAAAAACAGTACGAGCTAGAAAAAATTACTTGTGTGTTCTTAATAAGTTATGTGCATGAATAAATAAACAGGAAAAATTAAAGTAGGTACTTAATTTCTTTTTAAATTGTAACGCAGTGTAATTTTTTTAAAACGGACTCATATCGTGGTTCTTTAAAAGGGTCGGTTTAGTCGGTATAATCTACGTCAACTTCGAATAAATAGAATAACAAGAGGAAACGATTCAAAGGTGGACAAATTGCACAGCCCGCTGCAAGCCCTTGTCAACAAATAGGAGCCTGATGAAAACTTCGTGTTTCGAATTTTAAATCGAAGTTGGAATAAAACGCTGGCTCATCTAGAACAAGTACATGTTGGTTTTCTGCAAAACTGTTATTTTTGTCGCCCATCTTTTCCACCACTGCGCAGGGAGGATGACACGCTGGCCCACGTTGCAAATTAAATTCGATTTTGGATGCCAGGGAGAAACCACCACCGACTAAGTAGAACAAAGAAGAATATATTATTTACAGCAAAATAAATTCGCGTAATAGTTTGTGCCTTTGGGCTAAGTATTAGCACAAACTTGGAATAGAGCAAACAAATGCAACAGTGTAGACAGGACTCGGAACGCACTATTCCAAGAACGCGTGTGATAATAACGCGCGTTCAATTTATTGCACCTGTTTAGGAGAGACTTTGACCAGATTTATATTAACCCAAAAATCTCTATCTATACTCCCGCGAGCCAAGCGCAGATCCAGGATTTGGTTGAGGGGGGACAAACGTAAAAATTATAAATATCAATCCATGAGCGAATGAATCTCGGAGCTAAAACAAATTCGGCCTTTTTGGTGGGGTGATCAATAAATAAACATGTGAACGGAGCGAACTCGGAAATTTTACCGAGTGGAAAGTGGTGAGTTCGCGGAAGTGGGGTGATCAATTAATTAAAGAGCGAGCGGAGCGTGCTTAAAATTGGTGTCATCGTGGGTTATAAAATCCTGATCATTGAATGAATGTGCGAGCGGAGCGAGCTCGCAGTTTTGGACATGTTGGGTCTTAAAAGCTGGGGTGATCAATGAATTTAAGAGCGACCGGAGCGAGCTTAAAATTATTGTGTCATCTTGGGTTATAAACGCCTGATATGTGAGAGCGGAGCGAGCTCACAATTTTGGACATTTTGGGACAGCAATGTGTAATTCTCACAATAGTAATTTAAGGAAATCAATTAATCAATTAACGAGCTTGGTGCACGATAAGATAACTAAATCCAAAGAATGAGTGAAAATAGCGAGCTCAAATTTTTATACTTTTTGTGTTTATAAAGTTGGGGCGATCAATTAACGAATTAGCAAACGGAGCCAGCTTAATTGTTTGATATTTTGGGTTATAGAAGCCTGAGGTTATCATCGAATTAGTGAGGGGAAATTTTGGATATTTTGGGTCTTAATAGGAAAATGAACATAAGTAGTCATAATATAGTTGACAAAAGTAACATAGGGAAAGAAGAAGAAAAAAAGAATGAGCGAACGAAACGATTTCGAAACCTTTGACATTCTGTGACATCCTTTGACAAACTTGTTTCACTTGGGTAATGTTAGAGCAGGCCGAAAAGCACTGTTTGCAAACTGGCTAAGCAGCTACGTCAGCTTGAGATTTTTATAGAAGAATATTTATGCAACAATGTGCAGTTTTTAGACTGAGACTTACGAGATAGAATTTGATGCAATTCTTGTGCATATTTTAGTTTGATACTGATCACTTATAATAATTTTTCAATTAATTTTTCATGGTAACATCTTGTTACAATATAGATTCACCTCCAAAATCGAAGGCTAGGAAAACTGCCGAAATCCCTCCCTGCATTCTCCATTGCAGGCTCGGGTCTTCTTTAAACACGTTCTAGAACCATTTGGCACAAAAGAAGATAAAGTCTTGTTAGCCAGTAGTCACAGTCAACCAGCCAGTTCCCGAAATGGACGGTATTAATTTTAGACCGTCCGAAAATTCATGCCTGACCTGATGAGGAATTGGATCCAGCAGTTATCTAAAATAAGAAAAGCACAAAAAAGATTAAATACTCCTTCGACTATTAAAAATTTCCCACATGACATCATATGACGTGAGAAGAGTAAAATAAACAAAACAGTTAAAATAGATCCTTTAAACCCCGATTTTACATAGTAATTGCTATAAAAAACAGTAATTATCATCACCATTCGACAGGAAAAATGAAGAACGTGGCATTGGGGCCCGTCTGGATCCATATTAATAAGAAAACAAGAAGTTACGAAGGTAAGAGTCCAGACACACACCCCCAATGCCCCTGTTTTATCCAGAACCCATCATTACTTTTATCAATTGGATTTGATTGGATGTCTAGAAAACGAAAAATCATTTCCCGAAATCTATTTGAATCAAAACATTTGTAGAACGTAGTTACAACGTAGTCTGGTTTTACAAAATTAACTTATTTTCCAGGGAAGAATGGTGACCACTCAGAGCCTGAAGGGCCAAATCTAACGATACCCATATAAAACCATTATTAATGTAGGAAAAATTAAAAATCATAGCATCAACGTGCCAAACCAACGTTTGTCCTAATAGTCGTAAGTGATAACACAAGCGGCGGGAAATTCACTTTACTATTTTCACATTTATCTATTTATTTGCTTCAAATAAGAAAAAACATTTACAAACACAAATTACAACAATTAGAAAAAATATTCTGTTTAGCGGGAAAAAAATTACACAGAAATTCAACAGGAAAATTAAAATTTTGAATTTGTTAAAGACGTCTAGGTATTCAGCCTACATTTCGCAGAGTCCCGGCGCCCGACAAAAATTTAAAAATAAAAGTTGCATAATGATTAAAAAGTTATTTTTCGATACAGCTGTAATGAAAATAGTATTGGAAATGCTGTAACGAAAAGTATTTTTTTTAAATTATATAGACTGGCGTGAAAAAAGTGTACCCTTAAACGACTGTTTCCGAACATATAATTGGTACATTACGCTATAAGTGTAGATAAAGTAATTTTTTAAAATTTTATAGACTGACGTGAAAAAAGTGTGAAAACGTCTGTTTTCGAATATGTAATTGGAACATTACGCTATGAGTGTAGATAAAATGTATTTCGAGTTTGTTGGTTTAACGGCCATTGGGCCCATCACCTTTTGTTTTCATTTCAGACACAAGTTTGTTCAGACACTCCCTGATGTGTGTCAGAGAAATGTTTTCATGACCAAGGTGCTGTCATCTCTGCATAGCAATGTTTATCACTGGATTGTTACGCAGTAGAAACAGCGTTAGTGATGATAGATAACATACAGCAATGCAGGTCCTCAGCGTTCACGGATTTGGAGTCAAAGCATGAACCCTCGTCCTGGATGCTACGATCCATTAAAAGGCTGGAAACCCATTTGCACAATTTCTCAGGCAGCCCATCAGAAGGAAGCTTCGAAAGAAGCGTTTTGTGCCAGTCCCGATCCAAGGCTTTCGCTATATCCAAGCCGACCATTGCTTTCATGGCAACCGCCCATTTGAGGGTTCGCAGGGAGCCCACAAGAAGGAAGCTTGGAAAGAAGCGCTTTGTGCCAGTCCCGATCGAAGGCTTTCGCTATGTCCAAGCCGACCCTTGCTCTCATGGCAACCGCCCATTTGTGGGTTGATAAAAATACATACATAGACATGCTACGATCCTGACACACGTCCTCGCCATTATCTTTTCTCTTTAGGAACTAGTGTTCGACGTCCAATAATTTCACAGTTATAACGGTTTTAAGTTTGACAGCTGTCACCCGAAATATAGATCTTGACGTACACTATCATTTCTTTTTAATAACTAGTATTCTAGGACCAATAGATTCAGAGTTGGTTTTAAGTTTGACAGTCGTCACACGTTATGTAGATCTCGACGAATACTATCATTTCTATTTAGGAACTAGTGTTATAGAACAAATAGTTAGAGTACTATCATTTCTGTTTAGAAATTAGCGTTTATTTTATTTGACATCTGACAACTGACATTATTTCCTTACGTAACCAACATAAAATTAATTTTATGTTAGGTGCAACCATGACCACTATCTCGATATCGACAACTACTTAATGGGTAAAGTCCTGCTGTTATCAGCGTGTTACATTACCTATTATAAGAATATAGCTAACCTAGAGACAACAGCGCCACTCTTTAAACGTACAAATTATGTGATTTAAGTTCAATTTCTTTGATAGCCCCCAGATTTAATTTAATAAAGAATGTAAATTTCAAATGAAAAAATTCAAATGAAGGAGGGCGTTAGGCCTTTTTTCGAAATGTCATTGTTTTGATTTCATAATTGTGTAGAGGGAGAATAATATGACTCTAGCACAATAAGAACATGTTAGTTTCCTTTTCCGTCGCATTCCTTATTATCCATGTCGCATTGTTGGCGGCATTCGAATTCTATCACAGAATACTACATGCTCTTGGTGTTGCAACATAAAACACAGAACTAGCGCTACAAATGAGAGGTCATCTCACTCGTGGTCATACTTTACTTTACTATCATGACAAGCAGCTTCATCACAGCAGATTGAAAGAATTTGCTCCACTTGGTTATCCCTGCACTAAAATGATCGATTTAAATGATTGCCATATTATACGCACTGGCGGATATTAATATATCATAAAAGCTTAAAAAATCTACCATGTACCATATGATTTAAAAATAATTTAAAACTGCAGCTATATTTCCCTATTACAGCGCAAGCATTCGTATCAAATTTCTGAACTTTTTATCCCGCAAATATTGTTGATTTTGCTTTGTACCTGATTCTAAAGTTCACGCGACCGACAGCCAGTTTACTTATTACAATTATTTGTCCATTAGGCACAACGTACTGCAATGCAACGTTCGACACTTACTTATGCTGGCCGCCGACAAAAGCGGGCGCAGAAACGCGGCAGCACTGCCCGGCTGCACGACTCAGCGATACATCCAGTGAGTAAATACAATAGAACTTGCATTGTTATCCTACAGAGTTGTTTTTTTCTTTAGTACCTAAATCTTACTTTCACCAATGGACTTTAGAGCTACTGTTAATAATTAAGACGAAAGAAAAGAATGGATTCATCTCATTTAATTTTGACATTCAAACATTTGATATAATTACACGCCACTCGAAGTGTTACCTATTGTAATTGCTACAATTTTGACAATTTTCAGTTTATTTCTGTATCTGATTAGTCTGATATCAAGAGCGTAGAGCGTTCTTCTTGAATCATGTAGTAAAAAGTTGTCGTTAATAGCTTATTTCTTTGTAGAATTTTATCGCATTTTTTCCACATGATTTCCCACCGACCACTTATTTAATTGTTTTCTGCGTTTCTGCGTAGGCATGGCATTCAGGCGTTGCGGGCCGGATGGACTGTGGCTCGGGCGGCGCCCTAATGAAACCAGCCTTATCGGTTGGACTAACTACACGCCTTGTTTCCCCCCAGAAGTGCAAACACTATTTGACAAAGTTTATGATGATGAACATGACGCACAGGTATAATATAAAACCTTTGATCGCTAACAAATTCGTCTGCGCGTAGGTAAAGAACGTCCCACATATTGGCCAAAACTCCACGAGACTTCGCTAATTCGAGAATGTAGAAGGACTCAATAGTCCAATTCCTTTATTGGTGAAGTCTCGACATATTGTCATAGACAAGATGTCTATAACTAAATATTAACTCCATAAATCTTGTGCGATGTCGAATTAAATCTATTAGGCCTACTTCTAGGTACAAAATGTACAATAATAAATAGACAACTGGGCTATGCAACAGACTTGCAAAATATATATTTATAAACAGATAATTTTGAAGAACCCTACTAGGCAAGAAGTCTTCGAGTGTCGATTTAAAGTCTGGCTCAGTCTCGGCAAATGTTGTGGAAAAAGTTGGGCCAATGTAAGGTCTCCATAACCCATGTATGGTTTACCCACTACTAAAACGATTTCTTGTGTCTGCGTGAACAAATGATACAAATTATTGAATACCTATAATAAAACAAAGATGTCATAGCTACCGATTGAAAAGAGTAATTTGTATAATTTATGCTTTGTGTGAAATTTCCAGATAAAATTTGAAATAGCTAAGCGCACGCGATACATGGAAATTGTTGGATTTAGTATTTCGCTAGTGGCTTTGTTATTGTCACTAACAATATTCGCACACTACAGGTAAGGCCAACATTAAAATAAATTATACGAGACTCTCGGAGTCTCGTATAAAATATTTTACTCAAGTCTTTGGACCGCCATAGCCATAATTATTTTTTTCGGTAACATTTATGGAGAAGTAATGTTGTCCTATTTATTTTATGTCACAATAATTTACAGAATATGAGCTACTTATATTTAGCTAGCTAGTAGTTTTAAGTTTGTACATATTGTGATGTAACTACGTATATAATAATGTCAATCACTAAATAGCTACTGAAAGAATAATATGTATTCAAACTACGCAGAGGAGAGTTTCAATTTTGTAACTTCTACTGGTCGAATATCGTATAAATAAAAAATATTGTAAGTAGGTAGGTATAGGAAAATAATTTGCTATGTAAATATATAGTTGAATTTGCGGTGCCTGGTGAAAAGGATTATTGCTGGTAAAAATGTTAGTGTCAATATGCTACAATAGGTCACTACGAAACAGCCGCACGCGCATCCACAAGAGCTTGTTCACGGCAATGGTGGTTCAGGTGCTCATCAGGCTGATAGTCTACATAGACCAGGAGCTGGTGCGGGGATCCGTCGGAGATCAGTCAGGCACCGATAATATCACTCTGCGAGGCATTGATAATATGGTAAGAAAACCTTAAATTTGATTTCAATGACTTTTACCACTTTGATGTTCACTTATTGTAGGTTTACCGTAGTACCTCGGTATAGGCAAAGTTGGGAGTGTCTTTAAAGTATCCAGATCTGTGCAATTCCGGTTTGTCTAGGTATTCGTAGTCAGATAAAGTTTAGCGATGCAATCTTGAAGTGGTCCCCGACCATTCGTCGCAGCTTCGATGCCATTGCCGTCTAATTCTAAATGAATAATATATTACTCTGCTAAGTTATATGCATGTTGAAAAACCTGGCGAAAACATTTTTGTTAAAGAAACCCCCTTTGTTTGCTACATATTTGCGAGTTTTATTAATACTCTATACTGCGATTGCCATTTTTACATAAATAGCACAATCTGTGAATTTGTTGATGAATAAATATAATCTATAAAAAATTAATGCGGATTGCGACGATATGATAACAAAATATGTTTAATCTAAACATGTACAATATCTCATATAGGTACATTAATATGTACATGGTATATGTTCTTCTAAGCAGTTTTCCAATAGGTATCTAAAGCATTCCTAACCACTCACTTGATGGCGCCCCGACAATTTTGGTAATTGAAAATCACTTGAAATAGGTTCTTAGCAAACAGGATATAAACACTGGGTACGACGTTGTATTGGATAATATTGTATGTGTCAATAGTTTTCAACCATTTTAGAGGTAATAATAATGGAACATAGTGCCAACTTCTAAAAATATTTCTTTTTACATTTCGTTCAACCTTTATTTAACAGTTATGTTTATATTAATAAACATTTTATTTTTAAGTTTAGTATTAGTTGGCAGTATGAAATCACTGCCACCATCATACAGATTCAAAAAAGATTACCAAAATTGTAGGAGCGCCATCTATTGATGCTTTTTGAAACCAACTATCAATACCTACTGGAAAACTCCTCATTGATGTTGTCCTCTAGAAGCTCTAATCCCGTTCTCCTTCTTTAAAGTTTAATTTTGTTGTAGCCTTACCTGTGCGAGGGATCATATGTGTTACTAGAGTACGCAATATCGGCAATGTTCATGTGGATGTTTATCGAGGGTTTGTATCTGAACATCGTGGTAACCACAAACACGATGAGAGCGAATATATCATCACATTTGATGTACTTCATCGCCGGTTGGGGGCTCCCACTCTTCGATACAGTAATCTGGGTATGCATGACAGCGGTACACTATCGCACCGAGACTGTGAAGAAGTAAGTTGACACCATAGATTATAATCGATTGCGTTTCATTAACATCATTAACCGGTAGGTACCTTAAACAATCCAGATTAATCAGATATCGATAGAATATACACTGGCATGCCACATCCCAGTCCCGGCACAAATTCAATGTGTCTGTTTTGGTTGAGATGACAGCGACGTACTTATAACCGATCATCACCTAGACATCATGTGTGAGTGTGACATTCACGGGTCAGACGTAAAACACAAATTAACTTGGCTAAACTATGGGGCCATTACTTCCCGTCTCTTATTTAAGTTTTTTTATTTGTTTGGAATACCAACACCACAATTATTGGTTTAACTTCACAAAATTCTAAAAGTGTTAATATCGATAGATGTGTCAAGATCATAAAGTCAAATATGATTAACTTAGTTAAATATTATAATTCATCGCTTCATTCTTCAGATATAATACAGTCATGTAGTACTTTTATTCTACAGGCAACATCGCACACGTTAAAGGAAAGGGTACCTACTCTGATTTTATTTTAACTCAAAATCATTTCACAAGCCCTCTTCTCCCGTCGGTCGGAAATATGATTCCATACTTTTATTGTGCGTGGCAACAAGTTCATCCTTCCTACCTTACTATATTTATCTAGTGTAGTGAATAAACATGTAACTTTCATACATTATGCCTAAGCGAAGAGCTGAAAGTAAAATAGATTATTATACGAAAAAACTTGAGTTTTTAAATAGACAAGAACAGGGAACAGTTGGGAAAAGACGCCGCCGAATAATTGTTTATTCGTCCAGTTCATTCTCGTCCGATTCTGAAGAAAATGAAGGTATGTAATATTTTTTGCTTCTAAGTGCCTCGATTCCGTTTTTTCGACACACGATGCATTTCTAAGGTATACAATATGAATTAGAATGATGCGTAATTTAATTGCACATCTAAGCTAATCACGACGATTTAACATGATGTAATGATGATGCTCTAATAGTAATCTATTTAAGAAGAGTACCTACTTAATCGAATACAATTTACATATCGTGTTAAGAAAATGTTTTAATTGAAAAATTCAAATAAGTAATATTTCCTTTTTCGTTGTTTTAGAAAACAGGACGCCTACGGGTGAATTATCGAGTGAAGATATTGTTTGTTTACCGGAGCCTAAAGAAGATACTTATGTGCCTAATGAACAGCAGGAGTCCGGTATAATAGATTCTGTTTCTCAAGATCTTCCTGAATTAGACCCAGACCTTTTTGTGGCGTTCGGCGATTGTACCGCCGAAGCTTCAATTAATGGTGAAAATATACACCACCGCCTGGTCGAGCGATGGCTCTTAATTCTAAAGGAGGGGTGCCCAAGGAAACAATACAGAATCTTTTAAAATAATATAAATTTCCCGATAATTGTAAATTGTTAAAGGCTCCTCAACCCGGAAATTTCGGCCGCGGTATTAGACGTTGTACGTAATCGAAACAAATTTGAACCTTTACCATGCTGTACAATAAGAGATTTTGCACATCTGATCGGCGTGTTGATAGCTGCATGTCCTGCTATACGCTATAGGTTATAGCCAGACATTTCCTTAAAGCTCATGACAGCTTCGTTGTCAAAAAATACACTTTCCCAATACGGAGTATGTTTTAAGATATGGTGGCAATATTGTAATGCTAATAACATTTATCCATATGTAGGTTCCTTAGCTTGTATACTCTTTTTTGACAGAGCAATTCGATAAAGGGACGGCGTATGGCTCTTTAAATAACCATCGTTCTGCATTATCCTCTCTACTGGATAAGGAATTAATGTCCGACGAATCTATAAAAAGATTGTTAAAGGGCGCTTATACATTAAGACCAACGTGTCCAAAGTATTCCTCTACAAGTCGTTCTTAATCATATTTCTATGTGGGTACCCAACAGTAATTTATCATTAGAGAAAATTACAAAGAAACTGACAATGTTATTAGCACTATGCACGACACACCGTGTACAGACATTAGCATCAATTAAATTAAGAAATGTTCATGTTGCTCAAACTGGAGTTATTATATTGATTACAGATATTATTACAACATCTGCTGCTGGGCGCGACCAACCAACTCCTTTCTTGCCTTATTTTCAAGAAAACCAAAGTATTTGTCCAGCTACCACATTGATCAGTTACATTTCAGCAATAGATGCTCGAGGAGAGCAGCGTGGACGTGGCGAGGTTCCGGGCGCACAGCGCGCGGCACGCCGCGACGTCCAGGGCAAGCTCTGCCGGTGTGCCCCTCGACACTATTAGAAAAACTGCTGGTTGGTCGCGAAAACCCGAGAAATTTGTCAATTTCTACAATCGACCTGTCGTTGATCAAGGTGTTTTTGCAAGATCAGTTTGCAATATTGTATCTGATTGATAATAAGACTTGTTTTGAAAAGTACATTCTTAGTTATGTTCAATTCATTATTAGTTTATAATTATTACCTAAAAATTATGCATAATATTAATAATAACAGTAAATGAATAAATACTTAAACTATTTTTTTTACTCTAGACATGTCTGTATTATATCTGAAGAATGAAGCGATAAAATATAAAAGTTGATCAAACGAACTTGTCAAGTGAAGTTCGATCACTATTATGTGAATCGCTTCATTCGAAGATATAATCACCCACCCTCCCATACCCCAATAGTACAAAATTTTGTTTACTGACTCTAAAGAATGAAATATATTTCCGACCGATGGGAGAAGAGGGCTTGTGAAATGAGGGTATTTTGAGTTAAAATAAAATCAGAGTAGGTACCCTTTCCTTTAACGTGTGCGATGTTGCCTGTAGAATAAAAGTACTACATGTCTGTATTATATCTTCGAATGAAGCGATTCACATAATAGTGACCGAACTTCACTTGAGAAGTTCGTTTGATCAGCTATTATATTTTATTGGCATTCCTGGTAATGTTGCGGGAATCCTCAAAGAGTTGGGAGACATCCTCTTATTAACTAAAATATATATCTTTCCTTTTCCTCTTCCTTCTTTTTATGTGGGAAAGAAAACCGAGTGACTCGAGATGGAGTTTTTATGGTACCTGCAATGATAAAGTATAATACTGAGATTGTAGTAGGAAAGTGCATTGTCTTCAGGATGAAGTCAAGTGCCGACAGATTCAAGACTGCAGAGGTGATATTCCACTCAATGTTTGGCACATACTTGTAAGCCCTGCATGTGTTGTCTCAAATAACTACTCATGTAAGAAAATGGCATCAGAGAAAAGGTTTGAACAATGTTTCGAGAGTGCTCTCTCTCTATTGTTTTCTCCTAAAAACAATTTCTAAAAATAGTTACAGCCAAGGCCACTTAGTCGTTGCATCCTCGAAGCGTTTTCACGATAGAGTTTTAGTGGGCAGTACTGAGTACAAAATATATATATAACTAACAAACCGGCTCTTCTCCTAGCCGTTTCAGAGCGAGAGTCGGGGTTCAGGCTGCAAGCAGTACCGTCCTCCAATATCGGCACCGAACCACAATTCCGTGGGGCAGCGGTGTGGATGACATATTTAATATTTAAGGATTATGTATAGTGCTTTTTTATGTTTTTAATTTTTTTCCTCTTCTTTTTTAAATATTAATATCATTTCATTTTGTCCGTTTTATGAATAAATAATTATAGTTAAATATATTTAACTTTATGGTCAAGAAAAATCGTTTTTGCCCGCCCACGACAATGCAATCTAGAGGTATAGTAGGTAGGTCAGTAATAAATTATCATTTATGCATCTCGGCTAAGATTATGTTTATCAGGTGGTAGGACTCTGACGAGCTTGAGGAGTCGCTTGGGTGAGTACCACCGCCTTATCTATTTTTGCTACCAAGCAACGGTTTCAGGTTGAAAGATAAGGTAGCCAGCGCAATAACAGGAATGAATATTCCATCTTAGTCATGCACCTTCTGTTCTGTATTTATGTTATACGAAACTTAGGTGCACGAATCGTAGATGTTATGGGCGACAACTAGTTACCGATTACGATCAGGTGGGCTGTGCTTCCGATTTGTCACTGTGTAGTACGAACGAACTAGCCGATCAGCATTACATTGATGATGACAATAGTCCAATTTATCTAGATTGTTTTTATGCAAAACAAATAAACATATTCATTTTCATTGTTTAGTGTAGTTAAGTTCACATCTGTAAGTAAATACATCAATATACTTAGGTATACAGGGTGTCCCGTAAGGTTACGATAAGTTGGGAAAGGGTGATCGAGGAAGTCACTAGGGTCACCAGAAAAAAAAAAAAAAATCGCTCATGGATATTTTTAAAATCATGCCAATTTTTGTTTTATATCAAAAATTGAACACCCATTAAGCCTATTTCATTAACTGTGACTACAAATATTGCTTTAGAAAAAAATAAAAAACTGTTATGTAAACGTAAATAACCTTTCTTCAATCTGAAATAATGTACTATGCAACTCTGGCAAGTTTCTTCAAAAGTTAGCTTATTTTATCACCATTCTAAAATAGTATGACACTTATTTAGTTAATTCATAATACGACAGCGTAAATAAATTTTCAGGAACAGTACCCTAATCTAGAAAAAAAAAGACGCCAAAGCTTAGTCCCAAATTCGTTTGGATTTTTATGTCTACATGTCTACAGTCTAGACCCTAGGCCAAATGACATACGATATACCCTGTGACAAGAAAAATAACCAATACTACATTGACATGTAAAAAAAAAGAATTAACGTAGGCTCTGTGGGTTTCTTGCCGTTTCTTTTCCCCACGGAGAACCACCTTGGAAGCGGCGTTAATTTTCCTTCCTCTCCCACACATGGTATCTCCTGTCTGCGCTAGGGTAGGGGTAGGGTAGTAGTTAGAGTAGGGGTAGGGTAGGGTAGGGTTGGAGTAAGATAGAGGTAAGGTAGTATAGGGTTGGGTAGGGGTAAGATAGTGGTAGGGTCGGGGTAAGATAGTGGTAGGGTAGGGGTAAGGTAGTGCTAGGGTAGGGTTAAGGCAATGGTAGGATAGGGTAGGGGTAAGGTAGCGATAGGGAAGGGATAGGATAGAGTAGGGTGGTAGCGACTACCTACCACATACAGCATGTGTAATGCACGCTCACTTAAAAGTCTGTCTGGCGGTGGCGTGGGGGCCGGGTCGCTCTTTTCCCTCAAATATGGTTGAATTGGACGATGGCTGGGCCCTGCGTTATACTCGTGAACGGGTGCTGCCTTGGTGGACTGGCTTACTCTTGCTGTAGTTTTAGGTGGTTTTTTCTTAATTATACTATAATATACTATAGCGTAATCGTAATATAATATAGCGTTCCGGCTCTGCCTGGCATTGTCGAGCACGGTTCGGTTGGCGAGGGATACGTTTATCTACGGTCATAGGGCGGTCAGCGTGTCACTGTGTGTTTCCTTCCTACTTTCCTATCCCCCTCATTTTTGACGATTGAAAGAGATATTTATTGTCCTAATCAATAAAGAAATTTTGATTTGATTTGATTTGACATGACACGTTCAATATCAAAGCTTGACATGGCCTAGACTGTAATTTTGTAAAGAAAATTATGATTGAGTGAATGTAATTGGTAATCAGAGTTAAGTGGATGATTGTCGGAGGGTGCGATACCCGAAAAGTGACGATCAGATTTGAACTTTTTGTTTGTAATTGCAGATGTTGGTATGGATACAACTTCACTTCCCTTTATTGGATCGTGCAAGGCCCAAGAGTAATGGTTATTTTGGTAAGTAATGGTTTACTACTGATGAGCGCCACCCCACTGTCTCATAGCGTCAAATTTTCAAAAGCTCCAATAAATAATCGTGGGGAAATTCATACAGCGGCATATAGCCTCAAACTAAGTAAAGCTTGTACTGTGGGTGCTAGGTAACTGATATACTACTTAAAATAATTTTAAATACATTGCGTAATTTTTGACCACTGAACCATTCAGGTTGTCAATTTAAATCGAATGAAATCAATTGCTAAGCGTTAGTCTCTCTGAAACTTAAAAACAGCTTATTTGATTTAAATCTATTTTTTTAATTTATTTGCTATTAAACAGGGGTGGCTAAGAAAAAAAAGGTGTAGTGTAGGAGTAATGGTAAGGAAGCGTAGAGAGGTAGGACAACACGTGAACGTAGTCGCGCCGGCCGGGTCAAATAGTATTATTACCTATATTTTACATATATTTAAGATAAAAAATGGCATTACAAAATATCTATAATAAACGTCACTCCTTCCTTAACGAATGATTACGAAAGCCCTTCCCTACGACGCACCGTTTTCGAGATATACCTCATCAAAGAATTCAAAAGTGGGCCTTTATTTTGCATCCTTACCCTTCGGATGAATCATCCGCCTTTAATATTTTTCATTGATATTGTCGAATGTCGACATTGCCATTACTGTCAGCGAAATACAATCAAGGGATTACTATCAGCGGCGTAAGAATTCTTTAGTCATTTTAAATTATAGGCATCTGGCCTCTGGTATATAAGTATTTAAAAATAATATAACCGGTAATATTGTATTACTTAAATAAATTTCATTTTTAGCAACCATTGAACAAATTAAATTAGTTTGCGCGAACTTATCACATTTAGTAAATCGCCCTACAAAACAGACTGCCCCGGGATCACGAAAACAAAACATTAGTTATTTTTTTATTTTAATCTTTACAATGTTTCGTACATTCAGCCTTACTTCTAGTAAGTCTGCCAAAATGCATAAGTTTGTTGGAAATTGTGTTTCTCACGTAATACATTCCGGATAATGCCTACACTTGGTTAACAAGTGTGATAACTATTTAGTTATACTCCAACAACAAACCCATATGACCTTAATTCTGTGTATGTAACATAAATAAAGCCACTTGGGCTAAAACAACCACACACACAACACAAGGATGGCTTAAAACGTCAATTTCCTTTCCTTGCTACATCATAAAGAATTATTAGAATATCAAACGCGGTCGACAGGAAACACAAGTCAAGTTATGTTTAAATTCTTTAGCTGGGCAATTTTTTTATATGAATGTTTAAAATATTACTAATTTGCTATGAAACGAACGCATTCTTAGCATGAAATTATGAACGCACCCAAAAAAAGCTATGGATGCACAAACTTATCTGACCCGGTGGCCAAAACTGGAACCAAGTGTCGCCATTTTTAAATGTCATGTTAATGTCATTAACAGCGACGCTGTCACTGGGTCAGATTATGTTTGTGGCACTGCATAGACAGACAGGTAAAAAAATCCTAGGTTTGGTCATTGACAATGACAGGCATGTCATTGTCTTTGTCATACACTGCTACTAATGACGAATGAAACTCTATACTCCGTTAGGAAGTCCTGCCCTGTGGTTGTGATTTCTATGGCAATGACAGGTTGTGAGCGAGTTAATCAGCCATAATAATATGTATTACGATGCTGGGGAATTCTAGTTATTATTTTAGTTTCTTATTGGCCACATTGAACGTCGGCCTTTTTGTGTATCAAAAGGTGTGTGTCACGCATTGTACGCATTTTTGCCGTTGTGCCCCTTAAAAGGAGTTTTCTTACAGAGCCACAAACTTGTTTGCCACCTAAGTGGTATAAAAAAAATGGTTAAGGGGTCCGTACACGTACCCCGAGGTACCGGGTTCGAAACCAAGTTTTGCTAATGACTCTTTTCTGAGTTATGTACATTACTCGAAAACTAAGCGATGTTCTTACGGTGAGGGAAAACATAGTGATGAAGCCAGTAGGCTAATTACGTAACGTTGTTGCCAACAATTTTCTGATTTCAATGATTGAAATTCATACTTTTACGATTCCGTATTATCGATTTTATGTGTTAAGTTGCTAATAAAGATCCATTGCAATAAGCTGAAAATATTAAATCCATCATACGCAATCGAAAAAGTAATAATTTCAATAATTGAAATCAGAGAATTGCTTGTAACAGAGTTACATAATAGTAGGCTACTGTACTTTAGTCGTAATTAGGCGACTATCAGTCAATCTGGTCAGGTTCCCCTTTAACAGAGTCCTGATCTGAACTCCCAAATCCTGGATCATGGTCAAGGCAGACCCCGGGCCATCACACGCAAGAGCACATCCGGGACATTAACGTCAAGGTGACCATGTTGTACATACCATGATTCTAAGGAAATCTAGTTCTTATGCTAGTTCATTTTGGGCACATCCGTCTTCTATTTTATGTAACATCAAAAGGTATGCCACGCGGCACGCCGCATTACCAGTGTTTTCTCAAAGCGAACGCATTACCCGCATTATTGAACATAATGCTTTCTCCTCTTAAAAGGAGTTTTTTCTTTCCTCATTGATTTCTCTTCGCTATGACGAAAAAAACTTCTTGTTCCAGTGTTGCATGAGTGTTGCAGTTTTGCTAAAAATATTAAGTTTTCAAAAAATAATTGTGAAGAATTGGCTAGACTTAGATTTCTTTTTTCAACTGATACGAGTTCCGTATTTTACATTCTTCCGTTTTTCATTCACTTTGTACCGGCTGGATCTTAGTGAACACCTTGTATGAACCGATAGACCGTGTCCTTTTCCTCATGAGACTAAAGTACTACTCGTGACCTCTCATTCTCCCTCTGCTGGATTATGGGGATGTTGCCGGACGGGGGATAAACCCGACTGAGGAGCTGTTGTTCCGATTAGAACGATTGCAGAATCTTTGCATTCGATCTAGTTTTGGGTTGTGGAAGTTTGATAAACATTTTTATATATTTTGAAACCAAGTTGGAAAACACAGTATTCTAATGTTGATGTGGTAGATGATTTTGGTTTCAGTTCTAAAGAAGACGAAATATTCTTTTCATTATCATTTGATTAAAATGATTTTTATTAGAAACTAACGTTCGATTGTGTTTCCAACTCAAACTTCTATAGGTCGACAACTTAACTGGTATATCGCCTGCGCGGTAGTAAATGACAGAGTGGGTGACGTCATGTGACGTTTCGGGGCTGACCAGGGAGATGAAGTAACGTTTCTCAGTGCGCTCGCGGACTCCGCACAGTTGGTTAATTTGTTACGAACGCTCGGAACAACGCACACGAGGTTAATTTGCCGAAGATAAACCCTGAGATGGAGTCTCGAAAATGTTCGCTAAAAAATTTGTCTAAAATTTTTCTTATATACAAGATTCCTTTCATGCTCAAGCACATCATCGCGTCGCAATTGAGCTGTCCGCCCACCCGAAAGGTGTAGGTTTCCAAAAGCATTCAATGGGCAGGCCTCTCTCTAGCAAGATGGACTGATGACCTGGTCGCCGGTACCTGGAGGAAAGGTCGCGGGTATCAGCGAGACGCGCACGGCACAGGACCGGCCTTTGTAGAGATCTCTGGGGGAGGCCCAGCAGTGAAATATCTCAATTAAATGAATAAATTCGGTTAAGTCTCGCGATCATCACTGAAAAATCACCCTCCCACCTACCTCACTTTCCGCAGGCGATATACCAGTTAAGTCGTTGACCTATAATTATACCGTATTAAGTTATAACGTCACGGGGTGCCAATGGGCTCCCGAGACTGTTCAACCAGTCCCTTACTTCTACGACAAGGAATATTATTCCCCAATAGTTCGGTCCGGAAACTAAACCATGACCTACTTTAGCACTTAGAACAATCGCGTAGGTATACCGCTCGCCTTGCACGTTCTCGGAAATGCCAGCTTCGGATCTTCGATTTATCCGATAGGATGAACGATTCCTACTAGCACCCTACACTAAAATACAGTTTTCCGGTTCATGTCGTCAATCTATTATTAAAGCCTAATCTGACAGAACAGGTGCCACGGTCTAGTATATTTAAATATTCAGAGAATACAAATGCAAGAAGAACGGCTTATTATTATAGGCATTGTCAGCGTTAACAGCGTAAAGCAAACAGCACCTGCGACATCTGTAATTTTTGTTAAATCGTGGATGATGGAGACGCATTAAGTGCATGTGGAGACCATCGTTTCGTTTGAACTAGAAAGCTACTTTTCGTCTCCATCATCAGATCAGCTCACTACACCATGATATTGCATTGTCATCTGACTATAATACGAGGGGAGGCTGAAAAGTTTCGAGCCTAAGTACCTTAAAGTATCACTATTAACCAGCGCTACACGGTACTACTTGCGAGTATCCTACTTAGTATAAATACCAAGTTTCATGTCATTAGCATCATCGTGCTTTGAGAAATTGAACCATAAACATCACCATGTCAGAGTCATCCGCGCTTTGCACGAAATTGTAGTATCGAGCTGTCATAAAACTCCTCACAAAGAAGATGAAAACGCCGACGGAATTAGATATTTGAAGATATGTCAGCAGTTTACGGGGAGTCTAAACCTGCATTTGCCACCGTAAAACGTTGGAGCCGAGAATTCAGACACGGCAGGGAGTCGCTCGAAGATGATCCCAGGTCGGGACACCCGAACACCGCCGTTACTGATGAAAACATCGGAAAAGTGAAGAAACTTGTTCTAGAAGATTAGCAAAGAAAGAGACGGTGACATTTTGCATAATCATTTACACATGAGAAAGGTGTGCGCGCGATGGGTGCCGAGAATGCTCACCCCACTAGACAACCAGCGTCGAGTCGCAACTTCGCAGGAGTTTTTAGACATCTGTGCCGATAGTCCTGACGATGTTTTTTCTTGCCTTGTCACTGTTGACGAAACATGGATCCGGCAGTATGATCCGGAGTCAAAAAGGAATCAATGTAGTGGATAGAAAAGGGAGAAAAGCCGCCGCGGAAATTCAGACAATGCGCCCGTCCACACTGCGCGTGTTGCAAGGCGCGCCTTCGCCGAGACAGGATTTGAAGAAATTAACCACCCACCCTACAGTCTAGACCTGGCCCCCAGCGACTATTTCCTCTTCTCAAATTTGAAAAAGGACCTCCGAGGCCGGAGATTTTCGAGCATCGATGAAATGAAGGCGGCTGTAAACGAACATTTCGAAGGCAAAGACGGCGAATATTTTTTACCGGGTTAAAAGCCCTATACAATAAATGTAGGAAATGCATTGAATTTCAGGGAGATTATATTGACAAAATAATTTTTTTATATATTTATATCAACATTTTTAATACCTTAGGCTCAAAACTTTTCAGTCACCCCTCGTATGTATGCAAAATTACAATTGATTACCGGGAATAGTGCTGGCAAAAATATTGATAAGTCCTTCAGTTTACGTTCATGTTGACAACGATTTTACTCGAAACGACAGCTTTCGGAGATTTCATTGGATTAGTAACATTTTTGGCAGTTTTTTTTACCGGAATGAGCCCTATGAGACTGTGAGAGCGCCGTAGGTTATCCTACGAGTACAAGATAAATTCCACTTTGTAGTGATTAGGGAATCCCTACAAAGTGGAATTTATCTAATACCAGAATCCCGCATACATTTTGCGGGAATAATCTCGGTCGAAAATTTTGCGGGATCCCGCTGGACTGGCGGGATTACAGAGAAGCATGGTTTATACGTGGTTCCTGGAGACCTGAAATACAGGATAAACCTAGAGCAGGCTCCAAGTTCCCCGATTTTGTGCCTATCCAGTCTATTGTACAATTTTGGTGAAATAAATACTTATACTTATACTAGATGCTACACTTGCGAGCCTAACTATCGAACCACCCCATATTTTTCCATATAAGTAATCGTACATTTCTGTCATTACAAATCAGTTTTCGGTTTACGCAGTTTGATAGCCAATAAGACAATGATTACCTCTGTATGTAATTAATATATATAATATTCATTATCTTATTGGCTATCATCACGCGAAAATGTAGTTAAAATTGATTAAGGATTTATGATTTAAAACGCCAGAAATGTATGAGCGTATATGGAAAAATATGGAGTGGTTTGCTAGTTATGCTTGTTATTTCCAAAATAATGTTTTATTTGCTTACGATGTAGTTTGTGGTGTGTACGTAATTATTTCAAATTTATGTTGATGTTGACTAGAGTATGTCAATTTATCTCTTAATCTTTATGTATAAAAATACTAAATGAAAACGAGGTCTATAAGGTCTTTATTCAGATTGATTTCTGGAGTCTAAGTCCACCCCGCGGCATCCCGCAAATACCTGGATCGATATATAACGACCTGGGACGATATATAAATAAAATCGCTACGAAAAGTCAAAGTTTGGGTAACGAAAACAATTACTTTTTGTCACCGTTTGTGCCCCTATCCTTTTTTAGACCCACAAAACGTTAGTCTGCCCGTAGACTAACGTTTTATGGACCTCCTAAACGTCTACTATCACTACAAAGTGAAATCTTTCTCGTACTTGATGATGTAGGATAACCTACGGCGTCCTCACAGTCTATGTAAGTAATTACTGAAATACGAAACTCTTTAGTACAGTCAAGGCGACTAAATGTTCGAAAAAACGTCGGACGCTTCAAATTTTGTTAGTAAAACGTACACGAACAACTATGTTAGTGAAATTTATTACAACTATTTAGGTGGGCGTTATTTATATTACAATAAATATTTAAAATACCACACCATTTAAACATCTCAAGGCTCAAGGCAAGGCATCTATTTGCCCAATTACCTACCCGCCTGACGAAGTGTTTAATGATGGGCGAATCACTAATGAATTTCAGGATGTGATTGATATTAAGAATGTGTTAGAGCCGTCCGAAACCTACCGAGCAACGACCACCATTGAATTAGGAATTACCAGTCCGGTGCAGATTAACCATTGGTACTCCCTATTGACAACGTGTAATATTGTACATCCGAACTCATGCCTTCTAATTAGTATCCAGTGCGGTTCGTGGAAGCCTTTGAAGCGAATACGAGCTGTCAATAATCAACGGGGCATCGAATTGCGCAATTAATATATTCTCCTAAGAGCTAAGCCAGGACATATGACCGGGAATGCTACGTAATACCGCCAGTTGTCCAAAGGCCCAGACTCAGTGCCCGAGTTGGGTATTGTACTGTATCAATAAGCCGCATCCTATTCGAAAGGACGTAATATCCATGCATAGTATAAAACAAAGTCGCTTCCTGTCGTCTGCCATCATCTATACGCTTAGATCTTTTAACACAGAACACGTATATCTGCGGCTTAGGCCAAATGGCGGGAGGTGACGGGTATCATTTGTGAGCCCAAGATGCCGATGTAGCTAAAGGGATAGGTCTACAAGAGCATTATTAGACCTGTACTCTTATACGGCAGTGAGACTTGACCTCTACTAGAGCGGCACAAGCAGGAATTGCGAGTCACGGAATGAAAATGCTGCTGTGGATGTGTGGAGGTTCTCGCAAACGCCGCGTGCGAAACGCCCACATCCGCGGTAGCCTTTATGTCCGTGACATTGCGGATAAGCTACAACAGTGCCGCCGTCGTTGGTACGGTTACGTCTTGTGCAGACCGGCAAATTACATAGGGAACAAATGTCTGACCATGCCACTCCCGCCAGGTACGGGAAGGAGAGGCAGACGTCACCACCAAGGATGCCGAAAGCAGAGCAAAACGGACATCCCGTTTGAAAAGGAAAGCAGATACAGAAAATGACCAAATTTTAGAGAAGGTTCTGGATGAGTCATCGTCATCATCATCACAGCCCATAATAGTCCACTGCAGGACTTAGAGCCTAACCCACAAAAGTGGAGGTTATTGTCATAATCTCCACGCTTCACAAACGGTTTGGATTAGGATGAGAATGGAAACGGAAATATAACGGATACAATTACTTAACAGCCTTGAGTGGGTCCTAAGACAGTTTCCCTTTTGATTGACTCACACTAGGGCAGGCATTGTAGAATATTGGTAAGTAAGAAGGTATATCGTGTATCTGGCTTATAAGGAATGATAATTTTAATATTACAAGTGTCGTTATTACGTTCCGAAAATCTGGACAAAAACAACTTCAGTTTGTACGTACTCCCGTTTTTCATTGTCTGTGATACGTTTCGTATGTAAATCGTTGCAATAATCGATGTCTCGTTAGATTTTAGGATATACCGCTACGGCAGCAAGAAATCACTAGGTCCTGCACGCTCTATAAAATAAGAAATAAGGAAAATAAATCTTGGCGTTAATATCCCGGTGATGCTCTTGCGCACGAGGGCCCGGCTTGATCATGATCTAAGGGTTGGAAAATTAAGTAATTACATGGAGCGACCGCCATCTCTGTCCCTGTTACCAGGGCACACTGTGTAATTTTCCTTCAAATGCGGACATCACTGGGATACGCCTTCATCCAAACTATATTGCTTTATGTTTCGTTTTGAAGTTATTTTAATTCTTGAGAAATCTTCATAGAAACCAAAGAAATGCATTATTTCGTTGTGATTTTGTATAATGTAATGGGTTCTTAAAAAGGGTCATTATATATTATAATTCAGTCGAAAAAAAAAAACATTCATTAATTACAGACAAAATTGTGTTTTCTAAAAGATTATAATTTTTTTTTTTGCGTCTGTCTTATTGTTTCTGCACTATTTTTTAACATGAATAGTTTCACAATAATACCAGCTATATTATTTTAAAAAATCAGGCGTGGAACTACGGAACATCAGAGATACAGATTTTTTTATGTTTGAGGTTAGGGCCTGTCACCTACTCTACTATAACAATTCTTAGATAACTTTGACTGCTAATTTATTATCTTTCATGACTTCGTTAGACTCATTTTACGTAAAAGCAGTTGTAAACTAAAATAGAAAAAATCTATTCATAGGTATTCTACATATTCTTTTTTATTAATACGCCTTACATTATCGTCGATGTACTCTCAAGCGCAAAAGAAACGGGTACTCTTTGTACTGATTTTCTATACAAAGTGTACTCATAATTTTTGCTCTTGAGTGTATTAATGATGTTTTGTGTACTTTCTTCGGATTGATCGATGTACAACACAAACGCAATTCTACCTATTCGCGATTCTACACAATATGGATTCCGCACAACTGACATTCAACACATTATTTATTCCACACAGTCTTCAATTATACACAAACGCGTTTCTTCCTGTTCGCGATTCTACACAATAGTAATTCCACACAAATGCTGCCATTCAACAGATTCGCTATTCCACAACTCTGGGGACCTGGGATTGGCTGACTTAGACCTGAACCTATGTTTAATGGAACCAGTCAAGGTTGGCCAAGGTCAACCCTATTTATCAAACCTAGTCCAATGCTTTGTCCAATGCTTTGTTGACTGGGGTTGACCTTGGTCAACCTTTACTAGGTCCTGGTCTAATTCTAAGCTTGGGTATACAACCAGTCTCAGGGTGCCCAGCGTTGACCAGGTTCGATGACCAGAGTTGACCTTGGTCAATATTTACTAGGTCCACTAAACTAACACCCTGGTCTAGTTCTAGCTGAGGTTACAATACAACCATTCTCATGGTGCCCAGCGTTGACGAATGTGTGAATGGCAGTCCAGGGTCCACAGCGTTGACCAGGCTGGTTGGATCAGAGTAAGGATCAGAGTTATTATGAGACTTCTATGAGCAACGCGTTCCAATTTGGTCTGTCAGTGTAAATCAACAATACACTAACGGGCCGCCTGCCCTTAAAATCATGGGTGGCCTAGTGGTTATACTCGTAGTATCCGACTCGTAAGCAAGAGGGACCGAGTTTGAATCCCACTGCCGCCATGTACCAATGACTTTTTTCTGATATATGTACATTCGTTGAATACTAACCGATGCTCTTAGGGTGAGGGCAAACATCATGATGAAACCTGCTCAGGTTCCCGTGGTAGCAGGTCAGATGGCAGTCCCTCCACTGTAATTACTTGATCTGCCAATCCTGGATCATGGTCAATGCAGACCCCGGGCCTTCGTGAGCGAGAGGACAACCGGCACATTAACGCCAAGATGACGAGATGATTTAAAATATGTAACGAATATGTGGAATAGCGAATCTTGTGAATCGCAGCAGTTGTGTGGAATTAATATTGTGTATAATCGCGAACAGGAAGAAACGCGTTTGTGTATAATTGAAGACTGTGTGGAATAAATAATGTGTTGAATGTCAGTTGTGCGGAATCCATATTGTGTAGAATCGCGAATAGGTAGAATTGCGTTTGTGTTGTACATCGATCAATCCCTTTCTTCGATGAAGGATATTATGTGATATTGGGAAGGGGTCCGCCCTGGTACATGGTATCTGGAGAAGCGGGGGTGAGGCGTCATGGAGGCGTTAAAGACCTATGGCGCTGCATTGCCTCCGCAGGAGCTGACCCATCCTGCGGGGGGTGTCCTCCCGGGCCTCGACCGGGGGACTTAATGCTAGAGGGGCATGAGGGCGCCAACCCTCACGCTGGTCAGCGAGTGGCAGACTATCATTCTACTGAGAATGAAAATAGTAGCGCAGCAATACGTGCTATTCTTAATGAAAGAAGTACGACGATTACACCATTGAAATTGACTCGTTTTGAGGTCTTTGAAATATTGCTCGGTTGCAAGGGCCAAACATTCAACCAATAGATCTGAATCTGATGTTGGCTCAGCAGAGCGAACCGATATTATCATGAACGCCTTTTACCCTAAAGGCATTCCTGATATTATTAGGAATCTTTACAGAGGTTCAAAACACACTGACAACTTTTATAAGCTATATATTGACATTTTATTTACATATTTAATTATTTCGGTTTAATTTTGTATATTAATTGTTAGAATTAGACACCTTTAATCTAATAGACTTGACGTATAATTATGCAACTCGCTAAGCCTTAGAAAGACAACTAATGTGATCAAATAATTGTATTAACACCAATGTAACCATTAGAGAGCGAATGAATAAATAATTTATGAATGATGAATTAAGCAAATATGGAAAGAAGCGGACAGCTTTTATAAAGAAGAACAAGACGTGGCTTTCGACTGTCTTTGATCTCGGAGTGTTGTTAAAAGAATCTGTTGTTAGCTGTGACGATAAGATAACTCCAGATAAAGAACAACAACAAATACTTCCTGAATTCAGTCAAACTATCGCAGAAGTGGAAGAAAATAACTTTGGATAAGTAGATGCTCCTCCTACATCCAAAGCTAATTCCATAATTGAACCAGTTAACCCTTCTCCTGTTTCAGTGGGTCTTTCCACTTCGAAGCAATACGAAAATCTGAGCAATTTTCATCAACACCGAGTAACGAAACGTCTTGCAGAAGAATTCGGAAACGTCCTGCAGAAGAATAAGAAGATCAGCCTGCGGCCAAAATAATGAAAGTTTTCTCGAAAATTGTAACAGACGAAGAAGGAAATAAACTTAGTTGTAAATCTGCCGTCGATTCAGAGTTCGTAATCAAAAAATGCCTAAAAACCCCCACCGGGTTAACAACAGTCGCAAACATAATTAAATCTAAACAAAAAACTACACGGCAACAAGCGTATAGTCCTGACGAAGCCCTTGCTTTAATTATAGACAGGAAACTGACTGTTGAGGAATATACAACTCTCTAAAATGGTGCGAAATTACGAGGACACTATATTTACCCAGCGTATTATAAAATACAATCAACGAAAAAAAAGCTAACCCGATGACGAAGTTCTAATTACAGAACGAGAAGCGACAGTGTCTCTCTTCAGCCTGATTATACACTCGTTTCGTCGACTAATTAAATCCTTAGATGACTGTATTAACGAGTACTGCATTCAAAAACAAATCGATACAATTCATTGCGTTTTTGAGGGTTCTTGGGGATTTGACGGCAGTACGGGACAATCGATGTACAAACAAAGCTTTTCAGATGGCGAAAATGACGAACATAATTTATTTGCAACCACTTATATACCTTTAAAAATAAAAACTAATGACGGTTTCGTACTATGGTCAAACCAAAACCCTCAATCTTACAGATTTTGTCGACCAATCATGATTGGAATCATGATATCGATCTGAATCTAAAGAATTTACTTTACAAGAAAAAACCCGGGTCGAGGAGGAAATTAAACATCTTACATCTATTTATGCTGAAACTAGCGCCGGGCATAGTGTCTTTGGAGATCTCAAATTGTATTTGACCATAATAGACGGCAAAGTTTTTAACGCTATTACAGATACTAAATCACAATTGCGATGCGCATGTTGCGGTGCTACATGTTCAGAATTTAATAAACTGGATAAGATTTCGGGGAGGCCAGTTAACTCAGAAGCGTAAAATAAATTTCTTCTTCACTTAAGATATAAAAATGACCCTGACCTGAAAAAGTTGTTTGGCTTATAAAATCATCCACGGAAAATGTTATTAATCACGGGGACTTACTAGAACCAAACAAAACCAAAGACGCTGAAAATGTTATTTTAGCCTATGAAGAAGTTTTGGTATCTTCGGATGTTGACGACTAAATAAAATGTAACGGCTCGGACGGACCTACATCATTCCATTTAAATTAAATTTAAATAAATTAATAGTTGCAAAATGTACAACCCTAATTCCATAGTAATATCTCCGATCTTTTTATTTTTAGTTAATATTAACTATATTATGCATGCTCCGAATGAAAATGAAGTGCAGAATCGACATCACTACGGTGAAAACCGCAAAAATGGGTTTACTCTTTATATATCGTAGAGACAATTCCTAAACTTTCTATGCAGATTGATATTGCATTGTTACTATAATAAAACAGTTATTTATGTAAATCATATTGTTATTTTACAATGTACAAACAAAAATAGTATTTTGCTGACGTCAGCATAAGTTCAAAACTAAAAATAAAAACACCATAGTTTCTTCCCAAAAGTTTTGAATCTTTGCTGGATCTATAGGATGAAGGGGTATCCCAATGATGTCCGCATTTGAAGGAAAATTACACAGTGTGCAGGGGAACCTGACCAGATTGGATCATGGTTACACATTCAGTCGCCTGAATGTGTCATGATGTTTCCCCTCACCGTAAGAGCATCGGGTAGTGTTCAACTAATAACTCAGAAAAGAGTCATTGGTAGTTTTGTTCTTTTATTAGCTAATTTACTTTGTCTAATTAATTTCAGATCAACATGGTGTTTCTTTTGAACATACTAAGAGTTCTCATACTGAAATTACATCAAACTCGCAGTACTGAAATCGAAAAAGTGAGGTGAGTATAGATATTCCTAACATCACAATCATCATCACGAACAACAACAACCCATAACAGTCTACTGCTTGACTTAATTATCCTGCACCAACACAAAACATTAATTTTTACATTATTTGGACAGACGTATTCTGTTAGTTTATATACGATTCGTCTTCGTTTCTGATTCGGTTTGGCCATCCTAGTAATAAATTCTATTGATGGTTGTGCACTCATACGTATACAGTTCGTATTCGATTTGTATAGTTATTATTAGGACGACAGCCAAACCGGATCAGAATCGGATATAACACGCATACGAACCAAAAACTCCTTAATTAAAAAAATAGCCCCTAATCTAGCCACAATATAAGCAAAGCTTTTGTCACGGGTGCTAGATAGCGGATTACCTATTTAATTTTATTTAAATACCGAATACATATAACACCCAGACTCGTAACAAATACAAATTTCATCATATCAATTTCCGCTCGGCTGGGAATAGGACTTGGGACCTCTTGCGTGGAAGACCATGTTAAACATTAAACCTTTGTTGTCGAAGTTTAAGTGTTAATGCCAACACTGTACTCGTATTTTTCGGTAGGTATTCTACTTACATCTTGTGTCAAACTGCTTGACCGTTTTAAGACAATATATATACCTACACGACAAGAATCAATACATTGGTCCTGGATGCTTAGATGCTACTAATGCAAGTTAAAACATTCTGGGACAATTCTTACACAATTTACATATTGTACACTTAAGGGAGGACTGTTAGCCATTAGACCGATTAGTACAGGAAATATACGTTCTCCCCGGAAATTTATAATTAATAAACGATTTCTGCCCCAATGTGTTGAGTTATAGGGATATCTGAATACATTGGGGCAGAAATCGTTTAGTAATTACACATTTTTAGGACATCTTTAGGGAGATATGACCCAAAAAAAGTGTCAGTCTGTGCATCGGTGTCGCGTCTGGCATGGATCTAAAGTAGCTCTAAATGATTAGTCTCAGACTGTAAATGACATATAAAATGTATGTGCTCCGATCATAGTTTAACATAGTTCTACATTTAATGGGTACAGGAAGGCGGTGCGAGCGGCGTTGGTGCTGCTGCCACTGCTGGGCATCACGAACGCGTTGAATATGACTGAAGCTCCGCTTGGCGGCAGCGTATGGCGGTTTGCATTCTGGAGCTACTCGACGCATTTCCTGCGCTCATTTCAGGGATTCTTCATCGCACTCACTTACTGCTTTCTGAACGGTGAGGTATGTATAATAAGAATAATTGCCACCCGGTACTTAACAAACGACTGATATTCATGTCCTAGTCCCATATTGACTGTACTCCGAAATGCTCTACTAGTCCCAAATTTACTAAAGGCTGAATATTTGCTAATTCGCCACTCACAATCGATGAGATTAAACGTCATAGAACGTCATTTATAAAAGTCATTATAAAGAATTAAATTTCTGAAGAATTGTTTATTTTCGTGAGTTATTAAAAATATTATTAAAAAATGGGCAAAACAATTAAAAAGGATGTGCGGAAGATAATTTTCAACATGATTAATAATTTAGACAAACTAAAAGTGCAACTGAAACTAATAGTGACCAAATAACTAAAGGTTTACAAGAAGGACTGACAAGGACAGATTATCCCTAGATTATTGCCATATCCACACTTTATAATTTTTACTACTGTCAGTCAATACGGACTCATTGTAGTCCTATTATAGTGCCGATTATCTTTTGTCTGCTGTCCAACAAGAATAGCAGGTTATTTAAGGTTGCGGAAAGGTTCTCGAATAAGAACCACGTACCGCACCGCCAGAACTAACTACTATTCAGGAGTGGTCTTGGTCAAGGCAAATCACACGAGTATAATCAGCTCATCATCATCATGATCACATCCCATAACAGTCCACTGCAGGACTTAGGGCCTCTCTCACGAAAGGAAAGGTTATTGCCATAATCACCACGCTTGGCAGGCGGGTTGGAGACCGCAGTGTCATAAATATAGCAATGGAAAACGCTGCTGTTCCTTTTCCATCCTACGGAGGACTCTAGAAATTTTGCCTCGAAAACATTAGTCGCCTTTTACGACACCCACGAGTGTAAGAAGTTGGTGCTATTTTACTCTGCCGGACACCACACGGTCCTAATCAGCTCACCGACACCATAATATTGAATGGTCATTTAACTTGTCGTGCTGTGGCCGTGACTACAGTACAGTACATACCTAATTACAGTAGTGAGGCTGCCGTCAATTACCATGTTAACAGGGTAACCTGACCAGATTGGATCACCTGCTGTTATTCAGTCACCTGCAGGTTTCTCACGATGTCTTCTTTCACCGTAAGAACATCGGTTGGCGTTCAACAAATGTACATAACTCAGAAAATATAATTAGTACATGGCGGCACTGAGCGATCCCCTGTGAAATCGAGACCTCTCGCTTACGAGTCGGACCCGCTAGCCAAGTAGACATTACGCCACCGACGCTCTGTTAATCACATTAAATAACATATATCAATGAGCGCAGAATATTGAGGTATTATTTTGCTTATCAATTTACCAAATGTTGTGTTAAATTAATTTAGTAATCTTTCGTAACGTGTTATAATGATATACGTACATGGCATCGTTAGTCAGAATTACTGAATAAGGAACAGAATGGTAAGTGTTTTCTTCATTCTACAAAGAAAAATGAAACCTGCTGCGCACTACACAGTTTTTGGACTACAATACCTGCTTCTGATTGTAGTGTCTTTTGTCCGGCGGCGTGCTGGAGAGCAGGCCAGGAGGTTGCGGCGGGCGGTCGGTTTCTTTGCATTTTACATCACCGTCTTGATTTTTAAAGCGCGGATAACGAGTCGCTCCATTGCGGATTTCCGAGTGCTGATGAGAGCGTTTCGCTCTTAAACTTGAGTTATACAATACGCTCTGAGATTTCGTGCTGTCACATCGTGTTATTTTATTCGACTCATTTTTTGTATAAAGTGTCGCTTAAAATAGTAGTAGTTTGACAAGAATGTTTTATTTAATACCTAATTATATGCAGTTCCATACACTACTTTATCTACACACTCCTATCTTATAATTTCGTACCAATAATTTTCTGAACTTTGTTGGAAGTAAGCTGCGAATCAGTTCTGTTGCACCTACGCATCAAGGATATCAAGCGGCAGGAAATTCATTTCACTACTTTCAGATTTATCTATTTATTTGCTTCAAACAAGAAAAAACATTCACAAACACAAATTACAACAATTAGAAACAATATATAACATTAAGATATTAGTGTAGAAGAAATTATTTTATGATACAGCTGTTATAAAAATAGTATAGGAGCTGTATAATAATAGTAGTATATGCAACTATCATATAATACCTAATTATATGCAGTTGCATACACTACTTTATCTACACTCATATTTTTATGTTAAAATGTACCTTTAATTTTCTCAACTTTTCTGGAAATAAGCTGCGATTCAGTTTAGTTGTATCTATGCGTCGAGGATATCAAGCGGCGGGAAATTCACTTTACTACTTTCACATTTATCTATTATTAATTTTCTTTAAATAAGAAATAACATTCACAAACACAAATTATTTTGGCATGTGCCCGATACTGGCTGGTACCCCAAAGTCCTCGGTACCTACTACCTACACAATTTCGACAAGTAATTATATTATCATCGTAAGGGATACCGCGAATAAAGTTGAGGGGGCTCGCCTGCGCTGGTATTTATTTATTTAGGATAACCAACAAGACATACACTAACAAAAGATATAGCATCTTATAGCTAAAAATATGGTCATGTGTTGCGTAAACTTCAGGGATACGTGGGGAAAAGGTGCCTGAACCTGCCGGTATCAGGAAAGGGACTCCGTGGGCGGCTCAAGAATCCATGGATTGCCATCTCTGAGTCAGATGCGAAAGCCAATGGCTAACGACGCGTTGCGACGCGATGGCGTAGACCGGGCGAAGTGGACATAAATGTTTTCTTTTTATACCACTAAGATGGCAAACAAGATTACGGCCCGTCTAAGCGGACCCTGACAGAGACCGTGATAAGCGCTATAACGATGATCAATAAATGTTTAAAGAAAAATTGATATTTTATTATATCACCAATAATGTCGATTTTAGTTTTAATATAATTATTTTTATTACGTAATCTTAATTTCTCTTAAGATTAGAAAGAACCCGATTGTTGTTTAATTTAATTACGTATTGAATGTAAATGTAATTCAAGTTTATACAGTCTAGCAATGGCATTTAAGTTTTCTATAGAAAAATAAATAGTTTTAACATTTGGGGAACAACGATACCAAAATTGTTGTTGTTGTCGTTGTCGGTGGATAATATTTTGTGGACAACGGGAATGAACACCATTCATGCATTCCTGTCGATTGCTGTCAATCCAATTCCAATTTATCTGAATAAAACGAAATGCCTAATTTTATTCGTCGCTGCGAAAGTAACCGTGACAGACCTCTGTACCTGACTTACTTTCTTTTGATAAATACAACCTGGGAGTTTTCAAATCCAAAGTTAAAACCTTTTTTGATAAAAGTGATTCACCAGACCACAGCGTTGCTGAATGACAATATAAGACATACCTACGAAACATCCTGTAGTCCGCGAACGAAGTTGCAACATATAAATAAAAGATTTCGTTGTCGATGGCGCGAAGTTGATTGTTTACAGAGATCCGAACTGCACGCGGATAAAAGCCGCTGAGAACGACTAGCTTTATTATATCGCAATAAAGTTCTTTTTCAGTTGACGGTTTCTTTTTTGTTGATCCGACCATTACAAAACTTTATAAAATAACTCGCTGGACTGCTTCATAGGATCACCCTCTGGAATCTGAATATTTTCTAAAAAAAATTATTGAAATTGGTGACGTACGTCTAGTTATCCGTAATTTTTAGTCAGTCTTCTTTCATTTGATTGCTTCATCATTTACTGTATTTACAAAGAACTTTACTATGGTGATTTTACTTTTTGGCTATCAATTATAGTTTTCGAAAAATAGACACGTAAATTACCTACATGTTTTGTAAGAGCAATAAAATGTTTATATACTCGTATGTACACAATTTTTATGTTGCTCTAATTTCTGTCGTGCAACGTGCAACGTTCATGAATGGCTGTAATATTTGAACGAAGTTTCGTTTCTATCGGCTTACATTCACACGAAGCTCCACGATGTACAAAAAACGGAATAGCAAGATTCATAATAATCGTAGAGTAAGCGAACAGGGTATTTTTGCGATTTGTGTCTAGTCTGTTATGTCTGTGGGGTGTTAGATAACTGATAAACTTATATTATTTTTGCTTCTTTTTAAATACTTACTTATTATATACAGGGCGTCCTAAGACACGAAAGGAAAGTACCTTAAATATCGTAGATAGGATATTTTGCTGAAAGAAGACTTTATGTTATTTTAACAAGTTAGTAATACTGCATTCAAAGATATTCTAAAAATTACTTGCTTCGTCTGGGAATCGAACCGGCTTAAATGTGAAAAAAATGACCCCTATTTTTATTATGCTAATCATAGTATTTTAAAAGAAAAGAACAACGTGAAATGTTTGAGTCAAATTTCAAGAAAATTATTTATTGCCGACGAGACGTTCGAAAAACAGCAATATTATCATTCCATAGATAGCATTGATTATTCGCAAATAAGTACCCATTTAAGAACTAATAATAAATAATATAAATAAATTCCTAGAACAGTTTTCCTTTTTATAAGTGCACATGCAGTTAAAATGATAAAACTTAGTATTTAAATACGTCTTCTGTAAGCTAGACAGAAGGCAAAAACCAAAAAGAATGTTGTTCTTAAATTTGAAAACGGAACAATTTGTGAGAGCGTTTGTTTGAATGCATGTGTAAGATATTTTAAAAAGAAGACAAATTTAAAAATGTTGTTCTTAAATTTGAAAATGTAACAGTTTGTGGGAGCGATTGTTTATCGGATATTTATCTGTTTAGTCTTCATTCACTTACACACGTGTTATTGTGTTTATTTATTGCGGTCATGGCATATCAAGTAAATTTTGATTTAAGAGAAGCATATTTTTTGAACAATAAAGACATCTCTGGAAGTTTGCGATGGTATAGCGTAAAATATCCTGACAGAGAAACACAGTCTCGTCACGTTTTAAAAAGGCTTGTGAATAACTTGAAAACTTTGGGACGTTTTGATCAATGCTCAAGACAACCACAGCAAGAGAACCATACGATCACCGACGAAGAACTTGACATTTTTATTTACTTTTCGGCTTTTCCGAAGGTGAGGGAAGGTGAAAATGAAATTGGAGTTTCAAAAAGTAAAATACACCGTGTATTAAAAAAATACGGTTTTAAAAGTTATGTTGAAGGACGATTGGTTCAAAAATTACTTCCGGGCGATACCGAAAGAAGAATATTCTGGCTTGATATCCAGACACACTTGCTCGAAGATCCTAATTTTTTGGATAATATTATTTGGACAGACGAATCTAACTTAAGCAATAACGGTATGTATAACCGCCACAATAATCGTATTTGGTCTAAAGAAAATCACCAAGTGCGTTTTTCACTAAAATGAAGGTGCAGAATTTAAAAAAAAACGGGTTTTCTTAATCCATTTTTACCAAGGAACCTTGAACACAGAAAAGTATTCAGATATACTTCAAATTTTGAAAGATGAGATAAGAAATATTTCCGCAGCGGAGCAAGAAAACTTAATTTTCCAACAAGATGGAGTTCCGGATCATAATAGTCGGAGAGCAGCAGAGTTTCTAAATGAATGTTTTCCTACTTGGATTGGTACAAATGGACCGATTAGGTGGCCGGTCAGATCCCCAGACCTAACAGCGTTAGATTTCTTCTTTTGGGAATACGTGAAAGATTTGCTATACAATAAGCTATACAACAACGTGGGCGAGTTACAAACAGAATTGAGCCATATTATATCGAGTATTCACCATAATATGGTAAAATAAAATTTTGAGCATTTAATAAAATAATTTACAAAAAATATTTGATTGATTTCGGCAGTTTCATGTATGTTTTTAATTTGATTAAAATGATTAACTTTACGTTATTCTTATCTTTTAAATTACTACGTTACTTACGAAGAATTATTATTTTTTGTCCATTCTTTCGATTGGTATCATAAAAATAGGGATGACTTTTTTGCACATTTTAGCCGGTTCGATTCCCAGATTCGTCTGTAATTTTCTGTGCAAGTAATTTTTAGAATATCTTTGAAGGCAGCATTACAAACTTTTAAAAATAACATATAGTCTTCTTTCAGCAAAATATCCTATCTACGATATTTAAGGTACATTCCCTTTATGTCTCATAGTCTTGGGACGCCTCGTATACTACACCTAGACCCGTAACAGAAATTAAAATTCATAATTTCAGTTTCTGCTCGGCCAGGAATCGAACCCGGGACCTCTACGTGGCAACCGGCATCGACGATCGTTAACCAACTGAACCAATCAGATCGACAAATGAAATAATCTATGAAATAATACTGTATTATCAAACGGCCTTCTTCAAAAATCCAAATAGAAACCTTCCTTACTTAGTCCTCTCTAATAAAAATATTTGTATGTATATATGTTAATAGAAAATAGAATAATGTAGCGCACGATCACGTGGCATACAATCGGGCAATGAGTAGTAGGTTACGTACCACCCGCCCGCCACCCTCTACACACATGTCAGAAACATTACCAAGTTATTTTCTACATTTACTATATATATAGATGTACGCTCGTCACAATATAGGTAATGTGCGCTATAAACTTGTGCACAGAATAACGGCCGATGTTTTTTAAATGCGAGAACAAAATAAGTTTTGTTCTTGCATTTAAAAAAAACTGACGGCAGTGCTACAAATAAATATTGTCTTCAAAAATTCTGAAAATGACTTAATAAATAAATCAAATTACGAACAGAACAATCCTATGTGTTGTGTGGTTGGTAAGTGTTGGAGATGACTAGACTACAGATTTCTTGCGATTGGCGTTATAACCCTTAAGCTTTGTTGGAACAGGAGCACACTCCGTATTTCGGCAGCCAGATAATGGCCATCGACTTTCATGCCTATCGTCTAATCAGCATGACGATGTCGATTTGATCAAGTAGAACTGACCGTGTGTGGGCGTGAACTGGCATGACATTTATACTAGATGGCACAAACAAAATTCAATTATTTATAGTTGATCAAGCCAATTGGATCATGCTGATTATACCGTTTAGGGCATGTTCGTCAGTTCAGTTGACACAAGATTTTTAATAAAAGAGACGACAAACTGTTCCAAGAATTTATTTTATTAAACATAAAAATGTGTACGCAGGATTGACGCATACTACCTACTATTTCAAAGATCTCTTTAAAATATAGGTATATGTTATTTATTTATTTGATTTTATTTACTTAAGGAAAACCAACAGCAATGATTGATTACAATATATACGATAAAACATTAAAATTATTAGTTGCTCGCAATAAAAAGGTATTCTTTCTGTAATTGATAGAAGCTTTAACGGGTAACTGGCTTTGGAATAGGTATGGACAATATGATTAATAGGGCATTATTTATTATGCCCGGGCAATTGAAATAATTCCCAATATGAGTAGACAATGTGATAAAAACAACTGAAATAATTAAATTAACCGGGGATTATGAATAATGTCCTTCACTTATTGGGTAGAAACTTATTAGGATTGAAAAGGACAGGAAAGACTTATTGCGGAGATGGTCCAAGTTTTAGATTTAGAGTTTTACCCAAGCGTAGGGGAAGGTGGACTAAAACGGATGTACCGCACCGCCTAAGATTGGTAAGCGCTCGTACGCTGCCATGTGAATAAGTAGTGTTGCTGGGTGCATGTTCCACGGCGGACCCCGGGCCCTCGCGTGCTGCGCCGGAGCGCAACCGTGACATAACGCCGAGATGATGATGATGATGGGTGTATGTTCCAAGAGAAGCTGAATATTGACGAGTTTAGATCCGTTTCGCTTGATCATCGGAGCAGCTTAATGGCGGATGGATGTATAGACATCTACAGAAAGGTTTTTAGTGTTTTTCTTATAATTAAGACATGTGTGCCCTGTTTAGTCGACAACTTTTATAATTAGCAGATTATTCTAACTTTAAATTAAGACAAAGAGTTATCTCGGAGTACCTTCTTCATTTTGAAGTATTTAATACTTTACAAAAACATATGCTATTGGGCAAAACGGGTAGCCCAAAACGGGTATGGTTTTGCATGAAAAATTTTATACAAAGCGGATTACGTGAAGAACTTGTTATAACGTAGATATTTCAATTAATATTGTAAAAAGACTTCAAAGGGGTATGAGTATTTTGATCTACTACTCCTGTAGCTACGAATAGAAAGGTTGATTTTGTTAGATGGTTGATGTTTTTAGGTTTGAACATTTTAACTGTAAACGTAATGTTAAATGCTAACAGTCGAAATGATAAACTATAGTCGGTAGGTACAGTGTTGATTCCTACTTGTTAGATTTTAAATTTGATTTACCTTTCCTTAAAATTATAACGTCTACCCGTTTTGCTCAAATCAGATACCCATTTTAGGCTCATATGCGGCCAAATCGGGGTTTTCTAGAGGTTTCTAATTTAATAGAAAATGCTTTAAAATAGTGTTTTATTTAAAAGTTTAATAAACATCCTATCTTATAAACTAAATCCAGCTAAGATATACACCACATGTCTAATTTTTCCTGCTGTGATTTTTTCTGTATGTCTATTTTGTATACTATTTATTGTGCACAATAAATGTTAAATAAATAAAATAAAAATTATCCTCGCGCGAAACTTACCCGTTTTAGGCCACCTTTCTTCAAGTAAGTGACTCCTGTCACCGTTGACGAGTATGTTTAGAATCCAATTTCGGAATAAAAACTTATTTAAAATTACACTGAGAGCCTGAAAGAGAACTGCATTGAATGAACTAAACGCGCGCTTCTGCGCATTTCTGTTTAGTGTTACTCACAATTCACACGTGATAAGGGCGGTGATGTTTACGTGTATTTAGTGAGTTTGTCTACAACCATTAATCTATATAAAAATAGGAGTAATTTGGAGAATATTTATAGAAAAATAAGCAAGAATGGTAAAAAAATATATAATAATAAAAATATACGTGGGTACCCCAATGTTGAGATGTAGTTGAATATTTCGAGAGCGTCCCAAAGCTGCCAAGTTACGACGCTTACTTCGCGAACCCGCGAGCATAGATGTTTCATGTTAAAACAAAGAAAAAGATGCCCGCATCACTTTGTCTTAGAAACGGCTGAAACGATTTTAATAATTATTTTTTTGTTTTGTTCCCTATAACACAAGGGTAGTTTAAACGTAAAAAAAAGGGTAGGTAAGGGTAGAGTAGGTGTAGGGTAGGAGTAGAGTAGCGTAAGTGTAGGGTAGGGGTAGGACGTCACGCGACCAAGCCGCGGCGCGCCCCCTAGTGCATATAATATTTTTGTATGGGACAATTAAAAATTCCATCCTACAGTTTTCGAGATATTCAATCTCAAAGTACACAACAGAAGATGTGCACAGGGATCAGACCTTTACAAAGCATTGCTAGACATCACTGAGGCTATATATAGGTACTAACGCGCGAAGTCTAGCATCAGTTTGTAAGGGCCTCATTCCTGTATAATCGTCGGCCATGGTATTTTTCGATTAAGAACCACAAGTACCTACTTTGACATTAAATATCTCGAAAACTGTAGAGTGGATTTTTTGCACGTTGGTATCCAAAGCCAACGTATGGATGTCATATAATGGTTTGTGAAGGTCTCATTCCTGTGCACATTTTTGGTCATGGTAGGTTTTTAATTTTATGAACCTCCAAGATTTGGACGTTGAATATTTCAAAAATTGTAGATCGGATTTTAAGTACGTTGGTATAAAAAATCTCTTGAACATAGCTCTCTGCCCCGTGCACATGTTGGTTGTCATTGCATATTTTTGTCCAAGGTACTAAGCACTTTGCCATGTTTATTTTGTATGACAAAAATTATTTTTGTTGAAGGATGCACCACACCGCACAGTCTTGTCTGTTTCTTTTTGTTTCTTTATCACGAGTAAAATTCCCAAGCCGAACATTGTCGTCTGTCACTGGCATTGAACTTGAAGTTAGAAGTTCAACTAAGGGAAGTGTAAGTATGTTCGTGTGACGAATTGCGACATTGTGACAAGTTCCTACTTTGCGTTGCTACTTCTCTTCTCTTCTCAGTCGGACACTCTTGTCAGAGTGGTCGTGGTTGCGTAGACGAGGTACTCGGAGAGGTGCCCACTGCGTCGCAGACCTCCCCAAGGATGGCTTTCTCTGCGATTTGCTTCCATTTTTGCCGGTTGGAGACGCTGCGAGTACATTGGACCATGGTGGATTCTGTAGTTTTCTTTATCAGATCAGTCCACCGAGTTGGTGATCGGCCCCGTGTTGCTACTATGCTTTGTCTAATATAGGATGGTCATTTTGACAACTAATTATTCTTCGCCCTTGGCGCACGCCTATAAAGTTCCATGTTTTTTTTCGGTAAAATGTACTACGCATAATATCGTACTTCATGGACAGGTACCGCCCCTTTAGTGAAGTGCCACGAATAACGAATAACAAAAATCAATCAAAAATCGGTATTCAAAGAAAATAATCGAACATTTAAAATTAACATTTAGGTAATTTTATTATTTTTAGTAACTAAACTCTCATTCCTTGTTTGGATTTCGCCCTAAGAGACCTTTCACAACAACGATTTCGACACGCGTGTATTGTACGGAATAGGCTGACTGAAAGAATAAAAATACGCACTTGTCGAAATCGTTGTCGTGGAAGGGTTTTTAATGTCGTATTAATAAATTATTAATTCAAATAAAATACATATCTAGTTTTTTTTGTAAAATACATACAGCATAACCATGCAACTATCGATTTCATCTTCTATGAGAATGATAATCAAGTCGATTCAATAACGATTTACACCACCCCATCCCTACTGTGAACTGTCAAAATTATCATCCTATATTTGACAAAGTATAGTCCTTGGAGTCACTCAGGATATCCTTGATCAAAGCAGTCGCTGCGCTGATATTCATATGTACCTCGTTCAGGTGACTCGTTGCGCAGGTCGAAGGCATGTATTCAGAATCGCTGAGAACAGTTTGGATAATCTTGATTAGCATAGTGATGAGATGCTAATAATATAAATACATAAAACATAACCCTCCTTCTGTTGCAGTCGGGTAAAAACATTGGCGTCGTTCAAACGTTTCAATTTGCTAACCTAAAAGGCAAAACACAAACATGTGGCACCTAATAAAATTCTGAAAATCAGCCGCAAGGCAAAAGGGCTAATAACGACAAGTTCGAGTAACCTGATGAGATTATTGTAGATACAGAGAAAGTAATATTTGTGAATTAGAGTCATCCTATCAAGATATTAAAGTTAAAGGAATCAACTATTCACTAGATTTTTAATTTACTGAAGACTATTCAAAAAGCTCATAGCCTTAGCTCATAGACTCTATAAAGGGTTCTGATCTTCTGTTTCAAGAACAAAAAGATATCTATACTCATAACAACAACAAGAAGATAAAGCAAACACGTTTCAAAAACCCAACAAATCTGAACATAAACAGAGACCGCAATAACACTGTATTATCTCAAACTCCTGACAATCTAGCATCACATAGTGTACAGAGCCCAATCTACAACAATCAACTCACTAAGTTGAAACTACTAACAGGACTAACTCCTGCTATTTGGTCTTCAAGTTGATAGAGCAAGGCAACCTAACCAGAAATAGACTATCGGGATCAAGGTGACTTCTCAAGCAGCCCAGAATACGCAGAGATTGACGATAACAATGATCAACCGATAGATCTTGAACAAGCCAAAGAAAGCTTTTTATGTCGGAAGTCTTAAGAAAAAAATTCTAAATCCTAAAGTAAGTGATGCTGCCAAAGTTATGATAGCCAAAATCCTTGAAGGTGGAAATTATCCCTCTTATATGGTTGAAGATGAACCGATGCCAACATCAGAAGTCCACGCTCAAGCCACCCAAAAACTCCTTCAAAGTCATTCAAAGTCCTCTAAAGGTTGTAAGGAAATTCACTCAAAAAACAATCTCATCTAAAGATAAATCAGCGTATGAGAAACAAAACTCTGATCAGTAAAAGATGAATGTGTAGTTCAAACCAAAGTAAATCTCATAAGAAAGGGAAGCTAATACCGGCCAAAAATCTAGCAAAGAAAACTCAAAATCTTAACCCATTAAAACAAACAACAGATCTTGCTCTCCAAGAGTCATCGATATTTATTAAATAAAAAAATGCTCTCTATTCAAGACAAACTCGCTACATCTTCAGCTTCTCAAAGACCTAACCAAAGACGATATATTAGAGATGGTCTCTAAAATGGTAGATCTTAAACTCCAAAGATATTACCAGAACATGAACATGGAATTTAAGATGTTATATGATAAATTAGACAGTCTACAGGGAGGAGGGACCGCAACAAGACCTGTAAGTCCGGACATAATAAGTAGGAATGAAACTCAACAACCTCATCGATCAAGCAATAAGGCATTTTTATCTACATCAAGGAGTTCAAAATATAACAAAGCTCCAGTAGAGAAAGTTCAAGTCGAAAGACCAAAAAGAAGAAAGCCAACAACCACTGTTATCTGTCCAGTAGGCCTAGCACAAGTTGCTCTCGCGCGCGATAAGCGAGAAAATGCGCGACATAGGTATTGCTATCTCTTTCGTTTTAGTATTGAGAGAAAGAGACACGCTCTCTCGCAGCGCGAGCTTTGTCGCGGACACACTTGTGCTAGGGCCACAGGTCGTAAGAAGAAAAGAACAGCTCCACCTTCTTCTCAAACAAGCTCTGATGGATGGGATGTTGAAGAGATCAAGGATAGATTAAGCAGGATACTAGACTAAAGGAGTGGAGCATTTATTAAGATCAGAGGGCCTATCGGCTATCTCAGTGGACAACTGAATTTGACATAAAAAAATCTGACACTACTCTAATTTGGTACTAATTTGGTAGACGCTATTGCCAGTTTTCAACGTAGATGACGTGGTGTAGAATTATCTAGTGTCAAATACAGTTGTCAACTGAGTTAGCCAATAGCCCCGCAGATCTTGAAGTCTAATAATTTAAAATTATATTAAACTTTAATTTACTAATAAATTAGAGTCAGTGTGCATTAGCAGTCGGTGACAAAAGTTAAGAGATACCTTTATATTTAAGTGGTTTGGGTCTATATTGAATCGAGCTTATTAATTACATTATTTTCATCAATTTCCATTAGAATTCTTACTATTAGAGATTTCTTAAACATAGTTTACATTAAACCAAATGGAAAGAATAGTTACTCAATCGATTGTCAACTATAAATTATTAATTATTATTAACTATAAATTATCTATGCGTGAGATTATTAGAGCCTGGTATTATTTGAACGAAATATACCGAAGCCTATGTCTTTCATAATCAAATCAAGTAATTAATGTGTTTGATATATCTCTGTATGAGATCATTATGAGCTAATAATGATAAATCAAATCAAAGCTTATGTATAAGTATGTATTGTGTAATTCACGTTAGTGTTCACCATCACATTAACTTATCCCTACGTGATATATTCATAATGTGGTATTATTTGAATAAAATGATACCAAACCTACCTAATATATGTCTAGTATGCGACGATTGGGGGAGACATTAAAATCATCATCAATAACAAATAGTCGAGTACGATTTGATTTTGTCGAGTTTGATTGTATTCTACATAAATGTACGATTTTATTTATAGAACTGAACTGGGCCTCTAGACCCCAATTTTTTGGCGAAAAGTCCATTAATATGGCAATGGACTAGTCAATATTTACTCAGTTTATTCTGTGCTATAATAATTGATATTTAGGGTAGTTGTAGGTCTATTAGCTATATGATTGGAAACTCATGCATTGTAACATGACTGTTTACTACCTGTATAAAATAAATAAATATGATTAACAACTATATATATTGGAATAAACACATCTAATAGCTTAAATCAACGGTTTATTCATAATGTTATGCGATCAGTTAGGTGGACAATTTGGACAAGGTGCTAGGACTTGTTATGCCTGCGGAGTCTTCCTGGATACATATCAGCGCCTTATCAGTTTCTCTCATCGAGCAACAATAATTGTTGTATCCTACTTTGAAAGATAAGATAGCCAGCAAAATTGAAATATATCTGTAGAATATGTTTACTTCGCCGGTTTGTAGGTTTTTTTATACTACTAAGGTGGCAAACTAGCTTACGGCCCGTCTGATGGTAAACAGTTACCGTAGCCTATGGACACCTGCAATACCAGAGGTACCACTCATGTGTTGCCGACCCCGTAAAAATCTTTTACCCCTTCCTTGAAGAACTCCATGTAATACTCTCCAGTAAAAACCTCTCTATTATTACAGGTTCGGCAAGTGATTAGCAAGCATTACACAGACTATCGCGCCATGCGCAGCGAACCTCGTCCGCGTTTACAGAGAAGCTCTATTTTGCACTACATGTCGAGTAGCAGCGGACACAACCACAGTCAAGGACAGTAAGTTTATATTGTCCTAGCAATCACCCGCGGAATCACACGTATTTTTCTTCTTCTTCCTGGAATCAACTTAAGAACATTTTGTACAGTTCACACATAATAAAAACATGTATTCTTGTTCGATGATGTTACTCCCGTTCTCATTTTTAGGGCTCCGTACCAAAAGTGGTAAAAAAGGAACCCTATTACGCAGTCTGTAATTTCATAAGTAAAATAAAAAATAATCATCTTGGCGTTAATATCCCAGTTGTGCTCTCGAGAACGAGGGCCCGGGGTACGTCTTGACCATGATCCAGGATTTGGCGATCAGGTAATTACAGTGGAGCGACTACCATCTGACCTTCGTGACCCTGCTACCAGGGGAACCTGACCAGATTGGACCATGGTTACAAATTCAGTTGCCTGAATTTGCAGGTTTGATCACGATGTTTTCCCTCACCGTAAGAGCGTCAGTTAAAATTTAAGTAACGTACATAACAACAAGATGATGATGATAATGATGACATAACTCAGAAAAGAGTCATTGGTACATGGCCGCAGCGGGATTCAAACCCAGTACCTCCCTCTTACGAGTTGGATACTCAACCGCCCGGCTACTGACGCTCTAATTTTATAGGTAAGGACCCAATAAGAAAGTAGAACAACAAATACTAAAAACCGGTCAAACATTAGTCGGAGGCGCGCTACAAGGTTTCGAATTTAATGAAATTTTACGAATTACATGTTGATCTGGAATCGAAGTTTGTTGTTGCTAATGGTACGGAACCCTTGGTATGCGAGTTCGGCTATCACTTTGCTGTTTTTCAGGTTCATATCTACAATACTCGAAAACTTTTAACCTTAATAGCTGTCGTTTCGAATGGTTCATAGGAATCATAAAATATTGACAAAAATAAATTGGGAAAAGAGGTTAAGTTATGCATTGGTTCGGTCTGCATGTTCTATAAATTAAAGTAATAGCTAATAAAATGTAATAATGAACATAGTTATAGACACCTACTTGAAAGTGGATCATTTCTTATATTTCTACATCTGAATTTAATATTTCATAATATGTAAACGGCGCTGTTATTGATTGCCGTCATTCCCAATCAAAAGAAGACATTTCATAAGACAATTTGGCATGTTGTATGTTTACTAATATCATGAGTTCCGAGGAGAGAATTACATACACCTACTATACCTATAAAGACCGCAGACGCAGCACTCACCTCATCACCAAGAATTCATTGCCGATGCATTTTGCCAGCCACGTGATGCTGACATAGGATTGTCACCGACCACGATTTCACTTAGATTTAAGTCATTCTATGTTCATACTTCGAACTAGTTTGTACGTTAAGTTTCGTCGAAATTTTTATTTTTATTAATTATATTTAGTTTAATCATTTTTTGTTTTTTTCGACCCTCCGGCTGTAGCCTACGTATCTGGCGCAGTCGGTAGGTATATTCGCAAGTCGACTTGCGAACGTAAAATCTTAACAAATATGCGAGCCGCTTGGGTGGCCTTCCAGCCCCATCTCGAAGATCTGAAACCCACGAACCAGCTGCAGCCAGGCAGGAGGAATCTAGCCTTCGATTCAAGAGAGAAAACCAGAAATGCAGCGTTTGTAGTACAATTGAACTGTTCTTGCGTTGCACCCTTTTAATCCTAGTTATTTTACCCCTCCAAGATTGCTCCCCATCGAAAAATCCTCCCCGTGAACCTGCATCTCGGCAGGCTCGCAGGCAATTAGCTGATAGTAGTAGAGATGGCAGTCGACCCGGAGACAATTGTCAGGACTTTACGCCTCGTGCCCGATTTCGACGGTAACCCTAATATATTAACTAGATTTTTGGCATATGTGACCAAATAGTTGTTATGTATATGAAACAAGAGCCCAGCAATGACCTACCTGTGCTTATTCAATGGGATACTTAAATAAATCACTGGTTCCGCTGCTTGCATAATCAATTCAAACGGAATACCTGAAAATTGGTTGGGTATCCGAACTGCCTTAGTGAACAATTTCTCTGACCAGCGTGACGAAACGGCCTTATACATAGACCTTTCATTAGCCACACAAAGTAAGCGAATACTTCAAGAATTTTATGACCAATGCCAATCTTTGTTCAGTACGTTAATGACATACGTGACTTTGCACGAGACCATCCATACCACAATTGACGCGAAGCGAGCTCTCTACAAGAAGCTCAGCATACAGGCCTTTGTCAGAGAGTTAAAAGAACCCCTAGGATCGCGTATAGCGACCTGAATCTATCGATAAAGCCCTCGAATTCGTGCATGAGGAGCTTAATGTCATGTAGTTACAACAGCGCAGCGAGTTACCTAAATCTCAGCCTAACCATAAGACCTTTACCCTATGCATACCACTAGCTTTGTGCCCGCGCTACCGCGTCAGCAAAATTATCTAGCAACGCCGACTAACTGGTTGGCGCCCGCTGGACAACGTGCGCCCCAAGCCGCTCCGCAGCCGTTCAGGTTTGTGCCTTCAGAACCGCAACCCCAGTACCGAATGCCCACGCGTACCCAACAAATGTTCCGCGCTTTACCACCTAATTATAACCCGCAAAGTAACGTTTTCCGGTTACCACCTAGGAATAACGTGCTTCATAATTCCACTCCGCGCCCTATGAGTGGAGTACAACCATTTACCCCGCGACAACTACCTCATACCCTGATGACGGGTTATGACTGGCGTAAATCCGGAAACCCTCCACCGACTATTTACTTAATAAGTCGCGAAATAAACATGAACGAGTGTGTAGGATATGACGATTCGTATTACGACGGTTACTATGAGCCCGAGTTCGGTTACTATGCGCACGATAGTACCTACCCCGCGCTCGAATACGACACCTCCGCGACGTATAATGACCTAGACTATAACGTAGAGGGAGTATAACATAGAGATGACAAGCTAATAATAATACCATGCATGAACGAGATCTCAACATACAAAATCTGCTAAGAATGAAAAGGACGAAAACATTATTTGTTGTCCTTGTCTGATTATGAGATTTTTTTGTTGGTTGCAGTTGCAATTGCGACCAACAATCGACCAAATTGGGAATAAGTTAAGTCAAGCTTCAGTCCGGCATTTTATGGTACTTTTTATTTGTCCGGGTTTCAAGCGTTTTAGGGATACCAGCTTTGGTACTGATACTTTATCTTAGTTGTGGGGTATTAATTTTTTATATGGACCCTAAATTTATCTAGTGCTGTACGCCCAGTGATACATAGAGGTGTAAAATTCAAAATTAAAAATTTATTTACTGATTAGGACATTAAATATCTCTTTCAATCGTCAAAAAGGAGGGGTTGGAAAGTAGGAAGGAAGCACACAGTGACACGCTGGCCGCCCCATGGCAGCAGCAAACTTACCCCACGTCAGTCACGACCGGACCGTGCCCGGCAATGAGAGGCAAAGCCGGACCGCGCTCAATATATTATATAAATATGTCTAAATTAAGAAAACCCACCTAAAACTACAGCAAGAGTAAGCCAGTCTACCAAGGCAGCACCCGTTCACGAGTATAACGCAGGGCCCAGCCATCGTCCAATTCAACCATATTTGAGGGAAAAGAGCGACCCGGCCCCCACGCCACAGATTTACAGATTTGACGCCATAGTATAAAATGTTAGGAATTGTATAGTCTATCTGAAAATTACCTACTATAGTTCTTTCTGCTTGGCACTTTCGAGTTTTTGGTTCAAAATTAATGATATCTTTTGCTCTCTGTTTTGAACACTCATCGTACGTGACTAAACGCTTTGTACTCATGTCTTTGTTTTAATTAAAAACCGAAGTATAGAGTGCGCGAAAATAATGAACTGGAACTAAATTAGATAGTCTAGTAAAATTGCAAAAAACTTTACGCAGTACAGAGTATATTTTATCATTGATTTATTCGTTATGACGCGCACTCTGGTAAATGTATTCGCATGATGTACGTCTGATACGTACTATCTCTAGCCTATTACATGATAGGGGATTTTTCAAACATCCTAGAGCTAAATTTTGGTAGAGGTTGCACACTGGTACTTTGAGTCTGTCCCTTTCGGGTATACGCGCTTGTCATATCCATTTGATTCTCGATCCTAGGACTACAACGACTGACAAACAGCTGACGAGCTACCAGCTGACAGACGGCCCCGGCCTAGCTCTAGTCAATCGGAGCAGGATTTTCAGTTAGCTACAACATCAAAAAAGCCAAAATAGAACTTAATTTACAGACCCAGAGACAATTACCGTATTTAAAAACCGCTAACTTTCACCAATCAAATTAAACATAATATTAGAACAACCGAAGTAAGATAACAAATTAGCAAGATGTTAGATCAGGGTATTATCCGACCATCTGACTCTGCTTGGAGTTCACCTATTTGGGTCGTACCCAAGAAGGCTGACGCCTCCGGGTAGCAAAAATGGCGTCTAGTAGTAGATTTTCGTAAGCTAAACGAGAAAACTATAGATGATAAATACCCGATCCCTAATATAACAGATGTACTAGATAAGCTGGGAAAATGCCAGTACTTGACGACCTTAGATCTAGCAAGCGGATTTTACCAGGTAGAAGTGAGCTCACAGGACATACCTAAGACAGACTTTAAAGTCGAACATGGGCACTTTGAATTCCTTCGTATGCCTATGGGTCTCAAGAACTCGCCCTCAACCTTCCAGCGAGTCATGGATAATGTCTTGCGAGGCCTTCAGAACGACGTATGTCTTGTCTGTGTCGAATTATAGTATTATATTAGTAATAAATGTGAAATTATAGTGTTCAGCACATCCTTTCAGGAACACATGACCAACCTAGAAAGAGTCTTCCAGCGCCTCCGTGAGTCCAATTTTAAGATCCAAATGGACAAATCGGAATGTTAAGCTTGAAACACCTTATCTCGGACATATTATCAGTAAGGATGGTTTAAAACCAAACCCTGACAAGATTCCATTAAACGGTACCCCATCCCAAAGACACCTAAGGAAATAAAACAGTTCCTTGGACTTCTCGGTTACCAGCGAAAAATTATTATGAAGTATACGTATTACGAAGCCACTTTACGAAAAATTACATTAGACTCCGAATATGTAAACTGTTTTGAGAACTGTAAATCCCTTCTCACTAACGACCCCATCCTTCAATATCCTGACTTTTCTCGGGAATTTCGAGTTACCACAGATGCATCTAACGTTGCTATCGGAGCCATATTATCTGAAGGACCGATAGGAAGCGACAAGCCTGTGTGCTACGCTTCTCGCACTAATGACAGCGAGATGAACTATAGCACTATTGAGAAGGAGCTTCTTGCCATAGTTTGGGCGACCAAGAACCTCCGGCCCTACTTATTCGGCCGCAAGTTTAAGATCTTTACAGACCATAAGCCCCTGCAATGGATGATAAGTCTAAAAGAGCCAAACTCACGTCTCACTAGGTGGCGCCTACGTCTAAGTGAATACGATTTCACTGTTATATATAAAAAAGTCATTATCCCTATTATCCCAACAGGATATCATTCGCCACCATCACAACGGGAAGACGAAACATCGTGGCATTAACGAATGCTACCTAGCCCTATCGCGAAAATATTACTGGCCTAAGATGAGAGACCAGATAACCAAATTTATTAATGAATGTATAGTTTGCGGACAGGCTAAATACGATATAAACCCCATTCGACCCCAATTTCACATAGTATCCCCTGCGACTAAACCATTTTAAATTGTACATATGGATTTCTTCACAGTACAGACAGAAAAATACGTTATACCTTTATAAACGTGTTCACTAAATACGGTCAGGCATACCATTTACGTGACGGAACCGCTGTTAATGTCCTACAAGCATTACTACAGTACTGTACCCACCATGGTGTACCTATGACAATCATAACCGAGAACGGAACTGAGTTTACCAACCAATTATTCGCGGAATTTACCCGACTTCATAAAATAATTCACCACAGGGTCCTGGCCCACTCACCTAATGACAACGATAGTGTCGAACGCTTCCATTCGACCTTGCTCGAACATCTGCGAATTCTAGAAATAGAAAACAATGATGAACCTGTAGTAAACCTTATGCCCTATGCAATTATAGCCAATAATAGTTCTATCCATAGTTTTACGCGTTGTCGACCATTTGACTTGCTGACCGGACACTTTGACCCACGCGATACTCTTGACATTGACCTTACCCAACTTGTATTGCAACAGTACACTAAAACTCACAGCGATCAAATGAAAAAAGTATATGACTTAATAAATGACGCATCGCTTGAAAAACGAACCGCAATCATGCAAAATCATAATAAAAATAGAGAGCCAGAAGTAGAATACACCCCCCAGCAACAGGTTTTCATAAAGAACCCCCTTTGCCAGCCCACAGAAAACAGCCCCACGCTACACGCAGGACATGTCTTCGCGGATTTACCAATCCATATCTACACGTAAAAGTAACGTGGCCCCGTGGCTAAGGCAAGACTTAAACGAGTTCCTAAGTCAGCCCAATTGTTACAGGACCGTGATTTTACTGATGACCCCCACCTGACATGGACTCAAGAGATAAAACTCGAGCGAGAGCCTAGCTGATGGACTTGGACTACTACCTTACAAACTTGGACCGACGAGGTTCACACACATTCTTACAAAACATAGAACTAAGTGACATAGAGGACGCAGTACAATCACTACGTGATCAAAATTACTGACTTACACCAACCGACTTAGTAATGACACCTATCCCCTTTACGAGTCACAAATAGACTACCTTACAAACAAACTTGGCAAGGTTATAAACCAATAAAAGTCCTTGAACCTAGTCGTGCTACAAGAGGTATTGATACGGCCTAGGTTCCCTAATAAAAGGCATAACTGGAAACTTAGACCAATTAGATGCTTTGTACTATAATACGGCTATTAAAAAATTACAGAAGAACCAGAACAAAGCTGTATCCGAATTTAATACCCATATAAGCCTGAGTAAGGAGTGGATGTCTCGCCATACTAATATTATAGCTTAGTTGGTTGAAAACCAGAGCAAAATCAATGCTACGTTAGAATTAATCTTAGATAGGCAAGCTTATAGAGATAGTAATTTAATTAAGTACGCTAAATTTGCCTAACTTTTGGGAATAATTAGCGAAAACGTAGAAATGTCCGAATTATTTAGGTTAGAAAATACTTTAGCATTTATCCGTACATCCAACACCCACCATTAAATGATAGATATTGAGGTCTTAAGAGCGATGATAATTAAATTAAAATCTCTTTATATTACTGATCAAATTTTAGACTTTGATTTGAGAGAATACTATGATATAATTAAACCTGGATACTACTACGTTGAAAAGCAAATAGTTATCGTTTTAGAATTTCCCAAGATGTCCTTAATTTATTTAGGCTTTCCATAGCACCCAATAAGAACCAGCAAGCTATTGTCTCATCCTATCCCTTTATTGCAACCAACGAGAACACGTTCGTGTACATGGAGGCAGAATGCCCGAAGTTTGATATCTGGTATCTCTGTGAAAAGAACATCAACCATCAAATCCGTTCTAAACCCGATTGTACCCAGCGCCTCCTCGTAAATCAAGACTTAGACGAATCCTGCAGCTTCACAAGAATCTCCCTAGCAAGAGAAGCAATGGAGAAGCTCGACGACCACCACTACGTAGCATCATTTCCACGTGCAACGAAGGTACACGTCAACTGCGAGAGATAAGATTTCAGCACACTACAATGACAAGATACAAGGGCACCCTTTCACCTTGATAAAAATCCCATATCCGGCTGAAGATCAAGATACAGCATTGTCCCATGTTACCCATGTCAGCCTAAACTACATTGACCTAAGAGGACTACATGATATTCAAGACAAGCTGATGATAGAAGCCCCCATTCAACTTGAACATCCAGCTCAAGACATCGTGTATCACATCACTATCCCACTCTACGTCATGGTGCTAAACGCAACAGCAATTATATCGCTCTTCACTCTACACCACTATCAAAGGAGAATCCCAATAAATCAACAGGGCAGCCCAGCCCAGCAACATTTTCTCTTCACATCCTAAAATACTTGCTGATCTTCGGCCGGAGGAATTACATACACCTACTATATAAAGACCGCAGACGCGGCACTCACCTCATCAACAAGAATTCATTGCCGATGCATTTTGTCGACTCGTGAACGGCCACGTGATGCTAACATAGGATTGTCACCGACCACGGCTTCACTTAGATTTTAGTCATTCTATGTTCATACTTCGAACTAGTTTCTACGTTATGTTTCGTCGTTATTTTTTTTTTGTTAATTCTATTTAATTAAATATATTTTCAGTTTTTTTTTACCCTCCGGCTGTAGCCTACGTATCGGGCGCAGTCGGTAGGATCTTCGCAAGTCGACTTGCGAACGTAAAATCTTGTAATGTATCTAGAGTCTCGAATGTTATATCTCTACACGTTTTTTTTTATATTTAAGAAGACAGGCATTTGACCGCCATCTCACCTATTGGTAAGTGACGATAAGGCCGAATATGGAGCATGCCCATCTTGGTACAGCCTAATCACTCTAGCCTTGAAGGCATATGGTTATATTGATCAGGGAACACACTCGCAGGCAACGCATTCCATTCCTTAGCCGTACGCATTATAAAAGTCGAGCCTATAGGCCATATATAGGAACACATAAAGCCTGTATGATATAGGCTCTTGCGGATATCATAAGAATGAAGCGCACGCACGGAACGTGTCTCCCGATTAAAGTTTAGATTTTCTCAACAAAATAGAGTGAGGTTAGTCCCCACAATATTTGTTTAATTTTTATTTTATAATTATAGAATATTTCTACTTTATACTTGTTATACTCAGTTTACTTATTTGGCACTAATCTAAAATAGACTATGGCTACTTTCTTTTATCAAAATGTGAATAGATTTCGCTCTAAGTTAAGAGATTTTTATCTTGAGGCATTAAAATGTGATTATAATGCTCTATGCCTCACTGAAACCAATTTGAACCCCGGTGTATACGACGCAGAATTTATAGACGAACGCTATAATGTATATCGTAGAGATAGATGTACATCTGCGAGTACTAAGGTAGAAGGAGGCGGCGTCTTGATTGCCACTCACAAAAAATTTAATACTATCCGCAGGTTCAATTGGGAGAGCAGGTTTGAGGACATCTGGGTCAGTATATTACCAAATGACAGTTGTCAACCCATATTAAACGTATGTGTCTGTTATTTGCCACCGGATATGCACATAGATCATATCGAGGAATTTTATTTAAATTGCCAGAAAATCATTTTAAACAGTGATGATAACAACGATTTCATATTAATAGGTGACTTTAATACCCCACAAATCACATGGTCTATATCACAGACAACAAAATCTCTAATTCCATCTAACACTCTTGAACGCAAAGCTTCACTTCTACTAAACACAATGTCCCTGTGCAATTTGAGCCAATTCAACCACGTTGTTAACTGTAACAACAACCAACTTGACTTGGTACTTTCTACGTTCTCTACAATTAATGTATCACTGACCGATCCACTTAGCCGGTTAGACAAGAAATATCACCCACCTCTTGCCATTGATATTGGACAACTACGATTTGAAAAACCGTTCCAGCCGTCGTCGACTAAAACACTATGAAAAAGTTAGAAAGGCATTAGGTGAAATAAATTGGCATGAAGAACTGTCTCACAGCGATATTAATGAAACTTTAAATAGTTTTTATGACATTGTCAACAAGATCATAAAATAATTTACCCCTATATCTAAGAACCGTTCTTGCGACTTCCCGCTCTGGTACAGTTATTCATTGATCAATTGCTTACAAGAAAAACGGAAATATCATAAACGTTTAAAAAAGTTTGGTAATCCGCGTGACTATGATATTTTTTCTATGTTACGTAAGAGAAGCAAGATTCTTATTGATAATTGTTACAAAGATTTCGTCTCCTCAGTTGAAGACAACTTAGATAATAATGTAAAGGTATTTTTTAGATACGTTAATAGTAAAAAGGGGCGTGCCTCGATGCCACAAACTATGAGCTTTGACAATGAGACATCATCAAAAAGTCAATATATCTGTGATCTTTTTGCAAAGTTCTTTGGATCCGTATTCGAAAATCATTCGCATAACTCGAACTTTGACTACAATTTCAAAATCAACAATGAAAATGTGTTATCTGGAGTCTGCATTAGTGAGGCCGAGGTACAAACAAAGTTGAATGGTCTCGATATAAACAAGGGTACAGGGCCAGACTATATACCACCTGTATTCATTAAAAGTTGTAGCAAGGAATTGAGTTTGCCATTAACCTTAATTTTTAACAAATCCCTGCAATGCGGTTTCTTTCCTGATATTAGGAAAATTGCATATGTAGTTCCTATTTTCAAGTCGGGCAATAGATCTGAGTGCGAAAATTACCGACCTATAAGTTTACTCTCAACTTTTGCGAAGATCTTCGAGTCTTTAATATATAAACATGTTTACAGCCATTTTAAACAATCATTATCCGAAAAACAACATGGTTTTGTTGAAAACCGCTCCACAGTTAGTAACCTTTTAGTTTATAAAAATTTTCTCTGTAGAGTTTTTGCGATAGGGGGACAGGTGGACACTATATATAAGGATTTCTCGAAGGCCTTCGACAAAGTAAGTCACTACATTCTTTGTCGTAAACTGCATATGTATGGCATTCAGGGTAATCTATATAGATGGCTGTGTTCCTACCTTGAAAAGCGGAGCTTATTGGTCGCACTTAAAGGTTATACATCTGCTGCTGTCGACATCACGTCAGGAGTCCCACAAGGCTCGCATTTAGGACCATTGTTATTTATTATCTATATAAATGACTTAGTTGATGGCCTAACCTGCGAATGTCTTTTATATGCCGACGATCTTAAATTATATAAATATATTAGGACTTCCGAAGATGTTGTAATTCTCCAGAAAAATATAGATGCAGTGCATGACTGGTGTTTTAGGAATCATATGTTTCTCAACATTAAAAAATGTTTCGTAATTAGCTTTACAAGGAAACAAAATAAGCTTCTACACACCTACACTCTTGATAGTCATGTTTTGTCAAGACATGAAGTGGCCAAAGATTTGGGTGTTCTGTTTGATGAACAGCTGACGTTCAGGCCACACTACGAATACATGACAGACAGAGCAAGCAAACTTCTTGGTTTCATTTTCAGAGCCACTAAAGACTTTAAAAACTATCGCAGCGTGCTATGCTTATATTTTAGTTTAGTACGAAGTATACTCGAATATGCATGCCCTATCTGGTCCCCTTACTACGCGGTTCATATTAACAGCATAGAAGGCATTCAACGTCGTTGTCTCAGGCTATTGTCTTATCGGTGTCATTTACATAGATCTTTGTCAACTTATGAAAACCGACTCACGAAATTTAATGTAGTGCCTCTAGAAACCCGAAGAAAAGAATTTGACCTAATTTATCTTTACAAAATAATACATTCATACATTGATTCCCCCGACCTTATTTGTTTAATAGACTTTAACACAGTACATGTTACCCGTGCCTCTAAAACTTTCAGCTTAAACGTCTACACAAATAATACTTCCTTCCATAATCCTGTTATTAGAATGTGCCGTGAATTAAATGACCTGGTGGCAACTAACCAAGACCTAGATATGTTTTGCAACTCTATTAACAAATTTAAGAAATCCGTTAAAGATATCCTCAAACATGGCAAATGCTCAAACTAATTTTAGGTTGTTGTTGTTGATATTTGTGTTTGTTTTTTAATTTTTATTCCAGAGCATTGTTTTTGGTTTGTTTATTACCTTTGTTTATTTCCTCAATCGATACTAAATAATGTTTGTTTACTGTATTTTCGATATTAGATTTAGATTAAGACCATTGCTGTTTCTGTGTAAATTGTTAGCAATCCTAGTCTGTTTTGTGTACCAATAAATAAATAAATAAATAGATTGCGGAAAGGGGCCGGCGGAATGAGGTCGAGCAGCTTCGCCCACTCCGAAATGTAGCCTGTAGAAGACCGACAGACGCGCAACCCTACGCTGATGCTCGAGGCTCTGCAGCCAGTAGGTCATTGATACTAAAATGGCACCATCAGCCTATAAATGGCTAACAACATTTTTTCTTTGTCACAATAGTTTTATTTAGGTTACCGTTAATACAATTCCATTACATAAAGGGAGGAAAACTTTATAATTTATGACTCGTTACAGAGATCCGAAGTCATCAAGAATGTCACTGCGTATTATACGGTGGTCACAAGGAAGATCCAGTCCTGTGGAAACTGAGACAGAGGTGGCAGCAGAAACCCGCGAGGGAGAAATATCACAAATGACTGATGGGTAAAGATTGAGAGACAATTTTTATACTTCAGATCCTTAAATTTATTGTTCAACGTACATAAGAGATGTATTATTATGGTACATATACAAATGTAGTTGTAAATTAAAATTAATTACTTTATGTATTATTGGGCTAGATGCTCTGTGTGAATTATTTATTTCACATCCTCTTTTATTATAAACTTCTTGGCTGAAAATCACTGGTCGGCGACCCTTAGTTCGGGATGGTGGTGCACAACAACTATTCAACGGCTCGTTATTCATAATAATGTTTGAATTGTATTAGAGCGTAATGTCAAAGTTTACTTGCGACCTATAGTAATTTCGTTTCTTCCACCATTTATAGTTAAATTGATAAACATTTAAATACTTATATAAATATAAGTGACAAATAGTTACATTGACTATTAGTTAAACACAGGGTGGCCGAAACATTTACATCTAAAAACAAATAGGTTCCTCGTGTCGCGCTGTATCTGAATCACCACCCATAAATGCCATCCGATTGTTCATAGTTTTCGAGATAATAATTCTGAAAAAAATTATTGTTTTTTTCAGAATTATTCAGAATTTTCGACCTGACCAACTTAAAAAATAAACAATTCAATTTTGTTTTCGTAACTGGTTATCAAACAAGAAAAAATTTCCATATTCGTATCTGCGGGGCTATTGGCTAACTCAGTTGACAACTGTATTTGACACTAGATAATTCTACACCACGTCATCTACGTTGAAAACTGGCAATAGCGTCTACCAAATTAGAGTAGTGTCAGATTTTTTTATGTCAAATTCAGTTGTCCACTGAGATAGCCGATAGGCCCTCTGGTTATTAAAGATCAGTTACGAACGTGGACTAAAGGGTGACTTCATGGTTTCATAGTAGACTTAAAAATGCGGCAGACACTCAGCTGTCATAAACTTTTAAAAAAGTAGTTCTTAATGGGCTACTTCGGCTATAATCGGCCTCCAACGACAGCAAGGTGGAAAATTCTTAAAACTAGCCATCTGATTACATTTTTTTGCGAGTAAGGTTCAGAAGTTAGGTATGAAATGTTTTAAAGAAGAAAAACTGGTTTTGTTAGTAAATCACAGATGATAATTGGAAATAAAATGATTTATTATTAAAAAATCTGATCTGACTCGTATTGCGTTGGCTTCGGTTGCGCGTTGCCCCTCTCTCCACTGAGTGAGACAGAGAGCCCTCTCACGAACTCTCGGCCCGCACGTTAAGAGTTGCGCCTACGTTTATTACCCATGATCCGTCAGAACAGATCGCGCAAAATTAATTGCTTAAGGGCCGATTGTTCAATCCTCAGATAAAATGTCTGTTAACTACTCAGCGAATACAATTATTAGGCTGTTTATCGGTCTGTTAATCAGTTGTCTATTTTTCAATAGTGATTTATCTCATGGATAAGTATCTGACCGAATATTTCAATTCTGCTAACATCAAATCAACACGAACTTCAGAGACGTGAAACAAAAATATCGCTTACACAATTGTTAGAGCAGGATAGACTAACGAAGCTATCAGTGGCAAGCAAACGTAATTTTTAAGGTTATGTTACTCCACAGAATAGAGTTACCTAATATTAGAAGGAAGGTTATTTATTCATTGTAGTTTACAGTTATTTTATTTGTTGTTTGGTTGGATTGCGGCTTTTTAGTGATTTAAAACGTGGTGATTACCTTCTATTGCAATTAATCGCAAAAGAAAATTAAAAAAGAGAGCGATCTGTAAGTTTCACAACTGCCGAGACTCATTTAGTTGTCAGTTCAGTCGGCAAAATCTTTCTTTTCTGTGACGTGGATTTGTATATTCATATACTACCGGCCTCTTCTTTGCTTGCTAGGTCATCAAAGCTGTCAAAAATATGCATATTATTTACCTACTTTCTTAAAAAACTGCAAAATATAACCTCAAACCAACTAATCTATCAAGACGCTTTCTGTCGCTCAAAGAGGCAGATAGATTTATTCCCTAGATAATGGTTTTATTAGTCAAATAACTATAATAACTGACAGTCGAAAAATTAAAAAACTTGCTATCCGTCGAGTAAACGCTAACAGACTGTTAACTTTGAGAATTTTCCAAGTAGCCCATTAAGTACAACTTTTTAAAATGTTTATGACTGCCGAGTGTCTGCCGCATTTTTTAAATCTACTAAGAAACGATTGAAAACAACATTGAAAATTTAAGACATAATTCACTGAATGTAAATTTTTCACTACTTATCAACATTTTCATAACTTTTCCCAAAGTTACGAAGCTGATTATTTTATGCATAAAAGTAAAACTCATGAAGATTCAGTCGCAAAAAAAAAACATTCGAAAAAGCATTTATAGCAAAATTTATAACAATATAAAAGCATTATATTTCTTATTTTTATAAATTTTTAAGTTTGACCAACTTAGGTAGAAAACTCCAAATAATTTAGAAAAAATTAAAATTACTCGAAAACTATGAACAATCGGATAATATATATGGGGGTGATTCTGATACCCCTCGACACGAGGGACCCAATTTTTTCGGCCACCATGTGTAACTGTTGATCAAACAACAGGGCCTTAGTCTTATATTAAAATAATGATGAATGCGGATGTTCTTTTCCTTAAATCACTTATATGTTATCATATGTTATTTTGGTAGCGTAGTTTCATATCGATTCAAGGATCCCGCAAGTTGTAAGGAAAATGTAGTTTTAGTTAATTTTGATAATTATGTTACAGAGTGGAGGTTAACGGGGGTACCCATTAAAGTTCTTTTTATTGCTGCCACTATAATCTTCCGAGAACGATCGATTTTGTACAAACTGGCAAATATAGGTAAAAACCGTTTTTCCGACTGCGTTGAGTTGCTTTAAACCTTATCCTCTTTTGTGATGATCTATAGTCAAATATTTCTATATCGCACACAGCACTATTGCATTATATACTGGATTGTACCAATAGATTTAGATAAATATAGTAATACATTTTCACGTTAAAGTGTAATAGCTAGGTATAAAATTTGAAATAATAGTCATACATAACACAGAGAGAACGGCAACAGTGTCCCAGAAATATTGTATCTCGGGAACGGACTCGGAAACTGGTAGTTACCAAATGGATTTGTAATCAGGGCACTAACTCAATATATCAAAATTTCAATAAAATTTACTGATACCACATTTTCCTAATAACTTTTCTGGGGTCATTAAAAGAAGTGTAACAGAAAAATTTAACACATTGGTTGTTTTCAGAAACAAGAAAGATAGTGGTGTGGGATTAGAGATGACTGACGGGCAGGTTCCAGAAGGGGAATATGTCAACGCAGACGTGCAGATTGCAGAAAAGGAATGCGTTATGGCAGATGGACAGGTAGCAGATGAGGAACACGTCACGACAGATGAAAATAAATAAAGTTGTTTGTAATACAACCATATGACGACGATCGGTAAACGGAATTCTGGATATCTGTAACACCTAAATGGCAATTTTTAAGTAGAATAATATTACAGTGTATAAATAATAATAAGTAAATACGAAATTTTTAAAAATATTATATGATGTAGAAAAAGAGACTGGAGCTCAGCCCGGTGCAAACGAAAATCATCTCAGACTTCAAAGTTATTTAAAAAAAAGCTCTTAAACCAGATGCGAATTGCCTTGTGTTTATGTTCGGGAGCAATATTTATTCTGTATATTTAAAAAAACGCCTATGGGTATTTGTTATAACTATTCTCAATTCATGATTATCAACTAAAATGTCAGATAGCTCTAAAAATAATGTAAAAGCAAAAGATACTATTGTAAAATAGTAGTTTATGCAATTATATGCAGTTGCATATACTACTTTATCTACACTCATATTTTCATATTTAGAATTTCGCTCCTATAATTTTCTCAATTTTGCTGGAAATAGGCTGCGAGTCAGTTCTAATGTATCTACGCGCCGAGAATATCAAGCGGCGGGAAATTCACTTCACTACTTTCACTTTTGTCTTTTTATTTACTTCCAACAAGTAAAAACATTCACAAACACAAATTACAACAACTAGAAAAAATATTTATTTATTTATTTAACTGTTTATTGCACACAATAAAGAAATACAGAGATATAACATAGAAAAACTGACACAACAGGCACTATTCTGTTTAGCGGGAAAATAATTACACACAAATATAAACAGGAAATTTGAATTAGAATATTAAATTTGTTAAAGAGTATTCAGCCTACATTTCGCCGTGTCCCGACAAAAATTAACAAAATAGAAGTGTTGCATAATGATTAAAAAGCTTTAATGAAAATAGTATGGGAAATGCTCTATCATAAAGCAATTTTTAAAAATTTGATGGTCTGCCGTGAAAACAGTATATCCTTAAACGATTGTTTTCGAATATGTAATTGGAACGTTACGCTATGAGTGTAGATAAACTTGTTTATTTTGCTTATAATTTACCTACACGGTCATCCATAATTGTTTATACTTTGAGTTTTTATGTTAATTATAAGCATTATTTTAATATGTAAGCTACAGCACTGTAAAGCTTCATCATAACCCGGACAGCATTTTTAGTGTTTTATCAAAAGTATACAAACGCACCCATTGGGGTGATTGGTTTATATTGAGACTCCGGTGTCGTTATATGTGGCAATTAATAAAAATAACTAACATTTGTGAAAAAAATAGGCAAATTCCAATATTGCACATAAACAAAAAATAAAAATCTAACGCGTTTTTTTTTCTTGTTTATGTCATACGGTAGGCAAACAGGCCACCTGATGGAAAGTGGTCACCACTGCCTATAGACATTAGCAACACCAAGAGTATCGCTAATGCGCTGCCCACCTCTATTACACGTTGCTCTGGCAGCAAAAAGGAAAATGCCTCTCCACTGCCAAAGCCACGGTTCCCCAAATCCCCACCCCATGGAGCACTGGAAACCTTACTCGCCGGCAGAAACACTATTTAAAAAAGTATTGTTTAGCTGCGGTATTCTGTAAGGTCGGGCGGCTCCTATTCGAACGGGATACCCCGCTATGCCCTACCTCTCTTAACGTATTCGCTGATTTCGGCAATGTGGTCTTTTTTAAATTTACTTTACCGGAGTTTACCGGGCCCAAGGTTATTGTGTACGGGCCACCAGTCTCCTTATTTAATTTACTTTTAAGGTAGAAATGTTATTTGGGTTTCTTTGTACGTATTGTAATAAAATAACATACTTATCAACCTTATTACTTGGAACAACTTATTCGTCTTATTAATTTTGTACCCAAACATTAATACTAGGTACCTACCGGTAAACTGAAAGGGGTTAATAATGATCAGGAAGATAATCAGGAATTATTACTCCATTAATAGTAGTTTATGCAAGTCACACGAGTGTTTTAATACCTAATTATATGCAGCTGCATACACTCAAAACGATTAGAAAGTTACCTAACTTCACGGCTAGTAAGACGCTGGTTATCGCTTGTAGGATCTGTGATAAAGAATCATGCTTCAGGAGTTTCAGACAGACATACAATTTAATAATACTTAATCTGTTACTATTTCTTGATCGCCTTAAATAATATTTTTGGAAATTTATTCAATGAACATATACACTTTTTTTACTGTTTTATTACATATTACGAGATATAACAAAAGTGTTTAAAGTTAACATTAAGAAAGTGTAAAATAATGAGATTCCCACAGACATTACAGACTAGACAAAAAGTCATGACTATTCCCTGTTTTCTCACTCTACAATAATTATGAATCTTACTATCGCGTTTTTTGACGTGCAGCAAAAAGCTGTCAGAAAATGAAGCGATCAATGAGGAGTTTTCCAATAGGTATCTAAAGCATTCCTAACCACTCACTAGATGGCGCCCCGACAATTTTGGTAATTGACAATCGCTTGAAATAGGTTCTTAGCAAACAGGATATAAACACTGGGTACGTTGTATTGGATAATATTGTATTTGTCAATAGTTTCCAACCATTTTAGAGGTTGTAATAATAATGGACCATAGTGCTAACTTCTATAAATATTTATTTTTACACTTCGTTCAACCTTTAACAGTTATGTTTATATTAATAAACATTTTATTTTTAAGTTTGTTATTAATTGGCTGCATGAAATCACTGCCACCATCATACAGATTAAAAAAAAATTACCAAAATTGTAGGAGCGCCATCTATTGATGCTTTTTGAAACCAACTATCTGTACCTCCTGGAAAACTCCTCATTATTTGAACGTTCGCCATGTTGCTAAGGACAATGAAGACAGACGTTACTCGTTTAGGAAAACTCAGCCTATTTATTTTACACAAATAGATTCGTAAATCTCGTGCCCACCATAGTCCTACTCGCTCTGAACATAGGAATTTATAATAAGACCACGATAAGTCCGTATTGACCTACAGTAGTAAAAATTATAAAGTGTGGATATGGCAATAATCTGGGGATAATCTGTCCTTGTCAGATCCTTGTAATCTTTTTTTTTATGCTATCCGGCAGACAAACAGGCATGCGGGCCACCCACAGACATACCAGACTATACACAAATCACAAATTTTCCCTGTTCGCTCACTCTACAATGATTATGAATCTTGCTATCCCGTTTTTTCGTCTAATCATATAAGCTCTAAGAAAATGACGTGCGCAATGTTTTGAACGTTCGACATGCTGCTCAAGCTAACAACGACCTGACGTTTCTTTTGAAACATCGGTGTAAATTTTATAATTTCTTAATAAAATTCAAATCAAGCCATTTAAAAGACGGTGTAATTTAGTGCACATTAATGTGAAAGCGCAAATTATGGATTGTACATACACCCAGATTATCTTTTCATCGGTAAGTAATTTCATTCGTGGTCGCGGCGATCGGGAATCAATTTTAGTAATTTTGCCAAAAATATGCATCGTAGTTTTCTAATAGGTATCTAAAGAATTCCTAACAACTCACTAGATGGCGCTCCGACAATTTCGGTAATCGATAATCGCTTGAAAAGCGTACATATATTATTTATTGTCAATTTTAATGTAATAACATATTTTACATAGTCAAAATGAAAACTTAAAACTAGATCCGTATAACTTCGTCATATACCTTAAACTAGATGTTTAACCCACTCTTTGCCATTCCCGGTGCAAAGGTGCCCATAACACTAGCAGCGTTGCCACGCTGAATGGCGATGGACAGCCTCTGCAACAGGAATGACCCAGAGCGGGGGTCACCACCCCTCTCTCTCAATCGACGGCCAACATCTTTAAAAAACACCCTCGCTTCGTCTCACCAACACCCGGTCGTTTCCGCTGCGAGAGGGACAAATAAATAATTGTTTTGCAGGGCGGAGTATTTGTTCCTTTTCCTAAGGGCCGCAGACTCCGCCGCTGCCCCAGCCGCTCTAACGGTGCGACCGAGATGCGAAGCCGAAAAGGTGCTGACACATGTGGCGTCCCATAAAAGACATTTGCCCTTCTGCCACGGCACCAGAGTCACACCGTCAGGTCTCTTGCCGTCGGACCTACTCAGTCCGGGAGGCTCCAAGGCGCAAGGAATGTTCGCCGAAACCAGCGCTCTCCGGACAACATCATTGAGGGCGTGGTGACGTGGAAATCTTCCCGCGCATCGACAGCAACTCAAAGCGTGGTGACCATCGGCCTCAACCCGGGAACCGCAGATACATTGATGAGGTTCGCATACATCGCAGCCCAAGCGAAGAGCCACAGCCACCCGCAAGGACTCGCTATCCATGAGCGTACCCAGATGTGGCGATGGCAAAGCATGCAACCACGCACCCGACTCTGGTTGCGACACTGCCTTAAGCCTCGCGAGGTCTACTCCCACAGCCACACCCTCTAGCTGCTCCAGCACCCTCTTCGCCCCAACATTGTCCCAAGACCGCTGGCTTTCCGGGCACTCCGTTATAGGCGTAGTCGGGTTGAGAGCCCCCCAAGCCGTCAGTGCATCACTGACATGGGGAATGTTTATCCTGCCACCATCTACTGATAGAATGTTAGTGACAAGACTCACAACCCCATGCGACGACGCCAGAAAGGCCGGCAGGCTCACATCCCGAACACGCCGAATTCCTAACCCCCCACATCGGATAGGCAAAGATGCTTGGCTCCACTGGTCTTCACTTAGGGAGACGTTTAAAATACTCTCCACAGAGTCCCGAAGTACCTCATCAAAAGTTGCGATACTATCCGGAAACAGCCAAGTTGGACACGTACGCAGAAAATAATTTATTTTAGGGACGGCATAGTACATCCGCAGCAAAAGTAGTGCAACATGCGCCGAAAGCTTTTCAAGACGATCCCGAGCGACAAGGAGAAGCTGCCTTCTAGAGTCAAAGGTTTCTGGGATGGCCTCAGGGAAAATAGGTGACCCTAGAAGTTGGAACGAAGATGAAGATAATTCCCTGAGGCCAGGAAGCAAGGAGGAAAAAAGAGGAAAGAAAGCACGAGACTCAATACTGCAGGGGAAAAATTCACACTTTCCGGTATTAACCTCTAGCCCCAGCCTTTGAAAGTGTGGTAGTAAAATCTGCAGGTCTTCCTTTACTACGTCAGCTGTCCCTCCAATGGTACCATCGTCTAGGTACCATATATTTAAAGGAGACTTAAGCTCCGATATAGCCTTATGTATGGCAAGACTGAAGACTAAAGGGCCAAGTGGATCCCCCTGCTGTGCACCAACTTGGGAAAGGATAAGAGAACCGTCATAGAATAAATTGGAAGGGGAGTGATAAAGTTGGTGAAGAAACGGATATAAAGAAGGCAGCTTATCCCTGGCCTCGCTCAAAAGAACGTCCCTCTCAACACTGTTAAAGGCGTTTTTAATGTCCAACTTGACTATGACGTAATTCGCCTTTTCCGGATCCATCACTACAGTGCGCACCGCGTGGATTGCCGCCTCACAGCCCAATGGAGTACTAAAACCTAATTGGCGAGGACGAAGGTAATTCGCCATCTCTTCCTTGACTGCGCAGCATCCAAGCTTCGCTACCAAACGACGGATAGTATTCCCTATCGCTATGGGCCTAAGACCCCCATCTTTTTTAGATAAAGCGCATAACGTTGCCCCATAAAGAAAAGGACGAACTTCGGGATTTAGTTGACCGCTTAACAAAAAGTTGCTCAATTTTGTTAAGCCCTCCACCAGCCTACGCCCATTGTCACCGGCTGAAGGGGAAGACAACTCTTTCACGTGAACTGGCCGAATACCATCCAATCCCGCCGCAGATCCATTATGAAAAGTGTTAAGAGCTTGCAAAACATCCTCAGCCTTAACTTTACATGCCGAGACCGTGCCGAGGTCAGGGGGCGGTGGAAATGCGAGAGGACGGGTAGGTGTTGGATGTTTTGCGTGAAGGGAGGCAAGAGTTTCAGGGCCTGAGGGTGCTACTGTATCAGAAGACATCAGCAACCGAACCGCTCCCCTCAGATCACCCTCATGCACCTTGGACTCCACTCTCCTCTCCACTGAAGAAACCGACTTGTTACCACTGAACTCATCTAGAGAGAAACCATTACAGCTGTCCTGAATGTTTTGCTTGACTTTGGTGGTAAGGGTTTCCGAGCCCGTAGATTCCGGAGATTTTAATCCCGAATATGCAAATGTGAGGAAAGCACTCCAATCTTCCGTCCCATTGTCCTTTACACATTTATTAATGAGATCACTCACTCTACCGGCAGCCAGACTACGTGCCCCCTTAGGTATGTGACGCAATACCCGCACTGTGCGCCTCAGAGTCGCAAGACTCCCGAGTACTGCGATACCACTAGTATCCGCTTGCGGCGGCTGACTGACGACGACGCGGTCGGCAGAGGACGACGATGTGACTGGCACATTTTTGTGCATTCGGCCTATATGTACCTTTAGGCCATGTGGCGTAAAACTGCGAAACGAGTCCGCGCAATATGGGCATTTCAATGAAGGAGAGGAGCTCATACTAAAAGTACACAGATAAACACTAAACAATAACAGAATTTATGAAAAACCTAGTAAATAAATTGTACATGTGCCTAAAATAAATTTAAAATTATAAACATTAGTACCAAACAGTACTTTATCAATGCACAAAGTGCACAAGCACAAATACAATAATTAAATTAAAATGAAAATATAGTCCTCATAATAAGAAAAAAAAAAGTCATAATTGAATAAATTAAGTATATGCATACTTAATCCAAAACATTAAACAATTTGAAAATTGAATTACAAGATGTCAACTACAAAATTAATACAAGTAGATTCCAAATTATTAAATTAAATTAGACTTAAATACCTTTAAAAAAAAATTAACTTTTCGTGACAAATCTAAACATTTCAAACTTACAAAAAAAAAATGAAAAAGAAAAAACGGGGTCGTGGTCGAGGATCGAACCCCCGATCTTCCCTTGTAGTCAACTTATTCTGAACGTATTCCCACGGCACTACCAAGTCTCACTGCCGCGCGGTGAAATTTGCCATCTAATGTTACCCTCGCAGTTGTAAAGTAACATTGATCTGTTTAAGTTGATATTATGTGGGTATTTATCTTCTATACCGTCTTCTTATCACAATTGCAGGTCCTTTGGTTATTTTAACAATGCAATAACATTCCCATCGTTTATTTCTCGGAAACCGGAGCGCAATTGTAGGTATTACTCGTGCCAAAACCGAAAGCTAACAAAACTTCACTACCGCGAAACACCGCCTCAGCAAAAAGTACGATCAATGGAGTTTATGCTTTGTCACAGTTAAGTTGATAATTAACATTGAAATAGTAAATAGAAAGCGCCACCAACAGTTGTACTTCACATTTACGCACTGTACACAGTTTTGCAGACTTATTTATCGTGTTTTAAGTACTTTGTCCAAAGTATAACGAAAAGAAATAGCTCGCTTAATAGTATCGCTTGAAATAGTTTCTTAGCAAAGAGGATATAAACACGGTGTACGTTGTATTGAATAATATTGTATTTGTCAATAGTTTTCAATCATTTTAGAGGTTGTAATAATAATGAAACATAGTGCCAACTTATATAAATATTTCATTGTACATTTCGTTCAACCTTTAACATATTAATAAACAATTTATTTTTAAGTTTAGTAGTAGTTGGCTGCATTAAATCACTGCCACCATCATACAGATTAAAAAAAGATTACCAAAATTGTAGGAGCGCCATATATTAATGCTTTTTGAGACCAACTGACAATACCTACTGGAAAACTCCTCATTGAAATGCTTTACCTTAAAACAACATGCCATTAAAGATAGATGCGAAGAAAGAAATCATCCGGAGCAAAATATACTCACAAGTCAGATTTGTTTATATTCGTTACGAGTGGAAATTCGTAGCAAAATATAACATTGTATAGGTTTTAAGACTCGTGGTTATTCACTACACTTTCACTACACATATTATCGGGTTTGTTACCACGGTTAGTATCGTTTTTACCTCGATATTTCGACGCAGTTGCATGCGTCATGGTCACGAGTTGACTGTATCTAAATCTGTAATCTATGTACTTAAATATCGAGGTAAAAACAATACTAACCGTGGTAACAAACCCGATAATATGTGTAGTGAAAGTATAACATTGTAGGTGGGCTGCCTTGTTCCGGCCCTGCATTTGCATTAGTGTGTGTGTTTTAGAGATATGTGACATTTTGTCTCGAATTGAAACTCGGTATGTTCTCTCTGCTTCTGTAGATAACATTTTTTCTCTATGGGGCCACCTGATGGAAAGTGGTCACCGCCGCCTATGGACATCAGCAACACCAGGGGGTCACCAATGCATCGCTCGCCTCTAAGGAAACCTCTAATATACCTCGGCTGCCCTAAGCCAAATCCAAGTATCTCATTTATCGCAAATTTTACAGGAGAGCGTAAAAACGTTATTTAGTGTTTTTGACAATTGGGAAATTATAAATACTTAAATGTTAGAACACCGTTGGAAATAAAGTTTAAAATATGTGTATGTACAAAAAATAACTTTTTACATCTATTTACATTTTGATGACCAAAAATAGTGTTCTTCGTAGAAATATTGATTGATTTACAAATAATATTTTACGCTATAAACAAGTAACTTCACATACTCGTTTATACCTTAGTAGACAAGATTACATTTAACGTTTATTTAAAACAGAAAACATGTTATTATGGTTTTAGTAAAATAAAAATAGATATAGTTCAGTGAGCAAGAGTACGCCGCGGGTCCGCCGCCTATGGACATCAGCAACACCAGGGGAGTCACCAATGCATTGCCCGCCTCTGAAGAGACCTCTAATATACCTCTTGAACGATCCCATGTCATAGTCCAAAGGAAACACTGTGGCTGGGAGCTCATTCCACATCCGAATCATACGAGCGAGAAACGTTCTTTCGAACCTTCGCGAAATTCATTTCTATGTAACAGTTATGATATTGTATGTCTTTGTGAGACTTGGCTAAACGACAGTATTTTTTCACCTGAGTTGTTTGACGATAGGTACTGTGTGGTGCGCAGAGATAGGAGCGAAATGTTCATGAAACGTTTTATAAACACCACGGGGGCGGTGTGTTAATGGCAATCTCTAAAAGACTCGGGTTTGTTCTGAGAAGCGACTGGTTCTCGGACTTTGTTGAGGATTTGTGAATTCAGTTGAAAATTAATGAGACCACTATTTTGAACTTATGTACAGTGTACTTACCAGAATATTTACCTCTTGAATGTGTTGCAGAATTTATTAACAAATTCAATAATATTGTTAACTCTAATTCCAATCATAAAACATGCATTATAGGAGATTTCAATATGGGCGATATTACATTGTCCGAGCTAACTGGTAGACCCCTTGAGTACAGCAGTAACAAGTCGAAGGTCTTATTTGACATGTTCATTTCACCCAGGATTAAGCAATTGGATAACAAATGCAATGTTAATAACAGGACTTTGGATCTAGTCATCACGGATAGCTCACTCTCTGAAACAATTCCTATTAGCAGAGTCGATTTGCATCACCCACCTTTTGAGATTTCAATTCAACGTTCCCCTACCAGCTATGCCTATTAATGAAGCCACTTTGGAGAAGCTATTTTTTCAATAAAACCAACTATGAACTTGAGACGGTAGACTGGGAGCACAGTGCGTCAACTTTGGATTGTGATGATTTTGTACAATATTTTTACGGTAAACTATATGAAATTATTGAAGAGCATACGAACTTCACAGACTAAATATCCAGTATGGTTTTCTCGTGGCCTAATTAGGATGATAAAGAGTAAACATAAATACCATAGTCAGTTTAAGGTACACAAAACCCCCGTGATTACGACACATTTTCAATGGTACGAACAAGGGTTAAAAATCTTCTCGTAAAATGTTATAATACATATATTACTCGTGTAGAAAATGATCTCAAATTAAATATTAAGGCGTTTTGGCGTTACACGGTCTAAACGTTTAACAAATGATTATCCTAGCAGAATGCATTATAACCCTCCTTCCCCACCACACTACTAAGCCGCACTACTGGTAGTGTCGTGGGTATTTTTATTTCCCTTCTGGCCAGTAGGCCCTGTAGTGTCGTGGGTATTTGTAAAATACATATATATACGTTCCCCATTACACTACCTAATTTATTTTCGCTACTTAATACGGCAAACTAAAAAACAAAAATTCCTATTTTAAGCCGTTTATTGAACATCAATCTGACATTAACTTAATACGTATTTGTATAACACAAAACTTAAAACGCACCCTATCTAGTGTATCTATTTGAACAAAAAAAAACACAAACCCATAGTAATAAACCAATAATAATTAAAAAACTACAAATATTTAATTGGACTTCAATAGGAATTTTTGCCCTTTTATATGAGGATATGAGGAATAGGGAATATGTTAAAATGATACCAACATTCGAAAGTGTCAAACACGTAATGGAGGTAGTTGTTCCGACATGTATAATGAATTCTTTCTTGCTGATTATTATTACAATGAAACGAGAATTATATTATTTTGTAAGAAGGATTCACGAGAACAAATTGAAAAAACCAGTGAGTTTTTTATGGACGGAACGTTTCAGAGTTGCCCGTCCCCTTTCAAGCAGCTGTTTACTGTGCATGGAAATGTAAATAGCTCTGTAGAAACTAACGGTATAGTTCCAATGTTGTTCGCACTAATGTCTGACCAAAAAGCTGCTAGCTACGTAATACTTTTTAGTCTCATAAAGCCACAAATACCAGGATTTAATCCAGCAAAAATTCATTGTGATTTTGAATTGGCAGCAATGAATGCTATTAGGGATATGTTCCCTGCATCTAAAATTATAGGTTGCTATTTCTACTGGTGCCGATGTGTGTGGCAAAAAGCAAAGCGAAAAGTAAGGCAGAAAGAAGAATCGTGCAACTTACAGCAGCACTCGCACTTATTCCAGACCAAAGATTGATAGAGAGTTGGACTTACATTAAGGAAGAGTGTGGCAATGAGATCAAAATGCCAAAATTTATAAACTACATACAGCGTTTTTGGTTAAATAAGCCTCATTATAAGTGTTTTCGGTGAGCGTTACCGCACAAACAATGTTTTGGAAGGGTGGCATTCAAAGTTGAACTGGTTATTGAACAAAAATACAGTCACGGTAATGAGGTTGCTTGTATGTACTGTTTCAGTTACAAACAGTATCAAAAACAAAATACAGAACTAATGCAAATGTCACGAAACGACGCAAATCACGCATTATCAACGATCTATAATTACACGAGTGCAAATGCAGTTAATTACCGGGGAGATAAGTGTTGGTCATGCTTTAGATAAATTGAGATAGTTTAGTTTTATATTAACATCATCATTTTAATAATCCCCTTATATCCTCATATAAAAGGGCAAAAGTTCCTATTGAAGTCCAATTAAATATTTGTAGTTTTTTTATTATTATTGGTTTATTACTATGGGTTTGTGTTTTTTTTGTTCAAATCTAGTGTATCCACACTAGATAGGGTGCGTTTTAAGTTTTGTGTTTTACAAATACGTATTAAGTTAATGTCAGATTGGTGTTCAATAAACGGCTTAAAATAGGAGTTTTGTTTTTTAGTTTGCCGTATAAAGTAGCGAAAATAAATTGGGTAGTGTAATGGGGAACGTATATATATGTATTTTACAAATACCCACGACACTACCGGGCCAGTAGTGCAGAAGGGAAATAAAAATACCCACGACACTACCAGTAGTGCGGCTTAGTAGTGTGGTGGGGAAGGAGGGCATTATAACGATTGCGTCGCTGAAGACCAGTATCACCAGATGACGTGCTAGGTCTTCTCAAACAGGTAGACATATCTAAAAACGCTGGACCGGATGGCATTCCACCCATATTCCTCCGCCTCTGCGCAAAGGGTCTATCTAGACCACTTGCTCTCATTTACAATAAGTCCTTGAGTAGCGGTGTTTTTCCATAAATCTGGAAGCTGGCCAAAATAACGCCAATTCACAAGGGAGGCAATAAGAGTGATATAGCGAATTATCGGCCAAAAACGCTCAATTTTTTGGAAAAAAAGCGTCGCGTTGATGTGTGTGAAACTTTGCTGTCTGACTATCAGGACCACTTAAATTGCATCATTACTGGAAGACGAGACTTGGATTTACGCATACGATCCTGAAACCACCGACCAATCCAGCGAATATCGTGCAAAAGGTGAAGCAAGACCGAAAAGACCACGGCAAAGTCGGTCGTAAATTAAAAACTTAAATTAATAAAGGCTATTTTAGCTTTAAGTCCGCCACTGTACTTTTGTGCATAAAGCTTTAATAAATAAAAAAATAAAAAAATCTAGGTTATGTTGACAGTTTTCTTTGATTATCGTTGTGTGGTGCACTATGAATTCCTTCCGCCGGGCCAAACTGTCAACAAAGAATATTATTTGAGCGTTTGAGCGTTTGGTTTGCGTGAAGCTGTTCGTCTAAAACGGCCGGAATTATGGGCGAACAACTCTTAGTTCCTTCATCACGATAATGCACCGGCTCACACTGCATTGGTTCTTCGCGACTTTTTTGCCAAAAACTCGATTCATATCGTTCCGCAACCACCCACCCTATTCGCCTGATTTGGCTCCATGCGACTTTTGGCTATTCAGAAAACTCAAACAACCAATGCGGGGACGCCGTTTTGACACGATTGAGGAGATAAAAACCGAATCGAAGGTCTTGAAGGCTATACCGAAAAAAGACTATTCCGACTGTTTCGAGAACTGGCAAAAACGTTGGCAAAAGTGCGTTTTATCGGACGGGGATGAAATTGATTTGGAACGATAAATAAAAAATTTACATTTTGTATACAAATTCACCTTACTTTTTGAGCTCAGAGTATGTATTTAAAAGTATTGAAGTAGTATATCAGTTATCTAGCACGCATAGTACAAGCTTTGCTTAGTTTGGCGCTAGATGGCGCTGTGTGAATTTGTCCACGAATATTTAATATTATTATTATTATTACATTAAAGGTAATTGCAGACTCAACAAGTTTTGCTCGGAGTGTGGTCAACAAGGACACATATTTAGAATGTGCCCAAGGAAGCAACAACAAGCCAACATTGTGGAAACCGAGTCAATGAGCAGTACAGGTTTGGATGGGGAGGAAATTCCTAAAGATTTTTATAAGGAATCGGAAACTTATACCTTGAGTGATAGAAGTAGGATTCCTCCTTATTATGTGATAATGAATGTTAATAACCAGGATATATCTTTCAATTAGATACTGGTTCTGATGTTACTGTTATATCCATAAAAGATAAAAATGTATATCTTAAGTTAGTTGAACTCGGGAAATGTAACATCTTATTTAAAAATTTTGATCAGACAGTAACACAGCCATTAGGCATTCTTAAAAATGTGAGAGTAAAGTTCGACTTTTAAATATGTATGTAGTTCGAAATAATGTCCCACGGATTATTGGTTGAGACTGCTTAAAGGCCTTAAAACTGTTGCTGCCTAAGCTACACAATAGTTTATATATTATGCATAATACGATACAAAATGTTTCATGTGCTCAAGAATTAATCAAGACACAGTTCGCAGTATTATTTAGCCCAGGCTGGGGTAATTTTAAAGGTGACGTGATTGAATTGAAGTTGAAACCGAATTTGACACCAAAATGTTTACCTGTACGGCGAGGTAAACATTTCTCTTAAACAATTTGCTTTAGGAGAAAAGGTAAATTGTGAAATAAAAAGGTTATTGGAAAATGGAAGAATCACAGCAGTTAAACAAAGTGAGTGGGGCACACCAGTGGTGCCAATATTAAAACCGGATGGCTCCGTAAGGTTATGGGGAGCCTATAAATTAACCGTAAATCCAAATCTGGAGGTTGACCATTTTTAATTACCTCATATTGATGATGTTTTAAATACTCTTAAAAATGGCGAATACTTCTGCGAACTGGATCTAAAAGAAGCTTACTTGCAAGCCCCACTTAGTACAGGTAGCCAAAATTGCACAATGATAGTAACTGAAGTAGGTACCTATAATAAGTATAATTACCTGCCTTTTGGCGTAAGCTCTGGACCTGTAGCGTTTCAGCGCTTGATGAGTAGGAGATTAGAAAATATTCCGGGTACAGTTGTATTTATCGACAATATATTTATTAAAGGTAAAAACTTGCATGAAACTTATAATACTCTTTGTAAGGTTTTAACTAGGTTACAAGAAATAGAATTTAAATTAAAACCTAGCAAATGTAAACTATTTACCACTTGTTTGGATGTTTTTGGCTATCGTGTAAATAAAGATGGTATTAGCGTAATTAAAAAAAAATATTGAGCCAATATTGCTGGCAAAAGCACCAACGAACTTGACCATGTTAAAATCAGTTTTAGGAAAAATTAATTATTATTCTCGATTCCTTAAAGACATGGCAACCATTATCTCTCCTTTACATGAATGTACTAAAAAGAATAAGTTCAACTGGACACCAAAATGTGAGGAGGCATTCCAAACAATTAAAAGGAAATTGGCATGTTCTGACAATTTACGTCATTATGATCCACGTTTGCCATTAATTTTAACCTGTGACGCTTCAGACATTGGATTCGGTGCAGTTTTGTCTAACATGGATGAGAATGGAGTTGTAAAACCCATAGCATTTGCTAGTAAAAAGTTAAATGATGTGGAACAAAGATATTCCACCATTGACAAAGAGGCGATGGTAATCGTTTTTGGAATTACAAAATTTTACAACTATACTTGTGGTCGCTTTTTCGAGTTAGAGACGGATAATGCGGCTTTGGTTAGAATTTTTGGTCCAACCAAGAGTATTTCAAAAATGGTAGCTGGAAGATTGCAGCACTATGCTATTTTCTTATCAGCGTTTTATTATAAAGCGCGCTCCACATGTGGACAGTTCCGCGGGAACACGAGAATGTAGAGGTAGTATTCGTGTAGTCCCGTGCATATTTGGCATGTCTCGCCTATTTCATAGACTAAGTAGAGATAGTTTGTTGTCGTCTCGATTCGATCGATTTTATATTTATATTCCTAGCGCTTTTTCCCGTAACAGGTTCGGGCTACTCTTGACCATGATCCAGTATATTAGTAGATCAAGTAATTACAGTAGAGAAGCTGCCGTCACCTCTGTGACCCTGTTTACAGTAGATTACCGATATTACACCGATGAATCGATAAAATGTCGCGCGTTTTGACACCACCACATCCCTAATAGACGAGAATGTAGAGGGTCGACCAAAGTCCCGGCAAAAGTTTCGCCGGAAGTTTCGGCGAACATAATAATAATAATAATAAATATAATAAAAGTTCTTTATTTATATAAGATTTGTACATTACTACATTGATACACTTGTAATACACAGAATGAATAATTGTACAAATTAATTATTGAACCCTGATATCCAAACTAGGCACAGGCCTGTATCTTGGAGATCAGTGTTCTACCGAAAGCCAAATATGTGTTTCATGTTACAACCACGTTGAGCGTACATGAATTGTAGTTACAAATGTTACATAGACAAAGACAAAGAACATTCTTGATAATAAATTTATAATGAAATGTGTTACAACTTTATAAAACAAGTGTGTTGATACTTTTTAACGTATTTATGTGGGTGTGTGTAAATGTGTGTGTGGTTGTATGTAAATGTGGGTGTGTGGGTGTGTGTGTGTGTGTGTGTGTGTGTGTGTGAGTGTGTGTGTGTAGTGTGGTAATGTAGTATGTCAGTCAAGACTTTCAGGTAGGTAGAATATTTTCTGTTTCGCAGTAATTGAGTTGCAATAGCCAATCTCTTACTCGCGATTTTACCTCGAATTTTGTACATAGGTTAATATTTAATATTTTATCCGTATTATTGTAGATTATTGAGCTGCTAATATGAAATTGCCTACTTGCGAATTTTGTTTTGTGGTGTGGGGTAGGACAGGCTTGGTGAGTTTTTCTTTTAGAGGGGTCTGGTAGTGGGACCTGTGGATGTTTGCGCAAAATTGATCGGAGCACAAAAAACTGTCTCACTGTGAGATGTTTAAATGTGGAATATAATTCCTTTGTTGGAAATCTCATGGGTTTTGAGTACATAACTTTTAGGACGGCTCTTTGCGCTCTCTCGATCCTAATAAAGTGAGACTTTGCAGCACATCCCCAAGCAGTCACACAGTATTGAATGATTGATTCACAGAGAGCTGAGTAAGCCAAGTTTAAAGTTTCTTTGTCAGCTGATTGTCTTAGTGTCCGAAAGATGTGTATGAGGCGCCTAAGTCTAATACTAAGCATTTCAATTTGGTATTTCCAGTTCAAATTGCGGTCGATGTAAACACCAAGATATTTAATGTTTGTGGTTTGTGATATGGGGCGGCAGGTACAATTAAGGCTTCGGTTGCAATTTGAATGGACGAACAATTGATAATTAGCGGATGGCTGCGTGTTCTGTCTTATAGAAAAGGGGATAAAGTATGTCTTCGTGAGATTTAAGGTAAGTAGGTTAAGTTTAAGCCATTTATCAATTATGGCAAGATTGTTCTCAGCTATTGATTTGACTTCTGCCCAATTGGATCCGTGAATCACAACGGCAGTGTCATCCGCATATGTAAACAACCTGCAATTCGGGAGAATCAGATCACACAACTGGTTAATGTAGACTAGGAAGAGCGTAGGTCCAATAATTGATCCTTGGGGGACGCCATACTCAATGTATGATTCATCACTCGTAAAGTTACCTATCTTAACCCGTTGGGACCGATGGTTTAGATAGTCGCTAAAAATATCGTGCGCAACACCCCTAATGCCCATGCCATAGAGCTTGGAAAGTAGAGTTGGTATATGAACGGTGTCGAAAGCCTTTTGCAAATCAAGGAATATACTAATACATTTCTGGCCGTGATCTAACTTTCCAGCAATATGGGTGACCAGATCGACAACTGCGTCCTCTGTAGAAATTCCTGCTCTGAAACCATACTGGTGATCAGATATAATATTATTTTTGTTTAAAAATTTAATCAATCGCTTGTTTAAAAGCTTTTCCAAAATTTTTGATAGTGTAGGTAGTACAGAGATAGGCCTGTAGTTTTCCACGTTATTTTTATCCCCTGTTTTATGGATGGGGTGGACCAAGGCCTTTTTGAAAGCGTTTGGAAAAACTCCGGAACGGATGGAGACATTACAGATGTGGGTGATTACAGGTATTAGATATTCGCGATTAAATTTCAAAACTACGGGAGATATATCATCATAACCCGTTGATGAATCAGATCGGAGGTTCAGAATGGTAGACTCTATTTCTTTTTCATCTGTTTCAGTAATGACTATCGAGTTTGGTATTAACTTATGTTTGAGATGTTGCGATACATCGTCACCGACACCAGCAGAAATCCTAGCTGCAAGTGTTTTTCCAATCCCTGCAAAGAAATCGTTCACCAAGTTTAGAGAAGTATTGTCGTTATCCGACAGTTTTAAGAGTTCGTGTGGAAGATTACGAGGACGTTCGGTATAGGTTATTCTCTTAATTGTCTTCCAGGTGGCTTTAGGGTTATTTTTCGATTTAAGCAACTCATTCTTTTCATAAGTGATTTTTAATTTGCGAAGAAGATTATTACAAAAATTTCGATATCTTGTGTAAGTGGTTTTCAAAATTTGATTATTTGGAGAGTTTTTAGCTTTTGTATGAAGACGATCTCTATTTCTAATGCATCGAAGTAATCCCGGGGTAATCCAGGGTTTGAGGATGTTATTCTTCCTTGGAGCAGAATGAAATTTAGTGTGTTTAGCGATAATAGTTGATAGTGTTGAGACTAATAAGTTAGCAGCGGAATTTGCGTCATCAGTTAGTAAAATATGGGAGAAGTCAGAGTTTGCGATTTCATTATGAATGCTATTATAATCGGTTGTGGTTTTGAGTGAGCTGTTGTTACGGTTGTTATTATGTATGTGGAGGCTTAGTAATGTCGGGAGATGGTCGGTGATATACGATTCGATTATGAGGGTAGTAGACAAATGTTTTGATTTAAGAAATACATGGTCAATGCAACTATTCAGCCTGGTGGGAAAGATGTGAGTGGGCGACAGGGCATGAGTGGCGTTTAGAATTAGGTACTCATTGGAAAAATCATCGCCATTTTGGGGCTTAATATCAATGTTCAAATCTCCTACTAGTATTATGTTATTATAGGAACTTAGTTTGAATAGAACTCTATCGAGGCTCTCTAGGAAGCTTTCAAAGTTTTCTCGCCGGGAATAAGATGGGGATCTATAGATTGCGATGATAGCTGTTTTATTGCCTACGATGCAGGTAAGGCAGTCAGCGTTATTTACAGCAGGCTCTGTAATGGTGTGTGTTAAGGAGGATTTTATGTATATTATTACACCCGAATTTTGGTTTACGTGGTTCGAAGTAGAGTATGCCGTATAGCCCTGTAACAAAGGAATGTTAGAGCATTTTTGAAGCCAACACTCTGTTAATACCAGAACATCGCAAGAAATTTTTATATCAGCTAAAAGGACTCTCAATTCATCGAAATTTTTGGTGACAGAACGAATGTTGATTTGCATCACATTCAATGACTTGTAATGCTCTGGGCCCAGCAATTGTGTACATTTAGTGGGAGAGCATTTGTACGAGTTGGAACTGTCCAAAGAGTCTAGCTCACTGTTAATTTCAATTAGGGAAGTCATTTTAGAGACTTGAGTGAAGGGAACAATAGTGGGTAAGGATGACTAAGTATAACAGAGCTAGGGCGAAGTCGCTTACTAGGATTTTGATATAGTAGAATAGAGAGCTTTGCGTAAATAGTTATTTTGAAAGTGCGTGACAGTCTGAGTAAGTTGAGTCTGATTATGTGTAGAGTGTAATGTGTAAATAGAAAACATTTGTTTGTAATATTGACGATTAAAATTAATGTAACATAGAAAAATTGTGTCATAGTGTTAAATACAGGTTTGAATCCATCAAGGACAGATGATGCCAAATTATTATTGATAGATGAAGCATTTACATAGCTTAGTCATTGTTGTTGTTGCAAATCGACCAAGAATTGTTCGGATTTCACAATTACATACTTCGCTCCCTGTTCCTTACGAAGGAAAACTTTCCCGTTTGCCGACCAGCAAAATTCAAACTTGTTAAGTTTAGCGAATTCCCTTGCTTGATAAAATAGCTTTTTCGCTGAACTTGGTAGGTATTCAGCGACATATATGGGTTGAGGGTTATCCTTAAATCCGATGTGGGTTGTGTTTAGACGATCATCTTTGGCTCGAGATTTGTTGAAGCTTTTCGCTGCGGTGACGATTTTGTCCTTTTCTTGTACAGAGGTGAACTCCACGACGATTGGCCTAACAGTACCAGGTTTGCCTGGAATACGCTGGATATCACGAACACCACTAATAGGTGTAGTGAGTACATTGCCGAGGTTAACAACCATCCGAGCCAGGTCAGCCGTAGACTCTCCCTCAGGAGTTGGTACATTTCGTATTTCAATGCTAGAGCTACGAGAACACTGCTGAAGGTCTATTATCTTTTTCTCGAGTTCATTGATAGTATACAGATATTCTTTTTTCTCCTTCTGAAGCACGTCGAGTTTCTGTTTCATTTCCTCGTACTGGGAGTTTATAAAGGTTAGAGACTTCTCAATCTCTACGTTAGACTTTTGTATTGAAACATTTTGAATCTTTAACTCTGCAATGTCAGAGGATAGTTTTGACAAATGCACATTTTGCTCCTTGAGGACACGATTTAAATTTGAGTCCTGCTCGATTTTCCATGCACTTAAAATCTCCTTAATATCGTCCTTCAGCTCGCGCAGTTCACCACCGGGTGAGCTTGATGGGTGGGACCTTTTAGAGCTGCGTGGTACAGTAATCTCACTGAGGGCAGTTTCCAATACTGGGTGTGTTAAATTGGGTTCCGACTGAGCTTGACTAATAGGCGACATTGTCGGAGGAGGTGGTGAGCGACGTACGGACATGGTTATTATGTTAAATAAGCTATTAAAGTTTCAAAATGTAGCAATTTGTTGAAGCAAAGCAATACTAATCGTTAAGCGAAGCAAAGCGAAAGCAGTAGGCATATAAACGCTCGGGTAGCGTAAACAAACCGTCGCAGGCGCACTGTTGTTTGAAGCAAAGTTATTATTCACTCACAGTTTTGCACGTAGACACGTTGCATCCCACTCTAATCCCGCTAGGGGAGCACCTTATGGTCTTGGACTGTAGGAGAGACAAGGAGGTACCGATGTAGGCACTTTACCGCTATTGCTGTTTTTTCTCGGAAACCAGTTGTACGAGACACCGAGCGCGCGGCAGCCGTCCGTAAGGCAGAGGTCACGCTCGCTGGTCGGTCCGATGCAGATGTGTCCAGGGCCGTAGACTCGAGAGATACAAAGAATCGCCGTAAGCGAGGGGTCTATATCACTGGTTTTACTTGTAACACTCGCGTGGACACGTCCGTTGTACACTGCTTCTCGAGCAGAACATGTGGAGCGCGCTTTAGGTACGACATATACAAACAAATATTAATCCTGCAGATTATTTGTCCAGAATAGTTTCAGAGACAAACGTAAATTGTGATAAGCGAAGTGAAGATTCTATAATAAGTACAAATAACAGTTTCAGTTATGAATGTTACTTAAATGATTCCAAAATGAAAACATTAGATTGGAAAGTAATTCAAAGTGAAACAAAAAAAGACCCCCTTTTTACTAGATTAATTCGCCACTTGACTGATGGATGGCCTGATAAAAAGAATTAACAGAGGTTTACTACTATTTTATACGAGACGGAATGAAATTACCCAAAATAGAGGATGCCTGTTTTGGGGATATCGAGTTTTGGTACCTAAAGTTTTGCGAGAAGCTGTACTACTTGAGTTACATAAAAGTCATTTCGGAATCATTCGAATGAAAAAAATTGCTCGTTCATATTACTGGTAGCCTAAACTTGATTCAGATTTGGAAAACTTGAGACGTAACTGCGTTGTTTGTTTGCAAAACAGTAAAAGTCCTGCCAAAATACAAAAACCATGGCCTCTGCCCCCTACACCATGGTACATGCAGACCTTTTGGGACTGTTTTGCCTACAATAAGATGTATTTAGTGATAGTAGACAGTTATTCTAAGTGGCCAGAAATATTTGAACTATCCAACATTACTACAGTAGTCGTACAATTGAAGTTTTGAGTATCGTATCAAGATTTGGTTTTCCGGTACATCTTGTGACGGATAATGGTAGGATGTTCACTAATTCAGAGTTTCAAGAATTCTGTAAAAAGTCTTAAATTAAACATTCGTTTACAGCGCCATACCACCCCGCGACTAACGGTGCGGCGGAAAGATTTGTTGAAACTTTTAAATCTGGAATAACTAAAATTAGAGAAAGTGGATTTAGTATGACTGCAGCAATCAATTTGTTCTTATCGGACTATAGAAGTACTCCGCAACTTACTACGGGCATATCATCGGCTCGACTTATGTTGGGCAGAGAAATTAGAAATAGATTTAGCTTTCTTCGCCCACCCCCAATAATGGAAGTGGTGCAGAAAAAAGTAGAGAAAAGGGACCAGGGAAAAAGAGCTATAACGTTGGAAGGATAGCAGTCCATGGGTACAGTGATTGGTTATTGAGGAATCAATACCAGGTGTGAGCTATGTAGTAGATGTTGACGGACTAAAATGGAAACGTGATGTTGACCAAATGTTAAGGTGTTCAGATACTTTAGAAAGTTTAAGTAAGTATAAGATAAAGTTTATTTTATTAAACCATTAGAAGAGGCAATTTAAGATCTCTTCTGTTTTTATTTTGCAGTAGCAATTGTGCTTGTGCTCAAATAAGCTTGGGAGAATGTGGTATCCAAATGCAGCCTATTTGGAGCGTGGCTGTTTGAGCTAGTCGCGAATCGCAACCTCCTAGCTGTCTCTGCTTTATTCCTAACGCCATTTGTTCGATATAAGTCAAATATCTATGTATGTATGTATATATGTATGTATTTAAGTATGTATGTTGTATGTAACTTTGTATTTAATTAGGTATTATAATTTCATTGTAGTATTTTTTTTTGTATTGTTATGTAGGTTAGGTATTTTAAGGTGCACGCCGTCTGCCTTTCTGATTATGCCCTGTCTCTTCCGTAGGTCTGCTGTAAGATATTTCTTATGAAATAAGCTGTACCTGTTGTGTTGTTTTCCTTATGTCAATATTGTATAAATGTTATTGTGCACAATTAGTACATAATATATGTCAGATGACAAAAGTAAGGTTATATAAGGATATAACCTTACTTTTGTCATCTGACATGACCTTAACAGACCCGAGACCTTTACATTCTAATTTCTCGTCATTGGCTACAGTAATTGTACTAGAATAAGTGTTGTCAAAAAGTACAAACCAGTCTTTTTGTTTACACATATGCGTGGTGCACCCAGAGTCCACGATCCAATCTTCAGATGAGTAGGCAACGAGAGCCGCTGATACAAGGACAGTTTGATCAGTCCTTTGTTTATCTTTATCACGTTTCAGTTTATAGCACTTATTTTTCATACATCACATTGAAAATGTGATGTATGTCCCAAAGCTTTCTACAAACCTTTTGTCTGTTAATAGGTTAATACAGAGGGGTTATAGTCATTTTCAGTCAGAATAAATGTCTTATTCAGGATGGCAAGGGCCATGGCATTATTAGTGCTACAAATAGGAGTGGTGTCTTTGTGTTGGATTGTGTGGCTATTGCTGGACGCGTTTCACAGATTCTAAATCTTGCGTCTTGTGCTGCTGGTGGCACGCTCACCTTGTCTGCTGTCTCACCGGTTGCCGTGTCAGAGGAGCAACAAAGTACACATGCTGCTTCCTCTGTTTCTGCAGAGACTTGGCATCGGAGGCTGGGACATCTTAGCAAGGAAGGTATGTGTGAGCTTTCTAGATATTCTAGTGGTCTAGGTTTTAGCGGGCATGACGTTTGGTTCGGGGATTGTGAAGCATGTATTAAGGGGAAGCAATCCGTTATGAGTTTTCCCAAGGGTGAAGCGACCAGGGCAAAACAGCTACTTCAATTGATTCACTCCGATGTTTGTGGGCCTATGGAGGAGAGCACCTGGGGTGGTTCTCGTTATCTGGTGACATTTACTGATGACTTTAGTCGTAAAACATTTGGGTACTTGCTTAAAACAAAGGATGAGGTGATGTCACGGTTTGTTGACTTCAAAAACTTTGTTGAGAAACAGACTGGACTACAGATCAAGTGCTTGAGAAGCGATGGTGGTGGTGAGTATTGTAGTATTAAATTTAAGAAATATTTGTCTGATTGTGGTATTGCTCACCAAGTTACTATACCATACAGCCCACAGCAAAATGGGGTGTCTGAGCGTTTAAACAGAACATTGATTGAGAAGGCGCGCTGTATGTTAGTTGATGCTGATATGGGCGTGCGCTATTGGGGTGAGGCTGTAATGACAGCTATTTATTTAAAGAACCGGTCCCCTAGTGTTGCTGTGCCCGGCTCTATACCAGAGGAGAAGTGGACAGGGTCCAAGATTGACCTGAGCCATTTACGAGTCTTTGGGTGTAAAGCCTTCTCTTATGTACCAGACTGTAACAGACGCAAGTTTGACGCTAAGTCACGGCAATTAATATTTGTCGGTTACTGTGAGCAATCTAAGGGTTATAGACTTATTGACCCTCAAAACCCTATGAAAGTTATACACTCTAGAACTGTCCATTTTATTGAGAGTGAATATAAATTTATTAAATTAAATTCAGACATTTTACAGAATGATAAAAATATAAAATTTAATTCAAAATTTTTGTCGAATAATGAATACAGTAATCATAATTGTATTGATAATGATGACTATGTTACAATTTCTGACCAAAGTAATTCTATTGCAGGTCCAAGTGCCTGTGGTAATATTATCTGTGATAGACCAAGTATTGATCTTGCGCTTCCTATTCCAGAGGAGGACACCTGTCCTGGGGTTGAGGCCCCCAGTAATCAGGTGAAATCCACAGCTACTGAAACTTCAAGGAATAACACCAGTGAAAGCTTGGTGTTGGAGTCGCAGGCTAGCAGCCCTGTTGACTAGCAGTTTCAGTCATGCAGCGATTGTGACGCTGATGTCGAGGTATCTCCCGTCTTAGAGCCGCGATCACGTCCTATCAGGAGCACAAGGGGCAACATGCCCACGAGGTATTGTGATTACGACGTTGATTTATCTCTTTTTGTACATGGAGAGTTTGAACCTCGTTCCTATCATGAGGCTATGGCATCACAGAGTAGAGAGGAATGGCAGTCAGCTATGAGGAGAGAGCACGACGCTCTTATTGACAATAAGGTTTGGCAGTTGGTAGACCGCCCCAAGAATGCAAACGTGGTAAAATGCAAATGGGTATACAAGATTAAGGATCAATCTTCGGGGAAGGATAGGTATAAGGCTCGTCTAGTCGCCCGTGGTTTTTCACAGCGGAAAGGAGAGGATTATAGCGACACATTCTCGCCAGTTGTTAGACATTCGACCATGCGAATACTATTTGCATTGGCGAATGACCTTGGCATGGACATAAATCACATTGACGTGGCAAATGCTTTCCTAAATGGTGATCTTAGTGAACTTATTTTTATGGAGCAACCCGAGGGTTTTACTAAAGACAAAAATAAAGTTTGCCAATTATTAAAAAGTTTGTATGGTCTTAAACAAGCCAGTCGAGTATGGAACCTTAGAGTAAATGAGTTATTGACAAGTAATGGCTATGTCCAAAGTAGGTGTGAACCATGTGTGTATTTCAATAGATCAGATGGTGGCCTATCCATAATAGCGTTATATGTAGATGATTTCTATATTTTTAGCAACAATACTACTTGTGTTGACAAGCTGATCAGTCTGCTGAAAAAGGATTTCAATGTAAAAAACCTGGGCAATATAACAAATTGTCTTGGTATGAATGTTACGCGTGATAAAGCTAAGGGTTTATTGAAACTAGATCAAACTGAATATGTAAAAAGATTGTTAAAGCGCTTTGGTATGTCAGATTGTAAAAGTGTAAACACACCTATGATGTTAAATTGTAAACTAGAAAAATCAGAATCTTGTTTGGATGATGATATTTATCAATACAGAGAGTTACTGGGTAGCTTGATGTATTTATCAGTATGTACCAGGCCAGACATTGCTTTTGTGTGTAGCCAGTTAAGTCAGTTTAATCATGCCTATGGTAAAGATCACTGGTTAGCCGCCAAACGTATTCTAAGATATTTAGCAGGGACATTAAATTATTCCTTATGTTTTTATAAGAACAATAGTTTAACTTTGTCCGCTTATTGTGATGCAGATTGGGGCAATGATCTTATTGACCGGAAGTCATACACTGGCTTTGTAACTAAACTGGGAAAGAATACTATACATTGGGAGTCTCGTAAACAAAGATGTGTAGCGCTTTTAAGTACGGAAGCAGAGTATTTATCTATAGGAGATGTTTGCAAAGACTTATCTTTTATTAAAAAATTGTTATTGGAATTAACTTGTAAAAATGTTGATGTAATAATATATAATGACAACCAAAGCGCGCATAAATTGTTGGAGTGTAAGGAATGTTGTCACAAACGCACTAAACACATTGACTTGCGGTACCATTATATAAAAGATTTGGTACGGAATGGTTTTGCAAAAGTTCAGTACTTGTCAACTGAAAATATGATAGCTGACGTACTCATGAAGCCTTTAGGCAGAGTTAAGCATGAAAGATGTATAAAATACATGAATATTATCACTGTGTAATAATAAGTTTTATAGATATGTTATAAATTATTGTGAAAGTTTTGATAATGTTAATTATGTAATAATTTGACTAAATGTAGAGATGGATAATATTATTTTTAATTTAGAGTCAGAAATATTATATAGAGTCATTTGTCTGAGATTTGTAGAATCTGAAAAAATAAAAAAAAATCGTGGACAAATTCACACAGCGCCATCTAGCCCCAAACTAAGCAAAGCTTGTGCTATGGGTCCTAGCTAACTGGTATACTACATATATACTTTTTTTTTTTTAAATACATACTTATCATACATAGAACACCCAGACCCGTAACAGAAATTAAAATTCATCATTTAAATTTCTGCCCGGCCGGGAATCGAACCCGGGACCTCTTGCGTGGCTGACTGGCATGTTGACCACTGAACCACTCAGGTCGTCAATAGAGTCATTTGTTAGTAAATGTAGAGTCTAAATTTGCTGGCATATTTATTGAAATTATTGTGTAGTGTTTCGGGTTTGTAGAGCATAAGGGGGGGGAAGTGTTGGACATTGGTCGGTCAGGCTGTATGTCCGTGTGTATGCTCTTCAAACCAACCTAGCGACTCGTGTGTAGCGCTTTGCGCTCTCTCTCCACTAGACCGTGCTGCCAGCAAGATGTGTTTTTCCAAATTCTAATTAATGAGCAATTACAAAAATGTGTTGAAGACTGACATTGATTGACAACCATGTTTATGGAAATATAGGTATGTTAATTATGAACTGGTGTTTGTTTCCAAAGCCTTGTTTTTAGTCAATAAAATGGCGTTATTTTGGTGCCGGTGGCCAAAATCAACCCTTCCTTCCGTTATTTTACGGTATTTTGCGGACAGGAAAGGCGAAGTGACCTAACCCTCACCTAAATTTAGCATTTTATAAAAACGTACCAAATAGTACGATGTGGAGAATAGTACGCCAAACGTACGACAGTCGGCCAAATAGTACGTAAATCGTACCAAAAGGTACGATCTGGCAACGCTGTCGCCTACGGACGCGGACAGCATTGATCCCCTAATACTGGAATAGTACTACAATAGTAATAGTTATTTAAAATCCGCCATCCGAAATTTTCTAAAATCGTGGCAATTGTAATTTGTATAAATGGCTGGATGACACTCGGATAATAACAAAGTGCTAGTTTTTCAGTACCTAAGTTTATAACGCTGTATCAATTGCCATAACTGTGTTTTAAAGATAGTCAAAATAGTCGATGACTAGGTCGGGGGTTCCGTCGGTATAGATACGGCATGAATGAACTCGCCTTACCCCAGGAGTAGATATAAATAAGGGTAGATATATTACTAGTTTTTTAATGTATGCGGCATTCATTTTCGAAATGAATGCAGTAACGTATAAAAGCGGCGCGACAAAAGTAATATTTAGATGGCTGAGTTTAGAGCAGATAAGTTGCTGTTCGATTCGGAAGATGTTAACGGTGGAACAGCAATGATTACCGGTACCTGAAATTTTCAAATATTGAAAGAAATGTGATCCTTTGGAAACCATTTGAATTGATATAGAATTAGTGTATTTAGGTTTTAAAATTAATCGACAAATGATAGTGCACTGTTACAGTTTTGATCCTTTTGTATTATTCATAAATATAATATTCGTATGATATTTGTTGTTTAACAAGACGTTTTTGCGTTCAGAGGTGTATCTGAAAGTAGATCGGCGCTTGTGAACAAGGGTCTTTTTAGCATAATGCTATATCATCCAAGAACAGTAGGCATTGTATGACTATTTGGGGCCGGTGAAATGAAACCCAGGATCTGGGAAACTTCAAGATATTATTAATTGAAGAAGAAAATGTAAGATTATCACGGTGACTGGTCGAACATAGAATGTGAATCAGAAGATGGATAACAGTTTGATATTACAACGTTTTACGTGTTGCTGTTAATATCTAAATTTATATATACCTTGCTTTCCCTTATTCTTAATGTTCCACCATACTGTGACTGACAGCTGAAGTAGGCACTCAGTTTGACAGTAGGTGATTTATTGTTGCAAGAGCAGTAGTTTCAAAAATGCGAAAACTGTACTATGTAAATACAAGGGCTTTTCAACGAGATCTGCTGGCATTTTCAGATTGTTTAGACTTTGATTAAAATATTCATGTAATAAACTCTGCCATTGCCGGTTCCTAGCCCGGATGCGAAAAGAGGAGGGTTGAGTGGAGGTTACTAGCCGCTCGGAAAACAACCAACGCCGAATATCGGGCGATGGTCAGCTATCCCGATCAAAAGCCGGTCACAGCAGGCCTGGAGGAATTAAATCTTCAACATAAGTGCTGCCGTGGTAGGACGAGGGACCCCACTAAGTGTACTTGTCCCAACAAAACCTCAATGAAATGTCACACACAGTATGCCTTGGTACGTTGGACGATCCCCTTAACAACCGGTGCTCTCCGGTTCCCGGGCTGGAGAGTGTGAAATATGCTACCGAAGCTTCCGAGAGGGTACGTCGCCAGGCCTTCTAAGGAATAAATACTACTGGCACTGAAAAAATATCTACCACGAAGCTACCGATTCGCTGCGAACAACATATAGGCATTTGGAATGGATTATTGAAACCTGGGAAACTCACCATCGTCAAATGGGAAGTGGATAACCATCAGATCTCTATACTAGGCCTCAGCGAAATACACATGCGAGGTCAGGGGCATTTCACCACATTAAACGGCGGTACTCTATACCTACTTCTCCGTATATGCAGTTAGGAGCGAAAGGGGCGTTGCTGTTCTCCTACCAGCACACATCAATAAGTACGTTTTAGGCTACAACCCAGTATCCGATAGAATTATAACAGTGAGGGTTGACGCAAAACCAAATGTACTTAACATTATTCAGCGATACGCTCCCACCGATAAAGCGCAAGAAGAGGACATCGACCAATTCTACTAGGCACTAGAGGACACTTTGAACAAGATACCAAGTCGTGAAATCACAATATTGCTCGGAGATTGGAACGCTAAGGTTGGCAACACGTCTGAAGATGACCATATCCGTGAAGTGGTGGGCAGATTCGGTCTGGGAGTCAGAAATGATCGCGGGCAAAGCCTCATTGAATTCTGTATACATAGATAAACGCCTTTGCATTTCAAATACTTGTTTCCAACACCATCCAAGAAGGTTATATACCTGGACATCACCGGGCGCGCGGTACAGAAACAAAATTGACTATATTTTGGTACCTACTCGCTGGAGGTCATCAGTGAGGAATGTAAAGACCTACCCCGGTGCTGATTGTGGATCGGACCACAATCTCCTTGTCGTTAAATTCGACTCAAAGCCTCTAGAAAGACGGCAATTTCTAACCCCAAATTCTTGGATTCCTTCGAACGTCTGTACTTGCAGGACGATACTGAGGAAAAATTCAGCAAACTCATGCCGCTCACACAAGACGCTGAGTCAACTTGGGAACACTTCAAAGGTCAAGTGAAGAGCTCCTTAGAAATGGGACTACTCATAAATAGAACAAAGACAAAGCTGATGGCAGTCGATTGTAGCGGTACGCTTAGTCCGACAAGCGCGCTGAATCTTGATACAGTAGATAAATTTCAATACCTTGGCTTCATTATAACCAACAATGGCTCTTGCGAAATCGACATTAGGAGACGTATCGGCATGGCAAGGAGCGCAATGTCCCAGTTGCATCGTATTTGGACCGACAGAAACATCTCAAGGGAGACGAAGAAGAAGCTCGTTACCACCTTGATATTTTCCATCTTTAGGTACATATGGCGCGAAAACCTGGACGCAGAAAAAGGCAGACCGCTTACGCATTGACGCTTTTGAGATGTGGTGTTGGCGAAGGATGCTGCTGATATCTTGGACTAATAAATAAATATTCGTTTACAAATTCACACAGCGCCATTTAGCCCCAAACTAATCAAAGCTTGTACTATGGGTAATACATAATTTATATACTACTTAAATAATTTTAAATATACACTTATTATACATAGAACACCCAGACCCGTAACAGAAATTAAAATTCATCATTTCAATTTCTGCCCAGCCGGAAATCGAACCCGGGACCTCTTGCGTGGCAGACCGTTGATGTTGACCATTGAACCACTCAAGTCGTCATAATGCCTCCATACTTTCCGAACTCCAAGTAAAAACGCGGCTCTCCACCATCTGTCTTCGGAGAGTTTTTGATTTTTTGGCCACATCGCCAGAAAGAGCGGCGACAACCTGGAAAAGCTGTGTTTGAGAGTGAATATTTTACTCTCTTATTTTAAGACCTTATAATATAGCTGAGGAGACATGTGTAAAGTCTTACTTGCATGTTTCGCGAAAATCGAATGTACTTTCGGCATACCGTTATCTCATAAACAGTTTAACCAAGCCCAGCGAACCAGGTGTAAGGTGATAGAGCCACTCGGGGCCCTTCCACGAACAGTAATGAGAATTTTAAAAACTTACGTCTGTCGCCTCTATGCAAGCCTGCGTAAGTGATTTTAAACTAAACTATTTTAACACCTCGACCAAAAATTCCAACCAAAAATCTCAAACCTAAAACCGGTAAATCCAATGCAGAGAATAATCAGGCCCATCATTTAAGTAAGACTACAATCAAAACAATCTGAAGATAAATCATAGTATATAAAGTAATTCTTGTTATATGAAGTTTGTATTCGTGGCGTTTTCGATAGATTTGATGGATTAACCTAAATTGATGTTGACTTTACTCGATCCAAATGCTTCGCATGTGTTGGGGTCCAAGTGTACGGAGGAAAAGGTCTGTTTGTCTGCCCTGGTAACAATGTAGTTGAAGCTAGAAGAAGTGCGGCTGATGGTGATAGTGTTCTAGAAACAATCAAAATAATAAAGGCAAACTGGCATAAATCGTATTCTTTAAAGTATTTACATCCCAAATTTAAATAGGAAAAAGAGGAATGAAAGGAATACGTAACGGATACTGCGGTAACTGATGAAGCTGATGAAACTGAAGAAAGAAGAAGCACTAGAAGAATCAATAAGGCTTCAATATAATTTACAATTAAACAATTGCCAGCGAAAAAAATCGATTGTTCGGTTTCAAAGTTATCCAGTATTAGTTACCACGGGACCACGAGAAGTCTGTATTAACTGAAAATGTGGATATGGCAATAATCTGGGAATAATCCGTCCTTGTCAGTCCTTCTTGTAAACATTCAGTTATTCGGTCACTATTAGCTTGAACTTTTGACTAAATTATAATGCTGAAAATTATCTCCCGCATTTGCTTTTTAATTATTTTTACCATTACTTAATAATATTTTTCATAACTCACGCAAATAAAAAATCCTAAAGAAATCAAATTGACGTTCTATGACGGATAAAAAGCTTGACATAAGTTGCCATACAGAGTTTTTTTTTAATAATGGTTTGGACTTCGCGTGGTCTTATTCTATACTGCTATAGTTATATTGCTAACAAATTCTGGTGGTATTTGTTAGTACCTACTCATAAATGTTTGAATTTCGAATGTTATATTTTATAAAAGATAAACTCAATAAGTAATTTGGTTAAAAATATTGTCAAGAAATCGCCACAGACATAACAGACTAAACACAAATCACAAATATTCCGTGTTAGCTCACTCTACAATGATTATAAATCTTGCAATCCCATTTTTCACCCATAGGAACGAGCCTGTCAGAATGTGAAGAGCTCAATGTTTTGAACTTTCACCACGTTGCTCTAGCTAATAACGACTAGACGTTTCTTTTGAAACATCGGTTTAAATTATATAATTTCCTAATCAAATTTAAATCAAACAATTTAAAAGACGGTGTAATGTAGTGTACAGTTATGTGAAAGCGCAAAGTATGGAAATACACCTGGATTATCCTTTCACCGGTAAGTAAACAATCGTGGTCGTGGCTATCGGGAATCAATTTTAGAAATTGTGCCAAATTATGCATAGTAATAGTGTGAATTTGCAATAATTGAAATTTTTATCTTAATACAACATTCCATTAAAGACAGATTTAAAATTATATTTCGGTGTCTAAATAGATATGGAAATATTTCGATGAAAATAGAGTCGGATTTAGTATTTGGTGTATACAATTTTAATACTCAAATATTGTCCACAATTGTATTCATAGCGGTCCACAATTTTATATTTATTAGGGTTATTTTACTTAAATGTTCAGACATTTAAAAAAAATGTTTAACGTATTAATCGCGAATTTACGTTTATTTTCATTTATTAATTTTTCTAGGTTTCCTGTAAACCAGACATGGTGATGTCTGGGTTACAAATTGAAAGTGCTGTGTTGTAAACATTTTGAAGAACAAGTTAATAAGTTTATGCAAGTCCCTTCTGTCCTGGTGCTGTACCTACAAGAATTTTTACTGAAAATAAAGAATATGCTGCCTGTTCGATATATTTATGTACATACCCTTTTCATTGTTTTATTGTTCATGCTGATGTCCTCTAGAGGGCACGGTATTCACGGTATGCAGGATCGAGAGATCGAAAAGACGGTGGTAGGTATCAAGCGTGGCTTTGATCCCCAGACACCTTACCTTTGAAAATTGTTTTTGTATTGATTCCAATAATTTATTTGGCTTTTCAGTGAAGGAAAATATCGTGAAAAAACTTGCATGTTAGAGATTAATTCGAATTATGAAGTGTGCCAATCCGCATTGGGCCTGAGCGGTAAACAATTGCCCGTTCTCTCTCAATGAGGACAGATCTATTCCCTAGTAGTTTAGATGTGTATAGGCTGACTACGACGGTGATAACGAATAGGTCGGCACCTTCATTGCACTGTTATTATAATGACCATATAAATATCACACAAGTCAGATTTGTTTGTGTTCGTTACGGAATAGATATTCGTAGTAAAAAATAACTTATCTGCAGATACTCGGTATGTACTCTCTGCTTCTGTAGATACATTTTTTTTCAATGGATGTCGCGTGTAATTTTTTTTTTCACAAGGCCTATTTCGTCCTCTGTAGCAAAAATGGAATTAAAGCGACAAGATTTTAGATCTTTAAGAGTTAACTGTCTCCGCAAGACTGTACTGCTGATCTTCAAAAGGCTTTTGGGAGAGAAACACCTCATTTCAGCACAGTAAGGCGTTGGAACGCAGGACTCCATGATGAAATTTATGAAGGTGGGACCTAAATTGTGATCACTGAAAATGTGGCTACTATCAGGCAACTAAATGAAGATAGGCGGCGTCTTACCTACGTGGTAATTCGAGGACATTTGGGGATTCCCATGAGCCACATTCAAAAAATCTTACATGAACATTTCAGTTTGAAATTTTTGTTGCCGCTGAATTCCTCATGAACTCACCCCAGACTAAAAACCGATTCGTGTTGTTAGGTGTAATTTTTTTATGAAAGTACTGTGTTTGAGATTGTGACTGGAGATGACCCATGGATATATTATTACATGCCGGAAAACAAGCAAGTCTTGTCTATGGAAGTTCGAAAGCGATAGCAAACCAACAAAATTGAGAGCTAGTGACTCACATCACACACAGTCCAGACCATGTGATTTCTTTATTTTCCCAAAGATTAGATGAGGGGTTTAACATTTACGGGGCAAGCACAGCTGGCAAAAATATGGCCGCGATACAGCTCGTGACGCGAGAGAGCGTTTGTTCCCTTCTCTCAATACTAAGGAAGAAAAAAGATAGCAGTATCGTACACTTGCGCTAGCCGTGCAGAAGAGGCCGTGATAGCCTACAATCAGCACGTGAGAAACATGCCCTCAGACCAACGGCGTTGGTCCTCATGTTTTCAAAAATGATTGATTGTATGAACGTGTTTAAAATTTAAGAATACTTCAAAAGGCAGTAAATATATTACTTTATCTACATGTAAATTGTTTCATTAATATGTTAGCAAAACTTTTACTACATTAGTTGAATGCTAACCGATGCTCTTACGGCGAGGGAAAACATCGTAATGAATCCTGCACATTCGGGCTACTGAATATGTAACCATGATCCAATCTGGTCAGGTTCCCCTAGTAGCAGGATTACGGAGGTCTGATGGCAGTTGCTCCGCTGTAATTATCTGATCTGCCAAATCCTGGATCATGGTTAAGGCGGACCCCAGGCCCTCGTGCGCGGTAGCACAACGGCGAAAATGCTACCCCTTTTCCACGTTGTACCCTTTTTGAGTGGAAAAGACAAGAGTGCCTTTGAAACATGAAAGGCTTTTCCTGTTCTCACTGAGGGACGTCAAACAACAGTTGAGGGGCGAATAGAAGACGCACTATCTCTATTGGAAAAATGTGTCGTAATTTTGTATGATAGGTGGGTAAAGTTGGTGGTAATCTAATTTGTAGGAAAATGAATGAGTATTATAATCATTTCATTATTATTTTTCGTGTCAGATCTAGTACGTGCACAACTGTAAACCAATGCGGCAAATTTTTGTTTACCAAAAAAGACCGCCAGCTTGAACATAGCCGCTCTATATCAGCACCTTCTACGAGCTATTTACCAAAGAGTCATTCGCTTCAAATGTCCTACATAGAGCACACTTAAAGTTCTGCGCTACTGGCCGTTCATATATGTTTGAATTTCGAATGTTTTATTTTAAAACACAAGAAACTCAATCATAGAATTTTTTAAATTGATTGGAAGTTGCATCGTCATCATACAGCCCATAACAGTCCACTGCTCGACTAAGGGCCTCTCCCACGAAAGGGGAGGTTATTGCCATAAACTCCACGCTTAGCAGGCGGGTTGGAGATAGCAGTGTTATAAATATAATAATGGAAAACGCTGCTGCCCATGTTGCAACTTATTATATTATTATAGATATTTTGCCTCGAAAACATTAGTCGCCTTATACGACACCCGCGAGTGTAAGGGGTTGGTGCTATTCTACTCTACCGGACACCACACAACCATGTCGCACACGGAAACCGCATTTAAATTTTTTATTATCACAAGTTGAAGTTGGCGTCAGTATCAAAAATGGAATTTACGAGAAAAGATCTTAGCTCGATGATTTTTTATTGACAGTGGATAGGGATGAATAGAGACAGAGAACATAAAATAACGACCTCAAATGAATGGGATAAGGGCAGGCAAATGATTTTATATTTATTTTAAAAGTTTACTACGGAGACTCTTGATATTTTGCCTCGAAAATATTAGTCGCCTTGTACGACACCCATGAGTGCAAGGTGTTGGTGCTATTCTACTCTGCCGGACACCACACGGCCAATTTAGGGATTGTTTGAGCCAAATTAAAAAAATCTTACATCAATATTTAAAAGTTACTCATTTTTGTTGTCGCTGGATTACTCATGAACTCACCCGGACCAAAAACCGACTCGTGTTGATTGGTGTATTTTTTTTTAAACGAGATGAAACATGGATATATTATTACATGCCAGAAAGAAAGCAACAGCCTTGTGTATGGCAGATCGAAGGCGACAGCAAACTAACAAAATTTAGGCAAGTGAAAAGAGTAGACAAGACGGACAGGTCATAGTCTTGGGCATAGTCGGTCACCACTGAGAGCGCTCAGTTTAGTTCATCATCCAATGGCGAACTAGTTCGCTCTATTAGTTCATTAGTTCTTTTTTTGAAATAATTTAGTAACAACAATAAATGAAGTAAAAAATATATTTATGATTATTGCAAATTCTTTTTTATTTTATTTAAAAAGTACAAAGTATTACATGAAAAGTTCACACTTATATTTTCGAAATATCAAGGGGCGCGCACAGTAAAAGTAAATAACTCGGTTGATCACATAGCGCCACTGCCTAGTAAAGTGGACGAAAAAATATAAAAAGAACTGACAGCGAGATCATCGATGAACTAGTTCGCATAGTTCACCTAAAGGAGCGCTCTTCCCACCTAGGTCGTTCACGAACTACCCAAGACTAGACAGGTCCCGTCTGCACGGTCGTACTTGTAGAACAAAAAAGACGAGAGTGCTGAGATTAATGTCAATATTTGTTTGCGCCTTAAGCCTTTGAAAAAATTAGGGGAAAACGACCAAGAAGTCGAATTTGTTTTTTTTTTAGAATTATGCCCCTCACAGTGGAGTAGGCGGAGTCAAACTAGCCCCCAGGGCGGTGCAAATTTACTCAAGACTACCCAAGGAATAACTGTGCTAAGTTTGAGTCTTTCATCACAAAATGCAGGGTACATTGTAAATTACCCGAATTACTACTGTTGTGGTCAGTAAAAATTATTTGGAAAATAGTTAAAGGCACGCAATATTTGCAATGCTTCAATGTATATTTTCGCTTTTGATATATATAACGGTACTTGAAAGTAATACTTTTACAAATCTGCATTACTTATACTTATGGGCTTTGTTAGTACAGTCGGTCATCATTTCGACTCTGGAATGGTCTATTGATGGATCTCAGACGATGCTCCAATAAATAGGTACCACAATAGGTTGTAAACAAAGTTCTGGACAGAACACAAATTAGAAAAAGTAACATCGACACAATAAAAAGATGGCAAGTTGATAAAAAAATCGGCAATTTATTACATACAAGGGAAAATTACCCCCAGGTAATTTAAAAAATAAAAGTAAGCTCCATCTGCTGTGCCCTGCAAACAACTGCAGTTAGCAAAGACAAAATAATTCATTACCATGATGTAATGGCGATATCAAATTACGGTTAATTCTCAGATTTATATCGATCCTTGAGCTAAAGATTGTTTGCAAACAAAGTTTGACAATAAATTGTTAGCTGAACCCCACAAAATAGGGCTCGAGGCAAGGCAATAGGGTTAAACCAAATTTGATGTAAGTACTTTGAATTATCATAGCAAAGAAGTAAATGACTTATGGATATTGCTTATATCGCCGTTTAAAGCATCTCGGCCCCATCATAAACATATAGGTACCTAAGCTTGATGACCTCAGGCGTGATAACTCGTGTGCTCATTGGCCGATTCAAATAATTCTGGTGTTGTTAAATAACTAATATACTGTAGATTATAACATTATAAACTTTAATAATTTGATATTTATGAATTTGTTGAAATTGATAGTTTTGAAAAAATTGCTCGCACTAAATCAAGAGACAAGTCAAAAATGGCCCCAAAGCAGAGTCGTTTTTGAACACGGTACAGAGTTACAGGGTAAGGCGAAATTGTGCCTATTATTTAAAAAAGGAAGAAAGTTTGGCGGATAACACTAGTGGAAAGTATATTGGACCATTTAATGATAATTCGGAACAAACCTTTTTCGGTTCAACATTGGTCTCCGGGCACTGTTTTTATTCATAAATATACTTACATCAATATCATGTTACCATGATATAAAGAAAATGCAAATTCATTGCCCAGATAAACAAGGTGATAAATGGGCTCTTCAAATAAATAAGCATATATCTAAGAATACAGATTTGGTAGCCCTTGATGCGAAACATCATTGCCGAAACAAAGCTCTACCAGGCACCACGAACAGGAATGTCCAGGGAACTGACATCGTCAGCATACCTACCAGTGTTGGAACTGATTTTCCTGTTATTTCTGGAAGAGAACGCTGAAGAGTTTAAATTCTCTAGATGAACTCTCATGGACTTGAATGAAGGAGCAAGACCTTAAGCACATCACCCTCCCCTGATAAGGATAATATGCCATCGCGATACGAGGAACCTGATAAGGACAAACTACAACCGGGCCCTTCCAAGAGGTTTAAATTAACTTAAGTATATTGATTAAATGAATACTTAGGTAATTCAATTGATAACTGATTACAAAATTAACTTATAGGTACTTTTTATTTGAATATAACTTATCATAAAACATAATTGTTCGAATTTTCTTTCCATTTTCTATTTTAAAAGGTAATATGCAACTATTTACGAATGTCAGCATTAAGCGCACAAGGCTTGATAAATGGGGGGAGGAACCTGTAACCCCTCAAACCCCTTCAGGCTCCACTGAAATATGATGAGGGAGAAGAGCGTGATCGGACCTTGAAGATCAGAAAAATCAACAGAATTGACTATTGAGAGGACTCTATATCCAGGCTGTCTCAGAGAGGAAAATTATCGAGGCCGATGAGAGTAGGCAATAAATAATGATATTGCGATATAATGGTAACTTAATTGAGAAGAAACTAGCGTTAAGTGTTGGCTTTTCCTCACCACTAATTTCCTTCTAAGTAGCCAGGATCTACAGCGGCCAGACATAGGTCCTTGGCACTCAGGCGTGCCCGAAGAACCCACAACAACTTTATTAAGAACAGGTAGGAGTAGGGACAATAGCATTTGCGACTTCCCCTTCATGCGGAGACAGCGCGAAACAAAACAAGCATAGGTGTGTTAGAAATCAGGGGCAACGCACCACGGATATACACTAGTTAATTAAGTTACCACAACAACTGAATATTTTATTGAAATGAGAGATGAGACTTCATTAGGGTGTTCGATTAAAATACTTAATTAAAATTGAAAGGGACATTATTTATATTTATTAACAAACTAAAAAAGGAGTCACAAACGTACTTTATATATTTTGTCATTTGTGTCATAACATTGGTATGTATAAGTACTATAATTATTTATAGTTTAGATACTTACTAAAAATAAATTCATATTTCATCACCATTTCAGTACAAAATTTATAACTGTCCTGGGGCACGACTCTCTAAACTTGTCATTCATAATTTCTGTATTCATTTTGAATGTTTAATCTCACTAAAATCTGTTCAAAATTTGAGTTTTATATAACATATTACTATTCTACGTAACGAATCACTGAATAGAGGACACAGCTAGCACAAGTATGTTCGCTTTTGTCACTTTTCGCTCTCGCGAACACACTTGTGCTTGTATGTATGTATGTAATCTCTTTATTGCATCAATTTATAACGTGCTGGCCTCAGTCCGGCTCTTATTTCAATTACAAATAAATCTCTTTATTGCAAGAATATAATATATCATAAAATCAAGGTCAATGATGCATGAAAAAATAATTATGACAAACAGGAACAGTACACTTATGATTAATGATAGTACAAAATGATAATAATTAGATTAATTAGATTCTAAGTACTACAAATATGATGCATGCCATAGTAGTTTATGTAACTGGCATATAAAAGAGGGTATTAAAACACTAGTGTGACACCAGTGTTTTAATACCGAATCATATGCAATATTTTACCTACACTCATATTTTCATGTTAAAATTTCGTACCTTTAATTTTAATAACTTTGCTGGATGTAAGCTGCGTGCAAGTCATTTTTGTGGCCGTGTCGAGGATGTCGAGCGGCGTTAAATTCACTTTATTACCTTCACATTATTCATTTATTTGCCTTACACAAGAAAAAATCATTTACATACACAAATTACAACAATTAGAAAAATATTCTGTTATGCGGGAAAATAATTATTAACAGCGCAATTCACAGACCCTCCATCCACAGATAAAAGTTATTTTATGATAATGAAAATAGTATGAATAAAGCTGTAAGTATCATATAATAAGTTTTTAATCTTATAGACTGGCGTGAAAAGGTTAATACCTACGTTACAAGTACCTATGTCATTGAAACATCAAGCTATGAGTGTATATAAAAACAATTATTACAATGAGTAACAACCACTTAAATGGTCAACCAAACTACAACTAGCTACATTACACTATTGCATAACAAAATTAAAAAAAAATTCTAGACAGTTCTTCATTATGTGTTGTTTTGGTAAAGAGTTTGATATAAAGTTGAACATCGTTCCTCATCCATTCTAAACTCGCCAGATGAAATTCAAGATCAAAAGTGTAAAGAAATTGCCCCTATATAAATTAACTCAAGGGGTGGATTATTTAAAAAAGTGCGTCTTTAAATATTCATTTGATTTTATTCTATTTTGAATGTAACCATTGTTATCAATATTTCAATGATTTTAAATAATCCAGCCCCCTGTTAATTTTTTATAGCACTTTGTTTACACTTTTATTCTTGAATTTCATCTCTGAGTATGTAATACATACATTACATATTAGAAAATAGACGACATGCGAATGACCAGTAGCACATATGTTCCTACGTACAGAAGGCAGCACATCAACCTACCCCACCATCAGTATAAAATGAGCTAGCATCTCTTAAGAATGCGTGTCCAAACGGTGACGGACCAAAGTCTAAACAGGGTAGGTGCTCTCTTCTGTACCCGTAAGTGCTCTACATAATATTCCATCATTTGATAACAAACGTTTTATTCTACAAACAACGTTTCATACTTGTATGTCAAATTTCTTTTAAAATTCTGCTTCTTCAAAACTGCCCCAATGCGGAATTTTACGAAAACATTTATAATTTTTTATCACAAATTACATGCATGTAGATTTTAGATGAGAATATATTTACCAAACTTAAAATAAAATTATAATTTTTTAAGGCTTTCAATGAAAATATGACATAGGTATTTTATTTCAAAGCAAAATCAAAGTTGCCCCATAAAATTATAATTATGCTGCCCCTGTGCTACGGCGCCAACTGCTCCTCTAGGTAAGTATAATAATACATATACCTTTAACGCGGTGCCAATCTATATAACTGTATACTAACAGACTATGCAGAGCCGAAACCGGGTCCAAATGTTAGAAATTTTGCACCAAGAAATTAACGGGAATACATAAAAAGTGGTCCACTCGGACAAAGTTGTGGGCAAAAGCTAGTCTTTATTATAGAAAATTACTTAACTAAGTATACAAAAAGTATTTATGTTGGTATGGATTTGAAGAGTAGCTGATTGACCCTAATACCTATTAAATTTAAATTAAAAAATATTATCTGTTTTATATCTGAATTAACCTATCTGCTCCTTCAACATAAAATTCAAAGTGACTGTATGGAAATTCGGTTCGCTCTTTTTATTTAGTCTAGCCAGGTATTTAACCACCATCTCACCTGGTGGTTCGTGACGATACGGCCTAAGATGAACGACATAAGAGAGATAGACATGTCGTCGTTATATCTCTACTATTACGGGGACAACAGCGGCGCGGTGGATTTTTAATTTTTGCTACCCACACAAGAGGCTAATTTGCGTTTCTGACACAAAATAGTGGTAATTTGCGGAGGCATAATTTTTATCCATCAGGCACAAGCACCAAATACATTTGCGCAGTAGGGCTCTTTTTAAAATGAAGGCGAAATAATTATTTGTAGCTACAATGAAATGTTTGTGAAAGCTATTTGTAAAATTAATAGCCTGAATTATTTTACAGTGTAATACAAACGTTTGTAGGTAGTTAGGTACCTACTTACTTACATGTAAAATATTTGCACAGGTATCTACTTAATATGTCTTTTGTCAATATATCTCTTATTTATAGTCAAGTGATTTGACCTACCTAACATTATTTGCAAATATCCTTTTGTCAAACACTAGGGAATCGCTCTATTACTGCACAACCCATATACACATATTCTAAATAATAAACAATATGTCATCTATTGCTCTTACATTCTATTTTTCTTACAATTTCCTTTCCCGATAGCATAATGATGCGCCACCTACTTGTGCACAAGAAAACTAGGGGGTTAAATATTTTACATAGTTCGTATAGTTTCTATCTATTTACAAAAGGAATGAACAGATAAAGCTATACATAATATTGGTCGTAAGTTTGGTTCCCTGATTAAAAATAGATAGGTAAACCATGCTTAGGTACTACATACATTACATTACACGTAGGTACGAGTTAACAAAGTAAACTACAGTCGTTTATTGAACCTGCCGGTACCTAGGTATTCTATATTATAAATTTTATCTAAGTAGGTAGGTACCTACGTAATAGTTTACTTACGATTTCATTTTATGTACTTACCTAATTACGGAATTTATAAAATAGAATACTTAAACCATTACACACGTAACGATCGGTTGACCGACCAAAATAGTAGTTTGAGTAACTCGCACATAAAAGAGGGTACTAAAACATGAGTGATAATAGTATGACACGAGTGTTTTAATAGGTACCCCCCTTATTAATTTTGTATACCTACCTACTCTAGACGTGTGGACCCTGTGAGGTATACTTTCTAAAGTCGATTAAATTCCGACTGCATCTATAATAGCCACCTAAAAACTTTAAGGTCGTTTCTCAATACTGTAGCTTCTCTGGAAAAGGGAAAAGTAAATCCGTAATTAGTCTATTTTTAAGTAACTTGTTACTGGTATCTTGCTCATCTTAGCACATTTTGCTACAATTCAATAAAAAGCCATCATTGACCACATTATATAACAAAGGAGGACCCGGACAATTCAGCCTATATGGCCAAACAATGTCAAGCGACGTGTCGTCAGAAAGATTTTTTTTATTCTAAAACTTTTACATTGCGGCCAGTCTCAAATAGCTGTGGGACAAATAAATTGAAACTTTAGATGCGACCGGATATTTAGCTTAATGACGGTTATATTATTTATTCCCCAGAGATTCGAGATTTGTCGTCGTAATAAAAGTTGAAGCATTTAAGAAAACATTTCCAACGACCATCGCTCAATCACGTTGGTCACGTATGCGGGGGACCATACATTGTTTTAACCGTATCTGCATTAACATTTTGGTTTAATGAACCACGGGCAATTTGGACCAAACTCTACAGCTCTAAATATTTAAAAAAACCCAAGCCATATTTTTTGGGATATTAGGTACCATTGATTTCATTCTATGACAGCCAAGTCGAAATCCACGCTAAAAGTGTATCAAAGATCACGGTACCTAAATATTCTAAACACAATACTTAGGTAAATCCAATTTCAATAGTAATACAATTCGCTTATTTACGGTGATGTAATAAATAAAGACAATTTGTTTTGGTCTCGCGTATCTATTGGACGACAAAAAAATAATTCAACTACTCAATTGCTATTTCTGAATAGTAGTTTGCCGTATTGATAAAATATTGACATTTATTGTTCGTTTTACGCTTTAACTTTTTTTCAATTCAGCCAGCTAATTAAAGAAATTTAAGTTAGTTATTTAAAATACGAAGTTAGTTATTTAAAATACGAATTTAATTTTTAAAATCCTCCCTTGTTCCCCGTCCGCCAATATAAAGGACTGTCTATGTGAAATTAAACTGTACAAGCCAATTTTTTTGGTAGTAGGACGGACGGGCTCTCACGAACCTAACTCGAAATAGGGGTTAGAGATGAGTGATACAAACCGCCACGGATGAAAAGACACTGACGCCCCCTCACGGTCCTTATTATCGTGTGTCCTACATGTTATGACGTGATTTTGTAACAGACCCATCGTGAAGTCACAGTGACACTATCGTGACCCATACCACCATATCAAGCACTTATGCGCTTATTATACATTCCTAAATTCAGAAGCAAAACGCGTGAGAGCAAATCAAAGTTGAATGTATTACTCATAGAATAAGGTCCATTTTAGTATCACTTATATTGTGTTACGTGTCGCTCCGCTTTACAAAAGCCGTGATACAAAAATTGACCTTATTTAATGAGCAATACATTCCATTTTGATTTGCTCTCAATCTTTTTGTTTCTGAATTAAGTCAAATGTAATCAGCGCATTATTTCGAGTGAAGTTCGTGAGAGGCCGTCCCATTAAAAAAATTGCTAGTAGGTACAACTACCATTGGTACATTGACGATACTCTTAGTGTTGCTAATGTTTATAGGCAGTGGTGACCACTTTAAATCAGGTGGCCCGCTTGCCTGTTTGTATGAAAAAAAGAAAACTAAAAAGCCATTACAACGCAACAATATTTAAGGCGGTGTCGGGCTCTAAATTACATGCAACAAAATATTAAAAACCTTGCTATTTTTGTAAATGTCTTTGATTCATTTATTTAATCATAAATAAGTAATGAGAATTACAGGTTTTGAAGATATTCGGGTATTTTTAATTTTTTCGTTTCCCTGTCTTTAATTAGTTAGCCAATACTTCTTCCATATTGTTGTCTAAACAAACAAAATTGAGTCTCTGATACCGAACCAACGCAACAACATCGGTTGGTTATCATTTCAAATTAAAATGGCCGGGTCGCTAGTTAATATAATTATGTCTACCACAGCAACCTAGCAATTGCAACAAGTAACTCTTGTAGAGACCACCCGATTTTTTGTGTCTGTAAGGTATTCCCATAATTAAAGTTATTTACCTCACAGGCCCATAACTATAAAAAGAAAAAAAACTTCTTTTTATACAGATTCTAAATATACAATAAATCTAAATATAAATATATCAATCGTGAATTGTACTACAAATCATACATAAATAACTTAAAAATAGATATTACTTAATCTAATAGTAAATTTATTTCTCTGCAGCTTTTTTAATTTGTTGTGTCTTACCGGTTTTGTAGAACATATCCAAAAATAAACCTGAAAGAACAAAGAGACGTCGTGAGCAGGTACTTACGTATTTTAATTCAAATGTTTTGTTTAGTTTACGAAAAATATTCATTAACATTAACTACCTAATATTGTTTCCAAATACTATGAAAGCACGTTTACTCGCTGTACCTAGCTATAGTCTGGTTTCTTTCTTTTTACTATGCTCTGGTGGACAAATGTTAACCCGTACTTATCATCTACGAATACAAGACAAGCAGTGGAATATAGCGTTCAATCCCGGCTACTGCCAGGATCCGCTTCCAGTACCCATCTTCAATCTCAATGACTCATACGACGTTGGGTAACTATTTTTAAGCTGAACACATGTTCAATACTTTACTATTATTATACTGTATTCTTTTTATTAACAGTGAAAGAGAATGTCTACAACTTACCAGTAAAGACTAGTACAGCTCCAAACCACTGTCGGGACTGTAAGACATTACCAAATATAATTACAGATGCAAGGACCGTAAAGAATTTTCGCGTAGTGGTAACTACAGAACAAGGCAAAGGTCCAAATTCAGCCACCTGAAACCGTCATTATAAAATTCATTAACACAAAATTTAGCCCAACTCTAAATTTGTACACACTACTATGCTTACCATAAAGAATATAAATAGTTGTCCTAGAGCACCCATGAGTGCAAGGCCGGCAATGTAAAGAATAACTTCTGGATATTGTGACACAAAGGAAATGAAACGGAAAATTTCACCACTCAAAACAACTCCAATTGAACAGATTATGGAAGACCTGTAAAAAAAATTCATTGCAATTACAGCTAGCTGGCCAAAATTACTTGTAAGAAAATTAAAGTTAAGAGAGGAACACTTACCACCAATTTGTGTTTAGCATCATAGAATATGCAGTTGGTGATGATTCAGCTTTTATACGCTCCTACAAAAATATAATTACCATTATATCCCAAAGTAACTTCAGTTTCCCAAATTAGACTGGACCAGAAATTGAAAAAGCGAAGATCTCGAAGCAAATCTTAATACTTTTTGGTAACCAATGTTTTCTTTTCAACCCCACAAAATTTTAAAACGCAATTAATCTATAGTTGAGCCCCGAGGAGCACAAACATCTAAAATCTGTTGAATCTAAAGTAAATTGCTTCGAATTTAAGATAAATTTCCATACCGACAGCCAAGACATTATAATTATGTTTCAGTCATTATTTATTTTATTTTTATTTATTTATGGCGCGCCATTGATGGGAATTGTTACAATCCTAGTTTAAAAACGAAAGACAATTTCTAGGAAATTGACCCAGTTACAAGAAAATTTTTACAGGCATTTTTAACTCATGAATAGGTATAACTATAAAACATTCATAATTATTTATAATGAGGCAGCTGCCCCTGGTTGCTAACGGTGTATATTACAATTATGTTAAAGAAAATGCAACTCTGAAACCTCTTTGAAACTAGGCAGGTTTATTGTTAGACAACCATTTTAAACTTTTAAAAGACAATTCATTTATAATCCATCTCTCCTTATCCCACTAGGTGGAGAGCTTTTTTTTTATGTCATGCGGTAGGCCACCTGATGGAAAGTGGTCACCACTGCCTATATACATTAGCAACACCAAGAGTATCGCTAATGTGTTGCCCACCTCTATAAAACGTTGCTCTCGCAGCAAAAGGCAAATGCCACTCCACTGCCAAAGCCACGGTTCCCCAAATCCCCACCCCATGGAAACCTTACTCACTGGCAGAAACACAATACTATTTAAAAGAGTATTATTAAGCTGCGATATTCTGTAAGGTGGAGGTACTTCCCCAGTCGGGCGGCTCCAATTCATACGAGATACCCCGCTATGCCCCACTAATTTGGCTCTGGTTTACAATAAACCATGTTGAAATATAGTTGTACAACATGACTGAAGAACCAATCTAGGTGGTCCTAACTGGCCAATGGTGCAATTGGAGCCGCACTTTCAAAATGACACTGTGTCGATTAATGGCAAAAATCCAACTCTCAACGTAGTGCTTAATTCTAACAACATACACTTTGTCAACAGTGCAATATTTATTTACATTTGCCCTCATTCTACTCTACTGGACACCACACAGGTGCTATTATAGTTATTTATAAAAAAATCAAGTTAAATGTATATATGAAAACTTTGTATATTATGTACCTATTATAAATTTTATTTACCTGTACTGCACCAGTCAGACCATCCATAGTCAAAGAGAGCAAGAGCAATACTTCTCCCATGCCGAAACCTTGATACTCATCACTTCCTTTCTTTCCTTGATCTTTATACATAAACAATACAACTCCAAGAACAATGAGGAACACAAAGAAATACTTTTTAATTGGATACACTTTTCGTCCAATTAACACACCTAAAAGCATGACAGGAATTGGTTTTGCTGCTTTTCCAACAACCTGAAACAGTAATCGTTGAAAAAGTGCTACAATGCAGGATCGGAATTATAAAAATACTTTTTTGTATGTTATACGGCAGACAAACAGGCAAGCGGGAGACAACAATTTTCTTTGACAAATATCAGGCATCTCATGATTATTTTGGGCAACACACCCACACTGTTTTTTGTTGCAATGCACTCAAACTTAGTCTCTAAACAGGGTCATAATCTTGGGCATTTTTGTAAAGTGTCAGAATTTTTTAAAAGTTGACTGTTGTTTGCTCAGAAGTGGCAAATCACATTTGCATACATGTTTAGTGACATTTTATTAATATCAAAATAATTATCAAGGCATATTTCATTAATTATCAGAATAATTACCAAAGATTAACTGGTTATAAAAACAGCATATAATTATATTTAGATTATAGGTAATATATAGGTCAATGGGCAAATTCAATTCAGGACAAGGACAGCATTCAGGATATTACGAAAGACAGTTGAATACAAAATAAGATATTTAACATGTGTTACCAGTGATGAATTAATGTGCACCCACACTTGATGTTAAGGAAAATTTGTAACATTATATGGCCATGCAATGTTTCAACTTCGAAAATTGGTCGGGGAACATTGGAATGAGTTTAATGTATCTGTTCTGATAATGTGAAAACACAAATAATAGGAAATTGTTTGCAGCAGTTCAAAACAATGATGTGAAAGCAACTTTATGGATTAACAAATTGGTAGGGTAAGTAAGGTAACCAACATAGGTTTAGAATAGCAAAACTAAAGTAGAACAGGGAGATGTTGGACAGCATCAAAGCGTAGATGATGTGGAGAAAACCGATGTCCATCAGTGGACGTCCTATAGCCAAAATGAATAATACCATCAGTAATTCATTAACATAAAAGTATAGTAGGTACCTGTGTAGGGTAATTTATCCATTGAAGGGCCATATTCGAGCACACCATTGCCAAGAGGTAAGTCAAAGCCGAAGAGAAGTAGTAAACTTTCCTTGTGGTATCTACATCATGTTTCCAGGATAACTGTAAATAAAATTAATTTGTTTAAAATCATCGCACCAAGTTTTTTTTAAGTACATAGGATAGGAAACAAGGTAATTGAATTGTTCTCACCATCAATATCTGGGCAAAAATGTAGTTGACGACACACTGAACTAAGACTAGAGATAGTGCACATGTAAATTTTTCATTATTACCATATTTTCCTCTTGTTATCTTTTCTTGTAGCATTCCAAATATAAAATAACATATAAAAATCGCTACCGCGTAAAAGAAAAATCTAACATTGGTTGTGCTCATTGTGAAACTTTGTTTACTGTAATTATATTACAACAAATCAAATTACAGAATTGTCACTGGGTTACTGTAGCATAGCAAAGTATACTAAAACTGTCCGTAAAATGATGAATCAATGACTGAATGACACGTTAACACGTAACGTAATTTTGTTACCTATAGGAAAGTTACAATCAACTCGGCAAATGCCGGGGTGACACGTGCGCCATGGTAAACCATTTTTTGCACCGAAAGGAAAAGAAAAGAAAAAAAGAAAACAAACACTTCCTTTTACTTTTTTTGTTACTGTCAATCTCCCACCACAACGAGACCACAACCCAAAGAAATGAGGAGTTTTCCAGTAGGTATTGATATTTGGTTTCAAAAAGCATCAATAGATGGCGCTCCTACAATTTTGGTAATCTTTTTATAATCTGTATGATGATGGTAGTGATTTCATGCAGCCAATTAATATTAAACTTAAAAATAAAATGTTTATTAATATAAATATAACTGTTAAAGGTTGAACGAAGTGTAAAAAGAAATATTTATAGAAGTTGGCACTATGTTCCATTATTATTATAACCTCTAAAATGGTTAAAAACTATTGACAAATACAATATTATCCAATACAACGTACCCAGTGTTTATATTCTGTTTGCTAAGAACCTATTTCAAGCGATTATCAATTACCAAAATTGTCGGGGCGCCATCTAGTTAGTGGTTAGGAATGCTTTATATACCTATTGGAAAACTCCTCATTGGATATAGAGCCACAACCACTTGTCAATCGAAAAGGTCTTTTACGCATGGACATATCATATCTAACAGGACAGAAAAATCTCCAAAATTACAATTGCGAAAAACAACCTTATGTTTTTATACTATCGTCTATTTTGCTTTGTCATGGGGTACAGAAGCTAACCTAGCCGCTAGCCGAGAGGGACAGCAAGAACAGAGGCGGCGTGTCCCGCTCTTTTATCTTGCCTGACAAAAAAAAAATCTTATATTAGACGGGACTTGGACGCGACGTACCTTTATGATTTGTTTTCCCGACGTTTCGGTAGGGTTACACCCACCCTAATATAATAATAATATGTGTAAAGAACGCGAGTTTAGTTTAAAACAAATAAAAAAAAAATCGTTCGTTGAAAGTTTGTGCTCTAATAACTCCATGAATGGATGAATATTGCCGCTCCTACACCTTTGTTTTGTTAAATTGTACTTTTGTCATTCCTGTAATTATTTTTTATGCAATGAAAAGATTACTTAAAGCTTGACCAGCCACAGAGGTGACCTGTCAATCGTGGCGCTAGTTCTGCGTTTTATGTAGCAGTACCGGAAATAGTGTAATCTGTCATACTCATATGATGCTATAAAAATGTCAGATGGACAGTGATGTGATCGTACATTTTTACATATCGATATATTTTTTATTGAATAGAACGTTGAGTATATTATATATATTAATAAATATTACCTATTTATGTTCCCGTTCCCGTACCGACATTATTGGTGACATAATAAAATATCACTTTTCCTTCAAACATTATTCATCATCGTCATAGCGCTTATCCCGGACACTGCCAGGGTCCGCTTTCCTACTCACGGTGACGATCAGGCGGGCCGTAAGCTTGTTTGCCACCATAGTGGTATAAAAAAACATTCTTCTCCACTTCGGCTGGTCTACGCTATCCTCGCGCCGTAAGCTATTGGCTTTCGCATCCAACTCAGCGGTGGCATCCATAGGTTATTGAGCCACCCACGGGGTCTCTTTCCTGATACCGGCGGGTTCAAGCACCTTTTCCCTACGTATCCCTGGGATTTACGCAACACGGGACAATTTTTTAGCTATAAGATGCTATAACTTTTGTTAGTTTAAATCTTCTTGGTTGTACTAAATAAATAAATAAATACCAGCGCAGGCGAGCCCCCTCGACCTTATTCGCGGTATCCCTCATCACGATAATATATATAATTACTTGTCGAAATTGTATAGGTAGATCGGTGTTATAGACTATGGGGTACCAGCCATCGAGTCGTAAACCCTTCCTTTTCTGGTTATCGACAAAAATATCAAAATTACATTGATCGACGATTACAATACCGATCGATAGCGATAGGTATTTTTTTACTCTTTGAATCCCTATGATCTTATTTTGACGCTTTCGTAGTGACATTGATACAATAAATATTCCTCCATTTTCATGCTTTAGGCTATTTAATAATGTCGAGGTACATTTCCTTTTTTTCGTCTATTATTGCCAGTAAAATAACTTTAGTATACTCATTTTTCCGCAACCTGTCAAAGTAACCTAATAGTCCCTTCCCTTAGCTTCAAATATGGCCCGGATAGTTCACTTCCGGAAACCAACACCATCTTTTAGTATGTTGTTAAGTATCTAATTCTGAATAAAAACAGCCGGGAGACAATCTCTAAATAGTGGACGGTGTACACAGCAAATATTGGCAAAAAACCGCAAATCGATGTACAGGATAGCCGTTTGGTATACGAGTACTTTAGGTTTAAACAATCATTTTGACCGGTAGTTCCTAAAAATATTCCCAGGGGGGGAGCAGTAATATCGATATTAATTTTTTATATGGGATTTGAAATTTTTTTTCTCAGATTCCTATCGTGTTTGGTATCAAATGAAAGGGCATCATGAGCCGGTTCTAAAAATATACTACACCAATACCATTCGGCCACCTGTTTTCTAAAAATCCACGAAATATTTTCAAAACATACCAAGTTTGGACTCCTCCAGGTAGGAGACGGATTAGTAAATTTTTGTATAACATACGCCAAATGTCTCTAAATATACCCATATCCAACGACAAAAAGACGATTTAAAAAATATTTTAATTTACTAATTTTAAAATATTTTTTTCTTTATTAAAAAGTTGAGATTTAGTATTTTTTTAAACTTTTCGAACTCTACTGTACTGTACTATTATTATTGTGTTTTATGCTATTATCTATGTAAAATAATGCTCTTACGGTTTCTATCTCCCCCTCCCCCTTTCCTCTCTCCCTCCGCACTCCTCACGCTGCACCTAAGCGAATTAGATTTCGCGAGCCATAGTCAGTCAGTCAGTGGCAGAGGTAGCGGTAGAGGTAGGTAAAATCCTCTCAGGTGCAGGAGGAGAAGGGGGGGGGGAACCGTATTAATATCAATTTAACATAGATTAACAATAGTAAAGTGCAGTACAGTTCGATATGATTCAAAAAATACTAAATCTCAACTTTTTAATAAAGGAAAAAATATTTTAAAATTAGTAAATTAAAATATTTTTTAAATCGCCTTTTTGTCTTTGAATATGGGCATATTAAGAGTCATTTGGCGTATATTTTATAAAAATTTACTAATCCGTCTCCTACCTGGAGGAGTCCAAACTTGGTATGTTTTGAAAATATTTCTTGGATTTTAAGAAAACAGGTGGCTGAAAGTTATTGGTGTAGTATATTTTTAGAACCGGCTTATGATGCCCTTTCATTTGATACCAAACACGATAGGATTCCGAAAAAAAAAATTTCGATTCCCATATTAAAAATTAATGTCAATATTACTGGCCCCCCCCTGGGAATATTTTTAGGAACTACCGGTCAAAATGATTGTTTTAACCTAAAGTACCCGTGTACCAAACGGCTATCCTGTACATCGATTTGCGGTTTTTTTTTACGTAGCTCGACCACTAAAAGTGCTTGGTTCTCCAGCGATGATGTCACCAAGATGGCCGCCGCCGCGTTTTGAAATTTGCCTTTAAACCAGACTGTATTGTACTTAGAAGTATGTGTGGGGTATCAAATGAAGCAAAATAAAATATGCTACAATTTTGTTAAAACATTTAACTGTGTGAAAATTATAGTTTAAGAGATATTCAAGTTTATATGAAAATTTTGCAAAAAATAAATCAGTTTTTATTTTTTAACAACTTAACCGATAACTTTAGAGCAAAATAATGTACTAAGAAAACAAAGGCACATTATGAAGCTATACGATACTATTTTTATAGTCCCAATCGGTTAATATATAAGCGAGATATTGTAATTTTTCCCTAGCAACGGGCACAACTTTAAGCGCCATACGATTGTTTTAATTTGCGTAAATTGCGTAAATTAATGACTTAAAATAAAAAAAGCAATGAGTTTAAGTAATGTATATGTAAAATAAACGTATTATTATGTTTTGTTTTGAAGTTATTGTAAACATTTTACAAAATATAAATCCGTTTTTAACAACTTTACGAGTAACTTTAGAACAGAATAATGTACTAAGATAATAAAGGCACATTTTTAAGCTATGAAAATAATTTTTATAACAATTGCAATCAGATAATAAACTTTTTTAAACTTTAGGATATAAAATCATTATAAATACTTACCTAGAACAGTAGCGACTTAGCGTGTAATACGTATTGATTTAGGGAATGGTAACATGAGATATGGGTTTTCAATTGCTTCTATAGGTACCTATTTTTTTCACCTATAATAATAAAGCAGATAACTGACTAGCAAAGATAAATATTTAGGCATTACCTATCAGGCTTTACCTAAAAAAGGAGCTTTATGCTGGTATGATGGTGGAGCTATCGCGGATGCAGTCAGCGCCAGCCGCAGCTAACCCGCTTAAGTACCTGTCGTTGTGCGTAACAGCCAGCGCGCATGCCCGAGGTGTCGCGCTAACCGATGACCCGCGACCCGCGACCGCGTGAGACAATACAGCAGGAGCCCCCGAGGTGATTATTACAAATGCCTGTTTTTTGACAGCGGCGCAAATACTGCATTTGCGACACCAATTCTGAACATCTTCCCGATAATGAAGCCAGTGAACCTTTCTCTGACCAAAGTCTGTATTCTTTTTACCCCTAGATGTCCTCCTGTTACACCATTATGTATCTTCTGGAGAACGTCTTGCACCTTAACCCGAGGAACAACTACCTAAAGGTAATTCCGGCTGTTCCGCTCTCCCATTGGGCCCGATACGCTTTAATAATAGTGCTTGTAGGTGCCACTTCAGTCCATCTTGGTTTCTCTGCACCACGTTCCTTCCATGCGGTGATTGGTCAGATATCTTCATTATCTTCTTTAACTTCCCTCATGGATTCATTCTCCCAGAGTCGTGAAGGGCTTGCCCTTGTAAGCCTAACTTGAAGTTCTTTCAATTCCTGTTTAACACAGTGCTTACATTCTGTTATGTATTGTGGGTATTTGGGTTAGTTTTTAAGCACATTCCTCCGAGCAAGGCCTCATTGATAGAACATCAGCATTTCCATGAGCCTTCCCGCTGCTGTGTTCAGTGACGTAGTCAAACTCCTGCAGTTCCTCGATCCGTCGGGCAACCTGTTTTACTAGGTTTTTAAAATGTCATAGCCACTTCAAGACAGCGTGATCATTACGGAGTACAACTGCCTGCCGATAATACACTCTTTGAAATGTTGTTGTGTCTTTACCACAGCCAAGAGTTCTCTTCTAGTTTCACAGTGGTTCCTCTCTGGTCTCAGTAACGACTTACTTAAATAAGTAAACACGACTTCTGCGTTGCCCTGTTTTTGTGAAAACACTCCTCCGATCGCCGTGTTGCTTGCATCTGTTTTGACGATAAACAGACCGCTGGGTTGTGGGTATCTTATCTTAATAGAGGAGTTTCACATAGGCATTTTAACAGTCTTTGAAAGGATTCCTTGCAGAGCTCATCCCAGCGGAATGGTTGCTTGTCTTCAGTCAAACGATGAAGTGGCATTGCAAGAGAATACTTTAAAAAATCGTCTGTAGTATGAGCATAGCCCTAGGAATGCCCGAACTTCCTTTTTGTCCTTGGGAGTCACCAAAAAAACCAATGATAATTGCATCATCTAAATAGACCAGGCAGGCATCTTGCACTGATCCTGCCCATACATCTATGAGTCTTTCGAAAGTGGCAGGCGTGTTGCACAGTCCGAAAGGCATAACATTGAAATTCCATAGTCCTTTTCCTGTTGGAAAAGCTGTCTCATCCTTTTTCTTTGGATGAGAATGCCTTTAGCCAGACTTTAGATCCAAGGAAAAGAACCTCAGGGTGTCCAATGTGTTGTCGATACGAGGCTAGGGATAGCAGTCCTTTTTTGTGATTCCATTTAGTCGACAGTAGTCTACGCAAAATCGTGTGCTGCCATCTTTCTTCTTGACTATGACGACTGGTGAACGCCATGGACTTGAGACGGTTCGATGACCTTATTGCTTCTCATGTCTTCTAATAACTCCTGAACTTCTTTTTCTTTTGCAATCGGTTTTTACCTTGCTCGCTGACTGATAGATCTTTTGCTTCCAGTGTCGATCCTGTGTTGCACTAGCAAAGTCCTTCCAAGACTTCCATCTTGGGAAAATAATATATTAACGAAGCGTAGCAGATCTCATGCCGATTATGCTCGGAGAATATCTACTATTGCTTTTTCATCCATTAAGAAGTTCGGTAATAGCAGAACTATTCTTAGCGTATCCTTCACCAGTACACACCTATTCGGCTCGTTCTTACTAGCCGATGGACACTTTACTTGTACTTGAGCCTGTGCTCGTGCAGGTAGGTATAATTTTATTCAGGTAAGTTACTTTCCCAGTGGTTCCTCAAAGTGTGAAGTGTCAAGTATCTCCTCGTTACCACACTTAAAAATTCCATCAGTAACATCGATTTTGCAGTTATGTTTCTTCATGAAGTCTAGGCCTAAGGTGCAGTTGTCCATAATATCAGCCACGATGACCTTTTGAATGTACGCTGACACGCCTACATACATCGTGTCTGTGATTTCCCCTAGGACGGGTATTGGCTGGCCGGAGGCAGAAAGTAGCTGGTAGGCAAAGTTCATGATGCGTCCTGTAACAGCGTTCACCAAGTCCCGCTTGAGAATTGTCCTGACCTAGAGGCTCCTGTACCAATCGTCATTTCGCAGTTTGCTTTTAGTTTTACTTGTATCCAAGCATACTCTTGTGGGATGAAACCATGTCAAACTAGTCACGAATTCGCTTTAATTAAAGAATTTGTGGTTTACAAGTGACACAATTGGCTCTGTGGTATCCGACAAAGTAGAATAGCAACAACCCGTTACACTTGTGGGTGTCGTACAAGGCGACTAATGTTTCCGAGGCAAAAGATCTAGAGTCTCCTTAAGTTGGAAAATGTACAATACTGCGTTCTCCAACCCGCCTGCCAAGCGTAGAGATTATGGCAATAACCTTCCCTTTCGTGGGAGAGGCCTTAAGTCATGCAGTGGACTGTTATGTGCTGTTATGATGAAGTGACTCAATGGATGAATATTCCTCCAACGCAAGACGCACTTCAAGATGTAAAAAGAGCGGCATCATCATCATCATCGGTGCGTGAAATACGAACTTTCGGATTTGTCCCTTAGTCGTCTCTTACAACACCCACGGGAAGAAATTTGGTGGTGCTATTCTTTGAGGTGGCGGCACCACACACACAAAAAGATAGGCTACCAGGCCAAAAACCCACTGTCTGAATAAAGGCCTCGAAGTACTGGATCCATGCATTGGGGATGGCAAAATAATAACAACTAATATCCAAACTATACTTAATGTAATATAATACGATGATTGTTATATATAACATAATAATACGTTTATTTTACGTATACAATACTTAGACTCATTGCTTTTTTAATTTAAAGTCATTAATTCACGCTAATTAAAACAATACTAACCGTGGTAACAAACCCACTATGATAATATGTGTAGTGAATCGTATGGCGCTTAGAGTGGTGCCCGTTGCTAAGGAAAAATTACAATATCTCGCTTATTTATTAACCGATTGAGATTATAAAAATAGTTTCGTATAGCTTTATAATGTGCCTTTATTTTCTTACTGCAATATTTTGCTCTAACGTTATCTGTTAAGTTGTTAAATATTATAAACGGATTTATTTTTTTCAAAATGTTCATATTAACTTGAATATCTCCCAAACTATAATTTTCACATAGTTCAGTGTATGAACAATATTGTAGCATATTTTATTTTGCGTCATTTGTTGCCCCACACATACTTTTAAGTACAATACAGTCTGTTTTAAAGGCAAATTTCAAAACGAGGCGGCGGCCATCTTGGTGACGTCACCGCTGGAGAACCAAGCACTTTAGAGATTGTCTCCCGGGTGTTTTTTATTCAGAATAACATACTTAACAACATACTAAAAGATGGTGCTGGTTTCCGGAAGTGAACCTTTTTTCAGTTAAGGGAAGGGACTATAAGTCCCTGGTCGACCTATGCAAGATTTAAACCATCTTTTTTAAAACCACGAAACCATTATTTTTAATTCTACTGGTAACTCTTTGAAATCATCATGGCTGCGTGACAGCTATTTTCGAATTTATATTTTCGCAATAACATTTGTTATTAAGGTTATAATAATTGTCGACTAGGTTCACCATGAATTCATTATGGAATGAAACACGAGAAAACTTGATTCATTTAAAATGATTTACCCTTATGTTTTTGATTTTTTATTTGGTGTGACCAAACCACAGTCTTTAAAAGAGCTTTTTCTTTCCTCATTGCATCACAGTTACAAGGATCATTTGGCATTTGGTTGAGAGCGTGAGTGTCAAATATCAACTACAGCTGTCTGTCAAAAGTGACGCTTTACAAGTTGGCAGCGTTAATTCTTTTCTTGACAGTGTCACGTGCATGTGTCGTGCATGTGTCGTGCATGCGTCCTGCATGCATCCTGCATGCGTCCTGCATGCGTCCTACATGCGTCCTGCATGCATCCTGCAAGTCTCCGTCGCGTCGCTGTCGCGTCCGTGTTGCGTCATGTGCGGAGTGCGTATGTGTATGGCAAATAGGGCATGCCGATATTCGAAAATTTAAGTATTCGCATATTCGAATACTTTTCCTAGTGATATTCGAATATTATTCGAAATCTGGAATTAGGGTTCTAACTACGTTTTTAATGTAAGTTTGTGCAATTGGTCCTTAGTAATAGTATCCAAATAAGCGTGTAATGGATTTATTTCTACATGATAATAATATTTAAAAAATTAAAAAGAATTATTACAAAATCATAAAACAACGCCATTTTATTTTATTTTAATCTATAGAAACGTTTTGCCGCACCTGTATTATAAATACAAACTACAATTCAATTACTAAACACTCAAACAACTGAAATTATGGAAATATAAATTTAGTAACTCTCGCGAGGCGAGAGTGTAATCGGTCACCTTGCTTCGCGATTCCCTCCCGTGTAGTCCCGAACACAGCAAAATACAAAGTACCTGCGTCGCGAGAGTGAAGAGGGCCCGCCTAGCCTCGTGTCACCTCACGCGAGGTCACCTCGCGAGGCCCTCAGAGAGAGGAGGTAGCATTAGGTCAGTCAGATCCTAAGATTAGGTATTTCACGAGATTAGGATGATAAACGACTTTTTACGTACATTTCAGTCCATTCTACTGGGTAGGCTCTATTGGAGTAGAGCCTATTCGAATGTAATGTTGTGACATCATTCTACTCTATTAGATCAAGATGGCGGCGTACTATTGGTGATGGGCGATACTACCCGTTTCACACTGGCGTGGTCACGGTCACATATGATTGGTCTTCTTTTTTGGTTCACAGATTATCTATGACACGTTTTATCAAATTTGGGTAGGAATCAAGGAAATTGGAGCGAAATCGTACAATGTGTTGCAACATTTAGTACCTTGAAAGCGTGGCGCTGTTGTCCCTAGCTTTGCTATATACTTAAATAGACTAAAGGGCACGGCGCAACTTCGTTGGTGTAGCGTTCTATCCATACCCTACTCTATATCTTCCCTACCATACCCTACCCTATATCTTCCCTACCATACCCTACCCCTAACTTACAACTACCCTACGCATATCCTACACCTACCCTACCTCTACCCTACCTCTACTCTACACCTACTCTACACCTACCCTACCTACCCTACCCTTTTTTCTTTATACAAACTTTGCCCTAAAAATTACAAACCCTAATTGCTAAAATGGATACTTTGGGTTATATTATTGCAATTTTCTATTTTGAACTCTAATTTTTCGAAGATAGAATACAACGTGTTTTTTTTGAATTCCCATAACTCTAGGGTTTCAACGAGACCACGTATAAGAATCAAATAACAAATTCATATTTTCTAAATTCAATTTTTAATTTTATTTTCTCATTTCATACAAAATAATTCAAATAAAGTATGATTATCCATGGAAAACCCCTTTATGTGAAATATGGCAACATCGCAGACTTTTACCTAAATTTATGAATGATAGGACTTACTTATGAATGAAAGTTAGGCACTACGTGTTAGAATGCAGTAATTGTACAGCTTGCAAAAAAAATGAAGTGACCTTTTATTCATACGTGTTTAATTTGCTAAGCAGTTATTGTAATTTTACAAATTATTTAATCTTAAGCTATTACTAAAACATTGTTTTTGTAAACAAACTAGGATTCACTTTAATTATTTTTTTCGTAGTGACATTTAGTTCGCATTGAGATTTACCTACATGCGATTGCCTGCATGCTTGTATTTTTACTAATTAATTAATTAATGTTTATGGGAGTGTCTTTAAAAATGTACAACAACTATTTTATTTGTTAAAAAAAAGTTAGTCATGAGTTTCAAATTCTTGCCAGAGAACAAATGTACGTTACATTTGGGATACAAAAAGGCGAGGTGAATAAAACATTTTTTATTAAAAATTATAAATTTAATTGATTTTCGAAATGCCCACCATTACACTCTAGGCATACAGTTATTCTTGTACGAATTTGCCTATTTAAATTCACTACATTGGCACGCATTTCATTTGCTTCTTGTTGAATCCGCTGCAACAAATGATCCCGGGAAAGAATTTTTATAGCATACACTTTACTTTTTAAGGTGCCCCATACATAAAAATCAAGAGGGGTCAGATCTGGTGATCGAGCCGGCCACGCTAAGATCGGGCTTCCGCGGCCGATCCAACGTTGTGGATACTGCTCATTTAGGTACTCTCGTACTTGTGTTCCGTAATGCGGTGGTGCTCCATCGTGCTGTATCCATAATGAACGGAGACTTTCTAGATCCACATCTTCAAAAAAATCTAAATTTAAAAGGTTTTGTAGAAATTCAAGATAGTTGTTTGAATTTAAACGATGCGGTATTTCTATGGGACCTACAAGTTTGTTATTTAAAATTCCCGCCCACATGTTTACCGAAAATTCTCTTTGGTGCGATGTTTCCCACACTGCATTCGGGTTTTCTTCTTGCCATTGATGCTGATTTTTACTATTAAATACGCCTGCTCGTGTAAATTGTGCCTCGTCCATCCACAGAATTTTTGTAATCAATAGTGGATCTTGAATAAGAAACTCACTTATTCGCTGACAAAACGCGATTCGTGAAAAATTATCACCAGGTAAAAGGCCTTGCACTTTCCGATAATGATAAGGATGAAGTCCATATCTCTTCCATAATCTCCACACCATAGTATGAGAGACGCCAACTATGCGTCCGATACGTCGTGTGGATAAAGTAGGATCTTCGATAATTAAATTCATTATCGTCATTTCTTGGTCCAATGAGAGGTTCATGACTCGCTCATGTGAAGCTAGTCTTAGGCCTTGCTCACGAAATCGTCTATGTATCTGTAACAAATAAAAATAATTGTTTACTAAAGCTTACGCGAACTTTACGCATTGAATTACTTCAACGGATCTTAACGATAAAATAAAATAAAAAGATATCAATGTGTAGAGTAAAGAGTAGATCCGTAAAAGTGGTTTTATAAAAAAAATAGGTTTTACATTTTACAGTTAATTGTTTTTTCTCCATAGTAATATTCAACCCCCACCGGGAACCCAGGGTGGCTTTAAGTGATAAAGTACACATAATGCAACATTAACAAATGCTTGGTTATTGTATTATCACTGTTTTATTAGGGCCCTATTACAAGTGATCGGAACAAAGGGGGCCAATCCACCTAAAGCTGCCGACAAGGCTAAGTGTGGCCAAAACTACCAAAACTTTGACAATTTATCTCTATCGAATCTCGGATCCCGGAAAGGCCTAAGACCTATAAAAATCAATTAACTAAAACTCGGAGGCTGCAATCACCCACAAGCCTTGTCTCGTCGGCCACCCCAGGCTAGTTAGCCCTTTTCATTTCGATCACTGCCTATTAACTGAAGAAATGCCTAATAAACACCAAAATGCTTAAATAATTAATGAGAACTTACGTTTACGAAAGTATGATTGTCAGGAACGGTGCGATTTGGATATCGACGCTGGTATTCTCTCACAGCTTCCGCGGAATTTCCATTGCAATAACCATACACAAAATGAATGTCCGCTTGATGTTCTGGCGGATAGTTGCGCCTCGGCATTGTAATTAAACTAATTACTAACAGTTTAACAAATAAAAATAACAACCAATAGTTTAACAATAATAAAAACCAATAGTACAACAATAAAAATTAAAACAAAACTTAACAGCAAATCGGTATAATAACAGTTCTAATCGCGGGCACCAATACTTGTAAGCAAGACGAAGGTCAGGGAACAAGTAAGTAAATAAAGGTGCATGTTAATCTTCCTTTGGCGGCTAGTTATTTAAGTCACTGTGAAATCAACCGTATTTCAAAGCAGTTACAATTAATTTTACTTATTTTGCTAACGGTATTCGGTTGTAGGTCTACGGGCTTCTTGCAGGCGCGGAGGGACTCGGTTCCATGTGTGCGTTCTTTTGTCATCGCGGCACAATATTAGGGTTGTCAAAACTAAGACGAGTCTCAAAAGCTGTTGGTGGGATTTCATCAAGTCAAGTTTAGTAGATATTTTTACGCTATTCGTGATCAGGGTGCCTAGTGTGAGTTTTATTTACTACCCGTATTCATTCGATTACGTTTACAAAATCGAATAGTATGACATTGAAGCAGCTCCTCCTGGCGTCATAAGAGAAGATTTGCCACACAAATTCTCGTTTATGTAAACGTTACCGAATGGCGAATGAAACTCGCACTTGGCACCCAGATCATTTTCTGATCTGATCACATAAGATTGTGTAAATTGTCTTTAGTTTCGTTTAGTTAGGTACAATCACCTACCTCTTGTTTATGAGTAATTTGCTTTAAAAAAAATAAACGTATTACGGATTTTATGTTTACTTATAAAATTAAAAAAACAAGGAAGACTAACTTTAAAATCTACATTCTGTTACACTTACAATTTTAACATTATTTTAAGTAGGTGATGTGCATCCCTAATGTTTCGAGCAAGCAACCCTACGCACACATTGAACTCAATATTACACTACTGCAGGCAGCGTCGCCACCCGCTACACACAAATATTCTTTCTCATTTTCACTAAGAGATGCGCATAAGTAAAGATGAAAGATCCGAATCCAAAGAACTACTAGCGGTCGTTCATTGATGATCGAACACTCGTGCGCCGCTAGGGTATGGTGTAAATTTTTTTAAAATGATATCGATAATCGATACCTCCCGGAATTATTTTTAATTTGTAATTTTAAATTAATTTAATGTTTTAATTTATTATGGAACTATTAAACATTGTTCTGTGATCTCGGGGTTCCAGGTTCGAATTCCTAGTCATACAAAGGCTCGGACATCTCGAACGCAGCTTTGGTAGGTTAGGTATGAACCCGCAATTGGCATCCACTGCGATTATTACATTATCATTTAGTAATTCAAATACTTTAAAAAATATGGTGAATATTGAATGACTGTGCCCTTATTCGTAATAAATTCAAGGTAGGTATTGTTTCGTAGGTATTCTGCTACAATCCAGCCACCGAACATATCACCATAACCATTATCGATTAAATTTATGTTGAAACAATTTATGTTTCGACAAGTAGCATTCATAGTCTAACTTTGAAAATTTAAAGAGTTGCGAAATAAGCAACTCATGCTTAATTGCTAATAAGAGTTAAATAAGGAATAATCAATCCATAAATTATTTTCGTGCTAATTGCATTTCGTAATTCAGGATAATAGGTATAATTTTATCGATAGCGACTAATTGGCTTTCACTTCACTAGTTGACACGGGACAATCCCGCCCGGACGTTTTTTATAACTTTGCTGTCGTAGTGCGTGTAGAAGTTTGGCAACGTCGCAAAAATAAGGAATCAACTTACTGGAGACAATAAATGAATTATTTTAACTAAAATTAATGTTATCTTCGAAGATATGCATTTTAGAACCCATGTTCTTTGGAGTTTATTAATTGTTTTTAGTGGTAGAATATAACCTTAAAGTTATGGGAATTGAAAAAAAACACGTTGTATAGTGTATGTTACTCGCTGATAATGTAGCTTTCTATAACTGAAATTATTTTTAATATCGGTTAAGAAGTTTTTGAGTTTATCCAATACAAACAAACATACAAACAAACTGACAAACAATCATATCTTTCCTGTTTATAATATCAGTATAGATAATGTAGTTCCACTCCTAACCACGGGGGACTTTGACCTATAGTTGTCGATATCGAGATGGTTGTCGCGGTTGGACCTAACAACTGAACGAACGAAACGAAAAACGATCTTTATGTCGTGGACATAAGGAAAAAGCGGCACCCCATAATCGAGGGTGCAAATTTATGTATATAAAATTAAACATGTAGGGCACCTTTCGAAGTGCTAAGTAGGACATCCATTCCATATTTACCACAAAATGTTATACATCCAGTTGACCAAGTCTCGTAAGCGCTTAACGGTTTCACTGAGAAAAAGTTTTCAGATATCATGAAGAGGCAAGCTTCTAACTCTATAAATCATGACTCTACAAACGTTACTTTCTGTCTGAAAGTATAGCTTGGCCGATTCATTGATTCAAATGTAGGTCTATCAGAGACGAGTTAAATACTTAACATACCTCGTATGACATTACCTCGACGATCGTTGCCTAGATCGATGTATCTACCTACAATGATCAACTGATGCTAGCTACGCCGCGTTCTTGATCCGACAGACGCCATCAGCCCTAACCGTCGCGTCGAGCATTAAATTCAGTCATGTGTCATGCAAACGTTCTATGAAACGGCCAAGTCGTATTTTCGTACGCTTGCAGAGTTTGGCTTTGTAGAATTAGGAGAGATCTTCAAGAGATCTGTACCTCAAGTGTAACTGTTCGCATAAAGATTAGAATACTCTTCGATCTAGTTAATCTAGCTTACTATAAAAAATACTATAATAGCTTTTTGTTTATTATTTATGGCCCACCCCCCATTAGGTTATTTAATGGGAGTGAAAATATATATGTGAAAATGGCTTCTTTAAGTGTTTCATTGTTTTCCACAAGGAGTAATCAGTTGTGTCATTGTCATGCATTGTGAAAGTTCTGAATTTTTTCCTTTTGCTTTTTTGTTAAGTAGTTTAACCGCGTTTTGTCCACGGGATTCTACTTTGTTTGAAAGAAAAGAGAAAGCAAAGACGCAAATTTTTCTCTTTTCTTTAAGGAGGTTGAGAATTTCGACTGGATAGCAGTTACCTTTTGATCTCTTCTTCACTGTTGGTGTATTTTTCCAGGCACATTGCTGTATATTTGTAATGAATTTACTTAGATCTGTATCTATCTCTTGTGGACTCTTTAATGAAACTTTAAATTCAGTAATAGAGTCTAGATCATGTTTAAAGCTTTCCCAGTCGGTGTTCTTGTTTGACAAAGTAATATTGCTCTCTTTTTGTATTATGCTCTCACTAAGAGTCAACATTATTGGCGAGTGATCAGAGCTCATTTCATATCCTTCTTCAATGTAAAGAAAAGTTGTTGGTATATTTTTACATATAAAACGTCAATGAGGTCTGGGACTTTATTAGGATCAGTGGGCCAGTACGTTGGTTTTGCGGTTGATATTACGCCACAATTCATATATCTGGTAGCATAAAGAAGCTCTTTCCCTTTAGTTGTAGTTAATCTTGATCCCCAGTGGATGTGTTAAGCATTAAAATCACCTCCAAGTATGAATCTGTTACCTAGATTTTATAGAAGGTTTTTATACTGTTCTCGTTTTAGGGAATACTTTGGTGGACAGTATATGGCGGAAATAGTAACAGGGTAACGTTTAGTTCTAACACAAACAGCCACTGTTTGTATAGCCTGTTCCTCACATTTATGCTCTTCTTCGAAATATTTTCTTTTATTATGACAGTGCTTCCTCCCCTTGCAGTGTTATCAGGGTGTAAATCATGATAGACTTTATAGTCTTTGATTTTGATGAACGACTCTCTGGTGCAATGGAATTTTGATATGAGGCAAATATCAATATTGTTTGTGCTTAGAACCTCTTGTAACTCGTTTAGATGTTTTGCGAGCCCATTCGCATTCCATGCCATAATTTTGAGTGTTTTTGTCATTTAAATTGTTTGGATGTAGCTATTTTAGTGCTGTTTTCAAGTTTATTTAACCTATTATCAAATGAGGTTAAAAGATCTAATATTATATTAATCTTTGAATCTGTATTGGACCTAGCAGTTGATGGATTGGAGCTAGACTGTTGACGGTTGGGCTCCCATTGTAACTTGTGCAAAAGACAGCCTTTGGGGACGTGTTTGCCCATATGATTTTGGTCCATTGTCTTCTTCCTTTTATAGGTATTGAATGCTGGAGCGGATGTAGTTGTTATATTTTTCTATGAAGATTTGTTTTTTAAAGTTTGTAGTTTTTTGTCTACAATACACCCTCTGTAGCTTGCCGGGTGAGGTTCGCCACAATGAACGCACTTTGGCTTGTCATCTGCTGGTTTATTACAGTCTTTAGTTAAATGCTTTCCTGTACACTTAACACACCTTGGTTCTTTTGACCATAGGCTTGACACCGTTTACATTGTGGTATGAGCTTCGATGTTTTTAGTGATTGAATATAAACTTTGCAGCCCAGTATAGACTTTATGTTATAAATATTATTTATGTCTTCATCTTTTTGGAACGAAAGCTTAAACATGTTGAGCGGTTCCTTATTTCTCCAGCTGAGTTTGTTGACCGCTTTGTTAATTTTATATCCTTTGTACTTAAGGTCTTCCACGATTCTTTCTGGCATACACGAGGAATGGAGGTTTTTGGCCATAACCCTTATCGGCCGGTCCTGTTTATTCTCGTAGCAGTGCTACAGGCAATTATTTCCAAGCAACAGTTCGGTAATGGCTCTGTACGAGTTTTCATATTGGCATTTATCTTTGCGGTGTCGCCATTCATCATTATAACTTTTTTCACTTTTTCTTCTTTAGCGGTACCGTCAGGATTGGATCCTTGTTGTGGTGGAGGGAAGTGTGTTGTGTTCAATTTCTTTTTCTTACGACTAATTTTCCGTACCCACTCAGTTTCTTTGGCCAATTCCTCTTCATCTGTCTCACACTGCTCTTGGCGTTATCAGTATTAACAGTGGTTGAAGATATCTTCTCTTTAAGTAAAGCATTTTGCTCCTGGGTATTCTTTAATTCTAGCTGCAGTATTTCTACTTGCTTTTTTAGGTCTTGTACCAAACGTTCCAGTTCCTCCCGATTACTTTTTTCTTCTTCATAATAATTGTACAACAGAATCTCGTTTTCTGTTTTAAGATTCATTGGTCTTTTGGCAGCCGTAAATCACTAAATTGATGAACTTCACCTTAGTAAGTTATTATATTATACAACGTTACACTAAACGTTTGTGATTCACGCACGATAACTGGGAAACGCGGAGTAGGCTGCAGCGTCAGCGTTTTACGCGAGCACGAAACTAGCGCAACAGCGTTTGCGCGGCGACTATACTCGACGGAAGTCGGACGAACACGATACAGCGCATCTAACGAAAAGTATTTGAAACAAATTGGTACTACTGATTACGAGACTGGGCCAACTATAATAAAAAAGTTGAAAAGCTAAATATTGGTAGATATAACTAGAGGTGCGCGGATCCGTTATATTCATATAACATAACGTAACGTTATGCTATTAAAAAATATTATGTTATTTTTAACGTTATAATATAACACCCTAATATAATATTTTGTACCGTATAACGGTCGCCGTTTTTCTGTTTTTATTATTATTTACAGTTGATTTAGTACCTTGGGGAACAGAATCGTATATAAAAATGTATTATTAATCAGTATAGGTATTTGTATTACTACGTACAAACATTAGTATTGCGACTTCCGACGATATGAATCGCATATATAACAGAATATAACAGAAAAAATAACACAACAATATTATGGTTATCTTGTGTTATAATATATTAGTAGCAGAAAATATTATGTATTAATATTAGGTGTTATAAATATATTTTTATACCGTTATAATATACCCGTTATCTAATATAACGAACACCTTTTGATATAACCATTGAGGAGAAAACACTATGTAGGTAATCTTTTTTTCTCTATATTACAAGTATAATGGGAATTAGATGCGGCGGCGGCGGCGGCAGTGCCACCTGGTGCCCTCCACAAACATTATACCGTCTGCGTCATCTGTCTGCAGTGCCGTCTCGTCTTCCATAGTTTCAGTGGTTCGTAGAAGTATTACGAGATGGCGCTATTGTAGAGAACACATTTTAATTATAGATAATCCATATATTATTTTAAATCATTATTATCATATAAATAATCACAAATAAGTAATTAGGACACATTTGTATAAATGGTAACGTTAGTACCTACAACTGATGATGAATTAATTCGTAAAACGGAACGTTATAAGTTTGTGGTACTAAATAATAGACTCTATTAACGTAGAGTTAAAGGCATAGCACATTTGGCCTTCAAAGTTAAAAAAATAATGTTAACCTATGCTGTTGTTAAGCACAGAAAAGGTTATTAATATTTAGTTAGATAGTCCTTGCACCATTTGACACTGCATGCAGTTTGATTCTCCTAATAAAAAAGTAATATAATTCTAACATCGAAACGTCGAAGTTAAAGTAAAGTTTGTTAAGTAAAGTAGGTATGTTTTGTTTGTTTACCTACGTTATTTTATTCATTGGATTTGATCTCTGTTTTTTTAATATAAGTATTATTAGTAGTGTTTTCCAATAACTTACTACAGTTAAAGTGATAAAGTATTACACAAAGAAGTTGGTACTGTGACAACATAATGAATGCGGCAAATTCAACAAGTGTTGGGACATTAGTTTATTTTCTGCGATGACTCACGGTAAGTATGTAATAGTTAGTGAGTATACGTCGCACATTTTTATACCGGGGCTGTGCCTGTACATCATGCCATTTTCCCTGAAGATTTATTTACCTACTCAAAGTAAGCTAACCTATATACTTAGTTATACCTACTTACTTTCTTAGTCATCGAGTGCAGTACCAAATAATAATAAGTAGGTAATAACAAATTATTAATTCGCGCATTAAAATCGGGAAGTCATTTTTAATTAATAGATAATGTTCTGTCTTAGTAAATAATAAGGTAGGACCGGTACTCATACTTAATTTTTTTTTTGACCTCGTAAAATCATTACAAGGTTGCCTGCACATGACATGCACTAAACCTCCATACCTCCGCCGACCGATCCGACCGTTATCAACAACCATACCTCTGTTAGCAAACAGATAGTGTTGAAAGTATCTACTTACCTACAATCTTATCGGTAGGAAGTAGGCAGGTGGATACTTATCCCAACGTTAGTAGTAGTAATGAATGTTCATTATGATTGTTACTTAATATGAATAACTAACTTAATACTTTTGAGAAGCCTAATTATTAAACTTAGTTTCAGTTAGTACTTACCTATTAACCAAGAACTTTTTTAACATACCTACGTATTTTTTTTAATTACCTGGCAACAAAATATCGTTGACTGAATTACCAAAATTATATAGTAAATATAAAATTGAATCGAGCGTTCTCTTTTATTTTTGTTTATTGTTTTTGCATTCGTTGGCGCAATTTTTATATTCTTTGTTGGCAAAATGTGTTATCTAGGTATGTAAGTACAGTGTGGAGCCATAATTTCATTGTGTGAACGTGGAAAACGGCAATGTGACATTCTTGTCATTATGCTGTGAGGTCTCAGCAAGTTTCTTCGGCAATTTAACGTTGTAGATCCTAGGGACCTACACAGGAGTTGCAGCGGTGAGAATGAGTGAGGCCCCCTGGAGCATAAACGAGTAGGTATGTTGAGCTCCGCAACATCGGAGAAAGTCCTGGGTGAGGACGTAAGTGCACTGTTCGAACTTTTAGGAACTAACACACTATCAAGCAAAGACCTACCTAGCCTGAAATCCACAAACCGAGAAGAGACTAAACGCGAATAAAGTGAAAAAAACGTCGTGAGTAGGGTTTTCGCGTATCCGACATTTTTAGATACCCCGTTATCGGGTATAATTTTAATACCCGAGTACCCGGGTATTTATTTACCCATTTTTAAACAAAATGTATGTGGGCATATTTATATTGTCATTATACGAGCTTATACACATCTAAACTACTAGGGAATACATCTGTCCTCACATTGAGAGAGAACAGGCAATAGTTTACCACTCAGGCCCAAGGCGGATTGGCAGACTTCACAATTCGAATTAATCTCTAACATGCAAGTTTTTTCACGATATTTTCCTTCACTGAAAAGCTAAATAAATTATTTGAATCCATATATGAATAAGGTATATAATACAAAAACAATTTTCAAAGGTAAGGTGTCTGGGGATCAAACCCACACTTGATACCTACCACCGTCTTTTCGATCTCTCGATCCTACAAACCGTGAATACCGTGCCCTCTAGAGGACATCGTCATGAACAAAATAATAATGAAAAGGGTATGTACATAAATATATCAAACAGGCAGCATATTCTTTATTTTCGGTAAAAATTCTGGTAGGTACGGCACCAGGACTAAAGGGACTGGCATATAATCCTACTTATTATATTGTTCTTCAAAATGTTTACAACACAGCACTTCCAATTTGCAACCCAGATCACCATGTCTGGTCTTCAGGAAACCTAGAAGAATAAATAAATGAAAATAAACGTAAATTCGCGATTAATCCGTTAAACTTTTTTTAAATATCTGAATATTTAAAATATCATTTAGGTACATTTTTGGTACAGAACCCTTGTGAATATAAAATTGTGGACCGCTATGTACAATATTTGAGTATTAAAATTCTATACAACCAATCACAGAAATGAAACAAAAACAGAATCCATGTTGCCCTAAAGAGATGTGGTGCATGCAGGGTGTGACAATCTCCTTTGTTGTACATGACATACACTCATCGGGTCTTACAACGCACCGCCATTTCGTAGCGTTCGGACATATTTTTCCTCAACGAAAAATATTTTAAAATGCCGTCATGTGTAGTGAAATCGTGTAAAAGTTACTGGAAAAAATGTAACAAGGCAGGAGGAATTACCTACCACGCGTAAGTAATTATGATTCGTGCTACTTTTTTTATTAATGTTTTATTTACTTTGGTGCAAATTTCGAACAAAAGTACAACGATGTGGCTACCTGTTTTTGGGCAAATTCCCTAAAAGTGGGGAATTCTTTATTAAATTTGTGACTCAGATCAGGTTACGAATTTGGATTACCTATCGTATCTGAAAAGAACTTGAATGATTATAATTATAGTCTACCCTACGTACTGCTATGATGTTAGCAAAGTAGTCCGATTTTATAAATAAATAATATAACACCGCTTTCTGCGGAGCCCTCATTATTTTCGATCCCGATTTTATTTTAACCGGGTTATATTATTTTAATAGGTTTCCTAGAAATAAAAACCGTAAAGATGATTGGTTTCTAATTATACGAAACTGTAGAAGAGAAACCAATTGGAACCCATCATCTGCGAGTACCGTGTGCAGTGCACATTTTGATGACGTGGATTTTATAACAACCGCGAAGGGGCTACGATGCTTGGTTCCGTACGCCTTTCCATAACGGGTAAATGACCTGAATAGCTATTTTTTTTTAATAATTTGATGTATTTGTACCCGCATCGGATAGCAGAATAAGAAAATAGGGCAGGATAGGGGTCCGACAAGGCTAAGGTACGGAATACGGGTGGGAAACGGCAGGCGTACGGCAGGGCTACGGGAGAGGTACGGCAGGGTTACGGTAGACCTAGGGGAGGGTTGCGAGAGGGGTACGGCACGGATTATGGGAGCACGATAAGGCTACGGTGAGGGTACGGGAGGGAAACGGCAGGCGTACGGCAGGGCTGTGGGAAGGATACGGTAGGGGTACGGCAGGCATACGATAGGGTTACGGTAGGCCTATGGGAGGGGTACGTCAGGCATACGGTAGGGTTACGGTAGGCCTATAGGAGTGGTACGGGAGTGCTGCGGAAGGAATACGACAGGGCCACGGGAGGGGTACAGCAGGCATACGGTGTGGTTAAGTGAAGGGCGCGGGGAGGGTACGTGACGGGTACGGCAGGCATACGGGAGTGGTACGGATTTAAATTCCGTGCCGTCCTCGCCTTAAATTTTTATACCTACTTACGAGCATTGTAGTGTATGTAGCCTTAAGGCTAGTTTCCCACAAGCGCGCTCCATACAAACGTATGTTTGATCATATTTTCAAAGTACACAGGTTTTTAATTTCTATAGAAATCTTGAATCTCATATAACTTTGAATTGATATATTTATTATACCACAAGCATCGATATTAGTTTCTGGATCACGTCTACAAAATTTCATTGATTTTGATAGCGCAATATTGAAAATATGATCAAACTTCATTTGTATGGAGCGTACTCGGGGAGACTCCTCTTATCAACATATTTCATTACTTAAGAATTTTTAAATAAATAATTACATTCAGAAATTAATAATTTTTATTTATTTATTATTGTAAAGTTGTATTGCTAACATAATACATAAAGAAGGCAAAATGGATCATGTATATGGCAACCCTAAAATTACGCAAACATATAAAATGGCGGCCATTTCTATGCTTCCCTCATGACTTAAGACACATGGATTCTGTTTTTGTTTCATTTCTGTGCAACCAATACTAAATCCGACCCTGTTTATATCGAAATATTTCCATATCTATTTAGACGCCGAAACATAACTCAATTTGCCAATAATTTTAAATCTGTCTTTAATGGCATATTGTTTTAAGATAAAGATTTCAATTATTGCAAATTCACACTATTACTATGCATAATTTGGACCGATAGCCACGACCATGATTGTTTACTTACTACTACCTACTTTACTACCGGTAAAGGATAATCCAGGTGTATTTCCATACTTTGCGCTTTCACATAACTGTGCACTACATTACACCGTCTTTTAAATGGTTTGATTTAAATTTAATTAGGAAATTATAAAATTTACACCGATGTTTCAAAAGAAACGTCTGGTCCTTGTTACCTAGAGCAACGTTGAACGTGAACGTTCAAAACATAGCGCTCTTCACTTTCTGACTGGCTCGTGCCAATGGGTATAAAAACGGGATAGCAAGATTCATAATCATTGTAGAGTGAGCGGACAGGGAATATTTGTGATTTGTGTTTAGTCTGTTATGTCTGTGATGCAAGGTGTGACAAACTCCTTTGTTGTACATGACATACACTCATCAGGGGGTCTAAAAAACCACATTAGCGTTTCATATTATGATTCATATTAATTTGTGACAAACTTATCTACAGCGTCGCTGTTGTTGATATTGACATGACAATTCATAATGGCGTCACTTAGTTCCAGTACTGGCCACCTGATTAGATAAGTTTGTAGTAGTCTAATATGAATCATAATATAAAATGCGAATGTGGCCTTTTTAGACCCCCTGGGGATGCAGTCTCGACATACATAGCGATCGCGAACTTATCGATTTCTTATGTCATGTCAGGGCATAGATATATAAGTATAAAGATATGCTTGACCAAACAAATAACTCTCATCGTTACCATATTAAATAAAATGGCACAGTCTCTTATGCCGGTGACAACGTCGCTGTTGTTGGCATTAATATAACAGCCAGCAACCAGTTTATGGCACTGAAATAAACGTCAGTCATCAATTTCGCCAAGGTGTCAGATATTACATTGTAAAAGCGTACAAAATTGTTGCAACGTAATACCTAAAATATAAATTTCTAAACAGTAATAATTGGGATGCGCCAATTACAAATCCAACCTTCAATTCCAACCTTTAAATTTATGCCACTTTTGTTGTTGTAGAATTCTTTAACGATTTAACACATATTAATATATTTGCAATACTTTGTTTGTTTACTTGTCAATTGACATTTTGGCAACGTCAAAGTCGTACTCCGTGACGTGCTTGCTAGCGATTTATTGTTAACTTTGCGGGCTATCAAATTTGTTCGCTATATCTAACGTAAAATCGTTATTTTGGCAGCTGAATTCGCTAAGTTACCGATCTTTATCGATAGCTTCGAATCTACAGACTCCGGAATATTGATAAAATCTAATCACTTGCAACTTTTACAACCAAGTTGCATCCGTTTCTGTTCATCCCATCTTTTCTCCGTTTGTCATTGTCCTCTGCCGACAATTTTATCATATTGATATGTACACATATTATCTATATATATAACGACCGAAATCGATAAGTTTGCGATTGCTATATTTGTCGAGACTGCAGCCCCTGGTCTTACAACGCGCCGTCATTTCGTACCGATAACACGTATTTTTCCTTAAAGAAAATTATTTATAAATGCCGTCATGTGTAGTCAAATGTTGTAAAAATAAAGTGAAAAATTAATTAAAATCAGGATGAATTACCTACGACGCATAATTAATGATGACTTGTGCTAATTTCTCATAATTATGTTTTATTTACTTTTGAGTAAATTTCGAACAAAAACAACGTTGCTGGTTTTTTACGCGAAAATAACCTTAAAAGTAGAAAAAAGATTGCAAGATTGAAGAATTCGTTATTTATTGTATTTGTGACTCAGTCAGATCAGGTCCCGAAGTTTTTAGGGCTCCGTATCTGAAAAGAACTCACTGAAAAAAAATCTATTTATACCACCTGTAAGCATGACGAAAGATTTAAGTCGGACGGCGGACCCTGGCGTAAGCCGGAATAAACGCAAGGATGATGATAATGATGAATTTATGGGTATGGACCCATACTTTATTGTCTACCCAGTCTACCAATGTACTTACGTACCTACGGCTATAATGTGAATGAATCCGGAATCCGAATCCGAAATCTGAAGATATTTTTTCGAAGGAAATTGCTGATGTCTATCCGATAAGGACGGAAGCACGAAAGGTTCAAAATAACCGAATCCGCATCCGAACCATTTTTGAGATTTAAATTGAAATAAAGCAAAGAAAAAAGTAATTAATAGTACCAGTGAAACTACCTTTATGGAATAATAATTTTATAGCATTTGTATTTACGAATGTATTGAGTAGAGCAGGGTTATCAGACCAGTGTGGTACCCAATGGCCCTCTTTTTGCTTCCATCCTAAGCTTGAAGACACACTGATTAAGTGCGCCGCGCGGCGCACTGCACGATGTGGCAAAACTTGTTACACGCCGAGCAATTTGTATGCAAGTACATTGACAGATAGCGAAATGTCCTTGGCGCACACATGATGGGGCAAAACCCAATTTAAGCAGTGCGGTATATCCCACAACAGAATCAATCAATGTGAATAAAAATTCTCAACATGACTGAATCATTTAACTGAATTGAAAAATTTTGAAGTTTTTATGTTCTTATATCCTCAAGATAATCTATTGAATGTATTATCATAGAGCCTGTAACTATCGGACAATCAATACGCTTTTAATGAAAATCGGCCAAGTAGTTCTTGAGCTAGAATTAACATCCATACAAACATTCATATCCAGATACATACATACATACAAACCCCTTTCTCCCGCAAAAGTAGGTAGAGACGACATTGTTCCACTTGCTATGGTCCTGACAAATCTCTGTCGATTCTTCCACGTTTATCAACTTTACATACATAGATTGTTAACTTTATTATCCTTCCTTGGCTCCCTCGTAGTCGGGTAAAAATATCAGTTATCATAGTAATCGAGGAAGATCAATCGAGGTGGTCCAATTTCATCACATATTTCTTTTTAGTTTAAAAAAAGCAACATTCGCGTTTCATACATTTAAAAAAAAATTAAGTGTCGGCCAGAACAAAATTATTAGTTTCCAATAGAGAAAACAGTTCTTAACATTGTTTACTGTGACGTCAAATCCGCACGTCCGACGGTCGATTATTATTGGCTTTTAGAAAAGCGATATTTAGTACCTAGTGTACGCCCGGTGGTAAATAATCATGTAAGTCGTTTAAAATAACGCGCGTAAAAGCGTCGAAAAAGCTCTCGTGCAAACGTTGCCTAACTCATAATATTTCGTAAATCTCTCGTGCGAACGTTGCCTAACTTGAAAAACCAGAATAACACCACCGTTTTCTTTGTTGTCACCGTGACATGGCACCGCGCGTAGCGCCGCGCAGTGCACTTCACTGCATGGGTGGAGCTCGGGCCTAAGGCAGAGGGACTGGGCAAGTTTTGTAAAGCTAACAACGCCTGGCCCCATGCATAAACCCCTTGGTAAACGCCATGTAATTTATGCTTGCACTGTTGGAGCAAAATTTTTCAGTTGCCTATCCAAATTTACTGCATTCAATTGCAACTGTCGCATGTCGTGCAGGGACTTGACCTGAAAGATAACTATATAAGATAATTATTATATTTGAGACAACACTTGAATCGCACCATCTAGATTACCTAGATGGTAAGTCTTGTATTCATCTGCCTTACCTTGTGTTCTTGCCTTGTATGCATCTTATCATACATCGTTCTTTTTTTTTGTAATATTTAATTGGCCTAAGACATAGGCCTTGAAGGAGTTGGAAGCCATTTGCCCCCAGATTATATACGTTCCGATGTATATATAATATAATCTTCATGTTTTTCTCGCTAAGAGCATCGGTTAGCATTCAACTAATGTATTCCTTGGTTTACTACGGAACCCTAAAAATGCAGGTACGTAGATGGTCAAGATGTAGCAGGCTCCTCTACACTGTTGAGGTTGAATATTGGCCACTGGGGTGGGAGTGACACTTGAGTAAGCATTATTCGTAAAGAGTTTAGGTCTGTTACTTTATTCCTTACTATACTTATTACCTGTCCAATTACATGTGTTTTCATTATACAGACACATGATAGTTTCGTTCTTGCAATGTGTGACAATGAGAAACCTAATAACCATTCATTCTGACCTTGGAATACCTACTTAGCTCTAAACAAAGACATGTAACTGGACTCCGTTGTGTAACACAATAACATTTGATAGTCACGTCATTAGTCACATGAGAATAACTGTACTATTAAAATTACTTCGTTTTCATAACATGTCTAATCTGATGTAGGTAATATGTATGTAGGTACATGGATAATATTAAAATGCTTTGTTTGATTGTTACAGATAAAATGTACGAAAGATAAATAATACAATGGCTGAAAGGAAACGTATGGGCAGTTTTAGAAAACTCTTTAATGGCAATTTTTTCTCTCAGAAAAACAAAGACAAAAGCCGTAGAAAAGACATTAATGCACAGTTAAAACATGCTACGGCAACATCGTCGCAATGCAATCACTACCATGATCCCAGAATCATCGTTGGATCTGAGGAGTGCCACATATCATCAACAACAAATTGTAACGATCGCATCTATGAAAATTTATCGATCGCAACTCTAGTAAACAGAGAAACTGACACTGCAACGCACGATATTAATAGTAATCATTCATCCAGCAGCACGCTGGTATCTGACAGTATGAAAATTAAATCCATTAATACGAGCCCTAAATCTACAAAAATAAAAGAATATTCAGCAAGGCCACAAGTACCTCCTAAGCCTCATAACGATTTGAGAAATGAACAAACATCAAGCGATTATATCCAATATCCTGATGTATACTACCATTCATTGGAAAAGTTAAGTGACGATATATCTCCCTTAGATAAAAGCGTACTATACAAAGCATCACGGCATCCTGGCAATCCAGAATCAGTAAGTGCTGAAATTAAAAAAGTTAGTACAACATTTTTAATTTCGCCGAAAAAGGAAGCTGCAGTGCGTACCATAAAACCTATCAGAGCTAGAAGTCTATCGTTTGATAAAAATAATACAACTCAAGTAAATAGTGAAAAGGCAAATAACCCCAACAAAGTGAAACAAGGCCTTAGCAAGCCATACAACTACTCAGCGCCGACCACACCTATTCCAGCAAACCACAAAATTCCATGTTCGCCAAAAACAATATCGCCTTATGAGCACGTGAAGAAAACGATGATAGAATCAGAGAAAAAGAGAAACACACTAAACGGACACAAAATTACATCATCGAAAAAGGACCCAATCCCTCTTGATAATCATAATGAGGGACAAAGAAGATCTACAAGTCCAATAAATTTATCTTACAGCAGCTTAAAACTTGGTGATGTAGAAAAAGATAAAGCACGTCAGAAAGTAGAAGCTTTCTACTGGCAAAAATTAAGAGAACAAAAGCAAAAAGAGGATGAATATTTTCTTACTTCAGGCGTCCTTCCATTCCACACTCATTCTAATAGTGGCACACCTCATGCAATTTCTGCTGAGCCCAGAAGTTACAGTTTACCAAGGGGCATGTGTTCATACGATACTAACCAGCGGAAAAACTCCATTTCACCTCAGTTTGTAAGAGGCACTTTTGAACGACGTACAGATACGTTTGTTAATAGACGTGCTCAATATATTAAACCGGATGTAGTTTACAGACATCCTGAAAATTTAATGGTGTCAGATTGTGTAGTAAACAATAATAAGCACGCAGCAATTTTTAAACGGGGTTCATTAACAAGAGACGTACCAGTTAATAATCAACAGAAAAAGAGAGTTAGTTTTGAAGAACAATGTGATATAATGCGCAGGGGATTTGTCAACAAAGGTCAGAATTGTAACTGGAATAATCCCGATCGGATACTTATGCAAGAACGTATATCAAAGAATCCGCCACAGCCACCAATTCGTACTACTAGCGTTAATACCAAAGTTAATCAAAGTTTCGAAATCATGAATAGTGCAAGAAAAGTTATCGGAACCAATAGTGGTCAGTTTTTAAACTCCGAATCTGAAAGCGGTTCTGAAGCTGGCGAAATACAGAGAATAATGCAACGCAAAACCGACACATTACCACAGGGTAAGTGAATCACTTTTTATACCATACACGAACCCACTTTCTAGTAAACCGGATGTAGTTTCAGGATTCTTCCTGAAGCCAATAAGCTCGATAAACGATGCGTACCTACTTGGTACGAGTATCTGGCTATGGATGTTACGAGTACGTTGCAAATGCTATGTTAGATCCAGATGGCCATTATGCAATGGGAACCGTAATTGGGTAGATAAAGATGTTAAATTCTTCAGTTTCAGATTATTTTGTAAAGTAGTCCATAACTACACTAATATGCTTTTATTTCTTTACATAAACAGTATGTCTGTGTGTGGACCACACACATTTAAAGCTGCACAATTGGTGAATTTCCGGCACCAATATTTTAAAACCTGTCTACCATCTGCAAATACTGTCCTTGTCAAATGAAATGAGCCCAAACACGATTCCATTAATTTAATAAAAAGGTGGTAAAAAAACCTTTCCACTCCATCATTAGACCACGGGCCTTCAAGGACTAGCTAGAGTATTGGTCAAGATGATTCAACGAGCTCGATAAAGTTGCATTAATCAACATTTTGATGACATCACGTCTTTAGGTGTGTACTTAGGGTTTTTTTTTGCGCCCAACGCAAAGGAAATGGGCACCCTCCGGTATATCGCTTGGGAGGGAGGAGGTGAACTCTCATGAGTACCAGCCGGCCGGCCGGACTGGTTATGCACGACTCGCCAAAAAGGGACCTAGGCGCATACGTGCTAAACACCCCCTGGGAGCACCTGTAGCCGGAAGGGCTTTTCAGGTTTCATCGGATGCGACACCCCGTAGGGACTGGGTGCGCTCAACGTCACTCCTTACGGAGCATACGCTGGAGAAATTATAGCGATACCCCAGAAGGCGGTCCCGCTGCTGTGGATTGGGATTGGGGGCCTACGGGGGCCGCCGAAACGGCAGGGAGGGGCTCTGTCGAGTCGTCCTAAGCCTCCAGGAGGAAGTTCAGGGCGCTCGACAGTTCGTCGGGGGGGTCCGTGAGGACATGTCTTGGTCTCCGTACCACGTGGCCGGAGACCGGGCGAGGAGAGTAGGCTGCTGCCTCACGCACGAGCGCATTGGGGTACTTAGGGGTGTAGAGGTTCTTTTACACAAAATGTCAAATGGGACTTTGGCAATGGCAACTGGCAAACCCGAAAGTTAGAGTATTGGAAAGTTAGCAAATTACTTTTGTGCTCTGTGGGAAAACCCATACAAACCCATACGGTTTGCTCATAGTAAACAGAACTATTCTATTTCCTATGGACAAACCGGTGCCAAGTGGCGCCGAGAAGAGGGCGGCACCCCTGACCATGACAACGACATGATGCGTGTATCCCCCTGTCATGGGAAAAGGATAAGATATATTTTATTTGATATAGGGTCTATAATTCACCAACTCTGGTGGTTTTTTATTTTGTGATCAAGTTTAATAAAATACGCACCTATCTGATGATAGAAAATAATCCTAACGGCATCCATGCGCACACGCTCACTAGGGGAGGGGGTAGGGAATACGACTGCAGTTCTCGCCCCATAGAAGTTTCTTTCCCTTGAGGTTTATCGGGACCGTAATAAATCGAACGATGGAGTCTCTACCTACCCATTGTGTATTTCAACCTGACAACCTCATTAATAATTAACGTTTTTACCTATAAATCGTGTTAAAGTGTTATTAGGTACTTATAAGGCAGAAGTTTGAATTTTCAGTAAAAATAGTCCATACTTTTTTTACTTAAATGAGCTACATTATTGAAGTCTCTTTACATGCAAGTACGTTGAAAATTTATTTGCTTATTGTGGTGATAGGTATAATTTGTGATACGATTTACAAAGTTTTGGAGTGTGCTAAACTACTACTTTCATTAGGTGCCGAAGTCTTGCATTAAGACAATGATTTTATAAGAGGAACGATAAAAGGTAATAAGATTTATGTTTACATGAAAAAATGAACGTAATGAAACCTACACATTTTTGTATGAGAAATAAAGTTGACACTCGAGCGCGTAGATGTCGCCGTGACCGTGCACGTTACGCTGATTCATGTATAAATCATACGCAGCCGCCACGGGTACGGGCGGGGGCGCCGTAGGGCGCGGAACCGCGCCGGCCGGCCGCTCCGTTCGATATCGCGCCGAAGATCGAGTCACCGCCCGCGGCATCTCTCGCGTATGGAGCCGAAATTTTCATTTGGAACGGCGACTTTAGGGCCATGCCTGCGGCGTCGGCATGGCAGCACGCACACCGCGCAAGGTCGTCAACCGCATCGATCGCCGGCATTCACCCCCGCGCCTGTGCGGTGCCGCGCAACAGGCCCGATCTAACCTCAACTACGTATAGTAGTAACCAGTCAGCTCTTGTCACCAGTCTTAGAGTGGGCGTCCTAGGGCGCGTGTGGCGCCCGCCGAGCCGTCGCGACTACGCAACGAAAACCGTCTGATTCAGTCGATTGCGATATCCGCCGGCTCTTACATACTTACACCCCTAACTGTGATAATCAACACCAAATATTAACATTAGGTACGCTGGGTGACACGGACTGGATATAAGGGAATAATGCATCGATCTAATAACTCTGAAGTTATCACGTTGTTTATTTTTCGAAGGGCTATGGGTGTGGTTCAATGGCACTTACGCGAGCGTATCTGCCGCTAGAGGGTGCGGGGCGGGGTGGCTACCACGTGACGTATTGCTCGGGCAAATCGACAACCACCCTCTGTGACTGCACCGTTGCATCTGTCAGATTGTTCGCGCATGCACTTACAGCTGCAGTGCGCTACATCTGATTGTAGTTCGATGCGAAATAGTAGATGTCGCTCCCTCTGTGATTTAATATCTGAACGTAGGTAGGTAATGTTGTTAGTTTGGTGAATCTGTCTGTAAATAGAAAAATAAATCTGAAATAAATATGAATGCTCGAACATAGGTAGGTACTCGTTGCACGATTTACTATTATATCATAACCATCGTAACTATTACGTTGTTACCAATAGCTTACATATGTTATAGGCTTCGTCGGTTACCTACCTACCGATGCGTAGATACAATTTTACAGGAACTCGTAGTTCTATTATGTGATAATTACACACTAAGTCAGGGAGGGCGAACCTTTATTGCAGAACGTGCTGTATTTAAACGATATTTTTATAAAATTAAGTAACAATATGGCCATGACGTGCCGTCAAAGAATCTTGAGTTCGTGATCATGGAAAACCGATTTTAATTTATCGACTCACAAGTATGTACCTACGAGTATATGAAAATATTATTAAATGAAAAAAAGCCAGTTTTAGCAGACAATATTGCCGTTTTGAGTCATTATTGCCCGAGTCATTATTTCATTTAATTTCTACTCTTTCCTTGTCTATACATTATTGAATCCATATTGAACCAGCTGAAAGTATAGCACAGTGTTACATAAATTTCTCAAATTAATGGCTTCCCGCGATATTTTTGCCGCGTGTCATTCGTTTTTATCCCTGCACTAGGTAGTACCTACTTGTACAAACTGCAATTGAACGGTGTACTTCGACCATAAAACTAGTCGGTAATTAGGTAGGTGCCTACTATTAAAAGAAGCCTTTCCAGTTGCAGTTGCTCATTTAAATAACTTCAGATGGAAAAAATACTTCTCAGTTTAAATAGTTTTCAATGGTTTCTCGGTTAATGGTGACACGTGCGTATCATTTTACACAAACAACAAGTTCATGTAATTCATATTTGCAAATTTAATCATAATGGAAGTAGATTATAAGCCCCAAAGTTATTTATTTACATTAGGTTAGAGTTTGCTGTTAGGTGTTTCAGAGTGTTTCAGCGTATTCTCATTAAGGCTTAATGCTCTCTCAAGACACTTACGCGGCTGACGCAGTGCCGCGTGTTTGCTACCTCGCTGGGGTTGCCAGATAATAATAAATGTATAATTATAGGCAAATCAGTATGTACCGAGCGTTTGTTGGAGCTATTATTATTATATCTATTATATCTAACCTGTATCATCGAAAAGGGTCAAGGCCAAGACTTTTGCTCGTGTAAAACGTTATGTAATTCGTTTGTGTAAAACGTTAAAGCGGCGACAATGTTTACTTACGAGTACATCGTGCTCCCTGGCAACGCTACCGTTTGTTTTGCTGTTTCTCAACATCATTGTAATCGTTTGAGAGTACAATTATTTGTATTTAGAGTTGTTGTAGACTGTAGGTCATCTCTACAGCAACCCCATTTCTTTTAGAAAATGTTATGGAGATACTAACTGATTCAGCAAACGAAAGGATGAAAAATTTACCTTATTACCCTTATTTATAATGTTGTATGTACTATCAACAGCACATTGACCTGTATAAGATGAGCTAGCGTCTTTTTAGATGCGCATAGCAATGTAAGCTCCTTTACACTGGTTTAGGGTGGGTCGATACGCGGTCTTCTGTACTATGGATGAATAAATATTGTATCATGAAATTCAGGGAACAAACTATTACGTTTAACAAGAAGAACAAGGTCTAAAACGTTTTAGAAGCAGCTAAAATCGATGTGACAACAATCGACTAATAACTTTGATTACATTTTTTTATTGTTTATGGAGGCATACGGTCAGACGGTCCACCCACCTGATGGCAAGTGGCCACCGTTGACCAGGACAACTGCAACCTAAGGGGATCGGATGCAGTGCCGACCTTTGAGGTAACTTTAGATATGCCTTTAAAATAACCCTAAGTTGTAGTACAAAGAAAAGGCTAAATTTTTTAAACTAATTTAGGCGTCCTTGAATTTCATAAAATAATATATATTCATACACATTACATACGATATTATGAATAAATAAGAGTACAATTGTTTCAGCCTTCTATTAGCTGTAACAGTTAGTACTACCCTAATTTTTCTTTAAAATAATGAGGTTGAGCAACTTTAAATTTTTATATATGTGGGTACTCTTAAACTATTAGGGTACATATTTTTCAAAGTAACTATTTACTATTTGAGAATACATTATGTACAATTATGTTATAAAATTGCAAATTAAAAATCTGGCTATTAGACCACAGTACTTAAAGAAAATGTTTTTATTTCAATAAAACCTTCTTGAATACCAATTCTAATGTCTGTTCCTTCAGGACAGATCATCATCCACATCCCATTAGGTGGGATTTGATGGCCATACTCACACGCTAATAAGTGAGACTTTTTTATTTTGTCAGCAGATTCTGCTAGACGAAACGGTCACAAAATTTGGCAAAACGCTAACAAATTCTTTGATAACAGTTTTACTCTTTCTGAAAATAGCGAATATGCGTACCATTTAGGTAGTTTCCCAAATACGAACGGCTATATTTCTCTAGAGGAAATCATGAAATTCTTTTCCCCGGCTATAATAATAGTCATTATTTTCTCTTATTACATAATAAGGTTCGCTAGGTATTGTCGAGTCGTTAAACCAGTTGTTATTACCATTTTGCACAGAAGCTCGGAGTCCATTCCCTCCTGGATGTGATAATAATCATAAATACTGTAAGTTCAGTAATTTCTCCGATTTCGTAGACGGCTGAACGGGTCACAGTCACAGTTGGGACTTGGGGTTCAATAATTAAACGTTACGTGTTCTATTCCCGTGTTTTATCGTCCTACAAATTTATAATGTATTTCATTTAGCTAGCACTCACTTTGTGATTGTTGCAGTATCAGTTTTAAGTATCTATCTCAGACCGGAATTGCATTACTAATTAACTTAGATATTTTTAAATTTATCAATTGATGCTGTGAATGAACTTATATGATTACAAATAGTGAGTAATTTATCTAAGTCCGTGACAAATATAAATGGATATACTTTTGGAGTTGAAGCTAGAACATAAAATAGACAAATGAGTTTGTAACTACGCTTGACGATGAGGAGCGAACAAATTAAATAATATCAATATGTTAAGTCGGTGGAAAAGTAAGGATAAATCTGAGAAGACTGCAAAATCTTCTAACTCCAGTGGCAAGAAAAAAAGGAAAGGAAGAGATAATGGTAAGCATTGTTCTATATCACTATTTAAATTTCATAGCATTTAGATTTTAATGCCGGACTTTAAATAAATTACTGTAATATAAGCTTGTGATTATTGTGTATTAGGTAGCTCTACTCGGCCTGGCTTGAGATTCCTCCTAAAAATTATAACCATCCATGTTTAGCTAATAGGGCAGGTATGATATCATTATCGTATAAATCAATAACGTAGAATTCGTTTCCGGTGTTGCGAAAATTGCATCTTAAAAATTACCCCAAGGTTCAGTACTATCTCCCACGCTGTTTCTTCTGCATATCAATGATATGCTGAATATCCCCAGTATTCATTGTTATGCGGATGACAGTACGGGAGATGTTAGTTATACTGGCCGAGCGAATGTCCCTCGTTCCGAGGTGTCGGAGAGCCGAATTAGACTTGTGTCGAATATCGAACATTCCTTGGAGCAAGTTGCTCAGTGGGGCAGACTAAACCTAGTCCAATTCAACCCCTTGAAGACACAGGTCTGCGCATTTTCCGCCAAAAAAGATCCCTTTAAAATAGTGCCGCAGTTTCAAGGAACACCCCTTTCCATCTCAAAAAGTATTGGGATCCTCGGTGTCGACATATCGGATAGCGTGCGATTCCGGAGTCACCTGGAAGGCAAGGCCAAACTAGCTTCGAAAAAGCTTGGAGTGCTTAACCGGTCCAAGCGATACTTCACCCCGGGGCAGCGCCTGCTGCTGTACAAGGCACAAGTGCGGCCACATATGGAGTATTGTTCCCATCTTTGGGCCGGCGAAACTGCCGACCTGCTTAATCCTCTAGACTCCGTACAGAGACGCGCTGTACGAATTGTCGATGATCCCATACTAACACGCAAGTTGGAACCACTGGCAAACCGAAGGGACTTTGGCTCCCTGTGTGTGTTCTATCGGCTGTACAATGGGGAGTGTTCCGAGGAACTTTTCGATCTGGTGCCCACAGCACAATTCCGCCATCGCACCACCCGCCGTGGGCTTGGTACTCATCCTCACTACGTAGACCCTCTGTTGGTCATGACGCGAAGGTTCGAAAGAACGTTTCTCGCTCGTACGATTCGGATGTGGAATGAGCTCCCAGCCACAGTGTTTCCTTTGGACTATGACATGGGATCGTTCAAGAGGTATATTAGAGGTCTCTTCAGAGGCGGGCAACGCATCAGTGACTCCCCTGGTGTTGCTGATGTCCATAGGCGGCGGTGACCACTTTCCATCAGGTGGCCCGCTTGCCTGTTTGTCAACGGCTTGTTATACATCCTATGGTTTTAATTTATATATCTTTTAAAAGCAAATTTTGACACAAACTCATTGCCCAAAAATCACTACCCGGCGACCTTTAGTATTTTTTTATAAATAGTTAAAATTAACATGTATGACCGTATCAACCTCTACGACGGAGGTAACACGGGTAGCATTTCGTCGTAATTTGTATTTTGATTATAAACATGGGTAAACGTTTTTAGAATTACATGAAAATTTTATCAGCTCCTTTAGTGGATTGTCCCCATCCAATGCTATTTTCATTTGTTGCTTTGATTATTTTAACCGTGTTCAGAGCGACCTCAAACATCAACCTAGACCAGGGCAACCGGCAAAGTCTGTCACTCCAGAAGACATAAACAGAGTACAGTAGCTGATAAAAGAATATCACAATATAATTAACTGTAAGATTCAATATGAAATAAAGTTTCAAACCCAGGTAGTTTCCATCAATTTTTATGGACCATACAAATTGTGTATCACAAGTAACTTTCTGGTCCTCTCTGAGAGAGTGGACTATTAATTGTGATACAACCTCGCTAACCTCAAGAAGTTTTTTAAAGTGATCATCCAATCCCCATTTCATCCTGAATCTCATGCTAGTTAATGTTATGACATTTCTCCAATAGCGACTTAACCCGGATGACGTTTGCTATAGTGACTGCAGTTGGCGGTTACCTTAATCTAGGTACATGTTTGAGATCGCCCTGATCACGTTAAACTTACAAAATCAATAAACAACAATAACATGTGATGGAGACAATTATCTAAACGCGCTGATTATATTTTCAAGTGATTATTTATATATTAACCCATGTTTATAATCATAATACATCTTGCCACGAAATGCCCCCCGTATTACCGAAATAGTAGGGATTTGTATGGGACAGACATGTTATTGTTAATAATCGATAAAAAAATAACTAAATATCTCCGACCAGTGATTTTCAGCGAAGGAGTTTGTAATAAAGCTGGCCTTATGTTCAACTTCATTTCCTTATACCCATCCCTATCCTATTGTCTATTCTATGGTTGAAGTCCAGCAGTGGACTGTGACGCGATGTAGTCGTGCGGTATGATATAAAATATTAACAAGTATCAAAATTTCTAGTCATAGTATTCGAGGCACAGACTTTTTTTTTTTTTTGCGCCCAACGCAAAGGAAATGGACATCCTCCGGTATAGCGGTTGGGAGGGAGGAGGTGAACTCTCATGAGTACCAACCGGCCGGCCGGACTGGTTATGCACGACTCGCCAAAAAGGGACCTAGGCGCATACGTGCTAAACACCCCCTACAAAATAAATTGGATATAGAGGCAAAGCGCAGACGTGAAGATTTTTTTTTAATATTTTAAGTACACAGACTGATACAGTACAATGATACTATGCAAACTATGGTGGCGCGCCCTAAATTTCTTTCACGACTTTCTTGCTCGACTATATTATCTTGTTCTATACAGACCGACGTTTTAATTAGTCGATCAGTGTTGCTTACCATTGATTTCGTAAGCAGGAGTGACGCTTAATGGAAATTAGGATGCAGCTGTGGATGTGCAGAGTTTCGGACAAAGTTAACGTCCAAAACGGCATTTTTTTTAGCCCTAACGTCCGTAATTATGCAGATAAGTTGCAAGAGTGTAAGAAGGCAGACCCAGGGCTCTCATGCGCGGGAGTATAACCTCAATAGGACTGGACTAGGATAAGACTGTTCAATTTTTATCATGTTATAAGATTCATTGTGTCATATTGATTAGCTCCTGTGGCGACCATCTGATAACGTTCATCAGGCCCTGAGTACTCGGATTCCTCGTCATAAACGCGTCCAAACACGCTTAAGATGACATGCATGCTAACAAACTCACCACCAAGTATTCTGAATACCAAACGAAGTTAGCACGGAAGAGCAGGAAGTCGGAGCCCATTTTTATAATAAGTATGAGTTCATGTTATCATGGGCTGTCTTATCTATGTCACAATATGAGGACGATGATTCGAACATGTGGTAAAAAGAAATATCGACATCGATTAGGTACATGGTTGGTGCAGCACTCAGCGCGGGGCTGTGCGGGTGGGTGTGCGGAGCATTGTCGTCAATAGTACTTATATTCTACAAAACAAATATTGAAAAATGTAATTCAAGATTTTTTAAGATCGTGCTTTAGAGGTTAAAACAAAGAGGTCAAATTTGTAATATTGACTAACTGCAAACAAAGCACAGACGAAACCGATAGATATAAGCGCTTGAAATTTTGCATCAAGATTTCTTAATAGTCAACACTAAACGGTAGTTTTTGGAAATGTATCGCTGAGGCACCTGTAAAACTTTCTATACCTTTACTCGATTTACTTGAAACTGGGTACAACCAAACAAATAATTAAACATGTTATTCAAGATTTTATTTATAAGATGTTATTTAAATATAATAATTTGTCTTTTAGGGAGATTTGAAACAGGGATTGGAATTTTATGATATTGATTAACTTCTAACAGCGTACAGGCGAAACAGCTGGATGTAATAGCTTAAAATTTTGCATGGAGGTTTCTAAGGAGCACTAGAAGGGATTTTTGGAAATAACAAATAGTAAGTAGGTGGTGTAGGGGGTGAATACTCCTACCTCTTTTTGTTATGAACCTATTGATAGTTAGAAAGGCAAAAGCTAGTCTTCTATAAATTCCGGAAACCCAAAATTACCTTAACCGGTCGTTAATTGGAGATTTGATAATCCGTTGACAAACTGTTAACAAACTGTCAATTGGCCTTTTCAGAAACCCACACTGCACTTAATCAGAGATTAACAAGTTGTTACGTAATTTTTGCGTTGACAAGCGTTTCAGAAACCGGGTATTAGTGTTTTATGAATACATATTATTAAACCAGGAAATTATATAAGTAAAAAGATATAAACATTGAAAAGATGCCAAATTTCAAGTAGAAAGTACCTAACGAACTTTGTATATTAGTATTACTCCATAGAAAAAAGTAGAAGATAAAAACCTGCATAATAAAGGTATCTGCATTTGAATTTATTTAAGTGATTGGCCATTAATTAACAACAAAACAAAATATGAATCATATAACAACGCCATCTACCGATAATTAGCGGATCTAACGTCTGTTACGTACATTTCTGTAAAAGTCAACCTAAGAGTTTTCAATGGCGGCTAATAGAGGGCACTATTTACATTTTTATTATATAGAAACCATTTCGGCCACCATGATAGGACAGCACCCATACCAAAGCACTGGGCTGGTACCTTGAAAACAAATAATACATCCAAAGAACCCATCACAGTTTAATTTTGTGTAACTAAAGGTCTTGGCTAAAAGTTATAGACAAAAATCCCAGAATTGCCAGCAACGAAATGATTATTAATGGGATCACTTTAGAAAATTCATTATGTTTTTAAAACATCAGCTTCTTAAACCATGTAATATAGAAGTTATTATACTATATAAGAATCGTAACTACATTAAGTTTTCTTGACTTTTATTTTGACACTATCACTTTTTTAAATGATAATACTTATTACAAGAGAAGTAAAAAAAATACCCTCTTATACATATTTTAATACTTCGTAATAACATTTTCATTTTATTACATATATCTATTAAAAAAATCAATTGCAGTGCGTTAGTCTTGCTAAAACTCGAAAACGGCTAGACCGATTTGAATAATTCTTCTTTTGTTTTGTCGGGGCGCTATCTACTGAGTGGTTAGGTATATGGGGAATGCTTTAGATACCTATTGGAAAACTGCTCATTAACGACTGATTAAGGTAATTTTGGGTTTTCGGAATTTATAGAAGACTAGCTTTTGCCTTTATAACTATCAATAGGTTCATAACAAAAAGAGGTAGGAGTATTCACCCCCTACACCACCCACTATTTGTTATTTCCAGAAATCCCTTCTAGTGCTCCTTAGAAACCTCCATGTAAAATTTTAAACTATTACATCCAGCTGTTTCGCCTGTACGCTGTTAGAAGTTAATCAATATTATAAAATTTCAATTCCTGTTTCAAATCTCCCTAAAAGACAAATTATTATATTTAAATAACATCTTATAAATAAAATCTTGAATAACATGTTTAATTATTTGTTTGGTTGTACCCAGTTTTAAGTAAATCGAGTAAAGGTATAGAAAGTTTTACAGGTGCCTCAGCGATACATTTCCAAAAACTACCGTTTAGTGTTGACTATTAAGAAATCTTGATGCAAAATTTCATGCGCTTATATCTATCGGTTTCGTCTGTGCTTTGTTTGCAGTTAGTCAATATTACAAATTTGACCTCTTTGTTTTAACCTCTAAAGCACTATCTTAAAAATTTTGAATTACATTTTTCAATATTTGTTTTGTAGAATATAAGTACTATTGACGACAATTCGACTTGGCAATCTGGATATTTCTTTTTACCACATGTTCGAATCATCGTCCTCATAAGACAGTCCATGATAACATGAACTCATAGATACTTATTATAAAAATGGGCTCCGACTTCCTGCTCTTCCGTGCTAACTTCGTTTGGTATTCAGAATACTTGGTGGTGAGTTTGTTAGCATGCATGTCATCTTAAGCGTGTTTGGACGCGTTTACGACGAGGAATCCGAGTACTCATTGCCTGATGAACGTTATCAGATGGTCGCCACAGGAGCTAATCAATATGACACAATGAATCTTATAGCATGATAAAAATTAAACAGTCCTATCCTAGTCCAGTCCTATTGAGGTTATACTCTCGCGCATGAGAGCCCTGGGTCTGCCTTCTTACACTCTTGCAACTTATCTACAATGTTACGGACGTTAGGAATACCAAGAAAAATGCCGTTTTTGACGCTAACTTTGTCCGAAACTCCGCACATCCACAGCAGCATCCTAATTTCCATGAAGCGTCACTCCTGCTTACGAACTCAACGGTAAGCAACACTGATCGACTAAGTAAAACGTCGGTCTGTATAGAACAAGATAATATAGTCTGGCAAGAAAGTGACAACAAATCAACGACAATGTCTAGATGACGTGACAGCTGAAGTCAGTTTGACCACAGATAGGTATAGAATATTTGAATTTGATAGTAATTTAGTGTAGCCAATTTAGGCGAGAGCAGTAGTTCCCAAAACATTCTTTTCACGACTTTCTTGCCGAACTGTATATAGTAGCAATAGTTTTGAACGTATTTGAGTTCGGGTAAACATGTCCTGTCTTATTTATATTATGCCGCAATATGAGAAGGAAAACAATTCATATTAAGTTTTTGTAAAATATAACATATGAAACAAGTAAAAGGTGTATAATTATTTATCGATATTCCCCTGAACTAGGTTACTTTGTGTTGTAGGTGACAAATTGTACAATTTAATATAACAACACACATTCGAACATGTGATAATAAGAAAAATTGCCACGTCGACTTGTCGCGGGCAGAACAACGTTTCAAGTGAATTATATATATATGTAGTTTGTTAGTTATCTAACACCCATAACACAAGCGCGCCTGATGGTAAACAGTCACCATGTGCAGGAAAGCGGACCCTAGCAGAGTCTGGGATAAGCGCTATGACGATGATGAATGAATATTTAAACAAAAATTGATATTTTATTGCGATGATGACGATATATTCGAAGACTTTGAATGTAAAATGCATTTCTATATGTGAATAAAATAAAATAAAGCTATAAAAAAAATATATAAAATCACAAAACAATGCCTAGCGGCGAATTGTGCTGTTTTTTAACTGCTTTATTTTATATCGATACATTAACTAAGAATATAAACCGAAATATCACACTCAAACGAATGAAAGAATGGTAAGAGAAATTTAGTATAGGTGACGAACCATCTTAACTTCTCCGATATTTCTTAGGTAGGTATAAGACAGGCATGATGTTATGAACCTATACAGGGTGTCCGGTAAAGAATGGATAACCTTGAAATGTCTTATAGTATAACTTATGGCCGTTCAGAAAGAAATATATGAAAGTATATGCAGTAGTAGATTTCCTCGCATCTGTGTCTGCGTAGAATTCGGTTTAACATTACGGACCGGTAGATGCGGGTTTTTTTTTTCCAATTAATTATAGCCTACGTGCTATTTTTGTCATATTATAAGCTTCATGACATCACGATTGATAGGTCACCTCTGTCGCTGGTCAAGCTTTACATTAACTATCGACACATGGGGAACGAACACCCCCTACTAGGTCTACTCATAGTCAAATATCTTCTAAACTACTTAACCGATTTTAATAAAATATAGCTAAGAATAATTTCGATTAAAAGACCTTTCAGATACAGAAAACCGCATTGAAATTGGTTAATCCGTTCGGGAGCTACAGATAGAGGGATACATACGTTATACTTATAACAAAAATTAAACTAAAATAAAGTGTTTTGTAAGATAATGTGTTCTTCACCAACTTACACACACACACATTTATTTCATAAAAGTATACCACTCGGCTCTCGAGACTGTTCACTTAGTCTCCGGTCTCTAGCGGTAGATCTTGGTCAACCTCGCTTCGCCACATACCGTTGGCATTTGGCCCACCTATTGTCCCTTCCCTTAATTGAAAAAAAGGTTCACCTCCGGAAACCAGCACCATCTTTAAAAAGCTTAGTTCTCCAGCTGTGACGTCATCAAAATGGCCGCCGCCGCGTTTTAAAGTTTGCCTTTAAAACAGACTGTATTGTACTCAGAAGTATGTGTGGGGCATCAAATAAAGCAGAATCAAAATGTGCTACAATATTGTCCATACATTAAACTATGTGAAAATCATAGTTTGAGAGATATGCAATATGATATGAAAATTTTGAAAAAAATAAATCCGTTTTTATTTTTTAACAAATTAACCGATAACTTTAGAGCAAAATGATGTACTAAGAAAATAAAGGCACATTACAAAGCTATACCAAACTATTTTTGTAATCCCAATCGGTTAATAAATAAGCGAGATATTGTAACTTTCACTAGCAGCGGGCACCACTTGAAGCGCCATACGATTGTTTTAATTATATATTGCGTGAGTTAATGACTTTAAATAAAAAAAGCAATGAGTTTGAGTAATGTATATGTAAAATAAACGTATAATTATGTTATATATAACAATCAACGTATTATATTACATTAAGTATAGCTCGGATTTATCATTGCGTGCTTAAGAAGTGCTGAGTTTAGTTCGTATTTTCGCAAGACAGTTCTTTGCAATTGACGCTAGCACCAGGTAGGTCATTAACCGTTATTATTATTTGCCATCCCCAACTGCATGGATCCAGTACTTCGAGGCCTTTATTCAGACAGTGGGTCCAAGTTTGGGCCTGGAATGCCGTTCCTTTACATGTTGAAGTGCCTCTTGCGTTGGAGGAATAATCATTAATTGTGTCACTTCATCATCACAGCCCATAACAGTCCACTGCAGGACTTAAGGCCTCTCCCACAAATGGGAAGATTATTGCCATAATCTCCACGCTTAGCAGGCGGGTTAGAGAACACAGTATTGTACATTTTCCAACTTACGGAGACACTACATATTTTGCCTCGGAAACATTAGTCGCCTTGTACGACACCCACAAGTGTATCGGGTTGCTGCTATTTAATTTTACTTTGCCGGATACCACACAGCCAATTGTGTCACTTGTAAACCACAAATTCTTAATTTAAAGATGACTATTGGTACAGGAGCCTCTAGGTCAGGACAATAGTCAAGCGGGACTTGGTGAACGCTGTTACAGGACGCATCACGAACTTTGCCTGCCAGCTTCTTTCTGCCTCCGGCCAGCCAATACACGTCCTAAGGGAGACGTCAGACACGATGTATGTAGGCGTGTCAGCATACATTCAAAAGGTCATCGTGGCTGAAATTATGGACAACTGCATCTTTGGCCTAGACTTCATGAAGAAACATAACTGCAAAATCGATGTCACTGATGGAATTTTTAAGTGTGGTATTTATTTATTTATAACACTTTATGGTAATGAGGAGATACTTGACACTTCACACTTTGAAGAACCACTGAAAAAGTAACTTACCTGAATAAAATTATACCTAGTACCCACACTAGTACAGGCTCACGTAGAGGTAAAGTTTCCATCGGCTAGTAAGAACGAGCCTAATGGGTGTGTACTGGTGAAGGATACGCTAAGAATAGTTCTGCTATTACCGAACTTCTTAATGGATGCAAAAAAAACCGTAGATATTCTCAGAGCATTATCGGCAAGAGAACTGCTACGCTTCGTTCATATTAAGATGGAAGTCTTGGAAGGACTTCGCTAGTACAACACAGGATCGACACTGGAAGCGAAAAATCTATCAGTCAGTAAGCAAAGCAAAAACCGATTGCAAAAGAAAAAGAAGTTCAGGAGTTATTAGAAGACGTGGGAAGCAATAAGGTCATAGAACCGTCTGCAAGTCTATGGCGTTCACCAGTCGTCTTAGTCAAGAAGAAATATGGCATCACACGATTTTGCGTGGACTACCGTCGACTAAATGGAATCACAAAAAAGGACAGCTATTCCTAGCCTCGTATCGACGACACACCAAAGTCTGGCTATTGGCATTCTCATCCAAAGAATAAGGATGAGGCAGCATTTCTAACAGGAAAAGGACTATGGAATTTCAATGTTATGCCTTTCGGACTGTGCAACACGCCTCCCACTTTCGAAAGACTCATAGATATACGAGCAGGATGAGTGCAAGATGCCTGCCTGTTCTATTTGGATGATGTCATTATCATTGGTTGCGATTTTGAGGATAATTTGCGCAACTTGGAACAAGTCTTAAAGAAAGTAAAGGATGCCGATCTTACTACCTCGGTCTACCTCGGTCATGTGATCACCAGTGAGGGTGTCCAAACAGACCCAGAAAAGTTTAAGCACTACAGAAGTGGCCTACTTCAAGGACAAAACGGAAGTTCGGGCATTCCTAGGGCTGTGCTCATACTACAGACGGTTTGTTAAAGTATTCTTTTGCAATGCCACTACATCGTCTGACTGAAGACAAGCAATCATTCCGCTGGGATGAGCTCTGCAAGGATTCCTTTCAAAGACTGTTAAAATGCCTATGCGAAACTCCTCTATTAAGATATTAAGATAAAATACCCACAACCCAGCGGTCTGTTTATAGTCAACACAGACGCAAGCAATACGGCGATCGGAGGAGTGTTTTCACAGAAACAGGGCAACACAGAAGTCGTGTTTACTAACTTCAGTAAGTCGTTGCTGAGACCAGAGAGGAACCACTGTATAAGTAGAAGAGAACTCTTGGCTGTGGTAAAGACACAACAACATTTCAAAGAGTATATTATCAGCAGGCACGCTGTCTTGAAGTGGCTATTACTTTTTAAAAACCTAGTAGAACAGGTTGCCCGAGAAGATTGGAGGTGGATCGAGGAACTGTAGGAGTTTGACTACGTCACTGAACACAGCAGCGGGAAGTCTCATGGAAATGCTGATGCTATATCGAGGAGGCCTTGCTTGGAGGAATGTGCTTAAAGACTAACCCAAATACCCACAATACATAACAGAATGTAAGCACTGTGTTAAACAGGAATTTAAAGAATTTCCAGTTAGGCTTACAAGGCCAAGCCCTTCACGACTCTGGGTGAATGAATCTATGAGGGAAGTTTGAGAAGATAATGAAGATATCTGACTAATGACCGCATGGAAGGAACGTGGTGCGGAGAAACCAAGATGGACTGAAGTGGCACCTACAAGCGCTATCATTAAAGCGTATTGGGCCCAATTGGAGAGCGGAACGGTGTACTTTACCGAAAATGGGAAAAGCCAAAGAGATTGGAATGCTAGCGACCTTCATGGTTATAAAAGAGTGGTTGACAATCATTTTACTTGTCAGACGCAATTGTAAACAAACAATTTCAATTTATTTATTGGTAATATATTTTTATATTTTGTGTTTTGGCTTTGTGATTTTATTAAATTAGTGAAGTGCTTTGGACCACTATCATTTATATATATTAAAACTTGTTGATTATCGATTGTAGAATGTGTATAGTAGGTATGTGAAATAAATGCGTGTTAAAGATTCTTGTTTTATGAGCTTTTTCGAAATATCTCAAAGTATTAGTAATTTTCTGACTGAATTAATACGCCGATCTCAGTAATATGTACTGTAGAAACAATAATAATTCATAATTACCTGCTTAATCAGTAAAAATATATAAAGCTTATTCGAATGTGCGATAGTGATGTGTTCGCTGCTTTTTCCCAATGTTTCCTGCACGTAATGTATAAAATGTTGGAGATAAATGCTTTAGTTACCTATTCTATAGTTACCTATTAATAAAAATAAAAATATCTCCTGAATAACTTTACTGTCGTTCAGAGATTTAACCTGAAAGAACAGATAACTATTGTATTTAGACTTGCCCAGTGCCTCTGCCTTTTTTTGAAAGCATGAAGAACACCATTTGTTTATAATTGACAAGATGTAAATGCAAAGCCGGCATCAAAACACGATGTTACTGCTCAAAAAAGGCACTAATATTTACTAAGATATGCCTCTATGAAGTCTCTACTCACATGACGTGTAGTCAAATTGATATAATTATTTAATAGTAAAAAAATATATTCCCTCTCTATTCCTAAATAGACCTCGTGCGCGGAAAAGCTCTATATCCCAAAACCAACGAGCATGTATGAAAAGGTTGATGAATGTGAAAGAAGCGAGAGAAATTTTCCAGGACCGTAGCAAGTGGAGTCTCTGACTACCTCTTCAGAAAAATGGCGCCACGATATTTATCTCTACATGTATTTTTATGCCGCTGACGTCATGATCAAATATTAGCACCCCATATCACTCCTACAATTAAGATGAAACTAATGATACCTCATACGTTAAATCCTTCCAACAAAACGTATAATGGTTGATCATCATCATCTTGGTGTTATGTCCCGGTTGCGCCTCCGCGCGGCACGCGAGGGCCCATCGGCCGCCTTCTTGCTACTCCTGGCCCACCTTGCTCGGTCTTCGGCATCCTTGGTGGTAAAGCTTATTAGCACGCATATCATTCTTGACGATGTCAAGCCATCGCTTCTTGAGCCGGCCTCTCCATCCCGTGCCCAGCAGGGGCGGCATGACCACCGGCTAGACACCTATTTTCCACGTAATTTGCCGATCTGCGCAAGACGTGGCCATCTTTCAAAAGCGATCCTTTCGTGAAACTCCACACATCCACCGCAGCATCTGCATTTCCATAACGCGCAGCTCCTGCTTGTGTCGTTCTAGTAGGGGCCAAGTCTCGCTACCGTATAGGAAAGCATATCTAATGATGATTTTATAGACTTTCAGCTTTATCGGCATTTTGAGGTCACAAATGACTCCTGTCACCTTACCCTTACCACCATTTGGCCCAAACCGCGAATATTCGGGCCTTGACGTCACTATTGATGACCCCGGTTGCGCTAAGTACAGATTCCATATCTATACTTGACCTGATCCGTACGCTTGACTTCATCTTCGCCATGCGCACGGGTACGCATCATTAATCTGCCTGTCTTCGCCACATTTGTCTGCAGACCGCCTTTCTTAAGTGTCTCCTTCCATTTTTTTACACGTTGGACTAGTCGCCTCTTGTCAGAGTCTGTCAGCGCCACATCGTCAGCACACATGAGCAGCCATGGAGGTGCCACATGATAGTCTCGGATGCTGTCCGACAATATCGTACGTCTAATATCACGTTGAACAGAAGTGGGCTAAGCATAGAACCCTGATGTACCTCAACGGAATAGGGAACGAGTAGGTGTCATCAACGGCTGTCCTCTACCTATGGAATCGAACGGAACGTAAATGCAGAGGCGTGTTCTTTGACATGAGAGTTCTTATGGCAAATACGGGGTCCTTGGTCCCACAACCCGGACATAACTCATTCCGACACTCCGAGATTGTACACTCCCGTCGGATCCGCGAGTCAACAATGCGTTCGAAGAGCTTCATGATGTGAGACAACGCTTTTACCGCGATAGTTAGTGCATCCAGCACCGAACCCTTGCCCTTATAGACTGGAGTAATTATACTCAGCCTACATTAGTAGGGTAGATTCCCGGTCAGGAGGATGCGGTTATAAAGTCGGCAAGGATGCACGGAGAGGATGCAAGGAGCACGGAGAGCCCACCGGGAGGTCCGGTGGCTGCACCTCTTTGTGCTGCTTGTTGAGCAGCTCCTTAAAGTACGAGCGCCATCGCTTCATTAACACGCGGTCATCGCATAACAGATTACCACTAGGGTCATTTACACAGCGGCACGTGGAGATATCCTGTGCCGCTTCAATCCTCGATCGTGCCAACTTTTAAATGAGCTTCTGCCCCTCTAATGATTCTAACTTATCGAATATAGGACGTAAATGATTCTGGGTACCGCTCGTTTATTGGGTGATAACCGTAGAGAAATAGATACACACCCATACATACATACATCGTTGTAATTTTTGTTCGAAATTTACACAAAAGCATATTGTGTTTTTTTGTCTAATTGAAGAAAGATCTATTTTATTTTATTATACAGGGTTTTATTGTTTATCCAGAGGCTAAGGTCTGTATAAGTACTAGCGGACCCGGCGCGACTTCGTTCGCGAACACCTACTTTACCCCTACCTACCCTTTTTTTCTTGCTTACAAACCTTTCTCTTGAAGCACTATATCTATTAATGAAAACCGCATTGAAATCTATTGCGAAGTTTAAAAGATCTATGCGTGCTTAGATACATACATAGATACACGGCATCAACAAAGGATGCAGTGGCTGTAATCGAAACCGGCCGGGAAGAAACAGACAGGCAGCTACATAGGGACGGACGGCGGGGAGCTTCATTTTAGACTATGTATTAATACGGTTGCGTAGGTACAGTCGCGTTCATAAGTGCATGACCACTTTCAGAAAAAATATTTTGTAGCTACTGCCACATACAGGATATTTGGTGCATTGTTAAACAAATGGAATTGGATAAAAGAAGGGTCTATTAGCTGTCCCTTAGGCACCAATAGCTTATTCTTAAACGGCAAGTCTTTTTCATTTAATAAATGAAAAGTGTTTTAATGTATTTTCATACTTTGTCTTATAAATTAAAATTAAAATGTTTTTTGATAATATAGCCTGAAAATTTTATTTTTAATGTAGTAAGTAATAATGTGTGGTTACTATAAATTAAATATTATTTGCACAAAACATAAACTTCTTTTCACTTTAGAAAGAAAACTAACAAAGTCATTTTGAATCGTGTTATTAAGATTGGTGGGAAGAAAGCTGTAATTCATTTCTGTGACCACGTCAAGAAAATTTTCTTCGTCACTACTTTTATCTCAAAATGTTTGAAACAAGAAAAATCATTCACAAACCTCAACAGAACGGTCCTTGAGATGTAAGGAGAAATTTTCCGAATAGCGTGGACTAAGTTTCGTTTCTTTCAGGCAAAAAAGTTAAATGAAATTCCCCTTAGTCCCATATTTTCAAATAACTTACCTACAGGTACTTACTTGCCGACCACGTCCAATAATAACAATTAGGTAGGCCATGCATGACCGGTCGGACCGACCACCCTATACATGCATGTTATGTATTTGATCGTGGTCAGGTGGTCCTCAGGATAAATACTAAATTGATCTGTGGAGTGAAACGTCTGTTATTGTGTTACCAAGGATATATATTACTGAAATAGGTAGGCATTCTCTAGACTGTGGCTTAATTATGAATAGAATCCTGACTAAAGTAATGCTGTGTCTACATTAGAGTAAGAGAAACAAAAAGAACCTCATGCTTTCATTCTTTGAAAGTGAGTCACAAGTTAATGCAGTAGCATTTAGTTAGTTCAGTAAAACTAAAAATATTTTACCTACCTTGACATTTTTCGTGACGTTAGATCAACTTCACATTATGACATTGTTATGGGTAGTTTTGTGCATGCAGAGAGTTATCTGACTCGGTGGCCAAAACTGCAACTAAGCTTTTTGGAATTGTCTTTGTAACTAACAGTCAGAAAACTTGTGACAACCTTTATAATTTTTGTTTCTCTCTAACACTTTTTCAATATCATAAATGAAAATCGTACAAACTGAAATAATTGATTGCGGGATTGTATAGCTTATAATCCAAGTTCTTTGGTTAGGATCAAAGGGTATTAAGGGCACTTTTTATTCCAAATAAAAAGTGCGTGTCAGCCAATTACGAAAGACGTTCTTATAGAAGCGGCTCTAAATTAACTAAATGACAGACGGTCCTGTACCACTTTAAACAAAACCAATAACAGTCACGTAATTGCGCGGACTTTAGTTAGACCATGCGCCTACCACAGACAAAATAAGTTGTGGTTCTCAGTATCTACCAGTGGCGTAGCGTGCCCTCCGGGGGCCCCGTATCAATAATTGTGTAGGGCCCTAGCAAATAGCCCCAACTACAGGGGGTACTAATGAGTAACATAAATACTAGTTTCAGCTTAAGTCAATAAATGGACTAGCCTAGCGCGCTCTACATTTGTGTGACAATAGACTCTAAAACTCGGGTCCACGAGGCTAGGTAGGGCTCGGAATTTTTGATTAATTGGCCCTTGATTTGGCTATATTAAAACGAAATTTTTGTATATATAAGTACATCAAAACATCGTTTTCGTTGAAAAATACCGTAAAGTCAGCAATATTGAAATCGGGCTATATCGAAATTTTTTAGGAGATTGTATAATAAAATCAAGTTTGCGAACAATTAATGAGCGAGTGTAGCGTGCTCTGAATTTCTGAAATGTTGGCTATCAAAACCTTCCATTATTAACTTAACAGTCAAATTCAAAGGTTGAGGGCGTGTGAGCCAAGACGATTATGCGTGTGACCGTGTGCGCCAAGATTATTATGAGTCAGATCCACATGACCCATTTAGAAAAGAACGGAGTTTTGCCTTTAGTGATACCGATAATGCTGAAAATATGAAATTATCAAAACTGTTGTAATTTTTGACATCTGATGGGTGCACATTTTATACAATATCAATGAGTTGTCTTGTTTTTTCAATAAAAATATTAATTGTTTCTTAAACGAAAGGTGAATGAAAACGGATTGTATCACTTGATTTCATTTGCTATTTTGGCGGAGGGAGCCCCCGACCCTGGCCTGAAATTCTCTATTAAATTTATTTTTCGAGAAATAAAGAAGAGTTTTACTGAGTTTAAGAGATAACGTGTTTTTACTTACACACATTTGGGGGCCCCTATAGCCCGGGGGCCCCATATAATTGATACGGCAGATACGGCGGTAGCTACGCCCCTGGTACCTACCTACCGCACAGCTTGTCAGTAGCTCAATATAGGTGCATACCTATATATAAAGATATCTTTTCGACCCTTGAAGTACCCTCAATTTCATGGTTATAAAGTTTTTACCTACCTAGCCGAATTTAACTAAAAGATTATGAAAATCGATGATAAAATCTGGATCCCCCTTCTGTACCTATACGAGTGGCGATACTATCAAATCAATATAGAATTAAGTTCAATGTTTTTGTTTCAGACGAGGACTGGCATGGCGACGGATCTAGAATTGATGGTAAGAATGTTTTAATTGGTTATTCTTTTAATTTTTGTTATAAAAATACCGAGTTCTAAGACTTACGAGTATATTTCAGAGCATAAAAAAATATAAAATTCAGTTGTTGAAAAATAATAAGTTTTGGTGGGGAAAAATGATTTGTTTGGCCGGATACCGGATGCCGGATATTCGACCATCTCATTAGCCGGATAGCCGGATATTCGGTGGCCGGATATTCTGCAGGACATAGTCATTGAACAAGTCAGTGATTTCAAGTATTTGTACAATGTGAATAATTTAAATCATAATTTTAACTTTGATCTAAACAATTCCTTTGACCTACGACGGTTCCATATAATAAAACAACTATCTATTAAGCACTTATATATTTTCTTAGTTTTTCCCTTTTCACAATTATTCCAAAATCAAACGTCCCACGCCGTCCTTATTTCTTCTTTTTGCGTTTTCACTTATCATGCACTTCTCATTTCTTTCGATAGAGGCGCTAGTTGTAAAGTTCGGATTTAACTCAGATCGCTTACATTCGGCCATCCTGACCAGTGTCTGACCTCAGACATAGCAGCATATTGGTAGGTACTTCAAGATCTTGTCAGTGTTCGCAGTACGCTCACTCCAACATCTAGTCGCATGATATACTAGTTGTTCAATGTTGGTAGCATGTCACATCTGATCGAAACGTCTGATGATCTGAAACAGTCATAATACAAACACAGCATCGACATTCAAAGAATTGCTACCTTGTGGCTTCTCAGTGTTGACAGGGCACTCACCCTACACCCGCATCAGTAGAAAACTGTTTTCTCAGTGTTGGCAGTGTGCTGCTCCAACATCCACTCCAACAATCCAAATGAGTTGTCATGTTGTGGCTGTTCAGTATTTGTTTGTCTAGTGTTGGCGCTCACTCCAACACCTAAGTCCCAGGCCTAACATCTCCCGCCCAGTGTAGATGGCCGGTCCCCCGGCCCTAACATCTAAGTACTTCAATGTGATTATCTAGTTGTGTAGGTACTAGTCAGGCTTTTTTTCTTGCCTGTACTTTATATTAGATTCAATCTAATTACGCTAGTATGACAAGAAAATTACAAAATAAAACGCAGAGTTAAAACTGCTAGGTTACTATTTTAATATAACCATACTTGGTACATGACAAATTAAATAAATTCTATCAAAATTGACAGTAGGACGTAATAATTTAAAGTTAGCAAATCTTAAATGATATCATTGTTCTTAACAATCTATAATTGTATATCTGTAATTACAGATATACAATTATATATATTTTAACTTTTTTGTCGTATGAAATGTATTTACATACGAAAAAGACTCTTAAGAGCCATGCTTAAGCGGCACATTAACATTAAAAAAATAAATATTGGTAACAAAATTTTTAGGGTAATCCTACCTATGAACCTATTGTTCATCTGTTTCCGAGCTATCTTTGGAGTTTACAACATTGTTTGTTTTTCTGACCAACCATAGATAACCGCGCTTTCATTTATTTTAGATATCCAATCTTTCATTGACTGAGACTTAGCTTGGGGATTAAACTCGGGTATTACATTATGACCAGAATAACCCTGAGAAGGCTTCTGACTAGTTTTTAAGGCTGACACAAGTTGTTGTAATAGTGATTTATTACTATTGCAATCGTGTTGTGATTGTTTTCCTTTTGTATATTCCTTATAACTTAGACGTGTCTACCTACGTTTACGTAACTTTGAACCGGAGGATAATAATGAGGACGAAGAACGAGATCGCGTATGTTTCCGTTTCTTTTGTATGCTTCGTTACCATCTGCCCAAATTCTTAGATTCACTACTCGTCGATGATGACAACGGACTAGGGCTTCTAGTTTTCTTCTTCTTAGAGCTACGGCTTGCGTGTATGTCATCCTGCCTACGTTGCTTTTTAGACCGATGACGTTTGAATTGGATGTCATCACGTGCAGTCCGTGTAGGCCGTGTGGTATCCGGCAGAGTAGAATAGCACCAACCCCTTACACTCGTGGGTGTCGTACAAGGCGACTAATGTTTAGAGGGATATTGTTATATTTTTAATACTGCGATCGCCTGCCAAGCGTGGAGATTACGGCAATAACCTCTCCTTTCGTGGGAGAGGCCCTTAGTCCTGCAGTGGACTTTTTATGGGCTGTGATGACGTGCAGTCAATGGAGGCGGGCTTGGTATGGAATGCGACATTATTAAATTTTCCGCCGTTAATCTATTATATCCGACAAATTGGACAAATTTCCGTTTTTTTGGGTGTTATTCACAAAAATCCCGGCTTATGAAATAATAAAACAACGATCTATTAAGCACTTATATATTTTCTTAGTTTTCCCTTTTCACAATTATTCCAAAATCAAATGTCCTACGCCGTCCTTATTTCTTCTTGAAAACGCAAAGTTTTCACTTATCATGCACTTCTCATTTCTTCCGATAGAGGCGCTAGTTGTAAAGCAGATTAATCAAAGAGTTCGGACTTAACTCAGATCGCTTACACATAAATTCGAAATACGCGCTTACACATTAGCACACAGCATCGTAGATCAGAGTGCAATAAAATATTCTCATAAGGTCAAGACAAATGAAATCGCTTGCTACCTTTTAATGTAGGAGCAATTCGTTACCGAGCATTCGAGCATTCGGTTACCGGGTACTAACCGGATATCCGTTTCATCTCTAGTTAAAATTTAATATAGGTACTAGGTATGTTTCGAGTGTGCTATATAGCTCGCCTACGGCTCGGGCTGTGCGCACTCGTGCGTAATTACTTACTAATTCACATCAGTTTCATATGAAGGTTTTCAACACACTTGCGAGGGAAAATTTAATACGCAAACGTGCCTCAAAATTCAAGGCATTGTGGAGAATTATTTACAAAACTTTCATTGCATTTGTCTTGTTGCACGTTTGAAATGGAAAACATATAATACTACAAAAAATAACATATTTTGCAGCCTCATGGTAAAACCATATTAATCTGCATTTAAGTGTATTTGATACCTACACTATACGACAAAAGCAAAAAGATCCGTAATTTTAAACAAAATTAAAAATTTATTTTCATCATATCTATAAGAAAAGACAACTTTTTTGCCTAGGGTGGCACAACGGCGGACGGTTCCATCTGATGGAAAGCGGCCACTGTTGTCCAGGACGGCGGCGAAGAGTGGTGTTGCCGCTGGATTCCTTATGACCTCACCCCAGAACAAAAACGGACTCGAGTTTATTGGTTAAAATATATTGTTTAAGTAAATATCTATTCTTTATTCGAAAAGCACATATTATTTACAATTAGAAATTAAATTAAACACTAATACTAAAATATTATATATTAAAAAAATCATCCACACCGTTGTCCCGCGGAATGGTGCCCAGAAAGCTAGCTGCGGTGCCTCGTTGGATAGCAATACTTATCCTCTGTCCGAGGAACGCGCCAGCTCTCTGGTCACCTGTGGTGTCAATCAGCTTTTTGCTTATAACTTTAAAAAGCTTTAAAGCATGAAGCCAGAATCCTGACTCAAGCTCAGAAACGGCGAAGAGACGAGCACGTTCCGAAACACTAGCCGAAGAATCTATTAAATCTTTTTAAATTTTCTTGTTTAAGTTGGATCACGGACGATGAAATGCTGTGTATGAGATTGTGACAGGAGATCAAACATGGCTATATTGTTACATGCCGAAAGAAAGCAACAATATTCTGTGTGGGTGTTCCAAGGCGACAGTAAACCAACAAAATTGAGGCTATGTCTAAGAATGTTGTTTTCTTGTTCAAATTCTATCTTCAAAAATTTACACAAATGTTTTCAAAACCGGTTTCCGGTTTTGGGCTCTCAAACCCGGTATTCAAAACAGCTTTGATCTCAACTGCAATCAGGAAAATGAGTTGTGCACGCCATATTCCTGATTGCAGTTGAGATCCGGGGAGCAATAGGTGTATTTATCAGCAAACGGACTGGCAAAGGCGAAGTATGAAGGAATGTGGTTTTCGTGCAAACAGACCAGCGCTCGGGCCAGAACTCGAGAGGCAACACCGACTGACTTGCAAAATTTGCATTTCCATGCGGACACTTGAATTTGACTATCGACCAATAGAGAAAGGTCTTGTTTACAGACGAGTTTAGAGTAGCTTTAAGAGCTCCAGATGTTTGTTAGAGAGCATTGCATCGTGGAGCTACTCTAAATTAATATCTACGTACGAATAAGTAACAATTTGTTTCGTTGGTTCACGTGCCTATTGGCAAATCTTACAACTTGATCTCTTTCATGTTAAGCAATTACATTTCTTTATCCTTTGCTTTATGGTCCATTTAAAACTGTTTGGAAATAAATAAATAAAATAAAAAAATTTACTGATAATTATACCACAAGATGCTTGAAGCCTTGGCATGATCTCAACTCTGGTCTGGAAGTCACAACCGGTCAAGAGCACTTCTTAGGAAACAAATCCGCAATCGCAGGTTTAGGTATGGTTTATTCTTTCATTACTTTTTAGTCTGTGTATATGTCGCAGCCGGATGGTTAAATTAGCCAGTTAATGAAACGGCTAGCTTCTTATGCTATTATTTAATTGAAAATTTGCCAATTTCAAGAATTTTTAAAGTAATGTTTAAAGAAAGAAATTGACCCGAGTTTATAGAGCTCCTCCAAAAATTGTCACAATGCTAACTTAGTCACAATAATCTCAAACAATAACAATAGTTTGCATTAGGTTTTCATTCGATTGGGTTAGGTTAATGTTGTGACGTAACTTTCAAAGTTCATGAATTTGGCAAATATTCAATTAATTAATTGCTTAAAAAGCTAGCCATTTAATTAACCGGCTAATTTAACCACCCGGCTGCGACATATTTCACGATACCTCGTCCCTGATTATTTAATCACGGCCTGAGCCACTTAAGTAGCAGTAAGTCGCATATTTTGCTCTATTCTGGCCTGTAGTACTTATACCAGAAATCAACAATATAAAGACTAAAATAATATCTTAATTTATATTATTGTTATTGTATGAAATGTTAAGTGTGAATCAGGTCACACATTTTATTCCACGGAAAAAAGCGATATAGCTCTTGCTGGTATTAACAGTTTAGAAAATTACATGGAATACCGGAATAATAAGCATTGTGTTTTATCAAAACACGCGAATAATAAATTAAAAAATCTGAAAAAAAATTAAAAGCTGTACTATGATCTGTAGTTACCGAATCTGAGTGTGGCCGAAAATGACCGCATAGTGTATTACAGCTTTATTCCAGGCAGCCATAGAATTATGTATAAAGAAAGTAAAACGTAAACGTTGTGTAGAACAAGCGGATCTGTGGCGGACACACTATTCTTGAAAGCGAAAGCGGGTAGAGTTTTTATAAATACATTTATTTAGCCCATTTTCGTCTACCGAAACTGTTTCTGTGCTTTACTAATATCCACTAATTATAAAAATTACGAGATGTCACAGAATACTAATACTATAAACAATAAGGAAAGCCAGTCCGCGCGATTGTTTTGGGCGTAGGTTATCCTGTTACTGTTACTACGCATTACACATTTTAGACGTAATGCACTCGATGGATTAGTTAGAAATAGCCGACGGTTTGGGTGAGGAGTCCATGAGTCTATTTATAAAGTGTTTTACAGTCACTCATCTGCAAGATCCATCCTTCTAGGAATTTTTTCATTTAACTGCTTGTTACAAGGAACAAGTTCGTTGTAAGTAGGAAGAATCACAGGTATCAAGTTTTTCATATAAAATAACGAGAATCGGATCATTTTCTATAATTACTCTAAAGTTACTAATGTCATGAGGTAAAAAAATCCTACCAATTTCATAATCTTAACATCCGTGAATATTGCTTCCGTCTCTTTCAGCTGAAGCGGCAACCAATGGGATATTTCGATGACGTGTGACTATTAATATTGCAGCGCTTTAGTTTGTAGGGTAGGTTTATTTCTGGAGTCGGATAGTGTAGGTGCAGCGCGCGCCGAATCGCCGTGTGCTGTGTGCCAGTCGCGGACGCTCGAGCGCGGACGGCCCATTCCGCGCCGCGAGCCCTCCCGTGAGACCGCTCCGCGTCCCTCGCTATCCATCGGACACCAAAACATTTACGATCTATCTAACTTTAATTTAAAACCTTTCCCGTTAAACTCACATTAATTAAAATTCCTTTCTCCCTTAATCATGTTCAGTCGAGTTATGGCCGCATGTGAAATGTGCGCTCACTCCGCTGTAAGTTATTCTTAAAATGTGAATCTTTATTGTTTTACTTTTTGTTTTTGTATCATTTTGTCAAATATTATAGAATTATTTTGAGAGTATTTATTAATCCCTTTTTTACAGTGTTGTAGAAAGTGTAGTCAAGATTGTGGAGGACATAAAAAGTGTACATGTTTGAATTTTTTTTGTTTGCCTTGTGTGCGCAATCCCACAAATAATCATGATATTGAATTGAGAATTAACTCTATTGAAGACGATTCAAATATGACCACATATAATCAGACTCCTTCTTTTGTAACGTCTGATGAAGGCGCAAGTTTGAGGGTCTCGAAAAAAGGAGATGAATATCAGTCCCATTCTCCTTCAGTGCTGAGTGGCTCATTCGCGGACTCCAACAAGTAATTCGTGAATTCCGGTCTTTTACTTTTTACATATTGTTTTATTTTATTATCGACTCAGTAAAAGAACTGTGTGTGAACGTGTGGAAGTACCAGTGCCGCTGTGGATTGCTGCAGGATCCCGCTGAGGAGGCGCGCGTAAATACCTTTGCGTTTATAAATAATAAATAATCTTTTTATTTTAATATAGGGGAAGGTGGGGCAGAACCAGGACCTTAAGCTTTCATTGTCTCTAGAATTGCTCCAGTTGGACAAAATTCAATACAAAATTATTTATGACTACATACACTAATATATTAACGAAAACTAAATCAATTAATTTAGCAAAAGCAACTGGATGCACAGATATAATGATTTTTCAAAAAATGGCATTTGCCCGATTTTGCCCCACTAGGTGGGGTATAATTTATAATAGATGAAAGGTTGTCCAACAATTGCAATAAATTTGAATTTAAAACAATAAAGAAAATACATATAACCTCAATAGTGACATAATATCGTTACCCACAATAATACCTGGTATTGTCCTATATATTGCTACCCGGATTTACCCCGAACATACATTTTTCAAATAAAACGAAGAGCTGGCTCGTTCCTCGGGCAACGGATTAGCATCGCTATTCAATGAGGCAACGCAGCCAGCTTTCTGGGCACCATTCCGGGGGGCAGCGGTGTGGACAACTTTTTTAATTTTTAGTATTATTTTATATGTATTAGTGTATATTTTTGCTATTTTAAACGTAGGTATTAATGTATAGGTATTTTTATTATAACTGTAAATATTTTAATGTCATTCAATAATAATATAAAAAAAACAAAACGGCATAAAAATATTTTTATTTGATATAAACATTTTATAACACCATTGAACTGTTTTTAATACTATGCTTAATCTTTGACATACTCATCATTACAGATGTGTAGACAGACGTAAAGTTGAATCACTGCAGTCGAAATCAGTCTGAAAATCGGTAAGATTTCAAGGAATTTTAATAAAAATCTCTGAAAGCTGTAAAAACTAAATTTCCGCGTAAAATACCTGTTACAAAGTAGTATGCCATCAGGAGGTACGCAATTTACTATAAGAGCGATAGATACAAATAATAGTTTCCGAAATAATAAGGTACCCGGTTTGACCCGCATACCCGGTTTTATACAACTTTCCCCTAGGTACTCGGGTATACCCGAACCCCGGTACCCCGGTAGAAAAACCTACACCTACCCTATTACCATAGTACTTAAGTATTTCGAGAATAAATGCTTAATTCTTCTATTCAGTGATCAGTAGTTTCGGCCCGGCCTGGTTCCGCCCCGCGGCCCGTAACGACAGATGCATTAAAATTTTAGGACTGTTTGGGGAAAAAACATTTTTATAGAATATAAAAATGCCAAACGCCTGAGGAAAACTAAAAGTTTTCATACATCAGGCGTTTCCACACCGGAAAACCAGACCGTGCGAAAACGCCTGAACACTCATTCTATGAGTGTAGTACAGGCGTTTCGGTACCTTATTGCTGTCCAGTGAAAATGCACGTACTTATTGTATTTGATATTTGCATCCAAAATAACCTGCCAGGTGCGAGTCGCTTACGAAGGGTTGCGTACACAGTTGTAATCTACCATGTAATTTTAAGAGATCATGGACTTCTTATAGTTATCTTTAAATAGGGACCTAAATAACGAACTTCTGTATTTTTTCAATATTCTAACTCAGATGTTTATTTTTTACAGGATTGCCTACAGAGTTTACAGTATAATAGTATTTAGGTTATTATAACCTCTAATAACTGGCAATCACAACCTGTACTGAATAGAATAAACTACTAACTAACTCATCTTAGCGTTAATGTCCCGGTTGTGCTCTCGCGCACGAGGGCCCGGGCTCCGCCTTGACCATGATCCAGGATTTGGCAGGTCAGGTAATTACAGTGGAGCGATTGCCATCTGACCTCCATGACCCTGCTACCAGAGGAACCTGACCATATTGGATCATGGTTACACATCCAGTCGCCTGAATGTGCAGGTTTCATCACGATGTTTTCCCTCACCGTAAGAGCATCGGTTAGTATTCAACTAATGTACATAACTCAGAAAACAGTCATTGGACCATGGTCGGAGCGGGATTCGAACCCGGGACCTCTGGCTTACGAGTCGTATACTCTAACCGCTCGGCCACCGACGCTTTTTTACAGGATTGCCTACAGAGTTTACAGTATAATAGTATTTAGGTTATTAAAACCTCGAATAACTGGCAATGACAACCTGTACTGAATATAATACTTTACTTTAAACATCCATATTTAAAATATATGATTTACACAATTTCAGATAGAAATTTAAAGAGAACCTTAATTTTTTTTGCGCCATCTAGCCCTAAAGTAAGCAAAGCTTGTGTTATGGGTGTTAGGTAACTGATAAACTACTTATATACTATTTTTATGAATATATTCTACACCCAGACCCGTAACAGAAATTAAAATTCATTATTTCAATTTTTGCTTGGCCGGGAATTAAACCCGGGACCTCTGCGTGGCGACCGGCATATTAACCAACTGAACCACTCAGGTTCTCAAATTAATAGGTTACTACTGATAAAATATTTTCATTTGCAAATGATCAGCAACATTTGAGTTTACAATATTGTGTTTAAATTTTTTATCTGTATCGTGGAAGATATCAAGATCATTAGTCGAGAGACGGGCGAGTGTTTACTCAAGTTAGTTCTGCTGAAGCGCACCGAAAGCAAAGGACGTGGTCTTCTAGGTAGATTTACAGGTGCACCTAAACCGAATTTGTAAAGAAGCTCCGGACAATCCATAGTCCCATTTAGAATTTTATGTAGCACCATTAGTCATAAGGAAACGCGTCTTAGGAGGAAGGCTTTGTGTCTTAAAGTATTTAATTTTATCTGCATAATATTTGATATGCCTAGGTGGTCTGAATCTAAAAAATAAATGCCTCAGCCTGTTTTTAGATTACTCTATCCTATCCAAATGTACTCTGTATATTGGCGACCAGACCAAGTTTGCTTTTAACACAACTGTTGTATTATTAATATAAGCGTTAGGGCGTCGGTAGACGGGCGGTTGAGTATCCAACTCAGAAGCGAGAGGTACCGGGTTCGAATCCCGCTGCGGCCATGTACCAATGACTCTTATCTGAGTTTTGTACATTCGTTGAATGCTAACCGATGCTATAAGGCGAGGGAAACAATCGTCACGAAACCTGCAAATTCAGGCAACTCAATTTGTTACCATGATCAAATCTGGTTAGGTTCCCCTGGTAGCAGGGTCACGGAGGTCAGATGGTAGTCGCTCCACTGTAATTACCTGATCGTTAAATCCTCGATCATGGCCAAGGCGGACCCCACGCCCTCGTTGTCGAGAGCTTAACTGGGAGATTAACGCCAAGATGATTATTTATTAATATAACATAAGCGTGGTAGAGACATTTTTAATTTCTTTACCGTTTCGTAAGATGAACCCTAGCGATCTATTGGCTAAATGAAAATTTTCCTGCGACTTCGTTTGCGCAAAATTTGGTTAATACGTAACGGATCCGTTCCCGCGCATATCTCACTGAATTTTGGGATAAAGGAGCCTCCACATTGTCATCGAAACTTTTGGCAAAACTTTTACAGAGACTTAATCGACCCCTCTACATTCTTGCATTTTCTCTGCATTCTTTCTTCTTTTTATGTGGAGTCTGCTTAAATGTAGGTTTTAGTATAAGTTGTAAAACAATTGTAGATGTGCGTCCTGGAATTTGTAAAGTAATAATTAAAAAGATAGGTACAGTCCGAACTAAGTGATCTCTCAGTTCTCACAAAGCATTTTCTAAATCTGGGAAGTAAACAAAATCTTGGATCATGAATATTTAGTAGCACTTTATTATAATGAATACACTGTAAAACATGATAAAATGCGTTGTGTACGAAAAAATACAATGTTTTTTCATTGATCTCTCAGTTCACTAATAAAGCGAGTAGGGTGTACATACATTGAACTTATTTTGGGACAAACTTATATTTTGATGTGTGTGTAACATCTATCTTTGCCGCTGATTCAACACGATTCTCAAAAACGAAATCGAATCGAGGCCTATACTTAGTAATATTTGTATAGGGTTCGAAACGTATTATGTTTACAAAAAAGAGTCTTCAAGTTGACGATGTTTTATGTTGACAGGTGTTATAATCCGCGTCATGAAAAAAGAGACTTGTCAAATGGCAGAAGAGGGGATTTCGCACAGGTTATCGCCTACTAAGCAAGTGACCGACGTGACCCGCCAAGTCTCTTCTTATTTGACACTAGTTGTACAATGACTAATTCTTTGTGTCCGACCGAGGGTCAATTTCTGCGGAAGCCGAAGGTTTAAAAGTTCTAAGAAATTTGAATCAGTTTTGGCTACAAGTCACAATTAATAATGCAAATGATTTTATAACTTTAATATTTTAAATCATTTATAAAAAAAAATTCCTGATTTATATACGATGCAAGCTCAGAGAGTAAGTGTACTGCGACCAGTTCATGTAAGGATTTCCACCATGTGCTAAAATCCTGTCCACAAGGGTTTGGGATCAAAAAGGCATCATATTGGTAGAGTTTGTATCTCAGATAATCAATGCACGACAATATTATAAGACCACAAACTAACTTAATAGGAGTATTCATAACATAAAGGAGAGAATGCTGACGAAAGAATTGTATACTGCAGTGCAGAGTAAATGAGAGAAGTGCAGCCTTCCACGAAAGACTTATTTCGTTTAAATGTTTCCAACCTCTAGCGGATTACTCCAGGATTACCGCTTTCAGATTATTACCTTTTAACCGGCATACACGGGTGGAATTAAATTTGCAAACGATAAGCCGGTGCAGAAATATGTCTTGAAATGTTTTGCTCCTATTTCAGGCATAAAGAAACTTGTGTCGACACTCACCACATGCATTTAACTAGATGTAGATTATGTGAGAAAATAAAATAGCCTAAAAGTGTATCAACAATATCCTCTAGTTTGTTGTCAAGTACACTATCTTCAAAAATAAAAAACCTAGTATATTTTATTAACTTTTGCAGTATTATTTGAACAATGCAGTCTACAATAATGGTAAAACAATATAATATTCAAAACCACCAGTGTGCCTGATGGAGACTTCAATTAGGGAACAGAACCACAGAGGACTATAACATCGTAATTCAACTGTATCTACACTAGAGGGCAGTAAATAATGCACATTGGCTAGTTTCGGCTTCGTATTAACCCTTTAACCGCCAAGGTCGGATATATCCGACAAAAATTTTCGTGCTCATTTCGCCAAGGACGGATATTTACGACCAAATACCACTACTCGGTTAATCTGCCTTTTTGTTTGATAGCACTGTATTATATTAAAATTATGTTCATAATTTGGTAAATAGTTGATGAAGTAATCATATACAATTGCTTACACTTTAGTTTCTTAATTAGAAGACTTAAAAATAATGTCTAAAGTTGAATAAATTACTGATAGTATTATTCGAAAAGTGTATTGGTGTCCAGCGCCAGTGACGGAAAAATCCGACAATAAGGATGGGACATAAGCAATGATTTACTGGTAGAAAAATCCACATAAATTAAATTATTTCTGTTTATACTTACTAATTTATTATAAAACAAATAAAGCAAATGTTACTCTATAGTAAACACATTTATTTCTATAAATAAATGTGTTTATTTTGTTTTATTTATAATAAATAAAGCTTAAAAATGTCAGTGACTGAATCGACAATTCCCATCCCTAGTCTGCATGTTTAGAAACTAATGTTGCTAGTACACCCAGCGCCACGGACGGAAAAAGACGACCGCTTCTGACGTCATAAACGAGTGCCGCCTTCTGGATTTTTCCATTGGTGTTGTGCTTATGCGTGTTATTTTTATGTTCGTGTTATCGATTAATGTGATTAAACATGATTACAGCTGAAGAATTAATACGTATTCTGGAAGGTGATCTGTAGTTAAATATCATTAGAATCTGTCAAGGTTCGATTCGGTAAACTGATATTAATATTGTTGAAATAAGTATAATCATGTTTGTTAAAAAACTGACCAATGTTGTTTGTTAACTATTGCATTTAGATAAAGAATACTCTATAGGACTGCATTGAAAAATAAGAATAACAAAATTCTTTTCATGACCAATTTTATTGTGCGGAAATCAATAAATCTTTCAATATCTGTAAACGCTTTTTGTTTCATTGTGTTACCAAAATACCTGCTAATATTAGAAATAAAACTACAAAGTAACGTTTTCTATCTACTGTCTGTTACGATATTTAGATGAAATTGTAAGCGTTTGAAGGGGAATTACCCATATCGATATACTATTGAACATCACTATTTGTTGTAGGTATTTATTTTTCGTTTTACTGTGCGTGGCGCTGAGGGCACGCCAACTGATTCTAAGCGTGGCGGTTAAAGGGTTAATAACACGCGCGGGACAGAGTCGTCAATCTCGATATACATTATTTGGCGCCGACATCTTTGGCTACTCACTCTAAATGTTTTACTTTAGTAACAAACTTATGTTTCAATTACGCCAAAGAAACGTGAAAAATAAGGCGAAGGGGAATTGGAAATGTCTTTGTTGGAAATGAAACAAAATCGCGTGGTGAATCATGTTTTTTTAAATGTATTTATAGTTTGTTATCAACATGAGTAATATAAATTTGTGTCTGTTGAACAGGGGGGCTGTCCGACGGGGAGGCGAGCAGAGGAGGTCCGCGCGGGCGGCCCTCGCGGCGCGACGACCCGCGCCGGCACACCCTGGCCGGGAACCACTTGTACGGACATCCACACCATCCTGCTCAGATCAACAACATCGACATGGAGGTACGGTCACATTATTTACTATACATCATGCTTTTGTGTACATCTCTGGCCACCCCGTTTAGGGGCCGTCATCATGCGTGATTAATGTATGACTGAGAACCTGTAAACTCTTACGTTAGATACGACAGCTAACTGTCCTTCGATCTTCCACAAATCTTTTCCGTGATCCATGCTGTAGGTATAACCCAGCTTTCACCTACTTGGAAAATAAATTTATTTTTCATGATTTTTTATAATAACGAGCTTAAATAGTCGTATTAAAAGAGTTCAAAGAGTTTTCCTTGAATCGTCTTAAAAAGACTTAAAATGTCATACAAAAAACTGCAATAAGCTCTCATTAAATGATAATACAAAAGAGTTCAACGAGCTCTGTCTTAGCGTCATATATAAAAAGACTTCAACAAGCTCCCCTTTATCTATCATATTCTGCCGTACTGAAACTTAAGTTTAACAATTTTGAGTTGAATACATTTCGTGAATCGTGGCGTCCGTGACATCGCAGAAAAGCTGCAAGCTATGTGGGGAACAAGTGTCTGGCCATGCCGCCCCCGCCGGGCACGCCAAGAAGCGATGGGTTGACGTAGTCAGAACGGATATGCGTGCCAATAAGCTCACCACTAAGGATGCCGAAGACCGAGCGAAGTGGGCCAAGAGTAGCAGGAAGGCGGACCCCGGGCCCTCGCGTACCGAGCGGGGGCGCAACCGGGACATAACGTCAAGATGATGATGATGATAACATTTCGTGAATCTACATTTCATAAGCTATCTGACAAACCAATTAAAATTTTCCTAGGACATTGATAAGCATGTTAAATTTAATGTTTATCATAAAGATATAACCAAAAATGTAACTTACTAAAAAGTCCTAATTAAATTGCAATCTTGGATATTTGAGTAATTGCTAAATAAGTAAAACAGTAAAATGGCAATTATACTTCCGTACAGTTCGTACATGTACAGCGCAACTCATATGAAGGTATTTAATTAATAGGTTAGAAATAATAGACTGTCAGGGTAACGTAAGTTATCCTATGTCATCGAGTACAAGAAAAGATCCACTTTGTAGCAATAGTAGAAAATAGGACCACTGTCCTCGAAATACACTTCGTGCGAATAACTCTGCAACGGAAAGGGTTAGGCGAGACATTTCTCATCAGTCTACAAAATTGTATAAAATCAAATCACTTCCGGTAACGCACTGCAGTGGAGTGCAACGGAGCTGAAATCTTTTGTTTCGAAAAGATTTTTATCTGCTGTCATGCTTGGTTGTTGCGCAGCAGCCGTACGGGTGGCTGGAGCCGAGGCTTGTGCCGGAATACGCGACCGTCAGCAAAAACCGTGACCCCAACATTCGCCAGTTAGAACCGCAAATGGGAAAGGTACCCCTCACAAGAGGCCTAAATATATTGGACAATATTGCATATTCGAAAATACATAGTGTTACAAGAGTTATGGTTTATTAGCTTTTCTTAACTCGGAAGGTTTCCGCAGTATTAGGGAGGAATAATATGAGTGCGGTGACAACAATTGATTGCCTGACGCGAGCTTTTTATTACTAGCTAGCCATACTTCGTAGTGTTCCCTCGCGCGCAGTTCGGATCTCGGTGAACATTCAACTATCAACTTTACTATTCAATATTGTTTTTCCGGCATCAAAAGTACCTTATGACATTCAGGCGCTTCATGGTAGTGAGTTTCCTAAATTGGTTCACTAGGTTTGAATATTATCCCCAACATACAAACTTTTCCTCTTCATAATATTAAATATGGACATCACTGAAGCTTCGCGCCAGGCAATCAATTTAATTAATCTCTGCCGCACCGCTCTGCTGCCGCTGTAACCTATCGAGTTTACAGACCTTGGAAATGTTTAACTGTTTCGAGCACTGTACACAGTGGGTTAAATACAAAATAGCATGGAATAATGAATCCGCATCTATATAAGATTTCGAATAAGCGATGTGTTCATTCGAATGGTCCAGAAATATTTTGCATGTAAATATTAATTATTACTAATACCAAACTATATAAAACTAATGAATCCTAATACTTTAGTCTTATTAAACTTTTATTTACGAATAATAGTAGAGTATGTACATGATTCAATACGCACTTGGCCTGGGACGTTACTGGCTTTTTTCATCAAATAACCTTCTAACGCTTGTTACTGCTTTACTATAAATTACTTTAGTCTTTGAGTGAGTTTCAAACAAATTTTATTTATGCATAATAAGTAGATTGCGAGGGGTGTAATTAAAAGTTGGATAGCCTTTCAGTGACTTACATAAATAATCTACTGCTTACAGTATATTGTTTAATTGTTGGTAAGTACTAACGTACAGCTTCAGAGAGATCAGACCCACAATTTTAAATAGAGGGTGAGCAAAAAACGAAGTGAGTAGCCTGCAATTTTGTTGTGAAGTTATTGGACTACCGTGCTGCCTCAATATGAGCTAAACGACCTATCATAGACTAGTAGGAAGATTGCAAATATGTATGGTTCTACTGAAAACCTACTGAAACAAAGGCGTACCGTTTCACTTGGTGACCACTTCCCATCCGGATCCCGCTTCTTTAATTGGCTTTCAGAAGAAATATTTGATCGGCTGTCGCATTTGATATACTTGATAATTATTCGTACTTCAGTTCTACATCCACATACCGTACTTTTTGAAAATTCCAACCTTTATATTTTAGTTCTTTGCATGCCAACAAACGTTCTAAACTTGTTAAAGTTGCGAATTCTACACTTATCTTGTAAGGATTCATATATTTAATTTTAGTAATATCTATAATACCAAATACCTTAAAAAGTTTGGCAGGGGCAAACTGCTTTGATAACTTTTCTTTAGATGAAATATGAACTTCCATATTATCCGTGTTCTTAAGTCTGTTCTCCTTAGAAACCAAGGTCCAGTCTTCATTACGCATCGTTTTTGTTTTAATCACTCTTTTAAATTAACTTCCTCTTTACATTGTGAATTTTTTTCTTGTCAATATCTCCCCAGAAATTTAGAGTCAACACTAAGGGTAAGGCTCGGCGTTCTTACCTCGTGATCACCTAATTCGTCCTCGAACGTATTTTGACAGACCGGTACTACTATTATTCTCAATGACGGCAAACGTAGGTAAGTAAACAAGTCAACACAATAGCGCACGCGGTCGGCAAGCGGCCGCTGCTCCGGCCGCGGATAGCCCAACTATAAACTCATCACACAACTCGCTATTCGAAGCGTAAACAACAAACGACACGACTACCTCTGCTTTAAATTTTGGAAAGTAGAACACACTCGAATGAGAATTAGAGTGTCCAAAATCAGCAGCTAACTAGTTACGCTACTAAAGTCTTTGTGTGTGTGAACCGCCACGGAGACCATGTGGCATTAGATAAGCCCTGTTTATTTGGAAGAAATCAGGATTCTCACTCATGCTCGAATTGAACTGTACAGAAAATCTCGTAGAATGTTTATTCCATAATCAAATGTATGACGACCCATTTGAACAAATTGAATACACCCAAGGTGAAATTGCAGGAAGCATAATTTTACCGCTTTTCGGTGACAAACTGATGAAGGATGTGGATGTGGTAGAAGAACATGTTTTATATTTTAATGTCAACCCAAATCCAGCTTGCTATCCAGCAAGCTTGCAGCTAATTTGAGACCTAAACCATATTGGAATTTGTCATTGTCGAATGCTGTCGCTGAACGCCGAATGGCCCTCTCTCAGTTTAGACATAACCCAGGTAGACAATACAATACAATACAAAACACTTTATTGCACACCAGAGAACACAAGTACAGATACAAAAAAAATATGGTAGGTAGTACAAAGGGCGGTCATATCACTAATAAGATCTTTGCCAGGCAACCTTGACTTAAGGGTAAAAAGCTTAAAGAAGCAGTTTTACAGAGTTTTGTTTATCTATAGATGGATCGACATCCGTGACCGATTTATGAAGCAAAATGAGATGGACAAAGGGTTACAGATCACCAAACCACCATATAGATACAAAATTAACAAATAAATTATTGCATAGTCTGGCACCGGACTCTGTCACGGACAAATATCCGCCTAATATAAAATTTCGTAACGAAGTCTTGGAGTCCAAAATAACTCATGCTGAATTAGAACAAAATATCCCGAAGAATATGGTGTGTGGTGCCGCCACCTAAAAGAATAGCACCACCCCATCTCTTGGGGTGGGGCAAAATTTTAAAAAATGTGGGAAAATTCATATAGAGCTAACACTTCGGGCTTGGTTTGCGGGTTTTGCCCCATCGTCCAGTACGCCGCGCGGCGCGCTGCACAGTGTGATGCTTTGCCACCTGTCAATGTATTTGCATACAAATTGACAGCGTGCAACAAGTTTTGCCCGATCGTTCAGTGCGCCGCGCGGCGCATTGCATAACTGCTGTATAACTTGGCGCTTAGTTTAGTAAGTTAATCCGTACAGTTCAGAATGTCCAGCAGAGTTTCGAACAATCTCGAAATAATCTTTGACTAATACATGATTCCCGATTCCCGACAGCGCTGCGGACCCGGCAGACATTGATTCGACCACGAAGCGTCACTAGACGCGCTCTATATTTAGATGAGAGAATCTCCACGTCGTCATTCACTGCTTTTATTCATTCATCGTTGCGCGTTGTTTTTCACCGTATTTTTGTGGCTAGTTGTAGTACCGGTATAATCGAATATTTACGTACACGTTAAGTTAGCTAGAAGTAAAAGGTGAAAGGCAAAGGCGTGCCAGCTGTTGCTGCAACAGCGCACGAGATTTGAATTTCCTATACGTGCGGTGGCTTCCGTCTGAGCTGCATAATCTGTTCGGGAGAAGCCGCTTCGCCAGATCCTCATCTATCGACAGGGACACCGCGTGAGGTGGTTTTTAGTGGGTAGGACTGTAATTTTGCAAGCTTTTATTTAACTTGCAATATTTGTAACTATGTGTGTATGCATTAATATGGTACCATGGAGCTAATCTGATGCTGGGGTTGAAAGGATGCATAGGAACTAATGAACGCAATAAAATAACACCATCGATTTAGAGCTCTTTGGAATGGACTTAAGTACTATAGCCCTAGGTTATATTTAGATCTGATGATGATGACGGAAGTTGGTCTTAAGAACTACTGAACGCAACACGATAACCCCATCGCGTACTGATTATTTTTGCATTTGAGAACTTATTTAACGATCGATTTCTACATTACCATCTAAGTGAGTAAATAGTGAGATTGGCTTGGGCTCAAAATCTCGCTTGACGTTACCGATGACATTTTCTGTGTTGCTGATGTATGTAAGTAAATTATTGAAAACCTACGGATGCTCATACGATGAGGGAAAATATTGTGATTAAATTGCTGGTCGAAGGTCAGTTGGCCGTCGCTGTGGCCCCTTGTGCCCAAGAGCAAAACCGAGTTACTGACGGCAAAATGATTATTATAGTACGAAAGGGTCCTGAAATCCTTGAAGTTGATGTAAGATGTAGGTACGCATGGCTATTACGTACTTATCCTATTAGCTACACATTGTTAATTACAATGTATTAACCTCGAGTGGTAATTACGATCATCCAGACATCGAGATAAGCATTCAAATTTATGTTACAATAGTGACCCTCTCTCAATGCTTATGAAATAGTTCACAGTGCTTGGAGAAAACTTCTTGAGAATCCTGATAAATAACGAACTGGGGACCTAAAAAGGCCACATTGGGTGTTTCAAAATATTAATATACCTGCTAGCGACCTGTCCCGCCCGGCGTCGCCCGGGCATTTCTTTACTATAGGTAATATGCATGTATTATATATATACCTTCCCGAAGAAATTCTCTACGTGATGGTGAAAACCGTATGATATCACGTTCAGTCGTTTTTGAGTTTATCGAGAACAGACAGACAAACAGACGCAGAATGAGACTGTTTTCAATTATGTTGTGATAGTGATATATGACCGGTTTAAATGGCGCGCCATGCGGAAAGCCTGTCCAGCAGTGGACTGCGGTGCTAGGTGGCCTGGTGAGAATGATGACAATAGAAATTATATAGGAACCCAACCTAGTTTAAGAGGCAGGAAATAATTATGTTGCTAATATCTAATACCTTTTTGCTGTCTAAAGCACTGCCTGCCCTACAAAGCTGCCTGCCATCTTGCAATTGTTCACTACGCATTCACTTCCAACGCGCCATATTGATTTCTGTCGATGCAGTGGAAGTTAATTAAAATAAGAAAAGGTGATTGGATGTTGCTTTCTCTCTTTATGTACAAGGAATGATATTTTTGCCGTTAAAGCATAGGTACTTTTATTACATTTTTAATTAGGAACTTAGTTTATTAATTTTATGATGTAAGTAGAATAAAGTATTTTTCCCCTTCGATTACGTAGCACAGTGGCAGTGCTTCAGACAGCAAAAAGGTATTAGATATTAGCAACATAATTATTTCCTGCCTCTTAAACTAGGTTAGGTTCTTATATTATTTCTATTGTCATCATTCTCACCAGGCCACCTAGCACCGCAGTCCACTGCTGGACAGGCTTTCCGCATGGCGCGCCATTTAAACCGGTCATATATCACTATCACAACATAATTAAAAACAGTCTCATTCTGCGTCTGTTTGTCTGTCTGGTCTCGATAAACTCGAAAACGACCGAACATGATATCATACCGTTTTCACCAGCACGTAGAGAATTTCTTCGGGAAGGTATATATATAATACATGCATATTATAGTAAAGAAATGCCCGGGCGACGCCGGGCGGGACAGGTCGCTAGCAGGTATATTAATACTTTGAAACACCCAATGTGGCCTTTTTAGGTCCCCAGTTCGTTATTTATCTTAACGAGAAACGTTTAGATCCTCAAGAAGTTCTCTCCAAGCACTGTGAACTATTTCATAAGCATTGAGAGAGGGTCACTATTGTAACATAAATTTGAATGCTTATCTCGATGTCTGGATGATCGTAATTACCACTAGAGGTTAATACATTGTAATTAACAATGTGTAGCTAATAGGATAAGTACGTAATAGCCATGCGTACCTACATCTTACATCAACTTCAAGGATTTCAGGACCCTTTCGTACGTAAGAGCATCAGTTAGTATTCAACTAATGTACATAACTCAGAAAAAAATCATGGGCACATGGCCGGAGCGGGATTCGAACCCGGTACCTCTCGCTTACGAGTTGAATACCCAAACCGCTCGGCCACCGACACTCTTTTTAGTACAACACTTATTTTTTATCGGGCGCCCGGGCGCGGCGAATAGTAGGCTGAATATGTCAATATAAAATTCAAATACAATTTTTTTTTTCATTGTTTCTGTTGATTTACTTTCTGGCGTGTTTACCCGTCACTCGAAATATTTTGTGTATATTACAGTCCTTTGTGCTGTACACGTTTGCAGTTTGTGATTGTGTTTACTTTTTGCAAATATGGATAGTCATTAATACTTTTAGTGATGAAAAAAATTTCACGCTGTTTGATATCCTCGACGCGGCAACAGAAATAAATCACACCTTACTTCCTGCAAAGTCTGACTGTTTCTTTTTACCGACAGTTCGAATCGTTTCTCCTTATGTGACACAGTTCACACATATATTATACTCTATTATATTATACTCGTATTATACTCTGTCTACTATTTTTAGTACCCAAGCATTCTGGGGTATTAATAACCGCCAAAAATATGTATTACTAGATTTTAGAGTAAACTGGTAGATAAAGTTACAAAGCTTTAAGTCCTCTTTTGTGCTATTTTGTGCATAAAGTGTTAAATAAAAATAAATACAACGCGAATTATAAATAAGGAACATTTGGTTCCGTTGGAGTTAGCCGGTCGGGCCCTATGGACATGAACTCGCGCGCGCACAATACTAAGCGGCGTCCCTTATTAGCACAACGTCAAATACGCAAATGTTTCCAATGATTGCTTATTTATGGCGTTTGCTGCGCAAACTCTAGGGCAGTGAGATCCGGATGCTAAAAAGCATTCTGGGGTATTAATAAATTAATTCGTTCAAGCGGTGACCACAAAGCTCGTTGATTCCTCGGCCAACGTATACATATTGCCATGCAGTGGGGGAATGCAACCAATCTTATGGGCACTCTCTCAAGTGGCAGCGATGTTGTTAACATGTAACAACCTCGCTAGATGGTCAGGTTTATCTCCACCGCCAGTTGCCATTTGCTAGTATAAAATAATTAGCTCACCGTCTTGAATCTATACCACTACCAGTAATGACGACCCTTAAATTGTACCAAATTGTTGTACAACTACCACACTCTTCACAGTTCTATTAATCTTTATGTCGAAGATTGCGTCTTCGTCTTAGTAAGTCACCAATATGGGCGCAGGTTAGGGAAACCTCGCCTGATAAGAAATAGGATATTTTAATCGCTGAAGGTGACTATAATAATAGGCTGAACCTGAAGGCTGGATAGGTACAAAAGACAAAATGAAAAACTAAATGAAGGTTTGTTAATTTTGTAATACGAAATTTAAGTCAGATAGGAAAAAGCAATTACAAAACAATACTTAAGCAATCGAGAACAGCGCGTAGGTAAGCTAAATACAAGCAAAGTGTGTAACTACTACGGTAGCGGTGTGTCGGTATGCACGGGCGCATGGTGGCGGCGACCAGGAGCAGCCGAGCCGCGTGATTGGACGCGCGTCGCGACGCGCTTCACTCCAGTCTTTTGTTCTCTGCATCTTGTGTTTACAAGATTCATAAGCGGAGCATTTCTCGCCAAATTGTAAAGGCGTGGCCCAAGTGCAAACCGTTTGAGCTTACTTAAATTCAATAAATATAGCAGCCACCTCAAGTAGAGCTTGTCCCTGATTGGTTAAAAAGTCTGCCTGAGCAATGTGCTTGAATTGAGCAGCACTCATTTTGCATCGGAATCGTCAATACACATGTAGCCTATCGTTATTGGTAACTAGGGGAAAACACTGCGATTTCATGAAAGAACCTAAAGTACATCGGAAAACAAAAAATGTACATTAAAAAAATAGATCCTCTTTTTCTTCAAGACGATTAATAAAATTTCATCAAAATCCGTTCAGTAGATTTTGCATGAAGCAGTAATAAACATCCATTCTTATAAACTTTAGAATTTATAATATTATAGTAGAGTAAGGGTAGGGCATTTAAACATATTTTAATACAAAGCCGCTTCTGTATGTATATATATCTACACTTCTAATTATATATTTCTGTAATCTACTCACAAAGCCCTTTCGGTCGCACCTGTCTGGGAGAGGCTTTATTTATTTAAAACAATATGAAACGTGTTCCCTAAATAATATAAAATTGTACCAAGTCACACAAACTAATGCAGTATTCAGGGGACACAGATAAAAAAATGCCGTCAGTAGTAATGAAGTAACTCGTATGGCCAACAACAAACATTTGCAAGGTCGTCGCGGCGATTGGGGTTTACCTACTTGTATGACTGTAGTTAAATTAAGCAGATGGGATCCTGTTAACAAATTTTGTTGCGCCCACGCAGCCGCCCCTGCCGCGGCCGTACCCGGCGAACAACGCGCTGCTGTTCGACGACGACCCTGGCATCATGTCGGAGGTGGAAACCTCCTCCACGGGCTTCCGGCGCGGCGGCAAGCAGCGCTCCTCGCTACCTGTGGTGCGCACGCCCAGCAAGACCTTAGAGAGGCCACTTGGTACGACACACTTGATTCCTTTAAAAATTTCAGCACTATCCAAATAAACTAGTTTTTGTATAGCTTACATACGATAAGGCAATCTACTTTGGGCCTGATTTTGATTTTGATCCATGCGAGCGCTTGCGTTCTCTACCTATGTCTACACGTGGTAAGTTGCTAGAGAGAAATAAAAGAAACAGGCATGAGAAGGCGAGCGCTCGCATCGCATACACGAATCCATCCATCAATACATCGATCAATAAAGAAAGGCTGTCTTAAGTAGTTACAACTGTTGAGTTAAGCATTTGTGCTTACATCACATTTATTCTTTCAACAACAGCCATTTTAGTTAAAATAGGTACATTCAGATCTCTCACCGCCACACGATCGGTTCATTCACGACGCGTTCCCGAGACACGGACGCACCCTTATACGTATAGCTAACATTTTCTTATTGACTATTGAACCTCTAGCTCAGAGGAAGAGTTTACCAATTTACTAACTGAGCATCGTTTGTACCCAGGTCTGGTGTTCCTGCAATACAGGAACGAGACCAAGCGCGCCCTGCTACCGAACGAGATAACCTCGATCGATACGGTGAAGGCGCTGTTCGTGCGCAGTTTCCCCAAACAGCTGACCATGCAGTACATGGACAGCCCCATGGTCAAGATCTACATCCACGACTCGTCGAAGGACATGTTCTACGAACTCGAGGATATCCGGTAAGCTTAGTGTAAAGCTTAAAATACGTTCTTACATTTAGGTGGTACATTTTTACATATGGTACATACAAATTGTACGTAACCTTTTGCAATGTGGCGCTTAACGGAATATATTGAATGAAATGATCTGACTCGCGATTAGACATATATTGGATCTTATTACTTAAACACCCTTACTTAAATAGCATAATGGGGGGTGAGGTCTGCTACACACTACACTTTTACTTCCATTCTTTCAAGGGTTTGACGTTTGTAATGTATGTTTGTGCTATTAATCTAATTGAGCGTGAGGTGGATTTGGAAACACAGCAATAAAAAAAAGAATATTCCGCCTCTTTGCTCTGTCCTTACACAACTCCTTAGCTTCGCATATATACCCAAAATTATTTTCATACACCCTTTGTTCTTGCTACTTTGGACCTCAGATTTTTACTGATCTGAACAGAAAAGAAAGAGAAAAGATTTGATTATTTGTTTCTTGATAATGAATAAATTCAAAATCTTCTTGTGGCATACGTGTTGTCGCATCATCATCCCGGGATGACATTGGGAGCTGGCCACTTCTTGTCATGAATCTATGCATTGCAAAGAAATTCTATGGTTCAATTTCTTTGTTGTGTTCAATGAGGAGTTTTCCAGTAGGTATTGATAGTTGGTTTCAAAAAGCATCAATAGATGACGCTCCTATTATTTTGGTAATCTTTTTATAATCTGTATGATGGTGGCAGTGATTTCATGCAGCCAAATAATACTAAACTTAAAAATAAAATGTTTATTAATATAAACATAACTGTAAAAGGTTGAACGAAGTGTAAAAAGAAATATTTATAGAAGTTGGCACTATGTTCCATTATTATTACAACCTCTAAAATGGTTGAAAACTATTGACAAAAACAATATTATCCAATACAACATACCCAGTGTTTATATCCTGTTTGCTAAGAACCTATTTCAAGGGTTTATCAATTACCAAAATTGTCGAGGCGCCATCTAGTGAGTGGTTAGGAATGCTTTAGATACCTATTGGAAAACTGCTTATTGTCTGTGTTTTGACCTGTCAATGTCTCATTGTGAAAATAGATTAATTATCCAAAATTTTTAGCTAATTTAAGCCAAGAAGGTTTAGTTTAGTCGTTTTATGTATCAATTTAATCAACTAAGGAAATGAGTTTTATCTTTACTAAATACGCATTTTATTTTTGTTAAGCGTCAAGTTGTAGGTACTTATCATCTGCATCCATGAATCGTTGGAGATTATTGTCATAGTCATATTTTGTTTTGCTACAGACGGTGGCATCATCCAAATAAGCAAATGTCCCTTTAAAGTTTTCGGTCAATCAACAACATAGTGAAGCGCTCTTTGAAAGGCAGCCACGCCAATAGTAATCCCAAATGGTAAACGTGTAAATTGGTACAGATTTCCACAAGCTTCAAGAGCAGTTATGGCTCACTCTTTTTTACAATCGGTACTTGGTGATACGCTGATTGTAAATCAATTTGATTGAAGCAATTATATTTAGATACTTTGGCCACAACTATCTCAATTTTAGGTAAAGGAAACGCGTCTAGTTCAGTGTAATGATTGACTGTGCGAGAATAATCAATCACCATGCGTTTCCGATGCGTGGTGCCATCTGTCACTAGCATCTGAGCTCTTCATGGCGAAATGCTCGGCTCTATAACTTCTTCTTCTAGCAGTTTCATGATTTCGATTTTAATAAATTTGCCCTCTTCTACGAAAAGTGCCCTAGACTTAACTGAAATTGGTATGTATCTGTAGATATAGAAGAAAATTAAAAAAATTAAGATTTACGTTTTCTTAATAGGTCATGGCCTATTATTACGTCCGATCAAAGGTTTTGGACTACAAGTAAAGGTTTATGCTTGTACGTGTGTTCATTAACTTGTATAGTAACATGACATAAGCCATTCGCAAAAGATACGTTTTAATTGAGGCTGGTGTAATCGGTAGCCTCTGTTCCTTTTTAGGTTCATGTGTTTACTAAGCGTTCGTCAATGAAAATTACTGAGCTCCCCGTGTCGATAAGTGCCTCCGCATGGAGGTCGTTGAGTAAAATTGGTACAGTAGCCTTTTTTAAGCTGGCGGGTACAGCAGCACAGATAGAAGCGGTAAAGCCTTCTAGTGTTCACATCAGTGTCTTGATCTACGGTCACAGCATAAAAGGGTCACACATATTAACTGTTCGCCGGACGATATCAGTCAGTCAGTTAATCGTCAGTTCGGACTGACGACTAATACGACCTGAGAGTGTGTGGTCGCTTGACAGATATGGCCTAGAGGTCAAATATATACACAGATTAGGAGGTAGTCGGCCGGCGGCTTGTCTACCGTCAGTCGAGCGCCTTCAGTCGCAGTCGCAGCAGGCGTTATTAGCCTAGGACAGCAGGCCGCCCGATACGACCAGAGACTGCAGGCGGACTAATGTGTTGGGCCCTTAACAGTGCTCCCAGACTGACACGATCGACAAACATTGGCGTAATGCCCCATCCTAGAACGTTGTTCATTGACGTAATGCCCCTATTTAGATAGCTGCCAGCAAATTCCTTTGATAGATCAGTGATGAAGGGTTAAGCTCGTATTTCCCTGATATTTTTCTTATTTGTTGCTCTTCTTCGCGCGTATCTTTTACGTTGTTGTTTGTTACTTTGCTCAATGCGACTCGTGCGGAAAAACATTATGATAAATGCTTGTTTGAACAATTTAGACATACCTTTGTGCTAATCTTACAGGTTGACTTTAAATTAATTCTTGATACCAAGGGGTGCATGAGCTCGTTAGTACTCTCTGAATTACTCTGAAATCGTGAAAACAAAACCAACTGTTCCATACATTGGCAGTATTCGTTTTTGTCAAAAAAACCACACTTATAGCACAGAAATTTTTGTTTCATTTCTGTGACTTATAGCATATGGAAGATTAAAAAGCACATTATTGTCTACTTACCGATGAAAAGATGTGTCGTAATATTTTCGCTCAGTTCGATCATTGCATCCACACCCACAGACCCATGATGGATTCTTATTTCCGAAAGTTCGTTTGAATAAACTTAAAATCCACCATATTGTTGAAATTATATTTAGTTGTCAAATATTAGATGGCGGCAGGTACTCTTTGGACTCTTTGATTTCGCCAAGCAAAAAGGTTGGGACAAAAAATTGTGTTTGCACCTCTTTCTCTCTTAGACTTAATGCAACTAGGTATAGCCTCCTTCATGAAGCAGGCTATGAACTAGGCTTCCTTTTTTCACAACTGCTGCGTCATACAAATTTTCATTATTTTTAGGGCGAAGCGAATTTTTTCTATGCATAAAACGGAGCCAATCTGTCGGCCCCACGTTGGGCGCCAATTTGTAGCGCATCGTCGTCGGGAGAACTTGCTAAACTACACCCGGGAAATGATTACGTGAAGGGTTTCATTAAGTCTAGGTTTGAAGCTCCAATTTAGTATTTGAGACGGCGAGCGTGATCTAGTTGGGTAGAACTAGTTTTAGAAGTGGAACTAATTGAACAGAAACAATTAGTGCGGCAAATGGTAGGTAATACCTACACTTGTAATACACCTGCACCTTTGCTGATTTTGGCGTGAGGGGGCCTGAAAGACTCCATTTTTTTTATTTCGTAAATATCTCGAAAACGGGAATGTGGTCCATGACTAAAATACAATCTATCAAATTCGCTACAAATTTTGCTCCACATGCTTTTTCGTATTCTGAACCGTTTACGAGCAAAACACTTTCGATTGGGGCGAAATTGCATGAAAATATAGTTAAATACAAGAGGCGGCCAAAAACAGGTATTTCGCAAAACGATACGCGTGTATATTTTCATTATGTTGCTTCAAAGCAATTAGTTCCACCCCATTTTCGGTCAATTCTACTCCAATAGTTTCTGATGCCCCTTTAGTTTCAATATGCAGGTTACATATTGAAACTAAAGGGGCTCATCGTAAGAACATCGGTTAGTGTTCAAGTAAAGTAGGTACATAACTCAGAAAATTAGTACAGATTTAGATTGTAAGTGATAAATACATAATAATAGTCCAGCAAGAAATTATTTAGGTACCTCCACTATAGGTAAAGTAGGTTTGTGTTATACATTTTGCATGAGGGGTACCGCGTCTGCGACTTGTCTGCGTCTTACGTCTTTTCTGTGTGGCTGGTCGCTGAGCGTGCCAGACGCGGCGCGGAGGGCTGTATTGTAGGGATGCGTGGAACGAGTGCAGCCGCCCGAACTCATAACAAAACAACGGAAAAACAAATGCATAACATTTTGTATTACCATTACCTTTGTATAAACAAAAATATAAGGGTAAATACTTCAAGTAACTTAGTTACTTCAGACCCTTGGCCCTCGTGTGCGAGAACTCAACCGGGACTTCTTTATTGTAAGTACTAAAAAAATATATCGGACCATAACAATACAATAACACTCATTGTTATTATTTCTATCTTATCTCCAAGGACCATATTGTTAGCTATAAGAAGGAATTACAATGGGTGTAGGTAAAAGCGTGGGGCGCTAAAAATAAAAACTTTTAAAGCCACACGTGACGTGTGTCACTGTCACCAGTTTGGACGCAAAATGATACGCGTTCATGTTACGCGCCGTAGCTATACCCCGATGATACATCCCGATCCATATGTAACCGCGTATCTGAAACCATTTAAATCGGATATAAAGTTCCCAAATCTAGTACATAATATAATATCCAACTCTATTTAGGGCCAAATACTTAGGAAATCTGTCTATTACAAAAGGTATCCTTTGTTATAGATGATTTTTAACATAGATACGGTTTTTTTGACACTGAAAAGAAAACTACTATATTTTCCTGGAAAATTTTTGACGACCCTAGTCGTATATTGTATAGTGACTGAAATCAAACCAACCAGAATAAACTTCAACAAACTTCACCAACTCGGTTGTTACAATCAACACGTTTACTTTGCTTTCCAGTCACTGGAGAATAAATCCCCGATATTTGCGACAGCTTCGATATATATAGCCGTTTCCCCTACCACGGAACATCGAAAGACTCATCCACCGATCAGTTAGCGAGCGGCACAGAAAAAACGTAAGACGCAGACATGTCGCGGACGCGACTTTTTGAATCATACAGAAAAGACGGGGCACGGACGCCGTCGCGGACCAGTCAAGAACGCAGACAACACAAGGACAGCAAGCGCTGCGTGCGAAGCCCGGCTCCCCGCGCCCCGCCCGCACCCCCGTTCTCGCCCGCGGCGGGCCCGTGCCCCGTTCTTGCTGTATGTTTTAAGACGTGTCTGCGTCGCGTCCGCGCCTTATCTTTGCTGTATGTTTTGCGTCGTGACGTTTCTATAAATTTGGTATGAAAGTAAATTGAACGGGCACCGCGTCCGTGACGTGTCTGCGTATTACTTCTTCTCTATGTGACTGCTCGCCTAGACTACTGTATGACAGATGACTTTGACAACTGACATTTATCATTTGACAAGTGACGTTTCAGCTGTCATTCGATATTCCGATGGTAAACAATGTTTTGAAAAGTATTTGTGGTAATCATATAATCGGTCTTTTCGTGTTGTTTATCAATCTGTTCAGAAAGGATCACAACATGACAGTTAGTAACTATCATCTACCTGCGTTTTCAAAATCCGGGTACTTGACGAACACTCCGCGTTGTCGAAAATGCGCCGCTGGAATTTAGATACGAGAATCGTAGGAAAATTTTAACGTTTACAACACGCGTTGGCGACACGCTGACAAAGATACAATGGCCGTGGTTTTTAGCATAAGGTGCGATTTTGTTGGTAATACAATATGGCCGAAATGGGCCTCCATACTTAGGATACATATACTCAATACAATACGCCTAATTTTGGATTTGGAGATTATACAAGCGTGGACCCAGCTTAAGATTTTCGTCATTCACTACACTGTCATCGCACATGTTATTGGGTAGTGGTACGAGAATTCGAAGTGAGGGTAATTGTCGAATCCGAAACAATGGGGACAGATATGTCTGTCTTTGGGAGCGACCTCACAGAGCGGAATCAGTCTACTCGTGACCAAGTCGCATGCAACTGCGTCGAAATATCGAGTTATAAACATCGTGCATTTTATATTTCCTCATTTACGAGTAGGTAGGTAGTACCTACTGATATTCGAATAAGCAAAATTTCACATTCTCTATTATGAAATAAAATAATTTCTAACGTGTTAGTTTTTGATAATCTTTTGAAAATATGTAAGACTTAATACAGTTCATAGTATATATCTCAAATATCGCGGAACTCAGTTTACTCGGTGTGCATTTTAACGCGAACCAATCGGTAGCGACAGGCTGTGTTTAAATTCCAGGTAGCGGTAGCGAAGAACATTATTAATCAGAGTCATTGTACGTACGTAAATGTACGTACATCTTATATTTATTTACACGCATAATGTTTACAACGTCGTCGTCTGGTCTAGCCATCAAAAATAGATTTATTGATTAGTTACTTGTTGAACTGGGGGCTTGTTATCTACTTCTTTCATTCTTGTGTTTATTACGTAGTGTGTGTATCGTTGAATTTGGCCAATCGTGATCTGCCTGGGCGAATTGACACGTTGATACTGCCCCGAGTAAATGGAGCTCCTCTGCGCCATGATATAATCATATACTGCGCTATTCTTGGACCATGACCTAACCTAATCGAAGTGAAACCTCTGCACTTTGACAACATTGACCAAACCTTTTAATGCAATGGGCCCAGCCACTCCCAATTTAACAAGAGGTATATGACAGGTACTTGTACTGTAGTTTTTCTGAGACTGATAAGTAGGAAATCGAGGACATGGTCCAATATGATGTAAGACGTTGTGGGACCACTGGGTTGTGTGATGGGACCCGGGAATTACTGTGATGGCGCGTTTTCTATATAGTCGTAATAAAATGCAGTTATTCTTAAAAATCTGCATTATATTTTTTACATTTAAGTAGATACTTATTTTTGTTCGAAGCTAGTCCTTAGACATAAAAGTTATTAATTTGTTGGCGTACTTAGATGTTTTAACCAGAATTTGCTATGATAAAAAATATGAATAAAAGGTTAAGTATATATATAAAACGGAAACTACGGTTCTGCATTTTTGTTGCGTGCACTTTGCACATGCATGAATCGTATATGTTATGGGCGACAGTTACCGCTTACCATCTTACCATCCGCTTACTGCTCGTTCGTGACTACGTAGTTTAAAAAAAATACAGAAATCTAAACTTATTCAAAGATAAATCATTTGGTCAAGATCCCCAGCAACAGATAAGTGCCCACAGAAGGCTGGCCGCATTTCCCCGCTAGATAGCGAGGCTAATTCGCTGGCCACTAGAAGCCAACCTTCTCGTCCAGACGCTTGGCTATCTGCCTATATTAGGAATGTGCGCCTGGTCCTTAAGATTTCCACGCCAAGCGGTGCAAATATATGTGCGGCGCTTGGCGTTTTCAGACGAGGCGGCACCGGCCCCAGGTTGACTAGTTATTTTTTTTATGATGTAAAACCGCTACAAGGACTTGAAGTATCATCATAATCTTGCCGTCAGTCCCGATTGTGATCTCGCGCGAGGGCCCGGGGTCTGAAGCAACTAAGTATTTATCCTTATATTTTTGTTTATCTTTATCTATAATAAAACAGCAAAAAAATATGTCTCTACATAGAATATATTTACAAAATATTATTTAGGGGGATAAGGAAATAGTAAAAGAATAAGAATTTAAAAAAAATTGTCTGTTTGTCTGTCTAATCTCCGGAACTCCTGGACGGATTCGAATGAAACTTTTTTGTTGTATACTATTAAACCTGGGCAACAAATAGAATATAATGATTTTGGAAACTGAAACACTTGATGTCGAACCAAAATAGACCAGCTAAACTATGATAAATATAGAAATTGAGTCAGTGGATTTTGATAGGATTTTCACAGTTTGGTAGTTTGGGGTCCAATTTCAAATCTAGGCCATGTTTCATGTAATTCGGTTTGATAGAACCAGAGATACAGCTTGACCTCATCGTAGCTTTCATACATTAGGGAAGTCATTTATATGATCGCTCGGGAAATAGATAAACTTCCCTATAAACGATTTCCACGCGGACAAAATCGCGGGAAAAAGCTAGTACAAAATAAAAATAAATAGTAATAGTAATGATTGTATTTGTTTTGTTATCAATATGGCGGGCGAGGTTCGGGCGGCCGCCCGCCCTATTAGGCTATCAGTTCGGCTCGCGACTCTGTATGCGTAACACATCCCTCCGCGCCGCGCCTTTACGGCTGACGCGCTGCTCCCCGTTCGGAGCTCGTAGCCATGGAAAAATCGAATTATAAACAGACTTTTGAGCGTCTGCACGAACACGACCACCGATGCCCGTGAGTTTGCACTACAAAAACCTATTTCGCCTGTAGCTGTACTGTGCTAATGAAAGTTAAAAAACTATTTAAAATCTAGCTTCGAATCTGTGAATACAAAACATTGCAAAATACTAGCACAAAAATGCGAAACAGTTCCGTCTGTTTTAAATTCAGAGTCACGGAAAGTTAAATAGAGGTAGTTTTGTCGTTTGGTGTATTGTTTAGTAATGCGTTTCATTAAGCATACAATTTTAAGTTATAGTTTAAGTTGTGGAGAGATGTTATGGTGAATAGTTTCTGGTTTCTGAGTTGGTTTTTTTTATCGTAGTTGTGATCTTTAAATATATTACCCTGCAGGTATTGTTATCACACTATAAGAATCATCATCTTGACGTCAATATCATGATTGTGCTCACGCGCGCGATGGCTCGAAGTCCGCTTTGACCATAATCCAGAATTTAGCAGATTAGATAATTACAGGGGACCGAAAAAGGTTATTGATACATGGCGGTAGCTTTATAACTGGCCGGATGTTTACGTTGGCAATTTGCACAAGTTGCTTCTGTACCTATCAGGTTTTTCACACAAGTTATGTAGGTATGTTAGTAGTAGGACCAGTGGCGTAGCGTGCCCTCCGGGGGCCCCGTATCAATAATTGTGTAGGGCCCCCCCCTAGCAGATACCCCCAACTACGGGGGTACTAATGAGTAACATAAATCCTAGTCTCAGCTTAAGTCAATAAATGGACTAGCCTAGCGCGCTCTACATTTGTGTGACAATAGACTCTAAAAGTCGGGTCCACGAGGGTAAGGCTGGGATTTTTTGATAAATTGGCCCATGATTTGACTATATTAAACCCTTGCGTGATTATGAATAAGCGAGCGGAGCGAGCTCGAAATTGTTGTATATATACATTTAAACATTGCGCATTTTCGTTGAATAATACCGTAAAATCAGCAATATCGAAATCGGGCAATCTCGAAATTTTTTAGATTGTATAATAAAATCAAGTTTGCGAACAATTAATGAGCGAGTAGCGTGCTCTGAATTTCTGAAATCTTGGCTATCAAAACCTTCCATTATTAACTTAACAACAGTCAAATTCAAAGGTTGAGGGCGTGTGAGCCAAGACGATTATGCGTGTGAGCGTGTGGGTCAAGATTATTATGAGCCAGATCTACATGACCCATTTAGAAAAGAACGGAGTTCCGTCTTTGGTGCTACCGATAATGCTGAAAACATGAAAATATCAAAACTGTTGTTTTTTACATCTGATGGGTGCACATTTTATACAATTTCAATGAGTTGTCTTGTTTTTTCGATAAAAATGCTAATTATCTCTTAAACGAAAGGTGAATGAAAACGGATTGTATCACTTGATTTCATTTGTTATTTTGGCAGAGGGAGCCCCTGACCCTGGCCTGAAATTCTATAAAAAAATATATTTTTTTTCGAGAAATAAAGAAGAGTTTTACTGAGTTTAAGAGATAACGTGTTTTTGCTTACACACATTTAGGGGCCCCTATAGCCCGGGGGCCCCATATAATTGATACGACAGATACGGCGGTAGCTACGCCCCTGAGCAGGACGATCTTCATCGAATTTAATACATCGAAACGGTCTGGAGCACTGAAAGGCATAGGCGTAAGAAGGGGGGGGGGCGTACCCACCCCAGGATGATCCGATACGAAACTGGACTGGGTTGGACACTAAAATAAATTGTATAGTGGTGGACTCTCGACTCTAGGTTTGTTGCCTGTAAAGAGATTGGAAAGTTAGCTACATTCATGCTTATGTAGAGCGGCCCTCATAGATAAATTTCATGCCATGCTGTCAAGTAATTTGATTGTCAGACAAATTTGTAAACAAACAATTCAGTTAATGTATTCGTAAAATAATTTAACATTTTGTATTGACCGTTTTGTTATTTTATTATATTAGTGAGTTGCATTAGACCACTACCTTAACTATATTGTAAGTCGCTGGTTTAGAATGTGTGTAGAGGTGTACAGAATATGTGTTAGAGATTCTTGTTTCACGAGCTTCTTTATTTGAAATATCTCGAGGTTTCAGTAATTTCTTGACTTAAATAATACGACAAACTCTGTAATAATATATAGTGTGAAAACATCGATAATTCATAATTACCTATTTAATCATAAGATATATGTAAAATTAATTTGGGTCGGGCGTGTGATAGTGATGTGTACGTTGCTTTTCCCAGTGTCGACGTAAACAAAAAATACCTATTAATCACGAGGAGTGGAAAAATTTAGGGTCATTGTTTACTAAAATAATAGTTGAGCTTTGAAATTTGTAAGTAAATTGATCTGATATTAAGTTGATGATTTTTCCTTATTTAGCTAGCATCATCTCTAATATTCTATCTAGTTTTCCATTATTACTAGTCGGCAGCGGCTTTAACCCACGCGCAGTTCGGATCTCTGTAAACAATCAACTTTCCCGCGGGAACTTTCCCGGGATAAAAGTGACCTATGTCACTGGGCACAATGTAGCTTCCTATTAATAAAAGTGATTTTTAAAGACGGTCCAGTACTTTTGAGTTTATTTATTTCAAACAAACAAAAATACGAATCTTTTTTCTTCATAATATTAGTATCTACCGATTACCTAACGATTATACGTGGCGCGGTAATAAATAGGTCGGAAGGTCTACTGAAGTAGGTACTGACCATACATGCTGTACCTAACAAAGGATATTTTTTTTAAATATTTAATATTTGCTAATTTACAAATAAAATACACAAAGTAACAAGGCAAAAACTGCAAGGAAACATTGTACACTTTAAGGGAAAGTACCTTATTACGCCAAGTACCTACTTAAGCCGGGATGGTGATGACTTAAGAATAATTCTTATTACATCGATATCGATAATATCGCTTATTACAATAAGTATCGAAGGAAAATATCGACAGAGTGGACATCCTTTTTTATTGTCTGCTGACAGAAAAAGAACGAAATTTCATATTTTTTTGTCTCTGACCTGGCACGCATATTTTATATGAAAAAGTTGTCACAGCTCTCTCTATAGACTTTTCTTTGCTCTGTTATTGCACGACTTTTGCTCTTTTCAGCTTGTATCGCATTTTTTTAAACAAAAAATCTAATTCTGAAAAGAGGACACTAAGCTTTTTCAAATGACGACCACATTTCATTACAATTAAATTAAATTACAATGAAAGCTAGATTGAGTTATTTTTCCAAAAGTCGGGTAACAAACTTAAGATAAATTTTTCAGTCCACCAGTGTGAATATAGTGAATGTTACCCCGATGGACGGCGAGTGATATTTACTGACCCAAAAAGTGTCCAGATCGTGGGACAAGACCCTACGTCTCAACCAACGCCCCCAACTCCTGATACAGTTTTTTTATGCTGATTCGAGCACTGCTTGCCCTCCGCGATTCGAGAATTACCGCCTTAGTAAAAGTTGTGGAAAATGAGAAATGCTTTCTTATGACATATCACTCAACGTTATTGGTCATATAGGCTGGGGTCCATATATTCCTGTCCGTCCTCCTTTAATCAATTAATTAGCGAATAACGCCTGTTATTGGTTCTAGAACTCACTGGAACTAACAAAACACAAACGACGTTTTTGATAGATTCGATTTTGTGACAAATAAATTAATAATTACTGATCTAGAATTATAACCTACGACTTCTGGATCATGAATCATACTCCCTAACCATTAGACTAAATAATAGTAGGAAATAAAATACTGTGGAGGAAATAATTTGTGATTATATAATTTGATTAGGCATGATTTGGTACTTTAAATTTACATCTAACAACTTTTAGTCAGTCGTCCATTAGATGCAACATACATTTGGATTACAAACTTTGCTAAATAAAACATTTTATCTTTCATGATATTTCATTTGTTGTCTTTTCAACATTTACTTACGTAACTTTTCACATAACCCATCCCTCTGCAGCGTTCAGTAGCAAAACGTCCTTGCCTTATTGGATACCGATGTTTTAGCACTCCTTTACATCACCACCTTTAATATTACCACAAATGGCAAGAAAAAATAAAAGTATGGTTCTCTCAGCGGCACCCCTTTCCACACTTCGAGTGGACTTTTGTAACATCAGGGGTCTACACTCAAATCCGAACGCCGTACATGATCACCTAGAGACGGCGAAGCCCGCCTTACTTATCCTGACGATAACACAGATCCGGCTGACACTCCGTATCTCCATTATCCTGGATACAAGTTGGAACACAGGTTTTTACCTCGCGCTGGTGTGTGCCTATTCGTCAGAGGTGATATCTGCTGTCGACGTCTTATTGCTATAGAACTAAGACGAATCTGGACTGGACGGAGCATCCAAGTCGTTGTCGATGGATGCTGCTCCGATACCAAGACTATTAATGCTGAGGTACCCGAAGGTTCAGTGCTATCTCCTACGCTGTTTCTCCTGCATATCAATGATATGTTGAATATTCCCAGTACTCATTGCTATGCAGATAACAGTACTGGAGATGCTCGTTATACTGGCCGTGCGAATATCCCTCGTTCCGTGGTGTGAGAAAGCCGAATAAGACTTGTGTTAGAGATTGAACACTCCTTGGAGCAAATTGCTCACTGGGGCAGACTAAACCTAGTGAAATTCAACCCCTCAAAGACACAGTTCTGCACATTTTCCGCCAAAAATGATCCTTTTGTCATGGTGCCACAGTTAAAAAAAACCCCTTTCCATCTCAAAAAGTATCTTTGGTGTCGACATATCGGATAGCGTGCGATTCCGGAGTCACCTAGAAGGTAAGGCCAAACAGGCTTCTAAAAAGCTTGGAGTGCTTAACAGGTCTAAGCGATACTTCACCCCAGGGCGGTATATGTGACGGTGACTCCCCTGGTGTTGCTGATGTCCATAGGCGGCGGTGACCATTTTCCATCAGATGGCCCGCATGCTTGTTTGTCTGACGGGCCGGATAACATAAAAAAACCGCCGTATAAAATTTTAATCTTTTAGGTTACCTATGTTTATTCCAGCTCGGATAAGCAAAAATTCCAAAAATTTAGATCTTGCTACGTTCGCCTTTTTCTTTATACATTAATGCTGCCCTCATAATCAACCCGGATTTTAAGAGCCAATGTACCAAAAAAAAAAACTAACGCCTAACTTGAAAACTGGATCCGCGTTGGGTTACTTTAATTGTGCTGATTCGTGCTCTCTGACTGTACATTGGTGATCGACTCGGCTTCATCGGCCACTTCAGGGGCCAGGCCTCCCTGGAAAATAACCCTAGATACGCCAATGCTGAAATGTATTTGGAATGCCCATTTATTTTTTGTTTGGGTCTTTAAAGTAATCTTCATATGGTTAAGGTGTTTTATCATTTTGTTTGGGCTCTAGGTCCACATAGAAGATAGGTAAGGGATGCTTGATAGTCCTGTGACATACCTACATTTACCACTTGCCTGACGTCATGACATCGAAAAGCCTATGCCTTTTGCAGTCCACGTAACTGTATGCTTTCTTACATTATAACTGATTTATGTAAATGTTCTTAGCGATGAAGTTCTTTCATAATTTTTATAACTTGATTGCTGCTTTCTACTATACGGTTCAATATTTCCTTAAGTGATGCAATGTTGAGTGTTTTTAGTATCGATATTATCTTTCGAATAATTAATTGATGCGAAATTCGTAACCGGGTCTTCCAGTATTTGAAAGCTCTTGTGAAAAGCTATTATATTTCAAATGTGTACCTGAATTTTTTATAAATCTGATTTAAGTTTGGACTCGTTTCTTTTTAACCAATTTCAAGAAAGGCGAAGGTTCTCAATTCATCAGAACGTTTTTTTTTTGTGTATGTTCCCCGATTAGGTACCTACTCGAAGACGCCGAAAGGGTATACTTCCCAGGTGGTCCCATGATCAGAAAGGTTCAATTTGACATCTAGACTCTTGATTCTTGCCCAAAACGAATCTTTGCTAAAATGCAATCCCAGTCATTATTTACGAGCCGCTTTGGCTCGACTTTTATAATGCGTACTGCTAAGGAGTGGAACGCGTTGCCTGCGAGTGTGTTTCCTGATCAATATAATCTGGATGCCTTCAAGGCTAGAGTGAAAAGGCTGTTCCAAGACTATATGCTCCATCTTCAGCCGCATCGTCACTTACCAATAGGTGAGATGGTGGTCTAATGCCTGTCATGTATAATTTAAAAAAACAATTGATCCAATGGCAGTCTGCTTCGTAGTCCCTAGGTACCATATGCTGCTCCCATGGCGGGAATCGGTTTTAAATTGATTTGTCAGCTAGACACTTTTAACAATGTTTTATGGACGAAATTCCAGATAATAAAAATATTTTTATTAGGGTACCTGTACGCTGTTCATTATTCGAAGGCACCACAGAAATTCTAACCCTAAAAATATTACTTATCTACTATTGTACTCGTATGTTAAAAAGCTTATTTTTTACTTTTTGTAAATTAAATCGGATTCACAATAAACAAAAATATTTCTTTTTCTAAATTTTCGTGGTAGTTTTTTATACTGCCTTGAAGGGAAGTCCTGACGCCTCACAACCTCTGGAGGTTGAGCAGGAGAGTTATCTTAGATTTGGGCGGAGAATCAGTTAGCACAATAGACAGACAGTGACTGTAACAGAAGGTTCTTCCAAGCCTCATAGCACGAGATTCAAGAGCTCCGTGATAGCATTTATTCAAAAACGTAACTATCTGCAGCGTTAGTTACAGCATATTTATTTTTATTAAAGACTAGGTAAAATTATCAACGAATGGTTAAAGTTCACCCGTTGGTGACCGACTATGGGGTTTCTAATAGATACCCAATGCTCGCCTCTGCCATTCGCAATTCCACACTTCTGGACGACAATTCAGTGTTCCCGATTTGTCTGCAGTGCGCACCTGCGCGACATCCGCGACCGGTCGGTGCTGCGGCTGTTCGAGGCGGCGGACATGGGCGGCGGGGTGTTCCCCGGCGCGGTCGGCGTAGGCTCGCTCGCCATGCCGCCCGGCGCCGCCTCCTGCTCAGGACCCTCGAGCTGGGACCAGGTAAGACTTACATGCACATTTATTAAAATAAGTCCCGTATAGAGCAATTTTATAAGTAATTAAAGAAACGAATAAGTACTTTTTACCTTTTTTTCGAAAAGTCAATTTAGTCCTTAGAGGAACGTCATGATCGTTGCAAGTCTACTTTGAAGGACGTTATTTTCTGTTCTTCTTCCTAGTAGGTGTATTTCGAGGGATGTCATGTTCTGATAGGAGCAAAATTATCGCCTAATCTGGCGTCAGAAGTCGTGCGGAGTAACGCTTTGGGAGCAACCCGCCGGAAGTGATCAGTTTTTAAGTTGAAAAGATAAATACCTAGGCAGCCAGATATCCTGTAACACTGGGGCTCTACCCTCGATTCGTTACGACCAATCCATCTGATCTCAAAAGATCTTTATATTTTACGCTTGACTTCATACAAAAAGCATAGAAACTTAATAATTTACAACGTTCTGATTGCGAGAAGTGTTATCGTTATGTTTTCTGAGTAGGGAAAATTACGTTGTCGCTTGCTCAACCAGTGAAGGGGGAGATATGACGTTACAAAACGAACATACAAAGTAAAATAAACTAATAAATATAAGTACTGTGTGGGGTATGAAATGTGAGTAGATTGCAAAAATATTTCATAATTTTATCACTACTTGATCAAGCAAATTATTAGAAATCGTCAAAAAATTACACGATTCAAAAATTCAGAGTTGATTTTGAACTGCTGGAGAATAAAAATGCCTGATTGGATTTTTATTAAATATACCGTCAACTAATATTTCAACATCAACAAATAATTAAGAGGAAACTCACCCTGATACGTGATAGTAATTACGTAGGACTACAACAGTCTTTTGGTGATCAAATGTCAAAACTGTTGCTGATCCGACTTGTCACTGCACTGGTTGAGGTGTAGCGATTGTTTTTATCACAGAGAAGGTACAGAGTAGGTATGTTTCAATCGATCGATTTCGGTTTAGTCCGTAACGGTGGATATGTTTACCTAGTGCAATCCATGTACTTCTTTGCATGCACGTTTCAGGATCATTGCCTGATACGTAGCGTGCCTGATACAAAGGATGATTCGTTAACCCCTGATGCAAAGGGAAAAGCCGATCTTCTAGACACGCTCTTAAATACTCTTTCTTCCAACTCGACTCTGGATGATGGGGCGGAACCACTGCCAGCTATACTGCGTTCAAGAGTTATATGCAGAATATCCAGTTTACTCAAAAAGCTGGCTCTCTGTGAAGCACAACTAGAAAACAAGTAGAAATAAATCTATTGTGTTCTGGGGAGCTTAATGCTCACGGCCAACCTCCAGTAGTGGAGATTTTCTAGCGACACAGTTGGTAATCGGCTTACACTGTTCTGTTTTCGTTCAGTGTTTGAACAATAGTCTGGAACCTTTTGTTGAAAATAAATTTAAATTGTCTACAAAATACTTAAGGAATTCAGTAATGTTGTTTACATTATTTATTATAAGAAATTTCGTTTGTCGTAGGACCAGAACTACTTCAGTGAACCTGAGATAGACAGTGACTATCATCATCAGCACATCCACAAGTCTAAGGTAAGTAACACTTAACATCTGCTGAATTTTATAAAGAGCAACTTTATACACACATAACGTCACGCATTGATATTGTCTTCATACTCATAATTTTTTTACAAAAGTGCAGATTAAGAGCGTCAGTGGCCTAATAGTACAGGAAAAACAGACATTAACCACAAAATAATTAACCTACTTTTTACTTTTAGTACACGTGTTCCTTAGAATTTTCGGGACATACTGTCCCGAAAATTCTCCACCCGTTCCCTACCGGCTACCCCGACCACCCCTTCAAATAAGCCCTGATCGTAGTTGTTAAGATTTTAACAAAAATTGTTAGAGATAGGAATAAAAATGTTGGCATATTATCCAGCAGTACCCTGTTTACTGATGGGGTCAATCCTTACGGCAAGGCGTATTGCTGCCTATTACATTGATGTGGTTGGACTTCATGAAAGTGTCGGAGCCGCCTTTTTATCCATATGTTCGCCAAACACGTACCCGAATCCGAATGAAATCTAAACCAGGATTCATCAGAAAACGTAATCCTGGACCATTGACAATAATCACAAAGCAAATGTTGTCTGGTCAATTCATTCATTTATTTGATAAACATAAATTTACACGTCAAATGTAATTGTTGAATGCTATTACAATTCTCGAGTAGTTATACCAATCCATCGTTCAATCGTTGGTCCATTGTAATCTGCGTCCGGGATTGCTTTGGCATAATTGTGGTATCCAAAACTCTTCTGTAATAGCATGAAGGCCGACTTCATGCAACATTACACCGTGTTTCTTCTACAGCCTTAGAACCAAAGCCTTGAAAAGCCGTAGAATCGCCGTAATTTGAAAACATCGGTTTTGTCTTGAGATGGTAACCTTAATACTGCAGCGAAGTCGCTCAGCCACTCCGCCAGTGTACCAATAGCGAAGCCTAGCGAAGATTACACGTTGTCTTAAACCAAGGGTATCAACAACACTTGCCTAGCGAAGATTACACGTTGTCTTAAACCAAGGGTATCAACAACACTTTTTTAATCGCGCCGCCCTCTAGCACACTTATTGCTCATTTCTTCCTGACTTAAATGGCGACGTTTCAGCGCGCCAAAAGACCAACAGAATTAATTTAAAGAACTATTGTTTGCAATAAAACTAATTTAAAATAAAAATTAACGCAAAACGTGAAAACCCAGAGCGTTAAGTATGACAAGGTTAAATTTACCCGCGTTTGACATTCTTTTGCTTTAATTTGAATTTACAAAAAGTGAGCGCAAATGTGCCGTCAGCGCTTCTTCTCAATACTTCTTTTCAACTATAGGTCGACAACTTAACTGGTATATCGCCTGCGGAAAGTGAGGTAGGTGGGAGGGTGATTTTTCGGTGATGAACGCTGGGGTGCGGGGCGTAGAGCAGTATAGGTAGGTCCTATTTCGGAAACATGTACCTGATGCTTCTTACTGTGATAAATAAGTACCTACTTGCTAATTTAGAAATACGTATTTATTCATCATAAAAAGATAGGTAACAGAGTTGGTTCGTATAATGTCTTATACTCGTATTATTTAAAACATTGTATTAAAGTAGCATAACTTCGAACAACTTATGACTAAAAATAAATAGAGTAAAATAGTCGAGACAATGAATTAAAACGGTAACAAATGTTTAAACTAATCACTCATTATTTTGACTTACAATTACATTACGCCGTGCTTTGATAGTAATAAATCAAATTAAAAAGTATTTACACTATTATAGGGGTCACGGGATAATTAATCGATTTTTCTAAAAAGATTCATAATATTTTTGTAATATAATTTCACTACGAACATAATTTTTATATTTCTAAGGAGCCTCAAAACATTACAATAGGTAGATACTTAGTAGATAAATCTGTATTATGCTTACGCTATACTTATTTACAATTTAAAGCATTGTTAATTAATTGGAAATATAAAGTCTCAATAATGTTAGAAGGCTCTACAAATTGGTAGACCTTTGTAGTAATGTGCACCGCTGAACAGTTTCTTGGGTGTAGCCCTCCACGAGAGCACGAGGGCCTTCTTGAAGGGCTCAGGCGTGCAGCCGCTGCAGACCATCATGGCGGCCTTCACCTCCGCCTCCGCCGGCTCCCGCTCGTCGACCTACCGATACATGCCATTTTCATATGAATGCGTTCGATTCTAGTCAAAGAATATTCAGAAACAATAAGTAAAAAAGCTTGATTATGCGCCCTTACTATACAGTGCTTGTCAGCGGCTCTTTGCTAACTGAATGCACGACATTCATCAATATGATCAAGGGTATTTTGCCTACCGTCACAACCGCTACAGTTTTAGTTATAACCGTTTCAGAATAAGTTCGAGTGTTATCTTCTATCCCAGTATCACAAAATAAGTATTTATGTTGTTTTATTTTACTGTGCGTGCTACGAATGTACGTAGATAGTTACAATCGAAATTGTTGAACACCGGTTCATTGTCAACTCAAATTCATTTAAGTACTGGAAATAATATTAAAATTGTAATATTTCAAACTTTATCGAGTATACTCTCGTTCAAGTTTGTCGACTTACAGTTTCCTTCTGTTCATTTTGCACGGGAATGTTGCCCACAACGCCAGCCAGTCCGTCCATCAGGGACTGCTGGAACATGATTTCGTCTTCATCGTCGGTGAGCGCGGGGCTGAGCAGGGCTTGGTCAACCACGGACCCGTCCGTCAGCACCACTAGCTCTCGTTTGTCTTTTTTTCCGGCTGAAAAGATGATATGCGAACCCGTCAGATACGTTTTGAACACCTATAAAGCATCAAGACCAAATGAATTACCTGTTTCATCGGCCAATTCCTTCTCCGGGTTGTCTCGTTTATCACGTTTCTTTGAATCTCTCTTGTAAATATTGTGAGGCGCGGTGTCATCGATGTACTGAACATTCGCTGGATTCAGCAGGGAACCGGAAAGTAAAACGTTTGAACTCTTCGATGGCAGGGGTCGTCTAGAGACCTGGTAGGCGTGACTCGGCCCAATAGGAGGGAGTATCGGTATCTGTGGTATCTGCTGAGGGAAATGTTGCGCGTTCAGTAACTGTTCGGATACGATCCTGCTGCCTAGTTGGCCGTTGACGTATGGTTGCTGAAGCTGGAGTCCATTGGGTAGCTGGATAGGTATCATTTGTTGTTGTTGTTGTCCTGCCAAGTTGAGAGACGGAGCTCTCATGAGCTGTCCGCCGATGAGGAAGTTGCCGTTGCCGAGGGGGGTGGGTTCCGGCGGCGGTGGCTCGGTGGTGGGCACCGCGGTGCTCTCCGGGGGGCTGCCGTCGTGCTTGAAGTGGTGCGCGTGGTGGTGCTTATGATCCTTGTGCGCTTTGCCAGCCGTCAACGCGACGTGATACAGCTGTAGCATTGTTATCTCACCGATGAGACCAGATTGCCCTGTAACAATAAAAACATCAGAATTGAGTTAGTATATGCTGTAAATTTCCCCTTTGTTAAATAACAGAGAGTCAAAAATCAAATAATTAATTCGAAATATAAATAAATTACATCGATAAAAATGTTAAACTAATAATGTCTTACTTTTTTTCGGTTCCAAATCATCCTTATTGTACAATAGAGATTGTTCTTGTCCGCTTATCACAGTGCCTCCTCCTTTGATAACATGGCCCACAAGCTGAAATAAAACGGTGATGAGTGTATTGCACTTACGTGTAAAAGTTGTTAGGCAACCACTTGGCGAGAGGACTTACTCTGTTGTGAAATCCTCTGCCGACGCGCTCTGCATTCACCCATATTTGCCATTCGCCAGTTTTGCCATTCCATGACTGACAGGAATGGTACCAACTATGAAGTAGAAATAAATAAATAATAATAATTACTTTTGTACCGTGACATGATTATTATTAAGGTATTTAAACTATCATGTATTCTAGCTTCAGGCATATCATAGACGTTTATCTTCATAATTAGGTATACACCGAATAACTAATTTAGTAGGTATCTATCTACTAAAGGTAATAATTAGGGAATGCAATCCCGCAAGATAATTTAATCCAGGTATTTGCGGGACTGAACCATCTTAGTCCCGCTGGATCCAGGTATTTGCGGGATCCCGCAGGATGGAGTTAGACCTCAATCATAATAAACACCTTACAGATCTCATGTTTAATACCAAAATTAAACAAGCTTTTTGGTATATATTTTAATTGGTTTATTATTACTTTTACTAAGATAACTAGACTATTTTTTATGTTCCAAAACAATGAATAAAACGCTGCGCTGCTTCAAACTACAAGTTGTATCTGGAAAAAAAAAACTGTAAATAAGTAAGGTGTGCGGGAGGGTAATAGGGATGATGACTGAAATAATTTGTTTAGTCTGTCAGGTAGATATAAAAATAAGTTAAACAGAAAATAACGTATATTGTTACGTGACTTCACGCCTGAGGTGAAATTTTACTCAGAAGTGATGCCAGCGTGCCCCCATTCTGAAACTTTGATACGATCTTTGCCATTTTTTATTGATGAATGAGAAATCATCATCATCATCATATCAGCCAAAGGATGCCCACTGCTAACATAAGCCTCCCCCAGAGATCTCCACAAACGCCGGTCCTGTGCTTTCCGCATCCAGCTGGTATCTGTGATCTTTGCCAGGTCGTCGGTCCACCTTGTGGGAGGCCTACCCACTGCGTCTTCCGGTACGTGGTCGCCACTCGAGAACTTTACTGGCCCATCGGCCATCTGTTCTTCGAGCTATGTGCCCTGCCCACTGCCACTTCAGTCTGGCAATCCTTAGAGCTATGTCGGTGACCTGGATTCGCTTGCGGTGCGATAAAAATAGATGTCTAATCTTTTTTATAATCTGCCGGACCAATTAGAATTTAAAAATGTTGACCCAGTCATCATCCCTATTCTCTCTCTTGCGCCCTGGCATCGCATAGCCAGCTCTTAAAGCCACTCCACGTGGCCGCATAACACATATAAACCACATTTCTCTGTAATCCCGCCTGTCCAGCGGGATACCACAAAATTTTCGACCGAGATTAGTCCCGCAAAATGGGATCCCGGTATTTCGGGATCTCGGTATTGCATTCCCTGACTGAAGCAATCAGCAAAACAATCAAATATCGAGCTATTATGTAAGTATGACGTCTGCTAAAACGTAAGACTGATAACAAAATATAACAAGTAATCCGACAGTTGGATCACTTTTCAACCATACCTACTTATATCAAAACCGGAAAGTGTGGGCGTGTTTAGCTGCTAAGTAACGACCAGTTTGTGCACTCTTAAAATGTATCGTCATTCGCGTACGTTACGTATTCCACTGGGCGTTGTTGCATTAAGTGGCCTGATTAAAGCAAAAAAGACGATGAAACAAACGCTTTCACATTGAAAGCGGACATGTGGATTTCGGTAGGGTGCCAGCACTAGCGCGCACGCTCTAACGACACACAATTTCTCAATGACTGGAAAGCGGATCTAAGCTAACGTAATTTGTTTTCATGTGACCACGCACAAATTTTGGTTTCTAGCAGATACATTACATCAATTGCAAAAACACGCAACTCTCACGGACACATTGCATACCTAGGTTGAAGGCGCCGGTCTCGTTATATAATTACCGGTGACAGTTACTCTTCCCTATTTCCTAGAAATATTGACGTTACTTACCCGTATAAATACATAAAGAAACTAAAACATAATACCTAATTAGAATAATGGGACGAGGTTGGTAGAGGCTGTAATTTATTGAGGAAGCATTAAATTTCCATTTTATACTTCAAAAGAATGTCTGGACTCACATAATTAAGAGTCCATTATGGCGAGCATTTTGTTTTTGTCCCTAGGTAGCGATTCAGGTAAAATCTTGTACGTGAACGGATTTATCAATATTTTTGTGGTTATTTGTAATTATATACTCTGTAGACTGTAGTATACATCACAACACAACATATATTTATTTTGTGAGCAGGTACAAAATCTTTCATCATTTGGCATTGAAAGTTGTGATATTATGGAGTCAACAAATAAATTTCTCAACAAGTTTCTGACAATATGGCGCCAATTACATTAAAGCTATATTGTGAATACGTAGATAGCTGATATTAGTACTTGCTCAACGGTCAATAATATTTTGCAAGATTCAATTTTACGACTAAACGTGTGATTATTGTCTGCGGCAGTCAGACGAAATCTTATGAGTTGAACTCCTTACACAAGCTTTTTATTGTGAAAATGTAGGTTTGATAAAGCAATAACAACTATTAGCGGATGTATTATCTACAAAGTCAATTGCTTACATCTTTAAAATACTTAATCATAGCATGAATAGCTAAAAAGTCATTGGCGAGCAATCATCACCGGTTACTAAACAAAAACAAACTTTGATTGTAAAGCAATACAACAGGAAAATGGTAAACGAAGGGTTAACGCCGGCATTCTGCATTCTGACAGTTTGTTAATAGAGTTTGGTAGTACTTTTTTCCACAAAGGTCAATTTCAGCTCACGCCACCGTACCCATTGTGAAAAATAAATTATTAGCTTCACATTGGTGTTATTGCATTTGTAATTTAAAACGATAATTGGGTTTGGGTTTAGAAATCTGTCACCTGAATTTGAGGATATTGGATACCTACTGGATTTTAGGGACCTCGTCTATAACCCATAACCCCCGCAATCATTTTAGCTGCCGGACTTGCTAAATAAGATAAAGGAGACCGGGCAAAAGTGGTCTATGAACCAGCAGCATGACGGTGATGACCTATAGGTTAGGGTGCCTCAGCTGTATATTTGTACAAGATGGCATCAAAATTGGTCCCGGCAGTTTCGAGGAAAAAACGTTCTTTTGTCACACTTGTATGACAAGTGCCGTATTCTTTGAACCAGTAGCGACATGGTTATGGAGTATAGATTGAGGACCTTAAGCTATGTTCGAATGCCGCACGTCATCAAAATCGGTCGAGGCAGTTTCGAGAAAAATTGATATCTTTCGCACATTTGTATGACAAGTGACGTATTCTTTGAACCAGCAGTGACATGGTTACGGAGTATAGATGGAGCACGATCAATGTGTTCTTATGCCGCACAACACCGAAATCGGTCCCGGCAGTTTCGAAAAAAAAAGCATTTATTTGTCACATGTTTGTATGGCAATTTCCGTATTCTATTGATATTATGCAGTATAAGTGCCAAGTAAATATCTGCTTTTTTTAGGCAGAAATTTTAAAAAGTTTTATTAACATGCAAAAAATACTGCATCTAAATTTTGATACGTCTCCGGCAGTGGAAATTGGTGGGGGTGACTCCATTCCACCTCCCCCACCCTCCCTCCTTCACCACAACCAACAAATTCACGCGACCAATTTTTAAATTTTTACCCAATATTTACTTACGTGTTCATTTTAAGAGGGTAGTTAAGTCGGAAGAATGTCTGTCCGTGCACTGCCATACTCAAGTAGCTGGCATCGTTAGTGTTGGATATCCATGCTGATATCTCCTTGTGATCATCTCCAACTGTAAAAAAAGTTGAAGCTTTTAATAACTGAAGAAGAAAATTATAATATCATGAAACACGAAATAAAAAATGACTTTTTTTATTTTGCACTTTTTTCATTTGCACATTTGTCTTTAGTTTCTTTCCTTTTTCTTTTGTAGGAAAGAAATGGAGCGATTTTCGAATAAAGTTGCCTTACGTTTAAGGTTTAATTCCTTACTAAATTTATATCACTTTATTCCCTTGGGAGACTCATTCAATATTATCTCTCTGCGGATAACAAAGCCATGTTTTACGGTGAAACTTAGACATTGTCGAGCAGGGGGTGTGAAAGTGATTTGTAACGCAAGCGGAAGCCCCGCGGTTCCGTCATTCAATCCCGAAATTATGTTTACATTTTGATGTCAAATGCCTGGTTCCATTGAACACAATTTCATATTAAATATAGTGATTATTGTTGGAACTCTATACCTATGGATATAATCAACTGAAACACTCTTGTTTATGATTGCGAAGCATAATTTACTAATTAACCACAAATTTCGTATTCACTTTAAACGCACGCACGTTAGTAAATCGTTTATAATCCAATTAAGTGGGCCCTTGGTCTGGAATGCCACGTGCATCGACACACTCGCGCCGTTTCATCTTCCAGCCACCGCGTGTCTAGCTGGGGCCGGTGCTGCCTCAGGTAAAAATGCCAAGCTAGTCTCGGTGTTGATTATTTATTTGCGCCGTTTGGTGTGGAAACTCTTGGGCCGTAAAGACCAGGCGCATACTCCTTTTTCGGGAATTCGCTAAGCGCCTGGTCGATATTTGTAAAGACCAAAAGGCTGGCTTTTATTTGAGTTAACGTATTAACTTCGCCATCCAGCGAGGCAATGCGGCCAGCCTTCTGGACACTTTACCTAGTAAAGGGGACCTGGAGCAAATTTATTATCTTTGGGTAGTTTATAATTTAGTTTAGTTTTATTAATGTTAATTAGTTATGATTTGTTTTTCTATATTGTTTTGTTTATGTGAAATTAATTTATTAAAAATAATATATTTTAACTCTTGATTTATAAATATCTAAAAGTTAGTATACCACCTAATAAACTAATAAGTTATGATAATAAAAATCGAAATATTAGTATAATTCCTAACCGTCATAGCAAGCAGATAAGCAATGCAATGCGTGTCTACAGTAAGTAGGTATTAAAGTTTCGCAAGCGTGCGTTTCGAGCGGCGCCTCTAGCACGCAGCTTTGCGGGTTACTCCACCTAGTCACGACGTGCACGTCACCGATGCCGGAGATAAAGTGACATTTGCGCGCATTAATGCCAGTCACCCACTAACACCACGGTGTGACACATAGTCATAAAACAAATGTCACACTTTCAAATCGTTTCTTATTTCATATGCTCAGGTAGTATTACTTTTTACGGCCTGTTAATATGTATATGATGGCTTGCTCCGAGCATGCAAATAGCGCAGTGTTGACATCGTCGTCTTCAGCGATCTCTATTGTGCTATGTAAAGTAAGGTTATAGGTTATATGTTAATGGGCTCCTTTTCCGCACTTGAACTCAAACGTTGTCCCTTGTACCTACGTAATTAAGGCATGCTAATAGACCCAGCCCAGCTCCCCCCAGAAGTCCAGGAGTTTCTTCGGGCGCAGATCTCTCGGAGGGACCCCGTTCCTAATGCGACTTTTACCCTGTGGTCCTTAAGTCCCTCACACTCCAGGACCACATGGGCCGCTGTTTCTTCGTTAACTAGGCATCCCCTGCACAAAGGGCTGTCTGTAGCTCCTATCGTGAACAGTAGTTTGTTTAGGGAGAGTTGTCCTGTTATTGTAGTAACTACTGACCTGAGTTCCTTTCGTTTAAGATCTAGCAGTTTATTAGTTATTCTTGGTGATCGCTCGGTCACCACCAACATCGACTGTCTACATCCTGATGTGTTTTGCCAACAGTTGTTGTGCTGGTCCTTCGTGTGTTTGTTCACCCATGCTCGCAATTGATTGTTCGTTCAACAGTTTGTACAATATCGACGACTGCTTCTTCGAAAACTTCGGCTACGGCCGTGTTTCGAGTTTCTCCGTTGGTGTTTTTTTTTTGTAGAAGTAGAAGCTTCAGTCAGACGCTACATTTTAAAAACTGGCGCGCGTTTGTTAACAATGACTCTTGCAGCTACGACTCGAGTGTTTTATGAGCGTCCGAGCTATGCATTTTTCTCCTGTCATTGTCAACATAAGCTCAATATATACATTTCGGGCTACCATTTAGGAATTGTGTAGAATGCTTAGAAAATACATACATTTCCTAGGGAATGCGAACCTGCGATGGGCAAAGTTTATTTTCATTGTGTGCATGTTTGCATATTGGGTACCTTATGATTTAGGTTAGTGGCACAGCGCACGGTTATTGCGAACTATCTATAACATTATGTAAATTAAAGTTCAAACTAAAAGTTACTAAAATAATTTGAAGCTTCTATTGTATTGCTTTTGCCCTTACAGGGTTCTTGTTTGTTACATTTAGAATATTTTGTGCAACAAGAAGGCAATAAAGAAAATAAAATTGAAATTACAATATTTAGCGTTCTTAGGCCCTCATTGGAATAATCCACGGCATAATCTATTGTACGTCAGTGTATATCTCTTCTCGGCCATTAGCTTAACCGGGATAATCAGTGGCACCCGCATTATGGTTGCTCGGCTTTTTGAAGCGTTGCGAGCACCTTGCCCATTTTGGAGGCTACATTTTCTTTGTGCACTTGTTTAGGGAGTGACTTAGATCACCACAAGGTCGGCACGTGATGTCCGTTTGACAACAACATTAGCTGCGTGCCCATACTGCTGACACTTATAGCACCGGGTAACAAGAGTGAAGTCTCTGATTGGGCAGAAAAACCAGTTCACGAACACTCTATCTTGAGTTACGTATAAGAGCAGGTACCTTTATTAAGTAATTGAAGGTCTCAAGTGTCATATAAAGCTTTTCGGTCAGATTTTGATGAAAGACGCACTTGAAGACTTTGGACTCTTGCATCGATGCGGGTACTCCGATAACTACAATTCTAGGCCTGCGTTTGTTGGGCTCATCTACAGTAAGACATCTCTACATTTTAACGTCGCTTTTGTTGTCAGTGCAGATAGTCGTAATTACCCCGATTCTTCGTCTTGAATAAACCTCTCTCGTGTAGTTTCATTTCTTCCGGACGTATGAGTTACTGGACAAGAGATTTGGTTACCGCGCTCGACTATTGTTTGCAATCTGGATAAATGGCAACAGCGCTCACATTAGTGGACTTGATAAAGTCATTTTCCTTCTTTTAACCATATCGGCGAAGGAAGCCCTACCTCTAGGCTGTGAACTCTTCAATGCTGAGCTCTTATTCTTGAAATTGCTGTGATAGGTCGTATATATCTTGTAAAGTTTGAAGACTAAGATGAGCTTAAGCAGCATTTTTCTTAAGGGTTTGGTACTGTCCACAAAGAGAGGTTGAGAGGTTCCACTACCAGTTTTCCTGCACAAGTTATATATTCTCAGCTACTGGTCTGTATTTAGCTTTTCTTCGGCTGATATAGCGCAAACTTCGTTCAGCCACTATTCAATCGTCTTCATCCAGTAATGAATCTCAGGCGTCGACACCATTTCAATAGTTTCTTCCGCGGCGAGTAATTCTGGAGTGTATGGCACTGGACAGAGATGAGGATGGCTGCACCACATTAAACGTTTCATTTTAATTTAAAAACAAATTCATCAATTGTCCCAAATAATTTAGTAAAGCACTTTACTACCCCGTACGGTCAAAAAACGAGGGCACCATTCCGCAATTGTTTATTTAATTAAATAGTAGACACGTCCGTTCCGAAAGGTGTCATCCAAAAGTTAAAATTGCGATTGAATAGGTATTAAATCACTAACCTGAGTAAGAGAACAGCGGATGATCCTCAGAGTGGTTATGGAACTTGGTCCACATGCAGAGAGTGAACTCCTTTAGGTCCGGTAGCTTATGCTCGTACTCCACATACTGATAGAACAGCTCCTGGTTCATGGAGACCTTGTAGACGCTGCAGGTGTCGGAGGCGGGCGCCGGCGCCGGCTTGCGCGCGTACGATGACGTCAAGGAAAGCGCGGGATGCGGCCGCCGGTTTACTATCTTCAGCTTGGGACTAAAATTGTGTCATATATTAGATTGTGTGTGGCCTATATGCAACTTCGACGGTATGTCACACCCATAGTTATAAACCATCATTGAGTAGATAGGTACAAATCTAAGATGAATTAGTAAAATAAAGTTTTTCCTTTCCTCTTTTTCCATTTGCTCAATTTGAGAAGTCTAGGATTCTGCAACCATACCGCCTAGTCACAGTATTTGCGTACGAGTCTTTCTTTTTATTTTATTGTAGGAAAAAAAAAGAAAAAAGCTCGTGATTTCCAAATAAAATTTCTTGGCTTTTTGAGACTTTCCATACGAGTTTGAACGTTCCAAATTCCCATCTTGGCGTTAATGTCCTGGTTGTGCTCTCGAGCACAATAGCCCGGGGTCCGTCTTGACAATGATTTAGGATTTGGTGATGAAGTAATTACAGTGGAGCGACTACCATCTGAGCTCCGTGACCCTGCTACCTGACCAGATTGGATCATGGTTACAAATTCAGTTGCCTGAATTTTTGGGTTTCATCACGATGTTTTCCCTCACCGTAAGAGCATCGGTTAGAATTCAACTAATGTACATAACTCGTTCCAAATTCTCAAATCACATCATTTCACTTGGGAATTTCATATATCATTATCTCCCTGTGGGAAACAATGCCATGCTTTACGTTGACATTTCGTGACGTATAATTGGACATTGTCGAGGAGGAGGTTTGATCAATGTTTGATCAATTTAATTATTCAACACTGTAACTACATTCAGTTCGTTCTATTAAGTGCCAGTAATTCAGACAATCTACGTGTTGAAAAGAGGTTTTGGAATGGCTCTGTTTTTTCAGCATAATTCCTCAGCATCCATCATATTATGAAAATTCGATTTCATCACGTTCGAGTTGGTGCGTAAATATTTACGTGATTTACGCGTCGTCGTGTGAAATACTTAATTATATTACCTTGATAGCGGTCCGAGTTTGATGTTTGAATATATCGAAAAAAGCCACCAAGCCTGAAGTGATGCGGTACAACCGGGCCACAGACCACTATTGGCTTACAATTTAAATTGTAATGCAAGTTTAGTTTTAAGAAAGTTGTATTCATTTAGGCGACCTGATCATTTTCTATTTACCATTGTAGAATGTAGATATTTTCTAAATATCTAGGACTGTATGTAGAGCTAGGTATATACGAAATACTTTATCTATTTAAAACGTTAAAATTAAAGTTAAGCAATAATGCGTCGGTTGGCAAAATTTGAGACTCATATCATAATTACCTACTCAAAATACAAGTTGTGGTGAATATTACCTTTGTGGCTTGGAATAGGTGGAATACACGAGGGAAGCGTCTGGCACGATGGGCTGCCAGTCATCCTCGCGGGCACCTGTCAGTGCCAGGGCCGCGCACAATACAAATACAATCCGCATCTTCTGCAACAGACACAAGAGCAAAATGTATTAATGAGTGCTGCTGCCCCCGCTGGGACGATTGCTACCAACTACGAAAGCATCAACTACTACCAGGCCATCAAACTAAACAACCCAAATTAGAAATAGAGTTATTTATTGAATATTATACATTGTTATGTTACGGTACGTACAAACTTATAACTACCATATAGAAAACTAATTAAAAATGTTACACAACAAAAAATACATATAAAAACAGATTATAGATAGCTGCCAAGCGGGAGCGTTCCCAGCATGCTGGCGGCGTTAACTCTTTAAATAGTAAGACTTATTCGTTTGTCCGAGTTTTAACCGGCTGAAACCGAAGGTTACGCAAATGTGGAATTTTCAGCCGAAGGCGGATACCGAAGCCGAATCTTCAGTCGGTCACTACTAATAATTGTATCCCGTAGCTACGGCAGCTAACGATGTATAACCTAAAGTTATGAATTATGACATATAAAATTTCATAAACATACAAAACATTCAGAGGGGTCTCGATAACAATAGCATGTATTTCTGTATCGGACCGGAAATGAAGATATTGTCATGGAAATCGAATAGTGAAGATATTCCATATTTCCAGTACAAAATGTAATATGTAATGTTATTTTATACCAAGTGGCCCGCTTGAATGTTTGCCTACTGAATCTACTCGTATACTGAATCACATAAAACAAAATAAACAGACTTGTTTTATTCACGTGTCACGGAGTAGAGAAAAGCCCAACTGCGGCGAAGCACAATGGAGTGATTATGTGTTTGACCTGTATTGTAGGTACTATGTTTGTCTGTATGTTTTTTGACCTCCGACGAATAAAGAGGGGAGTCATTAGTTTGACGGCTCTGTGACAGTTCGTTTTGGATACTGTTTTCTCTATTTGAAAGCTAGTTTAATCGAGATGGTTCTTAGCTTATAGTTCATGAAATACGGTTTAGTAGTTTAGAAAATATTTGAAGAAATGTGAAGTTTATCTGGGGTTATCCGACCTTTTCTGTCGGTGAGATTATATCTATCGTATCTATTAAACGGATGAACCGATTTTGACAATTTACGTCTTCGAGTACCTAGGTACTTAAATCTTTACAAAATCAAAAAAAAACTCCAAAATCCATTGTGTGGGATCATAATGGTGGAAATCATATGTTATGCAGTAATTGATTAATCCGGGCATTATTTATAATACATACATACATACATAAAGCTCACGCCTGTGTCCCACAGGTGGGGTAGGCAGATACTTTGGACCGCCACTTTGCTTTATAATGTCCGAGCAATATGAATAATGACAAGTCAAATCTGGCTATGTAATAAATACTTATATTAAGTTAATTATTTGTCACATTTCCCGGTCTTTATGAATACCTGGTACGTAACTGTTGGGCAAACTTGACCCGGGCCTCTAGTCCGCTATTTACTAATGACTCGATTGAAGTGTAATTGAATCGCAATCGCAGCTCAATGACAGTTTTACATGCTTAGGGTATTCTGCTACTGTCAATAATGGCTTGATTGAATTGTAATTGGATCGCAATTGCAGCTCAGTGATAGTTTTACGCGTTTTTGGTATTCTTCTACAATTAAAGCTGCCGTTAATTTCAATTCAATTGACTCAAGTAAAATAGTGGACTGTCTGGCGCTCAAAACAAGTAAAATAGTGGACTGTCTGGCGCTCAAAACACACTCGAGTCGTTCTACAAACACGCGCCAGTTGTAAAAATCCCACATAAGGAAATGTATGAAACTCCTAGGAAAAGTGTATAACAAAATTCGTTTCGCACATTTACTGTAAATTTTACGCAATATTTACATTACCTAGAATTTCCGTAAATGTATGAGACAATTTGTCACACACATTAACGGTGATATCATATAATATCTGTAATAAAACACATATATCTAGGTATTACTACTCTGCCTAACAAGTTGCCCGGTCAATTTAATTATTTCAATAGTTTATATTGAGCATTATTTATATTGCCCGGGTATTCTAAATAATGCCCAAATAATCACATTGTCCATAACATATATACCTACTTAAAACTAATTTGAAATGTAAAAATAAAAGAGTATATTAGGTACCTAAAAACCAAAACTATTTTTTAAAGTCGTACCTACCTTTTAGATTTGAGCATTATTCATATTGCCCGGGTATTCTAAATAATGCCCAAATAATCACATTGTCCATAACATATATACCTACTTAAAACTAATTTGAAATGTAACAATAAAAGAATATATAAGGTACCTAAAAATCAAAACTATTTTTTAAAGTCGTACCTACCTTTTAGATAGAGCGAAATACAGAAAACACCGATTATTAAACCTACGTCGTGCAGGTAACTACTGTAGCGTGATAATTTAATGATCTAAGAAAGATACGCCAAGAGGACTTGGCGTATCTCGCGCTCGAGGTCCCGTCATCGGGCTTAACTAGGATCCAGGTTTGCTTCCCTCTGTCCAATGTGCTTGTTTTTTACTTTTTTTTAATATCAAGCCCGACTATGTTTTGTTTGACTGAAGTGATAAAATATGTATCAACTAAATAATATATGTACATCCGACTACCAGGTGGGGCGACATGTTCGGAACATATACAGTAGTTAAGATAACCGAATAGGAGTAAAATAAAAGGGAAAATCACAACATATTATTTGCAATAGAATATAAGTAATTGTCACGACAGTTGTCTGACCGACCGAGAATAAACGGGCGATATCTTATTTTCCGTATCAGTGAAACAAGAGATGGCATGGCGCATTAATTCAGTGCGGAGACATCCGATATCTTCTTACCTGGAGGCCAATTCTCGTGCTTGTGATATATATCGAAAGGATATATATATATATCCCAAAAACATAACGGATATCGAATGAAAACAATTTAGCTTATTCTAGAGTTATTGTGGGTGATAAATATCGATTGCTAGTCTTCGACATGGTGGTCGTTAGTAGTAGATATAAATATCACCGTATATTATTAATTTTGTTGTAAGTTTTTGTATGTTTATCTTATATTAGTATAAGAATTTGCTTGTGGTTTTAAGTCTTGGGCAATGTTCGCCTATCTGGACATGGCTACTTTTTTAGTGAAAGTAGCGGAGAATTATCCCGAGCGCAACCCTGCCTCTACTAACTGTATCATCCGCGTTTTCTGCGCGGCTGACGGATAGCCTATTCGTTTATTTATTTTCTCCATTTCACTAATTAATAAATTTTATTAAATCTAATTTTTAATTTTTTAATTAATTCAAAAATGTATTTACATTAAAAATATATAATTTTCAATCTTTGTTTAAGTTTAGTTTTTGTGTATTCTTTTTATGTGAAATAATTTCCACAGAGCTACTGCGTAGTAAGTATCTACCTTTGGTGCGTAGTGAAAAGTAGTAAGACATGTATAACTTACTCAGAGTGTACTTCCGTACACTGCTCGTCTAACTAGGTGTTGCACGGCCGCAAATGGATGGAGATTTACCAACTACTTAATATCTAGGAATAAGTGTTTACGTTCGTTCGCATCGTGTTTGCGGCCAAAAACCTCAAATCATCGATACATCGTTAGACTTAATTAGGCATTCCGTTGCAAATTCCTTTACAAATCCACCAAATTTAATAATGTACGATCAAATTAGCCTTACGCTAATGGATATGAGTTTCTGTGAAATATCTCTCAGCAAATCCAACCGCATTTTCAATGTCGACCCGGTTAATACCCAATTGATCTGAGTGTTTGCATCGCATCAAACAGAGAAAAAATATTGTCAAACGGTATCATAATGACGAGTGCTTGACTTGATAGGCGATGCTTATACAGCTTAGGGCGATATTAGATTGATGTCTAAGCTAAAATGGAATGGAATTATGTAAATTCGGAACAATTTATTTATTTTGTGTATTACAATCAAATTAATTTTTATTTATCTTCATATAATTCTTAGCACTTTATTCAGAAATTTAGTATATCATCGAATTTAATGCACAAAACAATATCGTATCGTCATATCGTTAACCGTGTGGTGTTTGGCAGAGTAGAATAGCACCAACCCCTCACACTCGTGGGTGTCGCACAAGGCGACTAATGTTTTCGAGGCAAAAGATCTAGAGTCTCCATAGACTGGAAAATGGGCAGCAGCGTTTTCCATTGTTATATTTATAACCCAGCGATCTCCAACCCGCCTGCCAAGCGTGGAAATCATGGCAATAACCTCCCCTTTAAGTCCTGTAGTGGACTGATATGGGCTGTAATAATGATATCGTATCGTCACGATACCCTAAACTGTTCAACCAGTCTCCGGGTCCCCGGCGAAAGACCATGGTCAACCTCGCTTCGCCAACGGTATTAAGGACGTACTCCTTACGTGTGCTATGATTTTAGGTACTCTGTGCGTGTGGTGAGTGGTACCGCAAGCACGCTGCCACTAGAGCTAAATTACCCGAAATCGGGTAAAAAGTCCCGTAACGCGCGGTGTAATAGCGAGCTTGTCTAATTAGTCGAGACTGAATATCGCGGAGTCTAATAAGTTCTTAAAACTGTGATGAAAATAGACGGTGAAGTTAACAATCTGACCAAAATGGCAAATAGCCAGTAATGTAGGTACTGCCATTGACATGCTCGGGAGTACGCATGTGCCAGTGAAATTGTGGCAATAGAAAAGACAAAACCACCTAAGAAAGTTTTTTATCCGTTATGAATTTTAATGTGTTTTTGCTTCTCTCATTAATCTACCTACTCCAATGCTCGTATACCCGCGACTAAAAAGACCGGTGTTGTAGGTTTGACGTGTGTCTGTGTATCTGTGGATCAATCTGTGGCATCGTACCTCTCGAACGGATGGACCTAGTTTAGAAAATACTTTATTTTATGTAAACTCAGTCGACGGTTTATTCGACTCTTTCTATCGGTTAAGTTATTACCGCTACAGGTTCGTTAACTACCATGGAAATGTATATACACTGAAGGTAAATAGTATATTTAAAATATTTCAATTTGCGAGGTCTGAAAATATTGTTTCATATTTTACAAGCCATTTTCGGCATTCCCGGAAAGCCACTGCAATAATTCGCTCAATTTAAACAACCGTATTTACTATGGTATTTAATCACGTCCACTGTTAGGATAGCAGCGTGGCGAGCAAAATTAAAATAAGTACATATTGAAAACTGCGAAAGAGTAATTTATGTTAAACTATTTTTGGGATTCTTTTATCTTTAGATTATTATTTTTTTCACTATATTGTAATAGTAGTTTATCTACACTCATAGACAAAGTATTCTGTTTAGCGGGAAAATAATTACACAGAAATATAAACAGGAAAATTTAAATTTTGACATTGTTAAAGACATCTAGGTATTCAGCCTACATTTCACCGTGACCCAGCGCCCGACAAAAATTTAAAAAATAAATATGTTGCATAATGATTAAAAAGTTATTTTTCGATACAGCTATAATGAAAACAGTATGGGAAATGCTTTATCGAAAAGTCTTTTTTTAAATTTAATAGACTGGCGTGAAAACAGTGTTTACGACTGTTTTCCAATATGAAATTGGAACATTACGCTATGAGTGTAGATAAAGTTTATTATGTTTAAAAAAATATTTACATGACGGAAATAAATTAAATAATGCTATTACTAAATTATAAAATAATATTTACAAATAAAAAACTTGCCCCAAGTCCCTTGTTAAAGAAATTGTTCCCAAATTGTATAATAATAGATAAGTAATACCTATTCATAAACCATTTCAAATATAACCTACACAAAATATTGAACTTTGTACCTTTAGGTATTTCATAAGAAGGATACTCATCAAGCTTTTGAACCTTCGCTTGTTAGTGGGGCCTCTCGATTCCAATTACACGCTTTTCTGGTTCCAAATATCCTAAATATATAATTACAAACCATTTTATCATAATTATAGGAATCGAAATTGTCAACGTCAATAAAGAGAAAAGGCGCATTGTCGCCGTTAAGTGTTACACACTAACGCACAGAATTAACTAATTACTAGTGAGAGTAATGTAAGTCCGTAAGTAAGAGTAGAGTACGTGCGTGCGCAAGCGCCGCGGATAACTCGCGACTCGGAGCGCACCCACTGACACGGAGAACTTTGACAAACAAATCCATGCTTGAAGGCGCGTTGCTTGTCACTTATACTTTACACCGGCACTCCCGGCTTCACACGGCGCTAGCTGTATATTATGTTACAAACGCACGTTGCTAGATAGTTTAACGCCTTTAGTGTCTTATGACTTTATTTTACACACCCCTACTAGCTCGTTCGTACGTCTAAATAAATACCAAGAGTATAGTTTCCCATACCAACCTAGGTTATTAAGTGTGTCAGATCGACGATTATTATCTTTCATATTATTATCATTGTTAGGCATTATGTGTTTCACGTCATGCTTTCTAGGTTCAATTGCATAAGTCGAGTTCACTTGTCAGCATTATATTTAACAAGAATTGTGTACTGTATGTACGGAAAAGGTACCCTACCTCTTTTCTCAAAAATTTTTTTTTTTGCCTAGCGAGTTTTTTAAATATTATGTTATTTACTATAATTAGTACTTAGAACCTACAAATCTTTATATTAGGTACCTATGTCTTGACTTAGAGCCCCATTTATTACTTAGCTTATTAATTAGTTCGAATGTTTATATACCTAGTAATCTTAAGTAAATTTTATTTTTAAGAAACAAACAAAGCTTCACTGAGCAAAATATTTATATAGGTAGGTAATTGAATAAAAATCGTACCTACACGAATCGGTCGTGCCTGAATGATGATTACATATGATTTTGCAATTAGAATGCGTGAGATCGAGCAGTGTTGGGCCAGTTAATGTATAAGAGAAATTATTGTTCGGCCGGAGAGTCAGCGGCGGCGTTACATAACGAGTGTCCGCTTCCGGGGCTCGGGGCTCGCGGCATCGGCGCGGCGGCGGCGGCGGCCTGGAGGGCCGGGCGGTCTGGCTCCCTGGCTCCCTGGCTCCCTGGCTCCCTGGCTCCCTGGCTCCCTGGCTCCCTGGCTCCCACCCATGCACAGGGTACCATACCGACACCCATGGCGAATAGGTCACGCGACGGTATTACGATTTTTAGATGTTTTAATATTGTTGAAAAGAGCAGCTTTCCTGCGCTTGTTACTTTTAACGAGTTTAACAAAACTTTTAAGTAGGCACCTATGCATATTTCTGTGAACGAATACCTACCGTGACACTTCTATCAGCTGACTTTATCATTATAAGTACATTGATAAGTCATAATATAGCTAAGTCACTGACGTTAATAGACTATTTTTTGTTGATTGTAAGTAGGCACCTATTAGCTATATTTAGGTTTAGGCACGGATTTTTATAGAAAAGTAAATGGCCGGACTGAGGACGGAGAGTGACCTTGTAATTAATTTATCCCAATAATAAAAGTTAGGTTTGTAATGTTTATGCACTTTAGTCTAAAGATTCACTAAAGACTTTTCGGGTAATAAATAAATCGAATTTTACTCGAACCAGATTCATCCGCAGGACCGCAAAAATAATTAAAAATCCAACGATTTAGCAGCACTTTAACATAATTAGGTTTGAGTATACAATAACAATTATTTTTGGTATAAACTATTTCGGTTCGTTCGCGTGGCTGAATCAACATTTTGTTACAATTTCGCTATATGCATAGGCAGGTAAGCACACCATGATTACGAGGAACAGAACTCTATATCTACTTATAAGCTAGTAGTCGCGGACGCGACATAAGGAACGCGATAGTGATGAAACACGCACTTACAGTGGCCGGTGACCGCAAGAGAGTAGCAGCGCGCGCACGTGATGCGGCTAGGACGCACACTGCGCGGGCGCCGGCGCTGGCTCGCCACCGCGTCCCCACCCCAAAGGCTTTCTTCTAGACCATTTTGGACAGTTCTTTATTGTATTCCGACATGTTAATTAGTAACTTAGAACATTACAGTTTATAAATCTTTTACTTTTGCCTTCATAATCCACAGGTATGATTCTTGAATTAATCGTCTGAGCTGACAGTAGCGTCTTTTTCTTCCGTTATTGCGGTTTAGGACTAACTTTCACAAATCTCATCATAGAAGTAAACCAGGGCCACCATCAATTTCAGTGTAAGTACCAACTACGTAACGATGCTCAAAATGAGTAGTTTCCCTACCACAACAAAATTAGTGTAGGTATTGCTGAGAATATGCAACGCGCCATGGATGGCTCATGGAATACACAGATGACATGGCACTGGTGACCAAGAAAACACTTCAAGATCGAAACCAAGGAAAAAAATTTGTTCGTAAATTTACCTAAAGCATCTACCAACTATAAGCGTAAACATTTTTGTAGCGTAGCTGCGATAGTTTCGATAGGTTAAGTGAGGATGACTGCGAAGCGAGTGCTTTGTCGGGCGTTTTTCAATAATTTTTAAATATTTTATATGTTCTTATCGTAGACTAGTGCTTTGCAATTTAACTATCTTATGTTACTGCTATCATTGAGAACCTGTAATTGTCATTTTGTGTTTATTTAAGTTTTATATTCTTGTGTTAAAATCTGTTGGTTTTAAAGTGCTAGAAACCGCCGATTAGAAGCTGAACCTAATAAAATAGAGTACATGGCTGCCTGTAGCAGTTTCAAACAACAAAGGAGCGACGCTGTCAAACAGATTCAAGTATCTCGTATTTGCGCTGCCCGTATCCACTCAAATGTGAGCCAAATTGCATGTCTGGAATTCACGTGTGGACTCACTGAAATCCCTGTAAAGTTCAAGGGGCTTTTGCAAGAGAAGTTCAAGGAGGCTTATTTGCAAGAGCAAAATTAGGCCTGTGATGCTCTACTACTGCCAAACATGGCCACCGCTGACAAAGCATTCTTTACTCTTTACTGTACACAAACATGACATAATGATACAGTACAGTAACAGAGATGTACAAAGGTGAGCTTAACTCATTAATTGAGTTTTCTACCAGCAAACCTTGGAGCCATAGGAACAGGTAGGTGAACTCCGGTGAACTCCGTACAAAAAACATACTAACCTACTGTGGAATAGGAATGGGATAATTTATACTAGCGTTTGGCCGCGACTTCGTCCGCGTAAAACTCGGTTATAACTTTCCAGACCCGTTCCCGCGGGAACCATTCTCAATTTTGGGATAAATTATAGACTATATGCTATTCTTGGCTAAAACTCCGTTCAGTAGTTTTTGCGTGAAGTAGTAAGAAACATCCTAACATACATCCATCCTTACAAACTTTCGCATTTATAATATGAGTAAGATAGGATTAGCTGATTTAAATTTTGTTACTGTTATTTATGTTGTTTGTTTTATTAAAGAGCTGTTGAGTGAACGATAAAATGAATATTTTTCATAATAATAACTGCACTTTATTTCGGTTACATAGAAAAGGCGCCATCTTAATAATTCCAAGCGTCAGGTAGACTTGACTTTGATTTCGTACCTAATTCAAATGTTGCTACTATTACTTATGTTGTTTGTATATAAGTAGGGGGAGTCCGGGAGAGTATACCCGCCGTCCACTTATATACTCGTATTATTTTTATACTGACATTACTTATTATAAAGTAAGTTAACATTTCGTTTACACCTGAAATGGTAACTACTAAGTTCTTGAACAAAAAATATTTATTGCCCAGCGTTCCGGTATATCTACGTGACGTACTTACTAGTAGTAATCTATGGTTGTTGGAATACCCATTATCATAATAACTGTGAATTTTGTTTTAGTAATAGGTAGTTACTATTTACAGCACTATTAATAAACGTTTTCTGTCTTAAAACCAAAAAGCTAAATAAGTTAGAAATTTTCAACGAGATTGACGTAGAAACCACTCAAAATTAGCTTAATTTCGATTACGCAATCACTAATTAATATCTTCTTTGTTTTGTGCATCATTATATCACACACGCCATCACACGCCTGTGCCGTAATATATTTTTGCGATGTGGTGTTTAGCGAACCTACATGCAAAAAAAAAAGTAAGAACGAAATGTAATTATAAGCTTTCTCTTCCTCTCTCAACGAAGGAAAGTTTAATACTCGACGATAATTCAATTGAGACTTTTATAATATTTTATTACTTAATGATTGTATCTAATTTTGAGGCTATTGTATCTGTTCATTAAGAATTCCATTCACTGATTGCCACGCGTCGTACAAGTAGCATAATATATTCGTACCTACTCTACAGTAATTTACTTGTACTCGTGGTTCGGTAAGATTCGCGTCTTGTAATAAGTAGGTGTGTAAGTAATAAGTATAGATCCAGTGTTTAGTTTTAAAACAAAAAGGAGCTGGATAATATAGTTCTATAGGTCCTGATCTATGATAATATTGTCAAGCTGAAAAAAACTTTTTATTTTTGTATGTTTGAACGCGCTAATCTTCCTAAACTGGACGGATTTCGAAAATTCTTTCACTAATAGCAGGTTACGAATTATATCGTATATCGCGTACGACGCGTGCCTTTCCATTTGGCTGATACAAAGAGGTTTACTCTACCTCTGTCCTACTGTACCCCTACCCCTACCCTATCCTACCCCTACTACTCCAACCCTACACTTACCCTACACCCACTCTACTGTGCCCTATCCATTTTTCTTTCCTACACTACTTGTCCTGAAAGCTAGTACTACGGAGAGGTCAAGGTGTGTCGCCACCCAACCGAATTAGATTCATCTAATTCTGTTTCAACATGACGTACATTGTAAGTTGGACTTTGTTTTGTGGAGTTGGGTTTTGTTCCGGCTTTTTTTTTAAGTACTATAATAGGCAAGTATATAAACCTCCCGAAATAAATTCTCTAACTAATGGTGAAAACGGCATCCAGTCCATTGCGTGATGTAGAAGGAGTTAGCAATAATACATTCAGACAGAGAAACGCGAAAAAGCACTGTGTATTGGCTAATGGAGTGGTGCTTTCAAATTACCAGACTCGATGATAGCATGTTATCGATACTTGAATGACGACAATACGTGTACCCACATTCGTTACGGTTATGTATGACTATATTATACGTTTGACCGCATAATAAAATTTGTTCTTAGTTCATTTTTTCCAATTTATAAAATCCAAAGAAAGAGGAGGGTCTATGTTTGACTGTATGATTATTTTTTCAGTATGCCCAGCGATTTCTCCGCCAATTATATAATGATTTTTTTTTTTTTTTTTTAAGTATACTTCTGAAATAGTCCTATTTTCACCGGGTCAAGATCTGATGATGGAAACTTTGTGAAATCGTGGATAATCCTCGAAAATTGTAGGCACGTAGGGTGTTTGTCACATTATCTTGCCTACCTTAGGTGTGTGCTTCAAGGTATCATCATCTGATGCTGCTGTGCTGATAATGAAGCCACAGAACTCCTTAACGATTAAGAGTTAGGGGATAAGACTGCAATTTACCTACAGGAACTACCTCGTAGTATCTAGGGCTAACGTGATGCATGAAAGGGTAGGTATACCTTCCTGAGGTGGTCACGAATTTAAGATACATTGAGGGAAACCTTCGAAGATTTTATGCACGTTTCACACACTATTTGTTACGCAACTCGGTGTAATCGAAGGCAACCCTCGAAAATTTAAACACGTATGGTGTGTTTGTTACGTTGTCATATCTTACTCAGGTGTTTGTTCGCTTTAGGGTGTCATCATCTGATGCTGCTGTGCTGATGATAGACCTACAGAACTCCTTAACGATTAGAAGTTGGAGGATAGAACTGCAATTGGTTGACAGGTACTACCTAGTAGTATCTAGGTGTAAAGTGATATTTGAAAGGGTATACCTATTTCTGAGGTGGTTTCATTTTCACCAGTTTAGGATGTGATTAAGATCAAGAAAAAGTGTTGAAGTAGCCATAACTACAGCTGAAAATTATGAAATATAAAATAAGAAACCGCCTTCAAATAAAAATATAGTAAAAGATAAGCTTTTTAACATACAATACGCGTAATTTAGATATCTGATATTGTTTTTTAATTGGAGGCGACTACATATTTATTATTATATTTTTTAACGTAGCTACTCATTTATTCAACAGATAAATAAAAACGATTAATATAGGCACAACCTAAAATAAGATAAAAGATATGGTCTTGGAGTGCCGGTGGTAGGACTCTGTCAAAGGCCCATTATCTATTCTTCGCACCATATGTTTGCTTTGTAGTGTACCGGTTTAATTATTCCGCGCACCATTCAACAATGTTTGCATTGTAGTATTCCGCTTTGAAGGATAAGGCAGTTACCACAGATACGGGCTAAAGTACATAATCTTAGTCCTCACTATGACGATACGCACCTGGGATTCTGCATTTTTGTTACAGCGTTCTATATCGAGTAAACGAATACTCTAAGAATGCTCATTCGCTTGGCGTAAAAGTTGATTGCTCTGACCTTGTTCCGAGCACTCTCTAGTTCGGTTGGAGTAAATACAACGTTCATACCAAAAGAACACGAGCGTATCCTCTTGCTCTATATTTATCTGGTATAAACAAACGTTGAGTTCATACCAAAGGCGCGTAGATTATAAGAATGCTCATTCGCATGCTGTAAACGGTTTTTTTTATAGTAGAGGGAAGCAAACGAGCAAGCGGATCACTTGATGGTAGTGATAACTACCGCCCACGGACATCTCGAACACCAGTGGGGTCAGGATTGCGTTCTAGCCCCTTTAAGGCCCCAATGTTGTACTGGCTCAAGAATAGGTAATATTATTCCATAGAATTGTAATGCTTAGCAGAAAGTTTCTTAAAATTCTATTCTTATGCTATATTTGTCTAGTGTAATCGAGCGAATGCTCATTCGCATGATGCAAACAAAGGTAGAGCAGTAGGTCTTGTTCAATCTTTGTTTCGGGCATTCTTAAGAGTGCATGCTCGGCTAGGGTAAACGCCACCTTTACACCAAAGATCACGCTTGAACGTTTTTGCTAAATGATCATCTGGTGTAAACCTACCGAAACTATGAAGTACATGAATCGTAGAAATTACAGGCGACCTTACCGCTTTGCCACTGAGTAGCATAAAAAAAAAGACTCAGTCCACCTATAGGACTTCACATATTTTGTACCTATGTAAAGTCGCTACTCCTCAGACATGCCTTGTTCAAGAGAAATGCCGTTCCGTTCCAAGAAAAAGGCTACTAATTACGGTGAATTAATTTGTCTCGTTTAGTCAACGAAGTCTGTCCTTCGTTTTATTACTAACGTAATAGCGAATTGATTAATAATGAGTTTCCATTCATACATAACCCATGGTTTACGCAACTCAGAAATCAGGAAGCATCGTTGGCAATTGTACTTGGGCTGTCCGCTCGATGTCGCTTGTACAATAATGCTACGACGTTAATTCATAAACTGTAATCGGTACCTATATTATGTTATCTTATAACTAACTTACATCTTAATTTAATGTTACAATTGTTTTCAATTACTCCTACAAGTGCCATTACGGTATATTGCGTAGCAATACTTATGCAAATACTGGTAATGGCATGCGGGTAAGTAAAGTTACTGGATAACTGTGATTCTGTCTGACCGTGAAGTGAGCGGACTCTTGTGACGCGCTGCAGGCGCCCGCGCGCCCGCGCGCCCGCGCCGCGTCGGAGCTGCGCAGCGCGTTGTTATGTCACTTGATTAATCGGGCGTGCCCCACTCACTTGAGGAATTTATTCAATCCAACAATTTACCACGTGAGTTGAGGAAGGTGCTTACCTGTTCGTTACATATGGTCATTGACGTTCTTAACTGTAGATACATACCACTTTCATCATGGTATCACTTTCGTGTATGTATGGAGTTTAAGGTAGGTGATTTAGGAACAAGTATAAAAACTGTGTCATATCCGTTCAACTATTGCGTCTCCATCGTACTCGTTAATACAAGTAGGTTCAGTATTTAGGTACTTGTGTAACGAGACGATACGATTGTGGCGTCTAACTGATACGAAATTCCTACTGTTTTCCCTTATGTACTTGTTTAATGTCATATTAATCTCAATTTTTATGCTTAATTAAATGAGAAATAGAGATCAATCGACAAATCCACCTCGGTTGGGCAAGATGATAGTCTTTGACGAGTGGGTGTTGTCAGTGGGTCTCATAAGGCGACGCAGGATCACTCAGCGGGTGATGGAGAGAGCTATGCTCAAAATTTCTCTGCGTGATATAGGTTTCAAGACGTGGTTATTCACTGCACTTTCTAACAGTATCGGCCATAAATAATGCACATCGTCTAGTTTGTAAATATGCTTGAACTTATATTTACCGACATGTACATTTTTGACGAAATAGGCAAATAAAAATCAAACAAATAAAATTAAACTTCGTTTATTATTGAACCACAGAATCTTGTAGCTAGAAGCTTGAACAACTATTAAAATAAACACCCGACAAGAGCGAGTGTTCCGACAGAGACACCCTAGCTAGTTAAACTAAACATTCGTCCGTTTGACGACTCACCTCCCCGCGAAAGTCGAGTGTGTCAAGGCGTCATACGGCTTGGGTTTCTTCTTCATTTTTCTAATATATTTTAATAGGCAAAAGTCCATAGATACTTACGTGTAACTAATTTTTGCCTATGACATCTTCTGTACAGACTTGTATGAAAGATAATAAATACGAATACTGCTAGTTTAGGACACCTTGTATATTTCATTCCCTAATAAAATCAGAACAAAGTTTATAAAACTTAACAAGTAGACAACTTTCATTTATAGTCTCTGTCCTAATCAGCTTTTCATTACGGTTCAATAAAAGCTACTACAAAATATAAGTAGATCAAAACCCAGTACTAGGAGTACTAGATTTCAATTTGCACTCAAAATATTACTAACAAGCTCTATCCAACCGGTCTGAAGAGATCGTTAGAACGAAGATGCTTCTCATTCACGATACAAAAAATGTTCTCAATCTTGATTGGGCCTTGGGTATTATTCAATTAATGGCCTACACTACCTCCTTCTAGAAAAAGTAGCCTAAGTGTTTATCCACTACCAAGTGATATTTAATATAAGTGTGAATTTAAGTAACTCTAAATGAACCTACTTAATTTAGGTATTCGATTTTAGAAGGTAATTTAAAAATAACTTGTGTTCTCATTCACTTTTTCGTACAAAGTATGCTAGAACTGTTTAGGTGTACAAAAATGCTTTTTTTTTAGATTACAGTATCGAATTTCATCGAAACCAACCAGCATGGTTGAAACTTCTTATTTTGTTTATTGTAAAATTGTATTTACTACAGCATCAAAATTTAATTCCGCAACCGCTTCCTGCTCGCTGGCGTTGACGAGAACTACATCCAAGATGACGTTCCACAAAGCATTAAAAAAATTGTCGATTTAAAATTACGAAACTCAAAACTGTAATATCCTCTGTGTGATGAAGGCCTCGGTCTCAAGTGATTTATTTCAGTGTACATACGAGTAATTGCCTAATTTAAATTAAGACGCATAAAGTTCTATCATGTATCACGTTATACAGTAAAAGCTGATGACCTCGTAAGATGACAATTTCCAAACCAACCTTATTTAGATCATATAATAACCCACTTTTAACTACTTACATAAGTTATTTTGTTTTTAGTCGATAATGCCAAATTTTGATCCAGTCGATATCAAGTAAGGCAGCTGAAGAGCACCCGGGATGATTCCCATTACCTACTTATCTTGCCAGTCTGTCAGATCCTAACAACTAGCCTGCCTTATCGACGTGCATACATAGAGGTTAGATGTTGTAAGGTTACGGAGCTGGAGCTAAATTGGCGTGTTCACAGTGGTGCGAAATAATAGTGGGCGCAGCGCGAGCTCTCGGCCCAGTTCGCCCCGGCATTGCTACAGACCGCAATCACACGGACGAGTTAAATTGCGTTTACACTCCCTTCTTTTGCAAACGCCACGCTTACCCGGACTGCGCAAACGCATCAGATTTACGATAACAAACGCCGGCTGCTAAGGTTATTTCTATTACACCAATTTTCCAGTTTTTAGAGAAGAAAATTATCATTGCATTCTATTAGCACTTACACGCCGCCGTCACACGGATTATAATATTTTTTAGTTTTTATAATGTAGGTACTAGTTATGTGTCGTAGGCTCCACCCGCGTAGACTGCACGTTATATCATGCAAATAGAGATGGGGAGTAAGGGGGTGTAAGTAAAAAAGTGGCCTATGTAGCCTGCTCCAGACCCTAATCTAGCTGTCTACCAAGTTTCATCCAAATGCGTTAAAGTATATATATATACAATATTCTGCATTCCTAACAATCTGCCTTAGATTTTGTGAGTTGTAGGTGGAAGAATTTTGGTCGCGCTATTGACTTAGGGCCCATTTATACGTGGCCGCTTTCAAACCGCGTAGAGGAGAGCGGGGTTCATTCAAAGTTCCGAAATGCCTATAATACGTAAAAATTACGTCAAAAATTATCAGTAATACGATTTATTGATCGATAGATGCGGCTTTTACTCTTGTTTTAATGTGTTTGAATGCGAAAGTACAGATATTTCATTGACTTTAAAAGTTATAGATAATACAATCAATTATGTAAAAATATATCGAAATTATAAAATGAATACACATAATAAAACAGTTTTAAACCTAGGTACCTACACCGTCAAATAAATAGGACCCTACGAACAGCCTCCCTGCCTGTTTGAATTCATTAAATAATTATTGGATATGTAAATATTTTTAAATTAAACATTAAAATACTACAATCCAACCCCATGTCTCATTTATTTAAAAAAAGGGCATACGATTAAGTAACGAAATAACATTAATGTCTAATAATGAGTTAATGTATTGCGCTTCCGATCATCATCATTATCATCATTATCATCATCATCATCGACATTTTCGATGACTATCAACTGCCTGGTTCAGAGTTGAATCATTTGTTTTTCTTTTTTTAGTTGTTCATCAATAGGTAATTAAAAATAATTGTTACCTACTAAAATTAATGAGTCGTTTCTACGTTGGGTATTTTGTTCCCGGTACAACTAGCCCCAATATTAATTTATAATAAAATACACTACAAAGAACCGATAATTACATTTTGAAAACATCGCTAGTACCTTATATGAATTTTTAGAATTTCTCTTTTTTTCGGGCGGGTAGTAACGAATTTTAGAGAGTAGACCACCATAAGTATTGTTTTACACATTGGTAGCTACCCAGTCAATAGTTTAAGAAGTCGGCGTTTAAGCGTGAAGCGGGTTATTTTGCTGACAAGTCACACGTTCTTCTTTTTATGTTATGGCTTCCATAAAAGTTTAGCGATTTTGCCAACAACTATAAATAAAGTGACACCAACATCTCATATAAAATAAAAAGAGATGACCATTGATTGAGTTCTCTACTATGACAAACTAAAAAACTAAACTTAGGTAAATCAATCATTCAGTTTTGCATTTGCGATAGGAAAGCGTGAAACCCTCAACCGGGTATTCATTACCGGACACTTACATTGTGTTTCTAGCTTTATTGCCACGATCGATGATAAGTTGTCGGAAATAGAACATGATTATGTTCAGTTAGAACATGTTAAGTTGCATTCCCGCATCAAGGTTTCTAATTTAATATTGGATCAAAATCTTGTTGTTATACTAAGAATTAAGAAAAGCAAAGCGAAACCAAAGCAAATTTAAAATCAGTAAATTAGTTAGAACACATTATTTTACATACTAGTTGCCATTTATTTCTTATGGTTAACAAAATTTGCAATAACATTATAAATTTTCAACATCTTATCCTTCTACGGGCTACTATAAAATTTAAGTCTTATGTATATTATAACTCACTCACTCGTTACTCGTTGTTTCAGAAAAAACCGCATAGATCTTTAGTTTTCCTGGCGGAAGCACCACCGAATAGCCTTACTGGAGTCTTGTTCCATTGTAATAACAAAAATGCGTTTCTTTCTAGCGCAGAATCATCTAATGTACAGATTTTGTAATTTTGCATTACGAACTCAGTCCCAATGTTCCTCTTTCTAATCGGCGACAGAATGTGAGTCATATCAATGCTCTCGTCGGGGTGTACATACAGTTGTCGACCATTTATTTCTGAACTTTTACACATACGTAGCCTTAGTGACGGCTCCACTTCTCCTGATCCTGATACGTTGTCTATATCAGATCTATACCTGTTAATATCGGGAATTTTCTCATTCCCTCCGATAAAACTTTTCAGTTTTTGTTCATAATTTATGCCTATTACTTTTCTTTCGTTTAAAGCGTTACCTAGTTTTACGTGCTTATTAAAACTGTTACTATTATTAACAATTGAAGTGAGACGGTTCATGTCTTTCATAGTTTTATCACCGTCATGCCCAGGTAGATATCCATGATTATATTTCAATATAGATACAGAATCTTTGTTAAAATCTGAGAGATTTGAAACTTCCATTGCTAGAGCTCTTCCTTTAAGAATATTTTGATCCTCATAACTTGGAACTAATTTATCAATGTCTGGTTTATATTTTAATCGCACCGATGGATTTTTATTAGAATGAGAAAAGTATTCAGAACCATTATACATCCGACGAGGTGTAAAGGCATGACTATATGGTTTCACATTATGCCATTTATTACCATTGGATAAACTCTTTGTGTAAATATCTTTTACATTTTCTGTCGAATCATATTCTTCAGTAAAATATTCGACAGATTTCAAAAAAGGAAGTACTGACAACAAACTTTTATGATAGTTAGACTTATCAATTTTTTTGGAATCCCTATCATTAGATTTACTAACAAAAGGGCCAGGTTCAGTTTTATCGGCTTCAGTCATTTCGCCATAACCAAGATTATCCACGTCTCTGGAAAATCGTTGGTATGAATTATTACTAGTTTCGCCTCTAAAAGTAACTTCGACTTGTTTGGGTTTTGTCCGTGCATGAGATTTTAAGATGTCTTCTCGTACATCTTGTTTTACTATTTTCAAATTGATTTCAGGTTGTCTAGCATTTCGTTTGTGGACATGTAACCTTTTAAGCGAATTTTGCATATACGTATTTGGATTGTATTTTCGTTTTTCTATTATCAAGTTACTTCTCATTATAGGCGCGTTAGGCTTAATTCTTTTTATCTTTATATCCGAAGCATATGGATATGGATCTGCCGTTTTTGTAAGAGGTATGGTAGATGGCACTATTTTATCTTTATTGCGAAAATTATTATTTTTTAAATAATTTAAAACACTTGCAGCAAATCGGGAACTAGTCCATTGGCCATAAACCTTGCTATCATTTGGTAAAGATGGCGGCGTTATAGAGTCTGACAGTTCTTCTGTTTTATGGTTATGAATTGCTGTTGTCTTCGTGCTTTCATCATTATTACTAACTTGAGTTAACGGTTGTGGTGGTTTCTGTGTTTTAAAATTGTTTTCTACATAAAGTCCATCGGTATGTTGCTCGGAGGGTGGTGGCGTTTCAAATTCGGAAATTGTAGGCAGACCATGAGTACTAGAGCCAAATTGCTCGTTAATGTTCCTTGAGTTAATTTTAAATTTACCAATGTTACCTGCTTCGTTGACGATATTCCAAAATGAACTCTTACTATTATTTTCATAACGCATTTTACCTGGTATTAAATCTAATATTTCTTTTTCCCTTGACGAGTCGACGATTTGTTTTGCTTTTGAAGACCCAGTTTTTGCCATATCATAAGGAAGTATATTATGCGCACTTTCAACATTAGCAAAATTATTATCACTATTTGGTGATAGATGAAGACTATTATCGCTATTTAAAGATTCCAACTTAAGATCTTTGAGGATTACATATTCAATGTTATTTGTATTCCTTACTTTATTTTTGTTAAAAGTTCGTTGGCCATATTCTGGAAACATTTTAAGCGTGTTATTCCTCTCTATTGTGGACGCAAGAATCATATTTGCCCCATATACCTGACCTTCCAACCCATTAGGGGAACCTGAAAATTAATAGATATATTGTAAGTTATGATCAGGAAAAATTGAACTTCTCATAAAAAAGCTTTCACATCTGACACTCGGTAGTATTTAATGCTGCAACAGCTGCAGCAGATGCCTTTATTTGCAGTGGTAGATGCCAGGTCCTATTTACAGCCAGTAACGCTACTTATTCTCGCGATCAAGTCGCAGATGTGAAAACACTTTCATAGCTCTAATAGCTAACGCTTAAATATTATGCATATTTTTAACATTTATTTATTTATTGGAGTGCCAACAGCTATATAAAACATAATATTTATTATTTTAGAACCAACTGGCCAATTACAGGTCCTCACTAGTAACAACATAATAAAAAAGGAAAGTAAAACTAACGAACGAAACGAAACGAAACGAAATATATCCCACCATTGTTGTCAGTGGTCGTGCCGTAGCCAATAATAATACTCCCACTGCCAGGAATAACATATCCATGAAGCTGTAAATAATTGACATCCATAAATTAATAACACATAGACACTAGCCAAAGAGATTATATAGAAAATTTGCTACCGTCTAGAACCTTTACAAAAATCCCAGTATGATTGATCTATTCACCCGCGTTTAGTCGGAGACTCTGCTTACGTTCCACTGCCCCGTGTCATCCTGTTATTTTCCTATTACCCCACTTGGGAAGGATGTAGCTTCCAATTAGTGAAAGAACCCGTTCCGGATCGGTTGAGTATTTTCGGAGATTTGCGCGTTCAATCAAATAAATAACAACAACAAAAACGCAATCTCTTCAGCAGTATAGATAGTCACCTCTCAACTAGGTCGTCGATGATGTGCGAAGATTAAATTACCGGAGAAAGCTACATGTGACTTACACATATTAACACTTTCTTTATTAATATTGATTAAGATACTAAATTAAACCTAATAATGACCAGTACCAGGTATCTGTAGCCGTGGGGTATGTAGCATTTCGGAGGAACCGCCCGTTATGTATATCTAATGCATATAAGAACGCTAACAGCAGCCTTGAGCCTTGCTCTAGTTTCGAAACAGCTGTCTTTTACAATTTATAGAGTAATAATCACAGTGTTCATAGTCGTGATACGTGAACACGGCGACCTTTACGGTACAAAAAATTATGCGGTCACTAATCTTTGTTAAATATTTGCATTGACATGTCATTCACGACGAAGAGATTAATTACATGCAATAATGTGCGGTTCTCGATATGAAGGTATTTTAGTATGTACACTGATCGCGGTCTGTAGGTAGGTACATATTCTGAAAACGCAATTACTAACGAATGCATTTAAGAGAAAATAAAGGGAAATTCATAAAAATAAATGTCAGGAAGGTCGCTATTGGGGTACGTACACTGCGCGCCGTTTCGCAGGTCACCAGCCGGCTGTCCAAATAGAGTGCCCATGCACCGTGGTCGGATTGGTAGGACAGGCACACATGCTTCCACACACCCTCTTCTATATTTACTGGCACTTTTGACGAAATTTTCTCATCTATCGAAACCTTTAGAAATCGTTCTCCTGGTTCCTGGGTTGAGAGCCATAGTTGTATCACCCTATTGTTTCCGTTAACTGTAAAAAAATCAAAGTATGACGAAAAATTAATTCTTGAAAGTACAATCCTTACATACTTTTAGTGAATAAATCTATTGAGTAGTTAATGAGAACAGGCGCAGATCCAGGGGGGGGGGTAATGGGTGCAATTGATTTTTAGCTCGCGTCTCTCGCTTATTCATTTACTTCAGTTTTTTCATACTATTTACCAATCTTTCAAAACCATTAAATTCCGAGCTCGCTGCGCTCGCTCAAATATTCATTATAACAATCACCCCAGTTCTTAAAAACCATAATGTTCAAAGTTTCGTGCGCGCTCCGATTGTTCATTCAATTATTTATATTACTTTTATTGTCTGTTATTACGATCAGCATCACACATTATCGCAGCACCTAAACTAAAATGTCAAAAATTTAAAGCTCGCTCCGCTCGCTCATTGATTCGTTGGTCACACCAGCATTTAAGACATTAATCACCCCAACATTTTCGGTTCAAAATGTAAAAAATTTCGAGCTCGCTTCGCTCGATAATTCATAGGTTTCAGATACTTTTCTTATCATTCACCCAGCTCGTTGCGGTCACTCAATTACTATTGTGAAGATCACCCGTTGCTGTTAAGACCAAAAATGTCCAAATTCATCACCTGAGGCTTTTATAACCCATAATGTCACAAATTTCAAGATCACTCCGCTCGCTCACTTTCATTTATCGCCCCAGTGTTTAAGACCTGATACGTCTAAATTGTCAAGCTTACTCCGGTGGCTCATTAATTGATCACTTCAGCTTTTAAGACCCAAAATATCAAAAATTTCTTGCTCGCTCCGCTCGCTCATACATTCGTTGTTTTCCCCCAGGTTATGAAACCCAAATTTTCGAGCTCGCTCCGCTCGCTCACTAAAAAGGCCAAATTTTTGCTCAATCACGATTGATACCTATAATTTTGCCCCCCCCTCAACCAAATCCTGGATCCGCGCCTGAATGAGAATACTATTTAACGCACAACAATTGTAAATAGTACTACATACATCGTTAAGTAAATTTACAAGCGTCTTATATTAACATATGCAGAATGGATTTGTACTAATATTAGCGGTTATGTATTGTCACCCTACGGCGCTCAGTGTTGCATGAAACGAGCCAAACGACGTTAACAGGGTTCATCTCGTCAGTGCCCCTCTACTTTCTGAAGTGTTCGGTTACCAAATTACCAACCAGCGGGCGGCAGGCGCGGCGGCGTGGCGTGTTACAGGCCCTCTACGTAATTAGCAATCTGAGCGTAGTTGGCAAGCGCCGCTCGACCAGGTACCTACCATCCTAATTTCAAATTAATACGATATACCTACATAAAACTCTCCAAAAATACAAGAATAATTATGATTCAAGTGTGCTACGTTGGTAATAATTTGATTGCAGACTGAACCAGAGGCCCTAATGTTGCCGAATACATAATTAACAACGCATATGAGTGAATAAATTAATTATTAAATATATTTTATGGTACGCGAATAAATAAATAAAAAGTTTACTTTTAGATATGCCGATTTACTACATATATACTATAATGTAAGGTACGTTACTTATGAACTAGTGACAAAACAATAACAAACTAAGGCAAATCGACTTGGCTTAGTTACGCTGTCATGGGACGGTAGATACCTATGGTTCCGTGCAGCGCTCGCCCGTTAAGTACTATAAAGCGGATAGTAGGACAAATGACAATGAAAACATTAGATATCGTTCTAACATAAATGAAATTAAATAATAATAAAAAACATGTAGGTATGTTGGTGTTTTTTGATGAGTCTCGACCTTTAGTTCGAAATGTCGAGAAAGAAAACTAGACATAATAAGAGTAAAATAGAATAATAATAGTGCAAAAATAGATCAAAATAGTTTAATATATTCGAATAATATACTTGTACTAACAATTGAGAGTAAGTAGGGACTCTTATGTATTATGTTTGTGTGTGTGTGTGTGTTTGCAAGGATACACAACATCATGCGTTTAGAGTTGTTGTGGTGATTTATTTTGAAGGCATTTGTGAAAGTTCATCAAAAATCATCATCATCCGAACTGTCAAAGATCTTAACTCGTATCGTAACGTACGTAATGTATGGACAAACGATTTCTGTTTTAATGTTATAATTTATGAAAACAATGACTCACAAACACACGTTTAAGTATTTCTCGTAGATACTTAAACTTGTAAGTATATTATAATATTGTTGTACATAAGAGTAAAAAGAAACAAATTAATAAAACTTTAGAACTTCAGAGATATAATACGTGGATGTGGTGTTCAAAACTCACAACTAAAACCCTCCCTTCTATCTGAGGCTTCACCTCCCTTCACCAAGAAATTTGTCACAAATAACAGTATTTTAATTTTTATGCAAAAGCTGTGCGTCCTATGAAATATGGTCACCAACTTAATTAAAGCCTATACAAATCTCTAAAACCTTTGCTTTACGGACTTTTCAAATTCCCAACATTTTACGAGAAACACTCTCGGTTGTGTCGTCAGATAAAACACCTGGTTTTTAGGGAATTATATGAAAAATTTAACACAATTATTATTTATATTTCCGTATGGTGTCCGGCAGAGTAGAATAGCGTCAACCCCTTACACGTGTGGGTGTCGTACAAGGCGGCTAATGTATCGAGGCAAAAGATCTAGAGTCTCCTAGTGAGCAGCAAAATAGGTAGCAGGGTTTTCGATTGTTATATTTATAACACTGCTATCTCCAACTTGCACGCCAGGCGTTGAAATTCTGGCAATAACCTTCCCTTTCGAGGGAGAGGCTCTAAATCCTGCACAGTAGTCAAATGTAGATAATTAGATCTATTTCATTAAAACCGTCTATTTATTCACAAATATGTATTTTGCAGGTAAATGTTGTACTTAGACTTGTAACAGGTACCGATTTCGATCCTCAGTGCCGGAATGTTTCAATGACTCTTCCTGAGTTATGTAGGTACATAAATGAACACTAAACGATGCTCTCACAGTGACGGAAAACCTTTCAGGCGACTGAGAGGTTTCCTCACGATGTAACCATGATCACATCTGGCCAGGTTCCACTGTTAACAGGGTCACGGGGGTCAGATGGCAGATCGCGCGCTCTTACACAATCGGAATATTGACGCCAAGATCATTATATTGTATATTTGTAGACGATAAATATTTTTTTACCTCAACCAAAAACACATTATCGCACTTGTTGCAGAAAATCGGTAAAATAATGTTTTGTAATGGTTTTACGAAAGTATGTCGAAAAATATATTCTGACTGACCTGAGTGACATATAGTTTCCGTCTCGTGTTTGAATGACCTTGCTACTTTACATCTCAAAATTTCGAAAGTATAATAAAATCTCTCATAGCCACGTTGAGCAATACCAGACTGGATCTGAATCGAGCAAGTCCAGATATAAGAGGGTCATATTAATTTAATGTAACGCAATCTTATTTGCCCAATATGCTTATTGCTTTTATAAGCGGTTTCAGCTGCTACATTTATACTTTCTATTTCTATTATTATTAGTTGGTTATTACACACTGAAAGTTCTGCGTTCCTAGCCTAATATATATTTTTTTAATACTTTTTATTAATTTAAAAGTTCACTGTCTCCGCAAGACTGCTTTGCTCGTCTTGAAAATGCTTTCGGTAGGGAAGGAGCATCGTAAGACACGCAGAAATTGATCGTGGCCGTGATTCTATCCATGATAACATTCGTGAAGGTCGGCCCTCAACTGCGATCACTGAGAAAAATGTAACTACTGTCAGGCAACTAGTTTAAGAAAACCGTCGTATAACCTTTAAGGAGATTCGAGGAGATTTGGGGATTGGTGTGAGTGAAATTCTAAAAATGTTGCATCAACATTTATTATTTACAAAACTTGCCGGTGGATTCCTCATTGGTGTAAAAAAATGTTGTTAATGTACGACCACGGCCTCTCACCTACCTCTTAGATGTGACGCTTAATATTTATAGAGGAAGGTGTAAAATTAATTACAAAAAACGGCAAAACAATTGAGTACGACAACGTGAGTGTCAAGTTGTCTTTTCTTCAGTTTTAATAATATTTACATGTTTACCGCCTTACTAATAAAAAATGTTCATTCGTTGATGAAGCGTTGAACGTGTGTATAAAAAAATTTTGTCATATGCCTTGTGTTAGGCAATTAATTATCTGGACTCTGCCAGACGTTGAGTTGAGAGTGTTGTCGGCATGAAGTGCGTCCTTCCTACTTTCCTATCCCTATCATCTTTCACATTAGAGAGAGGTACGTTATAACTTTAACTTCTAACGTTACGTGACGTTTATGATAACGTCTACGTTTACGTATTAGGTACATATATAATTACAGTGTTTATGGTTATACCACTATCTTACTCTACCTTTAACCAGATAAGTAAAATCATTTATTTTATTGTATGGTATACTTACTTACTAACGTGCGTGAAAACGCTCTACATTTGACTACTACTACTACTAATACTATTATGGGCTCTATTATTGAACCGCTCGCCTCTAGTCGAGCGGTTTTTAATTAGGATTTTCGGCATGAGAAATTCAACATTTTTAAATTACTTACTTTAGCAACACCAATAGCAGACAGTTCAAACATTGGGAAAATTGGGGTCATTCATAAAAATATTGAATTTTTCATGCCGAAAATCAAAATTCCGCTCGAGGCGAGCGGTTTAAAAATAGTCCCTGATCGTAATTGAACTCCGATATATGAAGCGATGGATTGACATATCTGAGTCGGATGCGAGAGCCAACGGCTAATGACGCGAGTAAAGATAGTACGAACTGGAGAAGAACGAGTAGCAACACTCACCCTGGCAGAAGTCGGCATAAGTGCTAGCATGATGATCATGAATATTCTTAGGCTTTTGCACTTACCAACGTACGTGAAAATGCTCTGATCGTGTTTTAATTCCGATATAAGTATCCAGGTGCAAAATGTAAATTCTCTGAGGGGCGGGATCTCCACATCGTATTGGAGGAACTGTAAACAAAGCGGAAATTTTGTTATGAAAGACCAATGTATACGTACTTAGTCAGGTCATAAGATTTATCACATACGAAAAGTTAAATAAATGACATAATGGATAATGCACCACAACAACTTATATTTCAAATGAAAGGGTACAAAATATAGATTTAAACCACATTAAAATTATTCAAAATGTCCTCCCCTATTTTCGATACAGCCCTTAATCTGCGAGACCGGTCATCAATCGAAGCACGCACGACGTTCATTTCAATATCGGACATTGAATCGGGGATGCTTTGAGCGATTCCAAGTTGCGATGGGGTTTACCTCTTGCCATATATTTTAATCTAAGGGATTCAAGTCTGGACTAGAGGCGGGCCAATTCCTATGCGTGATGTAGTCGATTCCACGGATGAGCCTGTTTTGGGTACTTTTTGCCTTATGAGCTAGCGCAGAATCCTGCTAGAGTGTGACTGTTTTCGAACATTGTCTGTAAAAGAGGTTCCGTAATGTTTGTTAGGACTGTGTTTTGATATACGAGAGCACTGGTTTTCACATATGTTTAAAAAAATACCATAATTTATTTATTGAGAACGGAAAAGTATTTCAAGGTATTTCAAGGTACTCTTCTCCTTAACAAAAGCCGGCATCTTTTGCCGTACGTTAAAGAAGATGTGCTGTTTTTTTCTATTTCTCATGCAGTCCTAGGTCTTCTGGTTAGTCCCATCTTGAGAGCCAACATTTTTTGCTTGCGGGCAGGATTTAGTTGGATCCGCGCCTTCTCTGCTTTGATGCCCGCTGGTATCTGAACAGAACGGGGTCATCCGCTTCTTTGTTTATCTACTAATCTTCAATCTTCCCTGAATCGTTTGATAATACGATAAATAAAAATGGAATGTTCCAAATTTTCAGCAGAGAGTCTCAGTTGGCGCGTTACCGCAGCATGGCAATGCAATTACTGCGACTCTATTTTCATTGCGCGTCCATTCCATTTTAGAAAATGAAGATAATTCTAGGAAACCATTGCTTTTACTTTCTTCAAACATTCGTATTTCGAATGCTTTTTGTCCTATTTATTTGGGTAAACAAACAGTGGTATATTTTGTCTTAAAATTAAACAGTGGGATTACTTAGTTTATGAATGTGCCACCTTACTTTATGAATGTGCCACCAGCACCGTTTACCACAGATAATTTCAAAAATCTTTAGGGGAAAGAATGGTCGTCGTTATACCTATAATCGTTAAATTAAATTATTGTTAGGTAATGGAAATTTCGATACCAATGTATTTAGTATCTGATAATTTCTATAAAATAGTTAAACAAACTATTAATCATAATTTATAAAGCAAAAGGAAAACATAGAGGTAAGTACTTGTACAGTCAGCGCAAGAAGCAGCCAAGCTCAGTGACATTTATTTTGAGTAGGCCCTTATCAATTTGTTAGGATCTTTTACGTTTTAGTTGTTCAAATCATTTCGGCCCATCCGCCCCATCTAGCTGCCTCTGATGCTATCTGCACAATACCCTTACATTATTATGGCACATATTTATGTTCTAATAATGGAATATGATCTGCAACTTGGCTAACAACTTAGGTTTTGAGTGTTTTATTAGTTTGTAAGTAAGAATATTATTAAGTTGAGAGAGGTTAAAGGCTGTGTAATATAGTTAATTTAAGTGACATATTATTGAATGCTCTTTAGTTTAGTTAGTACCGCACCTCTAAAGATACCAGGACTCATTCCAAATATATCTACATTAATAAAGTTGGTGTTATAGGAGTGCACCAAACGATAAAGCGGCGAGCGTTCACCAGCGTTAGTACGACATCGAGGAGTAGCAAATAGTTGAGATAGATTGCGACAATGCGTTCTAGCAGGGATTCTGTAACATAATTTGTTCGTGATTGGAATAAAATCATATCTGTTATGACTCAAGTTATATAACAACATTACTTCGAGTTTAAGACGTCTGCATTTAAGTTTTGTACGTACATATTTCTTAAGGAGCTCTTGATATGGTAACCAGGATTGAGAAAATTTGTAATATATGTTCCGTAAAAAAATATTTTATACCAATTCAAGTGTATCTATGTATTTCTATAGAAAGGGTTCCATATAGGCACGGCATAATCAAGCTCGGATCGCACAAGAGATTTATAGATAAATGTTGAATACTGCTTGAACTTGTTACAGGAGCGCATGATAAAACCATACATCTTATAGGCTTTCGATATAATATGGTCAACATGAAGATTAAGATGCAGTTTACTGTCGAGTATGACCCCTAGGTCTCGTATGGATGTAACATCATCGATATAACTGCCACACAGCACATACTTGGCATTCTGAGTAGGTAATTCTCTTTTTTGTGAACGTAATACGTTTACATTTACTTTAATTTATACTAAGTTTATTTTGGGTGCAATATGTGGAGAATCGATTTAAGTCCTTCTGAAATCTGGCATGGTCATCGTCGTTGTTAATTACGTGAAATTTTTTTAACTCATCGGCATATAGTAATTTGTTGCAGTATTTAAAACAGTTGTGTATATCATTTATAAATATAATAAATAAATATTTAATACAATATTTATTTCGGATCGCATTCTAAATTCGGAATTGTATCTATGTGGCAGAAATTATGGCCCATATATGTATGGTGTACGTATGTCCATGCCCTTGACATCAGACGTCGACACGTGTAGCCGCCGCCATGCTAGGTGGCCTAACAAGTACCTACATCCCCAATTTAGTTTATTATCATAGTATTAATATATAGGGCGACTTAAATTAATCCTTTTTAAGGATTTATAACCTAGGGGTATGCATGTGCTCGTGAATTGATAACAAACAACTTTTACTATTTTTACTAGATTTTTTTCGCGATTTCAAATTTAGGTGCCATAGTAAAAGTCGTTGGTTATCACGAACATATAATATAAAAAATAATTTAAAGTCGGCATTTTTAACATACTGCCACGGAGTACTTATCGGCTCCTTTAATATCATGTAACTTGGGAACGATCAAATTTAATTCATAAGGGCTAAATGTTTACAGCTAATACCAAAATGTATTTAGCAATCTAGGGTCCAAATAAATATGAAAATTCATTACCTGCAATTAGGTAGGTACACGAATGAGCCACGTTAAGAACGAGCGCGATTGCATGCCGAATCCGAATGCAGAGGGTGTTATGCTACGGAGTGTGTGTGTACCTATCAATGCTCACGCGTTTCAAACTATGTTTTTTAACATAGGTGAAAGTGGGGTAAAACCAGGTATGAGTGTCATACCAAGTAAAGTGTCACAAATTTATCTGACCAGTGGCCAAAGCTAGAACTTAGTGTCGCCATTTTGAAATGTCATACATTCCAACAACAGCGACGCTATCAACTTTACAACAGCTAGGTAACTTTTCTTTCCTCTACCTTATTATTTCAAAGACTATTAACGGAATCTATCGATCTTATAGTGAATTTCGTAGCTCCTGATGCCTTAAATATTTCGTTAAATTGATTTCGACTACAGTTAACCAACTTTACATCTACACCCCGGTAACGAATGAGTATCTATGTCAAAGATTAAGCACAGTTAATGGTTATAGAACATGTTGAAGGTGTTGGCAAATAAGTATATTCCATCTACTTAAATAATATGATTAACTGCTTCTTTGAACTAACTCGGTCGGTAACGGTTTCTCACACCTAAGCCGCTGAACAGATTTGAGTAAAACTTGGTAATCCGATAGATGATAACCTGGGGAAGGATATAGGCGTCTGTAGTTACCAGCGCTGCGGTGTTGCTGAGCGTGAGTCACGAATAAATGTGAGAGGTTAATTGAAATGACATGCATTTTTCGCAGCGCAAATCATTAAAAGTAAAAATTTGACGATTGATAACGATTTTCTTAGAATGTTGAAGTATATATCTATAAGATTGTACTTCAATGTGTACCTATCGTATTGAGCGAATCCTTTTGCGATCATGTTGATTCTGAATATTGATTTTGTACATATTTAAGGACCACCGATCATTTGCATATCATTTAATATCAATGACAAGTTAAACTGCCCGTTCTGGGGAAAAGGATCTTGACATTTCTGACAGACCGACAGACAGACGAAAGCAAAGTGATATCCTTTTCGACGCCCGGAACACTATAAACATAGTAAGCAGGTAATCAATATTACACACCTGTGCGAATCCTTTTTGTGAGAGGAATATCTTGTAGACCGACTTATTGATGCAAAGGCTGACGCCGAACATGCATAAGAGTAGTATCGCTTTCGTGGCCCACATCACTTCTGAAATTAAACATTTCTATGAATAGACGAACAATAATCGACCCGGATATATGTTTTTTAATAATTAGAGGCATGCGTGTATAAATTACTCAATTAATTAGTTAAAACAATAACACTATCCATTAATAAATACACATTGGATAACAAAAAATACTATATACACTTAAGCTATATACAAAAAAATTTGTCACAATATCAACCTTCAGAGTTGAGTAATTATTATGTAACACAGTTTACACTTGACTTAGTTTTAATTTACTGTATTCATTTTGTACATAAAAACCACTGTGATATCTTCTGTGAAATCTTAGATACGTGTTTGTGTGTTTCCGCTGAGAGACAGAGTGATGATTGCTTCTCCGCGAGTCTGGGATTGAAAACATTATTGTTATTATTAATGGATTGTTTGTAAACCGCAAAGTTATTTCTTGTACTCACACAACAGTATGAATCGGATGGATAAAACCGTTGAACTTACCTTAATACCTATATAAATATTATACAGAGACATTTCTTCGTTTGTAGAAGGCATTCTCCGTAGTAATAGAACTTTATATCACTTATAGTAAGTACTTGATCCTGCTTCATCCCAGAGTGAAGTAATGCGGGGAATATATTAGCAACCTTACCTTACCAACCGGAAAATTTTAATGCTATGATACATTCTCAAATTCCAACCGGGTCACAGCGTGAGTAACTGTTGGTAATTTTATGCAAACAACAGTTTAAACAAACAATTGTTTCATTTTATGTAGCATGATTACAATTATAGAGTAATTTTGGGAGATTATTTAATTATTAACTTTAGTCCGACACGTAGTCCGATAAATTTTTTTTTAGGTATGAGTTTTCCTAGAAAGTCAAACCTTAATGTATTTATCACTTCGTTTGCGTACACCTGCTCTACCCCTATCTACCCTTTTTAATTGATTATAAACATTCCTCATAAATCACTCTATTTATTTATTTATTTATTATTTAACAGTTTATTGTTCACACGATAGAGCATACAGTTATGTAACAGAAGATTAAGACACAACAGGCAGGTTTATTATTGAAAACCACATTGAAATCCGTTGCGTAGTTTAAAAGATATAAGTGTATATATATATATGTCGCAGCCAAATGGTTAAATTAGCCGGTTAATTAAACGGCTAGCTATTTAAGCAGTTATTTAATTGAAATTTAGCCAAATTCATGAACTTTGAAAGTAAAGTCAAATTAACGATATTGCCTCGAGTTTACGGAGCTCTTCCATTCATTGTCATAATGCTAACCTAAACTAACCGAATAGAAACCTAATGCAAACTATTATTATACTTTGAAGTTATTGTGCGTAGGTTAGCATTGGAACAATGTGTGGAAGAGCTGCGTAAATTCGAGGCAATATCGTTCTTTCAATATCACTTTAAAATCTTATGAAACTGGCAAATTTTCAACTAAATAATTGCCCAAACAGCTAGCCGTTTAGTTAACCGGCTAATTTAACCAAATGGCTGCGACATATACATAGGGACAGACGGCCGCGGCGGGAAGCGACTTTGTTTTATACTCGTACTATGTACAGATTATGTAGCTAAACCACAAAATGTTCTGTTTATGTAGAGCTCGTCTAATCTAAAATGACGCGCCCCACTATCGCATTACCGCACACAAGCAAGTTTAAAATATGGACGCAATACATATACAAATGCCGTTGTAATTGGTCATTCAATTGGCGGTGAGATTCAAACGTAGGAACACGCGTCGTTCATTGGCTCCCACACAGATGAAGTGTCGTTATCAATATTTGCACTCACACATCGAAATCAACTAACTAAGTAGTGGGGCGCGTCATCTTAGACTAGACGAGCTCTACCTACCTAACCACAAAAAAACTAATTCTATGCCTGAGTGAACGATCAAGGGATCGTTACACAGCTGTATTTATGTCAGGGGGTTGCCCGGTCATTGTGCGAGCGACTACATCAGAACACCATTGTAAACAATAATATCCTTATCATTAGCCGTTTTGGCCATCGCAAGATCGATCGCTGTTGTGTTCTTGTCTCTCTGTCTGCAATGACTGACCATATACCGGCTAAAAAAGGTCTACCTACGGCTTGGTAACTTAAAGCTTATTCAAAATGTGTGCGTGTTGAGTGACCCAGGGAGCCTCGTGAGGCGACAAATGCTTGGTCAGTTAGACAGGACATGCCTCTCCCAGGGCCGACGCCCCGCCCCTTCCTACAACGTTGACTCGCGCGAGGCAGTCAGTTTGCATCCAGTAACTTGTACCTTTGCGGTGTGTGCAGGGCAAGGCGCCGGCGTACTACATCGGCACAGGCCCGGCGCCCAGCACGCTGCCGCGCGGCGGGTCGCTGCTGCGCGCCTTCTCGCCCGCCGCGCCCGCGCCCGCCGACCGCGCCAACGCTCACCCTGCCGCCGGTACGTAACCCCAACCGTTCATCGCCAGTCTTCACTTGGCTCTACTACAACATCACACTATTCATCGACAAGTCAGTTGGTGCACGTATTTGTGGTTTTCGGGTGCACAGATCCAATGGAAGTGTCCAGCGACCACATCGTATTAAAATAACTACCCTAATTATATCAAAACCAAAAAGTTATTACCTAATCAGGTAACCATAATGATGATTTATTGGTTAGGGTTAGGTGGAATTTCGATAGTAGAGACAAAATGCGAAAATCTTTTATCTATCAAGGCGTTAGGTGGTGGTGGTAGTAATAGTGACTTGTGGCGGGCGTGTGTGTAGGTGCGCCCGCGCCGGCCAAGCCGTTGCGCGTGTACGCGGCGGCGGGCGCGGGCGCCGAGCGCTGCCTCCCATTCGCGGATTGCCCGTACGGGCCCGACTACCTCTACACGATCCCTGGTAACCAGAGCTTCAGCCTTAACGCAGCTTTGCCTGTCAGCCTCTTTCGCTTACAGCTTATACTACAATCTGTTTATTGGTGTGACAACAAGCACTTTTACCTACTTACAACACGTCAATGTGGGCCTGCTGTCGTACATTTTCTAAGTATTATTCAGTTTATTCCTTTTCTTTGATGTTCAGTTCAACTCAAATAATAGGTATTCCACGCCACAGAACAGAAAAAGTACCTACCGTGCTCCACGCTTTTTAACATTATTTTACCATTGGAAACATATTGATCACATTACCTAATCCAAATTTGTTTGTACTTAGCTTGTTTTTTGATTACTTTATACAATATAAACATTAGATCCACCCATTAAACTATTGATAGGTATTGATAAAATATTGTTCCAAATATTTTTCTATGGTTCGCAATTTCAATATGTTACGTTACAACTGCAGGCGTAACTGACAGTTATAATAGATGGAAATTGAATTTAAGATCAACGTTGGTAACGTTGCGCGTAGCGACATTCCTACTAACTAGGTAGGTTACGTACCGAGGTAGCCGAAGGTGCACTTCAAATGTAAATAACTGAATAAAGGCATTTGGCGCTTATAAATACCTCGAGATAAATTCAAAAATTCCTTAATTTTATATATTTATTATATTTTGTTTGTTTAATATAAATCAAACTTATACAAATAACAATTTTAAATATTCGACGGTAAAGTCCCCGTGGCTGTCGTTGCCGTTATCGTTCAGTATATCCCCGGAATTAGGTATTCGTTAGGAATAGGTTAAGGTGTATGATAGATTAGAAAAAAAACTTGGGATGTACCTCTTACATAATTGTGAATCTACACTATCTACACTAATATTATAAAGAGGAAATATTTGTCAAAAACCACTTGTATCAGCGAGTAACATATTAGACTATATTTAATCTTCTAAAAATTTGAGTTCAATAGGTACATTTCAATCATATAACCCAATGTATCCATGTTCGCGTATTCCTTCTTATTTTGTTGTTTGTAATTGTCAGGGCAGTTTGTTTTATGAAAGAAAAAAGGATAGGTAGGGCAGGGTAGGTGTAGGGTATGGTAGGTTAGAGTACTGGTAGACCGCCACACATACGAAGTTACGCCGGGCCCACTAGTCATTCGTAAAATCTTTCTAGGCCTGAAAATATATTCAGGGTAGTTTTAAAACAGTCTGGGAATGAATTATTAGGTATGATCAATTTGAAATTGATGATAAAATAGCCACTTAAAAGAAAAACACATAAGAAACAAAAAATAACACTTGTTTAAATGATTTTGATATGTTATTAAAATTTAAATAACTTTTTTCCTAACCCTGAAAGCATTATGCCAATGTAAAATACGAAGATATATGTGTGGCGATTGCGCTGGGTTGCACTAGATACCAAACAGAGGTCCCACTCTCTTGTAGTTATAAAGTCGCTGAATACTGCTTACGTACAAATACTTATGCCGCATAGTGGCAATAATGCAATCCAGCACAATTGCCATACATATATCTTCGTATTTTACATTGGTATAATATGCATACAAATATTGTAATTTTTCAGTGTCTGCTGGTGTTATGTCGTAACAATATTATTCTATTAACAATTTCTATAACTTACAGTACCTAATATAGGTTTAAGACTTTCATGGTTATTCACTACACTTTCACTACACCTCTTATCGTGTTTGTTACCACGAGTAGTTTACTCGTGACCATGACGCATGCAACTGCGTAGAAATATCGATGTAAAAATAATACTAATCCCGGTTAGGTAACAAACCCGATAATATGTGTAGTGAAACTTACAGTAACTTTATTCATTTTAAAATTAATTGTTTGCTATATGAGACCCCCCGATACCTAGATAATGGACTATTTACTCTTTTGGTACCAAATCACTCTGAAGTCTGAACAAATAATCCAATCCAAAATTAATAATACCTACTCGTACAAATATTCAAAGGAATGGCCGTTTGAAATAAAGGTGTGGATTTTGTCAGATCCTGTTTGTGTACCCTGGCATTGTGTAGCTAGTACAGCAAATAGTCCCTTCCCTTAGCTTCAAATATGGACCGGATAGTTCACTTCCGGAAACCAGCACCATGTCCTGTATGTTGTTGTGTATGTTATTCTGAATAAAAAACAGCCGGGAGACAATCTCTAAAGTGCTTGGTTCTCCAGCGGTGACATCATCAAGATGGCCGCCACCGCGTTTTGAAATCTGCTTTTAAAACAGACTGTATTGTATTTAGAAGTATGTGTGGAGCATCAAATGAAGCAGAATAAAATGTGCTACAATATTGTCCATACATTTAACTATGTGAAAATTATAGTTTGAGAGATATTCAAGTTAATATGAAAATATTGCAAAAAATAAATCTGCTTTTATTTTTTAACAACTTAACAGATAACTTTAGAACAAAATAATGTAGGAAGAAAATACTGGCACATTATAGAGCTATACAAAACTATTTTTATAATCCCAATCGGTTGATAAATAACCGAGATATTGCATTTTTCCCTAGCAACGGGCACCACTTGAAGCGCCATACGATTGTTTTAATTTGCGTAAATTGCGTGAATTAATGACTTTAAATAAAAAAAGCAATGTGTTTAAGTAATGTATATGTAAAATAAACGTATTTTTTATTATGTTTTGATTTCAAGTTATTGTGAAAATTTTACAAAAAATAAATCCGTTTGTAATTTTTAACAACTTTACGAGTAACTTTAGAACAGAATAATGTACTAAGATAATAAAGACACATTATTTAGCTATACAAAACCATTTTTATAATTGCTATCAGATAATATACTTGTGGCTGCGCTAACCGATGACCCGCGACCCGCGATCGCGAGAGACAATAAAGCAGGAGCCCCCGAGGTGGTTATTGCAAATGCCGAACCTCTCCCTGTTTTTTGACAGCGGCGCAAATACTGCATTTGCGGCACCAATTCTGGTCAGTGTTCTTTTTACCCCTAGATGTTCACCTGTTACACCATTATGTATCTCCTGGAGAACGTCTTGCACCTTAACCCGAGGAACAACTGCCTAAATGTAGTACTTTTTGCCTTTCGGCGTTACCCATTTTCGTAAATTTAACCGCTTTCCGCTCTCTCATTGGGCCCAATACGCTTTAATGATAGCGCTTGTAGGTGCCAATTCAGTCCATCTTGGTTTCTCCGCACCAAGTTCCTTCCATGCGGTGATTGGTCAGATATCTTCATTATTTTCTTAAACTTCCCTCATAGATTCATTCTCCCAGAGTCGTGAAGAGCTTGCCCTTGTAAGCCTAACTGGAAAATCTTTCAATTCCTGATTAACACAGTGCATACATTGTGTTATGTATTGTGGGGGGTATTTGGGTTAGTTTTTAAGCACATTCCTCCAAGCAAGGCCTCCTTGATAGAACATCAGCATTTCCATGAGCCTTCCTGCTGCTGTGTTCAGTGACGAAGTCGTACTCCTGCAGTTGCTCGATCCGTCGAGCAACCTGTACTAGGTTTTTAAAATGTAATAGCCACTTCACACTTCACAGCGTGATCATTACGGAGTACGAACTGCCTGCCGATAATATACTCTTTGAAATGTTGTTGTGTCTTTACCACAGCCAAGAGTTCGTTTCTAGTTACACAGTGGTTCCTCTCTGGTCTCAGCAACGACTTACTGAAGTTAGTAAACACGACTTCTGCGTTGCCCTGTTTCTGTAAAAACATTCCTCCGATCGCCATGTTGCATGCATCTGTGTTGACGATAAACAGACCGCTGGGCTGTGGGTATCTTATCTTAATAGAGGAGTTTCGCATAGGCATTTTAACAGTCTTTGAAAGGAATCCTTGCAGAGCTCATCCCAGCAGAATGGTTGCTTGTCTTCAGTCAGACGATGTATTGGCATTGCAAGAGAATACTTTAACAAACCGTCTGTGGTATGAGCACAGCCCTAGGAATGCCCAAACTTCCGTTTTGTCCTTGAGAGTAGGCCACTTTTGTAGTGCTTAAACTTTTCTGGGTCTGTCTGGACACCCTCACTGGTGATCATATGACCGAGGTAGTTACTCAGTTGAGTTTGCTCCTAAATATATGGCATTATCGAAATGGCATCGGTTTAAACGTAAGGCCTTTACTTTCCTTAAGACTTGTTCCAAGTTGCGCAAATAATCCTCAATATAATGACATCATCCAAATAGACCAGGCAGGCATCTTGCACTCATCCTGCCCGTACATCTATGAGTATTTTGAAAGTGGCAGGCGTGCTGCACAGTCCGTAAGGCATAACATTGAATTTCCATAGTCCTTTTCCTGTTGGAAACGCTGTCTCATCCTTATTCTTTGCATGAGAATGCCAATAAGCAGACTTATGGTCCAAGGCCGAGAACCTTAAGGTATCCAATGTGTCGTAGATAATACGAAGCTAGGGATAGCTGTCCTTTTTTGGGGTTACATTTAGTCGACGGTAGTCTACGCAAAATCGTGTGCTGCCATCTTTCTTCTTGACTAAGACGACTGGTGAATGCCATGGACTTGCAGACGGTTCTATGACCTTATTGCTTCTCATGTCTTCTAATTACTAACTAATCATAACTCCTCAATTTATTTTTCTTTTGCAATAGGTTTTTGCCTTGATCGCTGACTGATAGATCTTTCGCTTTCAGTGTCGATCCTGTATTGTACTAGAGAAGCGAAGTAGCGAAGAGAAGATATTAACGAAGCGTAGCAGATCCCTTGCCGATTATGCTCTTAGAATAGCTACGGTTTCCTTTGCATCCATTAAGAAGTTATAGCAGCGGTAATAGCAGAACTATTCCTAGCGTATCCTTTACCAGTACACTCCCATTCGGCTCGTTCTTACTAGCCGATGGAAACTTTACCTCTACTTGAGCCTGTACTCGTGCAGGTACTAAGTATAATTTTATTCAGGTAAGTTACTTTCCCAGTTTTTCCTCAAAGTGTCAAGTATCAAAAATTCCATCGTGACGTCGATTTTGCAGTTATGTTTCTTCAGGAAGTCTAGATCCAAGATGCAGTTGTCCATAATTTCAGCCACGATGAGCTTTTGTATGTACGCTGACACGTCTACATACATCTCCCCTAGAACGGGTATTGGCTGGCCGGAGGCAGAAAGAAGCTGGCAGGCAAAGTTCGTGATACGTCCTGTAACAATCGTCATCTTGCAGTTTGCTTTTAGTTTTACTTGCATCCAAGCATACTTTTGTGGGATGAAAACATGTGAAACTAGTCACGAACTCGCTTTAATTGAAGAATTAATGGTAAAGTAGAATAGCAACAACCCGTTACACTTGTGGCAATGTTTCCGAGGCAAAAGAGCTACACGCGGTTTCTGAAACGCTTGTCAATGCAAAAATTTCGTAACAGCTTGTTGATCTCTGATTAAATGCAGTTTGGGTTTCTGAGAAGGCCAATTGACAGTTTGTTAACAGCTTGTCAACGGATTGTCAAATCTCCAATTAACGGCTGATTAATGTAATTTTGGGTTTCTGGATAGCATTTTCTCATGTTAACTGTATGTTATCGTCTTGTTATTTTAATTAGCGAAAATTGCCGAATTAACTGATTGTCAAAAGAAATTATATCCGATTTTCTTGGTCTAGGTCTTGGTCCTGGCCCTGGTCCAGGTCCTAGTTTTGGTCCAAGACAAAGTCTAGGTCTAAGGTCCAGGTTTTGGTCCAGGATCATAACCAAAACTGGAACCTCAAACACAATTTGAGCTTGAACCAGAACCAGGACCTAGACCAGTGCCAACACATAGACCATAAATATTAGCTGGACCAGCGCCTGGTCCGGTTCCAGAACCTGGACCTGAACTAGGATCTGGTCCGTGGCCAGGACCTGAAACTGAACCAGGACCAGGTGCGGTGCCAGGACCAGGACCTGGTTCGAAGCCAGGACCTGGACCTGAACCACTATGTGGTCCGGGTTCAAGACCTAGTCCTGAACCAGGTCTTGGTCCGGGGCCAGGTCCTGGACCTGAACCAGGACCTGGTCCGAAGCCAGGACCTGGACCTGAACCAGAAACCAGTCCGTGTTCAGGACTCGAACCAGGATTTAACTAATGGGATGATTGGGAGAAACTCACAGAATCGTTAGCCGATGGGGCGGATGTTGTTGAGTGGGGAACTCTGGATGGCCTCCCATGAGGTGGACGGACGACCTCTTTAAGGTCCTAGAGCCGATGGATGCAAGATAACAGAGTCGACCGAAGTATTAGCCGTGAGAGGCCTGTATTCAGCAGTGGACCGGGACCTACCTAACTGCCTAAAGATGATGATGATGGGATTACTGACCCACTGGAACCCGTGACGCTATAACATAAATATTGTTATAAGTTCCCTTTTCTCGCTCTGTATATTCTTTTGATAATTTTCGATTTTACACGAAAACTATACAATCGCTATCAGTTTCATCTAAAAGTTGAATATCACATTCGATTTTGTCTTCAAAAGGCCGCTAGGGACAGAGACAAATCAATGCGTTAGACAGAAACAAAACATATATGAGTGAATTAATGTGACTGATTTTAGCAGGGGTAGCCAGACGAAAAAATTGATCTCTTGTTAATGGTCGATTAGCTAACAATAGATTGATTGGCCTTTCAGAAACCCACAGTGATTTAACAGCTTGTTAAATGTGACAGTCTGTTAGCTAATCAATGATTTGACAAGCGTTTCAGAAACCGGGTGCTAGAGTCTCTGTAAGTTAGAAAATGTACAAAACTCCGTTCTCCAACTCGCCTGCCAAACGTGGAAATTATGGCAATAATGTTCCCTTTCGTAGGAGAGGCCTTAAGTCCTGCAGTGGACTGTTATGGGCTGTGATGATGAAGTGACACAATGGATGAATATTCCTCCAACGCAAGACGCACTTCAACATGTAAAAAGAGCTGTATACCAGACTCAAATTTGGACCTACTGTCTGAATAAAGGCCTCGAAGTACTGGATCCATGCAGTTAGGGATGGCAAAATAATAAAGGTTATGAAAGACACTGGTGCTAGCGTCAATTGCAAAGAACTGTCTAGCAAGTGCAAAGAGTGGTGCACAAAATCGGTGCGTTAAATACGAACTAAACTCAGCACTTCTTGCCCACGCAAGGCTAAATCCGAACTATACTTAATGTAATATAAAACGTTGATTGTTATATATAACATAATAATACGTTTATTTTACATATACACACATTACTTAAACTCATTGCTTTTTTATTTAAAGTCATTAATTCACGAAATTTTCGCAAATTAAAATAATCGTATGGCGCTTCAAGTGGTGCCCGTTGCTAGGGAAAAATTACAATAGCTCGCTTATTTATTAACTGATTGGGAGTATAAAAATTGTTTTGTATAGCTTTATAACGTGCCTTTATTTTCTTGATAAATTATAATGCTCTAAAGTTATTGGTTAAGTTGGTAAAAAATAAAAACGGATTTATTTTTTGCAAAATTTTCATATTAACTTGAATATTTCTCAAACTATAATTTTCACATATGCTACAGTATTATACATACATTTTTAAATGTATGTATAATACTGTAGCACATTTTATTCTGCTTCATTTGATACCCCACACATACTTGTGAGTGCAATACAGTCTGTTTTAAAGGCAAATTTCAAAACGAGCCGGCGGCCATATTGATGACGTCACAGCTGGAGAACCAAGCACTTAAGAGATTGTCTCCCGGCTGTTTTTTATTCAGAATAACATAGCTAACGACATTCTCAAAGATGGTGCTGGTTTCCGGAAGTGAACCTTTTTTCAGTTAAGGGAAGGGACTAAAATGCTGGTATTGATGGTCAGGGCACGCGGGCGACGGGTACATGTCGTCGCCGGAGCGCGGTGGCGCGCGCGCGCCCTACGAGGACCCCTACTACGCGCAGTTCCTCGGGCCCGCCGCCGGCCGCGCCACCATCACGCCCGTCATCGACGAGGAGTCTAGGTAATCTTTTATTTTTTACATAAAACAATCACAGCTACTTTAAATATTGTATGTTAGGTGACTAGGGAAGTTTTGTGATACAATAAAAATATTAAGGCTAGAAATAAAATGTCTTGCCCACACTGCGCCTACGTTTGACTTTTCTCGGAGGTTATTTTACTGGAAACACCCAACCGTTGGGTCATATTGATAAACCCGCCTTTCATCGCCTAGTAATTATATTATATGCATATATTCCGAGGTGTAAAATTTCATGAGTGATCGGCAATGATATTTTAAGGCGATGATATTTTAATTTTAGTGTGTCCCGAGCGCGCTCCGTACAAACGTTATTTGATAATATTTTTAATATTACGCTATCTATGCCAATGAAATTTTGTAGACGTGATCCAAACCATGCCTGTTTCGTTAGAATATTTTATTTCGTAATTTATTTAAGATATTCATACAAATTTTGAATTGAGCGCGCTCAGGAAACACACCTCTTAAAGGTTTCTTCTATCTGCTTGTAGGTCGTTTTTGGGTCTTTGTGTCGTGGGGTTCTTTTTTACAACCTCGATGTTTTCATCCGTTACTGAAGTTTCAGGACGACCACTTCAGTCATAATCTTTCAAGAAATTTTTTTCTTGGGAAATGCATCTAAAACATGGAACGGTGCGAGGTTGCCAAAATTTTCATTTAAACTATCTTTAAAATCATAATTATTATACGCACGCATATATTGCAAGAAAATGATCACGCGAAAGCAAAAAAGTTATCGACACATGCTTTTTCGTTTCTTCTTTAACCAAATGGCTTTCAGAATTCAAAATATAATTAAATGATGTTTGAAAAACTTATAATTTAATTGCGATCTCTTTTTTTAAATTTTGTATATATCAAACTTTCCTAGTCACCCACGTTATCCAACCAGTATCGGTACTGACAAACTTCTTTTACATCTTTAAAATTCATCAACCATGCTCATCGGAAAGGTACTCTTGACTAAACACGGAATGTTAATAAGAGGGGTTGTGCGATTGGTCCGCAGCGAGAGCGTGCTGATCGATGAGTCGTACCAGATGTACGGCGTGAACCCGCTGGCGGCGGCGCCGCGGCCCATGCCGCGCCCACCCTACGACGCCAGGTAACTCGCTACTGAGAAAGCGCCGCGCTCGCGCCGCATACTATGTTCTCTCAGTATCAATTCTCGTTCAAACTTACAAACTATCAGAGGTTATAAATATAGAGACGCTGATGGAAGTAAACGTCCCAACAGTATAGCTATGCGATATTGTGGCCACAATAACTTGTTAGGAGTCATTTTCCGAAAGCTTGCGTTCAAAAGTAATATCAGAGCAATTTGCGAATTTATCTACTTTTTCTCTACAGCGTAAAATGGGTGAGATGTTTAATGGTGGAATTTTGCAGGCTTAATCCACAAGTGGACGATATTCAAAGGCTCAGGGTTGAAAAAATGGAGCGTCAGCTAGCCAACCTAACGGGCCTAGTGCAGAAGGCGCTGCAGGTGCCGGGGCAGCCGGCCAGCGCCGCCACCTCGCCGCGGCCCGACTTCCCCGCCTACGCCACCGCTCCGCGCCCGCCCAACGCAGGTACCGCCGCGCGCGCCCACTCCGGGACTACATTCAATTACTCATTCGTTCCGCAGAGTTAACGTTCTACACTACTTACAGATATATTCTTATTTATCCAAGTAAATGTAATACAGATTTTATATTCAAACTTTACTATGAGCTGACAATAAATGTATTAATTGTATTGTTTAAAAGTGTTTCCCGACTCCTGGACTCACAAGCTTATGGCTTTACTGGAACGCATGGTTGGTTAATGTAGCTTGCGTTTTCCTGCACTCAGATGCCGCGAGATTTGCCAGCTCCGAGAGGCCCCCTAAATTGGGGCGAGACAAATTTCGTAAGTGTACGCGACTGGACGCGGTCGTGGCCCCAGTTACTTTGTTTATGCATTGCTAACGTCAAGTGTTGCTGGAATAGTGCATATCCATAAGGTGTACGCTATAATGAGTGCTAGGTAGTATCATAATGTGTCATCGTGCAATAGAACTTAACCTAAGATTGGCTGAGTCGCTAATTAAATTCGAAAATGTTATATTATATTCGAAGTTGTTCGCAAGTGGCTTTGCATTGCGATGGGGCAGATATGTCGAAAGCATACAAAATTAGCATCACAAGAGAAACACAACCGCAAATAGTGCGGTTGGTAAGACGCGCACACGGTGCGGGTAGGCGCGCGGCTGGCGGCGAGGCGCTTCCGCGCACCGCACTTCTCTAGTGGGCGGGGAAAGCGGCACTTTCACTGTTGCCAATCAACTAATACGCTAATACCGCGCTCGTGGCAGCAGCACCGGCCGCGACGTTCGCAATGCATGGCTTAGCCTGCATCCTCGCCTCGCCGATCGCTTGCTTGCTCACTCATGTGGTTTGTTGTCTCGGCTTCCTCTTCATCAGACCTCTTATGGGCGATCATCATTGTGTCCACGCACATTTTTTATGTCATTCCATTCCAGCCTAAATCAAGTTTATAGCTCATTATTATGTAAGTATAAGTCATTGTCAAGTATCGATTAATATGATTACGTTGACATTGCGTTAGTTTAAAAGCTTGATGCGATGAGTATAGAGGTACCTACTATTAATTAATCGTTGGCTGAAATAAGTTTTTTAATAACATCATAATGTTGGAATCACAGAAATTAAACAAAAACAGAATCCATGTCTCCTAAATCATCGCCATTTTATATGTGTGCGTGATTTGAGGGTTGCCATACACATAATCCATTTTGCCCACTTTACTAATTTATGTACTAGGTTAGCAACACAACCGTACAATAATAAATAAATAAAGTTATTTATTTCAAACTTGTAATTCTTGAATTATAATTAGCAAGTAGAACGATGTGGTCTCTGCCTATTCCTTTGGGAAAAAAGCGTGTAGTAATTTTTGATTTTTAAAAACCTTTTGTAGGTATGCAATGCAATGCTCGTGTACTACAGTGGGTATTAAAATATAGTAGTTTATGCAACTTTATGTGATATTTTGATACCTAATTATATGCAGATGCATACACCTTTATCTACACTCATATTTTCATGTTAAAATTTCGTACCTATACTATAATATACCGTTTCGTACCTATATTTTTCAACTTTTCTGGAAGTAGCTGCAATTCATTTCTGTTGCCCTGTCGAGGATATCATGCAGCGTAAAATTCACATCACTTCTTTCACATTTATCTATTAATTTGCTTTAAACATATAAAAACATTTACAAACAAAAATCACAGTTTATAGAAAAAATATTTTGTTTATCGGGAATATATTTCCATACAGCGCAGTTCACTGACCCTCAGCGGTATTCAACCAACTAAACGTGCCCGACCAGAAATTAAAAAATAAAAGTGTTGGTATAATGATTAAAAACTTTTCACAAAATACTTATTTTTAATTTAATAGACGACTGTTTACGAGTATGTAATTGGAACATTAAGTTATGATTGTAGATAAATTTAATTAAAGATGAGAAGACCCGAGAATCAAAAGATCCCGCCAATTTTAGAATCGATCACGCACATTGGCGTTCTTCTACGTTCTACTAACTGACCGTCGTAAATGCAAAAACGTGATTTCATTAGTTAAAAAAAAAATTCTTCGGATTCCGTTGTTTGTTTATTTCCATACAATTTTACAGCAATGAAATTTAGATTGAATTTAGTCACATAAATTCATCATCATCATCGTAGCGTTTATTCCGACTTATACCAGGATCCGTTTTCCGACTTAAACATCTTCCGTCGTGCTTACAGGAACTGAAAAAAAATTTATTTCGGATTCAGTTATTTTGACCACCGTTGAGCAAAGTTGTGAATCCGCCCTACTCCGATAAAAAAATATTAAGTTGTCTTATTCGGATTCCAGATTCGGATTCTAGATTACGGATTCTGGATTCAGATCCCGGATTTACTTCAGTCACATAAATTCATCATCATCATCTTAGCGTTTACTCCGGCTTACGCCAGGGTCCGCTTTCCGACTTAAACTTCTTCCGTCGTGCTTACAGGTAGTATAAATATTTTCTTTTCAGTATGTTCTTTTGAGATACGGAACCCTAAAAACTTCAGGACCTGATCTGACTGTCTGAGTCACAAATACAATAAATTAAGAATTCCCACTTTTTTAGGGAAATTTTCCCATAAAAAGCTAGCAACGTCTTAGCATCATCTAGTAATTTTTGTTCGAAATTTACACAAAAGTAAATAAAGCACAATTATAAGAAATTAGCATGAATCATCGTTACTTGTGCGTCATAGGTAATTCCTCCTGATTTTTTAAAACATTTTACTTTAATTTTATAACATTTGACCACATATGACGGCATTTATAAATAATTTTCATCAAGGAAAAATACGTGTTATCGGTACGAAATGGCGGTGCGTTGTAAGACCTGTAGACGTAAGAGTGTATGTCATGTACAACAAAGGATTTTGTCACACCTTGCATGCACCCCATCTCTTTAAGGTACGATGGATTCTGTTTTTGTTTCATTTCTGTGGTTTCGATATCGTGTTTCTTTTTCGCTTCGTGGAAAAAATTCCTTTGATAAAGTGGAGGTAAATTTAGAGAGAGCTGATTTTATCTCATAGTGTAACGTAAATGTTGTCCTGCGCTTCTCTCTATACCAAGGTTGTCTGGAAGAGATCACATTAGTGATAAGACCGCCCTTTGTACTATCTACCATATTTTTTGTATCTGTACTTGTGTTCTCTGGTGTGCAATAAAGAGTTTTGTATTGTATTGTATTGTAAATGGAATGAATGGAAATGCAAAACGTAAGTCTATTTATATTAAATGCTATTAGTACTGCCACCGACTTTTAGTACCGTGACGTAGTTGAACAAAGTGGCATGGAGAGGCCGCCGCAAATAAAATGGGATATGGTTAGTCAAAGGAGATGAGCGACATAAGCGGTTTCTGCGCTAGATCGCTGTGACAGGGAAGCAAACAGATTGGAAAGCTAGCTACCTTCATTAGACTGGCAAGAAGGTAGCTAGCTTACCAATCTTTTTGCAGGGAAGTCGGGGTTATTATCTACAAATCAAAAAGATTGGAAAGCTAGCTACCTTCATGGTGGAGACTGGCAATTTATTTTTCTGTAAATTGAAAACGAGACCACATTTGCGCGCAATTTTTTTTCTTGTGTACTTATCTTTATTATTTTTAATGTGTGCAATAAAGCTTTTTACTTACTTATTTACATCTATGTATGTAATTTTATGTATTTAAGTTAGTGTGCCTTATTTTTCGATCTGCTCTTGTTCTCTGATAGGACCAATTTTGTATTTTTAAATATATTCGGGAAAGTAGCTCTAATGTCTTTATTTTAAAATCACATTTTTCTTTTGGCTCTGAAAATGGTATTATTAAACAAATAGAACAGTACTGTCATAGCAACTGCTGTATAACTACGCTCGTAATTTTTTAATTTGGGCTTTTAGTTTACAATACCGCAAAATATTAACTAAGCCAATGGAATATTAAACTTGTTGAAAACCAGAATTGTAAAGCAATCATGCCAATGCCATGAAAACCACTTAGTTTTTATTAAACACTTTTACGACTTCTGTTAATTTAACTTTTCCAGACGCAACATAAACAAGAAATATTTTATGCTTAAGCAGTTGAACTTTTATGAGGCTTCCTTTCATTTAAACTCCGTTTGCATTTAAAATATAGAAATGAAGAAAGTTGGTTAAAAATAAATATAGTTACGTAAAGAGCAAATGCTGACGTTAGGATATGTTTTTATTTTTAATAGTAGTTTATGCAACTGTCATATAAAAGGGTGCACAGAAATGAAACAAAAACAGAATCCATCGTACGTTAAAGAGATGGGGTGCATGCAAGGTGTGACAAAATCCTTTGTTGTACATGACACACTCATCAGGTCTTACAACGCGCCGCCATTTCGTACCGATAACACGTATTTTTCCTTGGTGAAAATTATTTATAAATGCCGTCATATATGGTCAAATGTTTTAACGTGAAAAATTTTAAAAATCAGAAGGATATTATCTACGATGCAAAAGTAACGCTGATTCATGCTAATTTCTCATAATTATGCTTTACTTTGTGTAAATTTCGAACAAAAATTACCAGATGATGCTAAGATGTTGCTAGCTTTTTTATGGGAAAATTTTCCTGAAGTGGGGAATTCTTTATTTAGTGTATTTGTGACTCAGACAGTCAGATCAGGTCCCAAAGTTTTTAGGGTTCCGTATCTTAAAATAAATTATTAAAAAAAAAATTATTCTACCTGTAAACACGACGGAAGAAGTTTAAGTCGGAAAGCGGACCCTGGCGTAAGCTGGAATAAACACTACGATGATGATGATGAATTTATGTGACTGAAGTAAATCCGGGATCTGAATCCGGAATCGGAAATTCGAATCCGTAATCTGGAATCCGAATAAGACAACTTAATATTTTTTTATCGGAGTAGGGCGGAAGCACGACTTTGCTCATCATCATCATCATCACAGCCCATAACGGTCCACTGCAGGACTTTGGACCTCTCCCACAAAAGGGGAGGTTATTGCCATAATCTCCACGCTTGGCAGGCGGGTTGGAGATCGCAGTGTTGCAAACATAACAATGGAAAACGCTGCTGCCCATTTTTCAGTTTACGGAGACTCTAGATCTTTTGTCTCTAAACATTAGTCGCCTTGTACGAAACCCACGAGCGTAAGGGGTTGGTGCTATTCTACTCTGCCGGACACCACACGGCCAGTTGTTCGACTTTGCTCGACTTTGTTCGATTTTACTCGTTGACGACTTTGCTCAACGGTGGTCAAAATAACAGAATCCGAATTTTTTTTTTCTATTGATATGAACGTAGTACGCCAATGTGCGTAATCGAGACTAAAATTGGCGGGGTCTTTTGATTCTCGGGTCTCCTCGCCTACTTCCAGCAAAGATGAAAAAATTATAGGTATGAAATTTTAACATGAAAATATGAGTGTAAAATATGAGTTTTCAAATTGAAATATAACAAAGAAAAATATATTTAATATCAGTGAAACTAGCCTTATTGGAAAGCTAATGAATATGATTTCGGTTTAACGTGTCTAAAACACAGGCATATTTCTTAACCGCCAAGCGAAGTACATTCCGTCGGACTTCCAACTTTCCAGGGTTTCCAGGTATCATGACGCATGCCAGGTATCACAACTGCGTCGAAATATATAATAGGTAAAAACAATACTAACCGTGGTAACAAACCCGATAATATGTGTAGTGAAAGGTAGTGAATAACCACGAAAATATTAAAACCTATATTTCTAGGGTGATATAAATACAAACACAAATACGTTATAGCCTCCGCCTGCTGGGCATGGAAGTGTCATCCAAGCTGGACTTTTGTGGGTATATCGAGTCCATAGCTAAAACTGCTGCCAAAAAACTGGGCATCCTCTCTAGGGCAAGGCGGTATTTCTCATCTGAGCAGAGGTTGTCACTTTATAAAGCCCAAATTCAACCTTGCGTGGAATACTGTTGTCTCTGGACTCGGTCGAGAGACGCGCCAAGAAACTGATAGACAATCCCCCGTTGGTGCAGGAAAATCCAAAGGATCTGGATCACGGAAAGTGGCATCTCTGGCGGTTTTCTATAGGTTACACTTTGGGGAATGTGCGACAGAATTACACAAGTTAGTTCCACTAGCCCCATTTCATCTTCGGGGCTCCAGGTGTAGGTCAGCGTACCATCCCTATATTGTCGACATTCCACCAATACTCACTCAGCGTTTTTCTAACTCTTTTCTGTTGCGAACGGCAAGGGACTGGAACTCGCTGCCTGCACATGTTTTCCCTGAGCAGTACAAGTTGGGTGTCTTTAAAACAAGAGTTAATAGGTATTTAATAGACAGGTACGTGCCATCGTAGACTGCATCTGCACTTAACGTGAAATGACAGTCAAATACATGACTACTTTCTATAAAAAAAAACTTACGGTGAGTTATTAGTGAAATACTACCGTTTGCTGCGAAATGTGTGAAAATTGGACGTCCACATTGGGCCATGTCGCGGCGGCCACATGACCTATATAATTTTCAAACATAAATGGCATTGGCAATCATTATCTATCCGATAAAGTTAGTTTCATCGATATTAAAACTTTTTTATTTTTTATGTTACAAGGCAAACAAATGGTCACCGCCGCCTGTGGACTATTCTTCTTTGTTTAATTTCAATTTAAAAACCAAATGTATATAAGAAAAGAAAACAGTTATCAATAAAATAAACTACACATGAGCTTATCCTGACTTACAATATGTTTTTTCTTAGTTGCCTTATGACTTATCGGAGAACATATGCGCTATTTGAACTATTTAAGGCGTTACATTACCGCATCAACGATTTGTTTTCAATACCCGGGTACCCGGGTATGGCACTCAGATTGTACCCGGTTAGAAAAACCCTAGTGTAGATAAAGGTGTATGCATCTGCGTATAATTAGGTATCACAACACTCGTGTCAAACTATTATCACATAAAGTTGCATAAACTACTATATTTTAATACCCACTGCAATACACGAGCTTTGCATTGTATGCCTACAAAATGTTTTTAAAAATCAATAATTAGGTACTACAAGCCTTTTCGCAAAGGAATAGGCAGAGACCACATCGTTCTACTAACTAATGAAGAACTTTATTTATTTATTATTGTACGGTTGTGTTGCTAACCTAATACATAAATTAGTAAAGAGGGCAAAATGGATTATGTGTATGGCAACCCTCAAATCACGCACACATATAAAATGGCGGCCATTTGTATGTTTCATTCATGATTTAGGAGACATGGATTCTGTTTTTGTTTCGTTTCTTTGAAAGGGGGTATTAAAACATGAGTGTCTGTTTATCATACGAGGCGTAGCCGAATATGATAATAGTTTCACACGAGTGTTTTAATACCTAATTATATGCAGTTGTATACACTACTTTATCTACACTCACATTTTAATGTTAAAATATCGTACCTATAATTTTCTCAACTTTGCTGGAAGTAAGCTGCGAGCCAGTTCTGTTGTAACTACGCGTCGATGATATCAAGCGGCGGGAAATTCACTTCACTGCTTTCACATATATCTATTATTTGCTTCAAACAAGATAAAACACTCTCAAACACAATTTACAACAATTATAAAAAAATATTATGTTAAGCGGGAAAATAATTACACACAAATATATACAGGAAAATTTGAATTTTGAATTTGTCAAAGACATTTAAGTATTCAGCCTACATTTCGCCGTGTCTCGGCGCCCGACAAAAATTTAAAAAATAAAGGTGTTGCATAATCACAGAAATGAAACAAAAACAGAATCCATGTCTCCTAAATCATGAATGAAACATACAAATGGCCGCGATTTGAGGGTTGCCTTACACATAATCCATTTTGCCCTCTTTACAAATTTATGTATTAGGTTAGCAACACAACCGTACAATAATAAATAAATAAAGTTCTTCATTTCAGACTTTTAATTCTTGTAAAGAAGAACGATGTACTCTCTGCCTATTCCTTTGGCAAAAAGGCGTGCAGTAATTCTTGATTTTTAAAAACCTTTTGTAGGTATATATTGCAATGCTCGTGTATTGCAGTGGGTATTAAAATATAGTAGTTTATGCAACTTTATGTGATAATAGTTTGTCACGAGTGTTTTGATACCTAATTATATGCAGATGCATACACCTTTATCTACACTCATATTTTCATGTTAAAATTTCGTACCTATAATTTTTTCAACTTTGCTGGAAGTAGCTGCAATTCGTTTCTGTTGCCGAGTCGAGGATATCAAGCAATATAAAATTCACATCACTACTTTCACATTTATCTATTAATTTGCTTCAAACATTTACAAACAAAAATCACAACAATTAGAAAAAATATTTTGTTTAGCGGGAAAATAATTCCATACAGCGCAGTTCACTGACCCTCAGCGGTATTCAAACAACTAAACGTAACCAGAAATTTAAAAATAAAAGTGTTTTATAATGATTTAAAACTTTTTTTAATTTTATAGACGACTGTTTACGAATATGTAATTGGAACATTAAGCTATGGGTGTAGATAAATTTAATTAAATCAGAGGAGACCCGAGAATCAAAAGACCCTGCCAATTTTCGACTCGATCACGCACGCGATCTTTTACGTTCTACGTTCATACCAACTGACCGTCGTAAATGCAAAAACGTGATTTCGGTTGGTAAAAAAAATCTACGGATTCAGTTATTTTGACCACCGTAGAGCAAATTCGTGCTTCCGCCCTACTCCAATAAAAAAATATTATGTTGTCTTATTCGGATTCCAGATTACGGATTCGAATTCCAGATACGGATTCCGAATTCGGGTTTGCATGCCGGATTCCGAAATCGGATTCCGGATTCAGATCCCGCATTTACATCAGTCACATAAATTCATCTTAATCATCGTAGCGTTTATTCCGGCTTACGCCAGGGTCCGCTTTCCGACTTAAACTTACAGGTAGAATAAATAATTTTTTTTCAGTAAGTTCTTTTGAGATACAAAAATACCTAAAAACTTCGGGACCTGATCTGACTGTCTGAGTCACAAATACAATAATTCCCCGCTTTTTTAGGAAAATTTTCCCATAAAAAAGCTAGCAACATCTTAGCATCATCTAGAAAATAATTTTTGTTCGAAATTTATACAAAAGTATATTAAGCATAATTATTAGAAATTAGCATGAATCATCGTTACTTGTGCGTCGTAGGTAATTCCTCCAAATTTGTTAAATTGTTTCACGTTAATTTTATAACATTTGACCACATATGACGGCATTTATAAATAATTTTCATCAAGGAAAAATACGTGTTATCAGTACGAAATGGCGGCGCGTTGTAAGACCTGCTGAGTGTATGTCATGTACAACAAAGGATTTTGTCACACCTTGCGTGCACCCCATCTCTTCAAGGTAGGATGGATTCTGTTCTTGTTTCATTTCTGTGGTTGGAATATTATGCAGGGTCCGCCACTCGAAGTGTTACCAATTTAAAATGCTGTAATTTTGTCAATTTATTTAAAAATTTCAATATATCGAAAAAACACATATCAGCATCGATCTGCTCGCTGCACGAACGTGACTGGCTTGAAAATTTGGGCTTCTCCGATATAAAAATGTAAAAAAATTTTACAGTTTTGCAATATGTAAACGATGAGATGAGATTTCACAGAGTAGTTCGCTGTCTGTGAAAGCAATCGTCAGCATCATTTATGTTTTAGGCGGTGGTAACTCCCACAGACTGTAAAGAAAATATTTGAAACGATACTTTGTTATCTTAGACATGTAAATAAATCGATAGTAACCATTAGGCACTTCTACAAGACTCGACTTCTTCATATAGCTTCAGATCAAATAAGAAATAAAGATGGCGCGCTGTTAACAGTTAAATAAAGACATGTAAACAAATCGGTAGTAACCATTAGGCACTTCTACAAGACTCGACTTCTTCATATAGCTTCAGATCAAATAAGAAATAAAGATGGCGCGCTGTTAACAGTTAAATAAGGTAGATTTCGTAAACATGTGAGCCATGGCGTAGTTTGGTTGGCAATAGACATCGTTTGCTTGTCAGTGTGTGCGTGTGACCGTGTACTACACACAGCATTGCGTTGTTTTGCGTGTGTCATAAATTATGACTCATAATAATGATGTTCACAAATATGTCCACAGGATTGTATCTTAATTTCTTATTTAGTCTGACTATATAGGTTTATTTCTTCAGTACAATGGCCACAATATTTACTGTACCTAAATGTAATGAATTTTTCCATGGTCCTACCGTTTAGCCAAAAATGAAATTGCTATGGAAAACATTACAGCCTTTATAATTGGTAACACTTCGAGAGACGGACCCTGTATTTATTCTTTACTTGTAGCGTTATATTGTATTATAAATACTTATTATTTATCGAAACTACATTTGTTTCGGCACCGGTACCTACCTAATAAGAAGCCAGTAGGTAATAAATTTTACCACGATGACCATTATTTGCACTCTTTGTTTTGGCCTGTCTCTGTGTTTACGATTTCTTCGGCCTCCTAAATAGATACTCAGTGACTGATTTCCCCACCAACACTCGTATCAACAAAAATCAACCATATTCTATTCTAACTTATAACACATTCTTACCGTAATTATTGACACTGAATTGTAATGTGTTTCGTTTCAATTGTGCACTAATTTTACCTCTCATGGCACCGAGTCTTAATTTTTATTGTAAATATAAATGAGTGAAACCAACACGAATCTTCCGTGGTGTGATTCTCCCGTGGTTCGATGCTGTTGACGAGTACATCGCGTCAACTATTTAATACAAAATTACAACTTAATTGACAAATAAAAAATTTGTGATTTCAGAAAAGTCTGTAAGTTTTGAAAAATCGGTGTCGTTTAGCGATGACCCGCCAGACATGAACTCCCCAAAACAACACTCGCCTCAGCACTCAGGTATGCATACCAATTGTGATAGACTAACGGTAAAGTTGAATACTGAATGTACCTACCTACCTAGTAGGGTGGTTTTTTATACTGTGCTAGTAGCCTGTTTGTAGTGCCTATAGTAAAGGCTAACTACAGTGGCTTGTGAAATACTTAGATTCTGCCTGGTGGTGGTAACTTGGGCCTGTTTAGTCTATTCTATATAATGTATTTGTCCTCCTCCAGTAACAATAGTTACACCGCACGAAGGCCATACCTTGCATAATATCGACCGTGTTCAGTGATGAGCAAGGTTTATTGACATTGTCAATATCTTGTCAATAATTGTTGTTATCGTCGCTGTATTAACAATTGTTTGCCAGTGCAAAAGGAAAAGTTGCGACGAGGTCACGAATCGCCTAAACACTTATACTTTGAGTTTGTCTTCAGTTCAATCTTCTTATTTTTCTTTGTTAATGATGCCACATATCTAATTTATTTTTAGTGTAATGCTGATGATTTTGTTGGTGAAATAATATTAATAATTTGGTAGGTAACCATTACATAGTACCTGTAGAACCTGTAGTACGAATGTACCTACCTACCTACTACATAAACAAGGCCGGCATTTCATTAAAGTCTGTAGAAAAGTAAGAAATTGACTGTAAGCTATTCAAATACCTATACTCGTAATGATACAATCTATCAGTCAAAATTCCTTATCATACATACCTTCCCATTGAAAATGATAGGATAACATGATATTCCATCATTATATCCATTTAAAAAATGCATAGATTAACCATACCTCGGCTCTCATATTGATTTATTTGTAATGGGCGGTGTCGACGAGGTGACTTCGACTCTGCGGCCTTCTATGCAATGTGGCAATTTCTAAAGTAAAGTCTCGTAAGTAGCTCGGGGTCCCCTCGTCGCGCCTTTGGGCCATGCTGCAGTCTTGTCTGTCTTGTCACTCTCGTAGTTATTATCATAACCATGTTCATAATTCTTGTATTTGATTTCTTTCCGCTTACTTCTTTGCCATAACAAGCTGATACAAAGCCAACAAAACCGGCAATCAAATCTTCAACATTACCGAGGACTTCGTCACAAGGTAATAAATATCTTTGATCTCAATTAGGCATGTGGTATATTGGAACTTAATTTAACATAAGCGAAAGTGTAGAGAATGGTAAACACATAGAAAAAAACGCAATGTAAAAGTGGCAAGTTTAATCCCAATGGGACTTTATTTTGATCATAATTACCTAAGCAATGATGGTACAGGCGGCGGTTGCCTCGTTGGACGCCATTATTTTTGTGCAATACGCTTGTATATTTGGCTTGCGTTGGTGTGTGGTAGTGCTGGCAGATGCAGCGGTGCGTGTGTTACAGAGCGGGACCGTCTGAAGCCCGCGCCGCCGCCCAAGCCCGCGGGGCTGGCGGGGCAGCCGCTGGCGCTGGCGCCGCAGCGACCCTACACCATCAACGTGGCGCCGGACTTCTTCAACCAGCTGCGCGTGCTGCAGAAGCAGAGCCGCGACCTCAGGCTAGAGGTGAGCCTCGCCACCCCTTATACATGTATTTGTTTTTAAAGTGGTGTTTCATTTATTTATTTATTATTATTTTGTTGGATTTTTAACATAGTCTTAGTTCGAACTCGTTTTGAATTATTGAAACTTGTTTCTAATACCTATAACAGCTAATTACGTAAAACATGTTATTTTTGAAAGCGAATGTTGTCAATTTTGTTGCGAAAGATTAATGAACTGCCTTTGCGAACTGAATCTAAATACTTATTACCGTAGAATTATGTAACATTAATCATATGCTTATACAGAAACGAATCCTATTACACGTCCTTCCTTATATTCCGTATTCCTATACTTAAGCTATTTAGTGTAAGTAACCTAGCAGGTACCTACTGATTTCTCTACTAAGAAATCATTTATTCGTCTAACTAATGTATGTCTTCAAAAAGGTTGTCTGGAAGAGATCGCTTAAAGCGATAAGGCCGCCTTTGAGCGCAATATAAATTATTAAATTTTTCTTTTATGTATCTTTTACTTTTGTGTGTGCTTAATAAAGAGTTTTTACTTACTTATCGTTTATAGCAGATACAAGGGCAGTCTCATGTATCTACCCGGCCTAAGAAACCACAAAAATTCTGTGGAAAGCTATTTTTAATGTCGCGTCAAGTCATAAAGTAGTAGTACAGGCAGTAGCTATTAGTTTAAACTACAATAAGAAGTAAGTATTCTTAAGAATACCTACTGTATGAGGGCCATGATGCATGAGGCATTTCGAACTAATGTTGAGCTATTGCTGCCACAGCGCATTCGCGGCATGTTCGCTAGATCTTTTTGCACCCTTGGGAGCCTCTACTCTACCAGCCTATTATTTTGAGTACTCTTTTATCTCGGGTGAAGTGTAGGACCCTTGTCTAATCCATGGACTCCATGGTTATGAATCGACTCAAAACTCATACTCACTTGAAACATGTTCATGATGTTTAATCAATTCTTCAGCTTTCTCATGTAAAAATATTTAAGAAAGACAGTTAGTAAGACGGAGGGCTTTAAAATGAAAGTACCTATGTAATGTAAGTATAACTACTTACATCCGTGGTGAAAAATTCTCAGGGAATAGTCACAATTTTATGGTCGCGCAACGCGAAATAAATTGGATATCGTCAAAGTCCAGATTTTAGTTTTTTCTAGTCGGATACTTCTGAGACTACCCTCATAGCTGCCTCTCTTTATTTAAAACAAACTTATGGAGAGGAGTCGGGCATCTGCCTCTTAGATGTGTGTAACGCTAAGTGTGTTGTGCAGACGCGGAACATGCGTCGGTCGACGCTGTCGCACGCGATCCAGATGCGGCAGCTGATGGCGGAGACCATCGTCAAGATCGGCGCGCTTGCCGCCAGCTTTTGCGATCACGACCCTCAGTCGGTAAGTCCCACTTACAGACTATATTTTAATCAGTCTCTTTTTAAACTTATATATTTTATGAAATTGTTAGGGACATAATTGTAAAATTAAAAATTAATATCGGCGGTACTACTACGTACTATATTTAATTACTATAATAGGTAGGAACGCCGAGATAACGAACGAACGAAGAGAGAAACATGTTGTTCCGACCCCACCTACTGGAATAAGGGGATGATGAAGTTACTTACCCATTTGACAATAATGTTGATTTTCCTTTTTTTGGATAGGACAGACCTACGTATTCCCTTGTCAACGTTTTTTTATTTTTTTATCCATTTTCAACTACGGTGTGCAGTTTCAATTGTACCTATTGTTGGGGTGGAGTCTGTATGCACTCGATCCGCTATTCATTCGCAGTACTATGAATTTTTTACAGAATCGATTGCACAGTTCGTTACGGTGAAAGGATTTCAAACCAAATACAGTATTTGATTTACAGAAATGTAGTTTATATTCAATTGGGGCGGTTGTTCTAATTAATTGGAGTTTTTATTATTACAGCAATTGACTCGTGAGGAAGAAATATATCGTCAAGATATGCTGCTTCTAGAGAACGACCTGTATGAGCTGGAGGCTACGGTAGAGCGCCTACGTGGCCAAGCCGCCAACAGGTCAGTTGCGCAAGTGTTACAGTAATTCCCAGTTAGGTATAACACAATTGGTACTCCAAGCCGAACCTTAACATAAAAATGGTTGTTTTGTTCACCCACGGTGTATTTAAATCAAGCGAGCGTATCTCTAATCTATTCAACCAAGTTAAGCACAGAAAAGGTAACAAACGACTCACCGAATGTGTCAAATTATTTAATTATTACACGAATCGCGCGCGGAGTATTTTTTCACTCGCGGATGAATGGTGTCCGAAACACCGCGCGCTCATCACGTGTTTACTTATCGCGTTTTTTGAAGCTCTTGAAGCACTTAACTCGGCCATTCATTACGAAAATAAAAGATTTATTATTATGGTATTTTATTCGTTCCTGCTTTTTACAGGATATTTCCTATCACTCGAGCTTTAGCCAAACGTGATAGGAGCTAACTGTAATATGTCATCATAACTGTATAAATGTGGATGTGATGGTCGACGAAGTCATGAATTAGCGGATGATACGGCAGGGGTTGAGAACGACGGCTCTGAATCGGTAACTTTGGTAGTACTCCAGTTGAGGACAGTACTATGGGAATGATTTGATTATTACACCTCGAGCCGCACTCCGACCCGCAAAAATCCGTGGACAAATAGTCGTCGCCTACATGCTACGATGCAGTACAGTTGTTTGTGTACTTTCGCGAGCCTAGAGCACATACGTGGGATGGTCCAAAAGTTTTTAGCCAACGGCTTATTTTATATCTTATTGTTTTTATTTTTGTGTCGTTTAAAGGCAAATTTTATTACAAACTCCTTAGCCAAAAATCACTAGCCAGCGACATTTAGTTATTTTTAGTTTACATTGTTAAAATTAACATGTCTGCCACATATCAACCCCTACGACGGAGTTAACGCGGGAAGTATTTCGTGATAACATGTATTATGATTATAAACATAGGTAAATTTTTATAGAATCACTTTAAAATTTTATCAATTAATTATCCCCTGCCTATTCTATTATCGTTTATTGATTTTATGACTTTAAACGAACTCAGGTCGACGACCTGAGTGGTTCAGTTGGTTAACATGCCACGCATAAGTTCCGGGTTCGGTTTCCGGCCGAACAGAAATTGAAATGATTAATTTTAATTTTTTTAACAGGTCTGGGTGTAGTATGTATAATAATTACGTATTATAAAAAAGTATACATAAGTAGTTTATCAGTTATCTGATACCCATAATACAAGCTTTGCTTACTTTGGGGCTAGATCGCGCTTTGTGAATTTTTCCACGCATATTTATTTATTTATGACGACAAAAACTAAACCCAACAAAACACGGTGCGGTTCGGCCCTCGCGTCGTCCGACGGCGAGCCTCGAATCAATCCGCGAATGTCTTCCATGCCGTGACCGCAAACTGCGTAACACGCAGAATCGTCAGCGTAATCTTGCACATATCTATAATTAATGATTGTAACAATTTTATTACTGTCCTTTTTCATTGATTACGACCAAGGGCATAGCCAGGATTCTATGTAGGGGGCAAGCGCAAGAAAAATTATAGGTATAGGTATGTTTATTGATTCAGTCCATTACGTTTTTTTATGAGTTACGAATAATCACTACAATTTATAAAACAAAGTCCCATGCCACGTCTCTCTGTCTGTTCGCGATAAAGTTAAAAACTACTGAATGGATTTTCGTGCTGTTATTACCAATAGAGAGAGAGATTTGTTAATTTGTTATAGATTTATGTAAATCGGTTGAAATATTACGAAAATTTGTGGAAAAGGCATCTGTTTAGAATCTTTAGAACGTGAACGGTTTGAATAGGCAATGCTTTTGAAATGAACGAGAAAACGAAAATGGTGGTGCACGCGGACGAAATGGACAAGTAACCAAATTGAATGAATGAGTGAGCTCGGAAATTTGTCATTGTAATAAATTTATCTAAGGATATGTTTTGGTACGTTGACTCTTAAAATCCGGATTGATTGATTACGCAGCACATGCGGTGTGAATGTTTAAAAAGATGAGCTCGTAATTTTTTTATGAAAAGAGCTGGGTTGAGCATAATAAAAGTAACAACAATGAATGAGCGAGCTCAGAATATTTAGTATTTTGCTTTTAAAATCCGGATGTGCACGCGGCGCGGGCAGTGTCAATGGTTAAAATGATAGCGAGCGGAACAGCTAGTTTCGAGTTCTAGTTCAAAGAGCCAAAACGAACATAGGAAAAGAAACAATGTTCGGAATTTCTTTGGTAATTTGCTTTTTAATTTCCGGATTGATTACGAAGCGTGAGCAGCACGAGAACTCGAAATTTTTCAGGTTTTGGCTCAAAAGACCTGGGCTGACCTTAATAAAAGTAGATGATATAATAATCTAAGAAATGGGCGAGCTCGGTATTAAGATAGTTAGCGATATAAAAATCAAGAAGCAAATTAGATGCAATGTATCCTTTTTTCTCTTATTGTTGCTGCTCGCTACGCCCATGGCTACTGCACTTCGATCAATGCACATTTTTGTTAATCGATTCTGTAACTTTAGTTATATAGCTTACTTTCACTGTGTGTAAACAGAGGTCTCTAGTTGTAGCATTCGCTAGTGGTTCTGTCATGGTTTTTATGTAACTGAGTTAAGACAAATAGCGAATGCCCTAAAAAGCTAAGCTTGATTTAAATCCACCGTTATTTGCCCAAAATTTCTGCTTGAGAAAACCTCATATACACTTTGAATTTACCTTTAATAATTTATTAAAAGTATGTTATTGATACGTAGAGCATTTGTAAGTGTACCCAGCACTGCGTGCAGGGAGGCGCGCGTAAACATGGCGGACATCGAGCGCATCGCAATGGTGCTTTCCAGCAGCAGCAAGACCGTCGCCGACTGGAAGCTCAAATTTCCTATACTTCAGGAGACCATGAAAGTCAAACTCGCCGCGGAGATGGAAAAGGTTATATATTTGGCATACAAAACCGCTTCGCTTGTATAAACCAGCCTTAATTGAAAGAACCCTGGCTTAAACTATCATACGTTTACTACCTACTATCCCTACCATTGCAGGTGGTTCGCAAAGAGAAAATGTTAGAAGACGAGCCAGAACGACTCGAATTGGCTTTGCGGCGCTGCAAGAAACTTACCGGGACTTTGGTGACGCTGAAACGGTACGTACATCGCGTATTATCGCAAATAGTAGTGCAAATCGGCAGTAGAGGAGACTCGGGACCAGCAATGGACTTTTATGGGCTGTCGATGTGATCGCGCTAATCGGTTTGGTTAAGACATATGTGTAATCTCGTTTTCGTATGAAAAGTAGGAGTGTGCTAGACGATCCCGTTAACAGTTCCTATTAAAACTAGGAATACCGCATGGCCTATCTATTGTTCAATGTAATATGTTAGCAAAGTCGATGCTATTCGATGGTCTGCTATAAAGGGATGTGGCGTTGCGGTTGCAGGCTGGCGTGCGTGCAGGAGCAGCGGCTGCCGGCGGCGGACGGGCGGCTCTCGCCGGGCTCCTCGCAGAGCTCCACCTTCACGGCAGGGCCCTCCTCCGAGGAGTTCGCCTCGGACAGCACCTGCCCGATCTCCACCGCGCACAACAAGGTACGCCCGCCGCCCCCCGTGCCCGCACTCGCACCCCACACCCCACACCCAACACAGTGCCACGCTAGTAACCGACCAGGCAATAGCCATATTTTGTTTCACAGTCCAATGACGTCTATCTGTAGGTATCTACTATCGGATACATACGTACTCAGTCAGCAACAACGGTGACTATTGTCGTTTTTTTAATTTTTTTTATAGACTGAAATGACATTATTTCAAAGAGTTTAGCCACGCACCTTGAAGTTACTATAAAATGCGCGACAGCAAACGCCCCTATAAAATGCTTTATCGTAATGTCACTTTAATCTATCCTTCGCATTAGAAAACGAACTCTTAATTAAGTGAACAAATAGTTCCGAATTATTGAACCGCATAGGCGTGGATTATATCAAGCGTCTTCGACGCATGTTGCATTATGCTGTCAACTAGAAATTATATTATAATGCGCGCGCCGACGCACCTCGTGTCGGCAACGCAACCTGTGTCAGTATGTATGTCATTGCATACTTTACACTTACTACATTTTGAGTTGACACTGTTAACAGCATTTGGGACCGACCAAATTGAAGCTCAAAATGCGATAATGCACGCGGCTTCGTCGCGTTTTAACGTGAGTTGTCCACACCGGACTCCAAAAGTGACTGTAAAGGCGCTAACTCCACCAGAGAAGAGATGAGCCGAGCGGAGTCACCAAGCGTAGAGAAGATGCGCGCGGCGAGATAAACAGAGAGGAGAGAGGAGACCGATAGGAGTTGAAACAACTTTCATATTTTGCTTCATACAAAACATTATTTAAAAACAAATCAAGTTATAGGTTTTCAATATGACAGCTCTTCTAGCTCAACTATTCTGTTCTATCACATTTCTCTATGCTCGGTGAGCTCCGGTTTGGTCAGTCCTTAAGGAACCTGCGTCGCCGACGCTTGATATAGTCCGCGCCATAAACTCAGTTTCAGTTTGTCGGTCGGTATGAACGGACACAGTTCAAAACAAATGTAATTCTCACTAAAACTGTACGAGTGTCCTAAAGATAACTGAATGAACTGAAAGCGAAAATTTCATTTTGAACAGTTTGATCGCTTAAAATACATTTACGAAGCTTTTGAAGATACCTCATTTTTGTTTATGTAGTGTTATTGTGGGCAAAAATAATGGAACTACTCTTAAGTGCAACGGTACCTTGACATTTACTGGTATTGTTGGTGATACAATGATAAGTAGTTATAGTAATAAATAGTTATTTTTCCCCTCAATTGTCAGTAGTAGGTATCCACAATACTTACTTACAGACCGATTATTTACAGACCGAACACGCGGACACGCTCATTTAGGATGTTAGCAATACATACCTATCTTAAAATGAAACCAAAACATTCGCTTAACAATTGCAGGTTTGCCAAAAGTTTAAAATTTGCATTTTTTTCCAATTATTCGTTGTTTTCTTTTACCTTACAATCCTTTTATTTTCGTTAAGTTATGTATCTACTGTTAGAATTTTGTTTAATGGTAGTTGGATATTTGACTCCCTATGACCTACTGTACCCGGCTTGGAGGCGCCCGCGCCGCCGCACCGCATGCACGCCGCTCCGCCCGCCCTCTCGCGCGCAGCCTTGCGTACACTCCGCACTCGTAACGTAGCAGTAATTGTAGTGGTTCAGTTGATATCAGACGTAACCTTAGTATGATCCACATTCTTATAGACTGCATTTTGTCGTTTGTATTTTGCTAATATGTATTCTGAATGTTACCATCGATTAGTCTTCAAAATTATAGTGTGCTGAAGAAACGCAGTTTCGTCATTACACTACTTTTTTTTAAACAAAATTGGCATCCAAAATTTAAGATGTAGGTCTTATATTATATTGAATAAGTCTTCACACTCTGTCAGTCGTTGTTGGTAGCTAGCTAATGAAAATTGAATTTAGGAATACCTCTTGTCGTATCTACCTCTAATTCTTAATAACAATAAGGCCTAATAATATATTTAGTTACGATTCTTACATTAGAAAGCCTCACGAACATCTACGAGTACCTGTTGAGTTAACGGATTTCTGGCAAGTTTTAGTTGTAAACTCAATATTGTAATCTATATTACCGGTCACAATCAGAACAGATGGAATATCTATGCCTACATATAAAGAAATGGTGGACACAAAATCCATTCATTGAAGATAATCGAAGAAAAACCAGCCACTTAAAATATACATGTTACGACATATGTTTGAATTTCTTGACTGTTTGCCAGTTTGTTTGTTTGTAAATCTGTTGCAAAAATATATTGAACGGATTTTATAAAATTTTGTATAGTAATAGTTTTACTTACATCGTCAGAGGAGCTACACGACATGCCAAATATAGTGAATGGTGCGTTCAAAGAGAAGGGTATGAAAATGAAATAATGAAAATAATGTAGGTTATGTTAGGTAAGTTATGGCTAATGAAAGAGAAGAAGATGTTACTCAGTGTAGTATAACGATAGATGGTGATAGTGGACCAAGTGAAAGACTTTGTATATTTGGGAAGTATGTTAACAAGGAATGAAAGTGCGACGGAGATATTTAAAGGAGAGTGTCAGCAGGGAAGCATAGGGGTCTCACAAAAGGCATGAATGGCTATTCACAATGGCGTGCTGGTACCAGCGCTTTAAATGAATGTTGGGTATTACAGAAGAAACATGAAAGTCGAATAAATGCGGTTGAAAAACGGTCCCTACGGAGTATATGTGGGGTCACTCTAAGTGATCAAATGAGAAAGAGTGTGTGACTAAGTAGCACAGAGCGCCGGTAGCAAGAGCGTCGGTAGCCGAGCGGTTTAGTATCCAACTCATAAGCGAGAGGTACCGGGTTCGAATCCCGCTGCGGCCATGTACCAAAGACTCATTTCTGGGTTATGTACATTAGTTGAATACTAACCGATGCTCTTACGGTGAGGGAAAACATCGTGATGAAACCTGTAAATTCAGGCAACTGAATTTGTAACCATGATCCAATCTAGTCAGGTTCCCCTGATAGTTCTGCTATTCTATTCTAGAAGCTGCTAGAAGGTGCTATTCTACTCTACCGGACACCACACGGCCACAATGTTGAAATATATGTCTGTTTTGTGTGTCTGCCTGTATTTGTGTATTTTATGTATCTATGTAGGTACAATAAACTGTTAAATAAATAAAACAAGTTTCTAATCGCACTTACATCTTCAGACTTCGCCGCCACAATGCTTCAGGCCGGTAAAACGGTTTATAATAAAAAAATACTGTTTTTAAGATTAAGTACGGAACCGCTTATGTGTAGGCTGTCACGTAACAGCGATAAAGGTCGTGTGATCCAGGACAGCTGTATGACTATTTCAGATGAGTATAAAAGTAAATAATTGTATTCATTTGTCCCTTCTGATTGTGAGGGAGTAGTAACATAAGATAACTCGGTTTGGCCGGGTTGCCGGCCGCCCGACCGCACGGCCGCTACCACGACAGAGTGTGAACGACTACAGAACCAAATACAGAATACAATAAAAATTAAGTCATTTATTTGCACTTCCTTGCAACCAATGCACTATCCGTTAAAATTGCATTTTTAATCCTTGCTTCAGGAAAACAATGCCAATTTTAATAAGATTCGTTTGATGAGAGCCCGGCTCACCCTGTTACTTGACCAACTCTTACCTACTTACGCGAAACATCACCCGGTACTTGCGTAATTCGACATTTTATTACTTAACAGTCACTTCATTTCGTGATTAATGGTTTATTTTGTTTGAATGAGTTAATATTGAAAGCACATTTACAAATGAAGTGGCTTCCGGAGGGCACACATAGTACCCCTTGATTGTGTCGTGTATCGTCGCAAGCCAGTCCCGAGCCCCTTAGGTACTCTCCCCACTGTACCTGCCCATGCTGCGTTCCCGTGTCTGAACCTAACTACTTGTTGGCATTATGTTAACGATGGTGTTTTTTCCGTGATGGTTTCCGCCAGTTCGCCTGGAGACAGAGCCAATACTTCAGAGAAGCTATTGTTATTAACGAGTAAAGATTATCTTCCTAATATATTCTTATCAATTTATTATTATTATTATTCATTAATTACATATTTATATTTAAATAATTTACCTACATGTAATTATATTTTATTCCACATGCGTATTTTTACTTTTTACATATTACTTTTTGTTTGTGTCATCTTTTTCTATGTAAGATATGATCACAAATTTATCTCAATATTGTAGGCATGTTGATGCATAATGCTGGATGCCTTCGCTAATTACGTTATGAAGCAAATCGCACATGTATATACTCAAGATGTTTTGCATATTTTTGCAGTTCAATCGAAACTAAGAATTTGGTACGCATGCGTCTTTCATTACCCAGTCTTACTAATAAAAATTGTTCACACGTTCAAGCGTTGAACGCTCGATTAACGAGTGTATAGAAGGCTTATGTCAAAATAATTTTGACATGTGTAACATACTTATCTGACCCGGTGACAAAGTCGCTGTTATTGGAATTGGAATGACATCAAATAATGACGATGCTGACTTAGGGCCAGATAAGTTTGTAGCAGTACATAGGCCGTGTAACTAGACATGCTTATCTGACCAGGTGCCCGAAACTGCAACTAAGTGTCGCCAATTGAAATATCATTTGGCAGCAATTTTATATTCATCAAGATAGAGCGTCGATGGTCGAGCGGTTAGAGTATCTGACTCGTAAGCCAGAGGGTTATAATCCCGCTCCGGCCATGTACCAATGACTGTTTTCTGAGTTATGTACATTAGTTGAATACTAACCGATGCTCTTACGGTGAGGGAAAACATCGTAATGAAACCTGCATTCAGGCGACTGGATGTGTAATCATGATCCAATTTGGTCAGGTTCCCCTGGTAGCAGGGTCATGGAGGCCAGATGGCAGTCGCTCCACTGTAATTACCCGACCTGCCAAATCCTGGATCATGGTCACGGCGGACCCCAGGCCCTCGTGCGCGAGAGCACAACCGGGACATTAACGCCAAGATGATTATTGTTTTTATTTTTTATATTCATTAAGATAACTATGTACACACGCCGTGTCTAACGACTGTGTAGGTTACTGAGGCATTCAACGCTTGTTGATCTGTTCTTTTTTTTAGTAAGACGGTACAGGTCTTGTTGACAAGTTGTCTCGTTACAATAAGACCCTTCAGTGCGCTGACTAAAAAGCTTGAAAACAATCTCAAGCTTTGCACTTGATTTGCAATGTCTGCCGTTCTGAAATTATTTATAAACAATAGTGAGTTAAATAGTCCATCTACATAGTTCTGAATGTCATCAATAGGTATTATGACGAGGCGCCTGCAACAATTAACAGAGTTAAGCGCAAATATTAGTGAATGGTAGAGGCACTGCATGTGGCTAAATGTTTTCTTAACAGCAACCGTTATTGGAGAGTTAACAGATCTTTTGTTATAATGTTTATCCAAAGATATCGATTATTTAATCATCTTTTAACATTTTGTAATATTAATTATTAAGTACTTAATCTATATGATTTTAGATATATTGGAAGGTAATAACAGAATTTCAGAATGCTTTTAGCAATAAGATTTAAGATAACAATAATGTTAATTCTAACAAAGTACCTAATATATTGTCAACGTTAACTGCACGTTGCAATGCCATGCCAAAATACTTCATAACAAACTTATTTTTATTGTTATCATTGTCACATAAATTTATAAGTAGCCCAACAATACCTTCTGTAAATGTCTAGTTAGTCCAACAGCAAAATACCACTTTCCTGCATCAATATCTTACAAAGTAAAATGTGTAATTAATAGACATTAGCAGTGGGCATTGTCTCGTAATTGTACTACTTATTAATTTTTAGAGTTTTGGATTAGTTGCATGCCGTGGCAGGCGTAGATAGTGGCTTATCACTTTGTGCATCTTGCTGTTTTTGTTTCTGTTGCAGTGCATTCTCGGTAGCGGCGAGACGACCTAGACGTTGGTATTGAATGACCTGGCTAACAGTAGTGGTCCCTCCCGGGCTTTCGCTCTGGCGGCCGGCGCCGGCGCCGCCGCCGCCCGCCGCGCCCGGCTCGCACTAATTGGCTGTTGTATTGTAGTAATAGATAAACAGATAGTACCTATAAAGTTCAATCACTAACCCAATGCATCCAGAAATTAGGAAAATTTCTCACGATTTCCTTTCGCTTGCTATACAAATTTATAAATTGATTTATATAAAACTTCGTAAGTAATCAGCACAATAATCATCACTAACGTATTGCAATGTAGTTATTTATTCATTATTTACCTATTCACTTTAGCTTTCTTTAGATTAGTTATGTATTGTTACTACATAAATTGTCATAATTATTATACTTACATAAGTTTTATTCAGTAGAGTTTAATTAAAAAATGTACTTTATTATCGAATAATTCACACGTTTCATAAAATTTTGACTAATGGCAAAGTCATTACAATTGTTAAGAGTGAAATTATTTTTGTGAGTTTTAACGTTTTCCTATGCATTTTTAAATCAAAATTAATCCCTTTTAACGGTCCATGGAACCACAAGACTTGAAGTGTACTGGGCCCTGCCCCCGCGCCCCCCCCGCGAACCAGGCCCCGCGCGCGCCCCGCCCGCGCCGCGCTACTGCAGGCGCTCCACACTTCCTAATTAGTTTTGTCGTTGAATAAATCCATTAATGCTTTTATTAGTGCGTTGTAAATATTTCATTTAATATTCAAGTGATTTCATATGTTTCCTAAACATAATCTAATTTATTCTGCGACAAAAAGGACCACCGCCTGTTATTCTTTATTTTATTTATCTTTTGAATGATTGTGGTCGCATAAGACATACTTAGCTCGATGATAATATTTTAGTGTGAATACTGAGTGTTCTTATGGATATTTTATTTGGATGATTGTTTGATGTTTCTTTAAATAAGTGTGGGAACTGTAAAAGCGAGGTTACAGAGTCGACTAAGGTACTAAACAGAGTAAAATAGTTTTTGAACAACGTGAAATAATATTTATTGCTGAAAATTAAGACGAATGCGAAGTATGGTAGCCTCGCTTTTATCACGTCTGTCGAAGATTGACGGGCACAGCTAGAAGTGCGTGGAATGGTGAACAGGGCTCCGGCGGTGCCTGCGGCGGCCGAGGCGCTGCGAGCCGGGGAGCAGCGGACGTGCGGCCAGAGAACGCCCTCGACGCGCTACTAGACGAGCTGCAGACGTTCGCCAAGCCGTGCGAGCGTGGCGAGGCGGCCGAGGGCGCGGCGGCGGCGGCGGGCGCGGCGGGCGCAGCGGCCACGCGCGGCGACGGCGCGCTGCGGCGGCTGCACTCGTACCCCAGCGGCAGCGACACGGACGCCTCGCCGCCAGTGCGCGCGCGCGGCCAGCACCCGCCCAAGCCGCCCGTGCCCGAGCGGCACCCCGAGCTGCTGGCGCTGGCCGCGCGCCGCGCGCCGCCGCCGCCGCCGCCGCGCACCACCAGCCGCTCGCCGCTCGCGTCGCCGCCCTCGCCCGCCTCGCCGCCCACCCTCTCCGACACCGCTGACGACAAGGCCGGCTCCAGGCAGGCCATCCTCGAGCTGCGCCACCAGGAACTTCTCAAGAAGCAAAAGGCCCTGCAGGAGCAGTACGCGCGGCTGCAAATGATTCAACGCAGCGGTCCCGCATTGCCGCCCAATGCCCAGCCCGATCTTAAGAAAACCGGCAGTGAATCCAACTTGCTTACGAAGATGAACCTGAATATGTCAGCGACGGTGATTTCGGGCAGCATGACGCACCTGCCGGGCGAGGGTGCGTCGGTGGCGGCGCCCGCCGCGGACCCCGCCGCCCCCGCGGCGGCCCCCGCTGCCCCCGCGGCGGCCCCGCGCACACTGCCCGATCCCGCCGTCGACACCTTCGCTACTACTAACAAAGTTTACGAGACTGATATACTGTGACCTTGCCGGCGTAGTTTCACTGTATCAGTGTAATTTTAATACATTAATTTCGGAAGGCCTCTTTTACCAGGTAGTATGTCATCCAGCCATATAGTGCTTATATCGTTCCAGCTTCAAGACAGGACAGGCATTTGATGAAGCAATATTTGTTGTCCCACTACATATTATACATAATTTATGTCGATTGCTTGCTGTCAGTATATTTCTTTATCCGATAAACAGCGATATTAGTAATACGAGTCGAGTCCCAACCGCGACGCCGGCGCAGCCGTGGAGTGCAGTCAGTCTCACGTTGGGCGCCAATATCGCGTAATACATAACGTTTTTCAATACTGAATCTGCTTAGCCTTTTAGACACAATTTCCTTTTGCAATTTATTATTAGTTTCCAGTTAAATATCTTGCAGAAGTATGATCATATTCTTTGCGTCCGCTATTTTACGATCAATAATCAGTAACTATTCTACTAAAATCTTGACAAATATAATTAGAACCCAAATTGTATGCCACCATACACCATATGATAAAAGTATATATTATAATAATAACGTCACCGGTGATCAGCACATCTCAGTCTCGATATATCATTTATTTTAGCACTAAACGAAGTACATATTTATATAACGTATACTAGTAAATGTCAATGAGATAAACAATATAATCCATAGCATAAGTATATTTTGTGTCGTATCAATTAATGTACTTAATTCCCAATAGCCCCCACGCGCCGCTCGCTCTCGGTGAATATTGCACGTTTAATACTAATACGATAATTACCTGTCATAATCAATAACTACATGTAAATAAATCAGTATTTAAGGCATACCATAACCTAGATGTTAACATTTTCGAGTGTTTATAATACGAAGCGTTTATAATACTTATCTACCCTGTAAGGTTAATCTGCATTAAGTGCCAAAATCAACAAATACTTTTAAGTAGGTACACTCGGTTTTATGACGGCGCGCCTGCACCACGACTTTACATTTTTTATTATTGGTTAAGGTATGTGCATTTCCCTACAAACAAAGGTGCGCATTTACAGCACTATATTAAAGCTAATACTGTATTGTAAATGAAAGCAATGGAAATTTATGCTAAGTGGTAGTTAGGTTACAACTAAACCCTGTTGTTAAAAAACGGGCACTAGGGCAATTTTCATACAATACTTTAGGAACTCTAGATCTCCTCCATCCATGCTCTAGATATACCTATGCATAGGAGATTCTAGGTCTCCAAATTGCCTCGATTGTATGAAAATTGCCCATGTGCCTGTTTCATCTTTTTTGCAAAAGTTTTCATTGCAGAGTTTTCTAATACGAAACTAGTTTCTCTGTACGTGTGATGCACAGACACAGATGTATGGAAATGCAACTAACAACCGTTAAACATCATGCCTACTAAACATTTCACTTTCACAACGAAATTTAAAATTACTACCTGACTAGGAATACTAGGATCGAATCTTCTATCTATAGCAATTAAACTATTTAATATTTTTGACGGCTCTGTCTAATAACTCATCTCTGGTAATATTTTGGAAAATAATTATGAATCGACTGTGATAAAAGTTACCTAGTTAAATGCATAAGAATTGAATGAAATTTTAAAATTACATATTCACTGTCATCAAACTCGTTTCACTCTAGCATCTACAACTTGAGTAGTAGGAACTCTTCAGACATGATTTTCTTTTGCAAATAGGTTGCAAATCTAAAATGTAACTACTATTCTACGTAGAGATAAACTAGTACTTACTCGCATTTCAAAACCGTCATTAATATTACTATAGTTAATACATGTGAGAGGATATAATATAAAAAAGATTACTTGAAGCAAAATAATGAATTGACGAGTGATATTATACAAAATTTACGTTACGATATCCTTATTTTTAGACTCGAAATGTATTATCTGCATTAAAAAATGTATAGAGTCTAGGTATTAGCTATAGGTAACATGTACAACAAATATAAATGTTTGCGCTTTTTAAATGTTCGTTGCAATACAACACTTTTAACTTAACGTTTAATTATAATGTAATATGCACAATCACTAAATGGAGCACCTCACACCTAGCACTGCGTCCGACGCCACTAGGGTCGCCGGCGGCCGGCGGCCAGCGGCCAGCAGCCAGCGGCCGGCGGCCACTCGCTACCCGGGTTCGATCACTAGGCTTTCGTTCGGCGACTAGATAGATACCTAAATTAAAAGTAGATACTCCTCACGAATCCGTATTGCTATATCAAATAACTACATATTTTAATAATTAACATTTTTAATACAAATGTATGATCCCCAGATAGAACAAAATGGTTTCCACAGTGGTTCCAGTTTCTATATTTACTGATCGTCTACTCTTAAAGTAAAATACATAGAAGCGTAAATTATGCAGTGTACATTAGGTGTAATTTTATTTCTTGTACATTCCTATGTTCATATGACTAGAGAATTAGTTAGTTTGTGTACCATTCTGTGTTTTTCGATAGCCTTCACTTTAAGTACCTATCTTTCTAGGTATTACAAAAACTAGTGTGCCAAATTAATATTACTTACAAGTTTTCAATGAGTATTTTACTTACATACCTAGCTATTTTTTACATTTGTCTAGCAGAAGTATATTAACTTATTGTACTAAATATCAATGAAGATAAATTGTATTTCATTATTTCATACATAATATATTGTTTGCCTAATTTATTTCTTGTATTATGTTATAATTGCACGTTTATGTGTTTAAAATTGCGAATGTAAAAGGATACAGTTTATAATTTATATTTAAAAGAAAAATATTTAAGTATATACTTAGTTCAAATTATTAAAGTACCTACTTGTAGCTTAAAGCTTTGTATAAGATTTGTTGTTATAAGTTTTATGAATTAGAGTAATGCACCCAGTTATTTACATAAGTCTACAATGTTGAGTTTGGGAAGGAGACTGGGCGAAGGGTCCTCCGCGCGCCTCGCTCTCGCCACAGTCTGCCTGTACTATCATTTATTTTTGTTTAATTTCTAGACAATGATGTTAAATGTATAATGAAACCAAAACAACTTGAACAATGTTTTAATGTGGAATTAAATAAATATATACACGTCAAGTTACGTCAGTGTTTTAATTTTATCAAATTCAACTCTTAGTTACTTATAAATAGTAGGTACCAAAGTACTTAAATAATCATCTGACTGTGTATAAATGCATTTCCATTGAATAGTGCATAAAATAAAATAGTACTAGCTCAATATGTGGTTTTGAATAGATACATTAGTTTATAAAGCACTAAGTACATTATTATTTTTCTTACATGCTAGGTATTATATACATAACGCAGTTCAAATGCAGAATGCTTAGTCATTGTAAATAGCAGTCGTAGTCTTGCAAACAATTACGTAGTAGAGCCAATAACATATTCATTAATGGCTCATCTTCCCTACCATAAAATCTTAGACTACCGACTCTCTATCGAAGGAGACATATCATCCATAGCTTTGGCATCGGAGCGACTTGGCCGTCACGTGACAACGTTGTGGTACAGTGTGAGTTCAACTCACGCCTGAAAGGAAGCAAAGTAATATTATTTATTTATTTAATAGTTTATTGCACACAAAAATGGTAACAAAGATATGGCAAATATATATATACATGACACAAAAGGCACTACTTATTTCTAAAAAGAAATTTCTTCCAGCAGGCCTACAGCAAAGAGAACGTGATGACTGGAAGTAGTTTAAGACGTGCACAATACATAAATATTTAATTATTAAAATATACTACACTATCGATAAATTTCTACATATATACCATATACTTAACAAAATATATACATATATACAATACATACATATATACACAATATTAGACAGATAGAGAGAGGTAATGCTCCTTAACGCGCTTCTTAAACATCGTGATAGAGGAACTATCACGTATTTCATGAGGCAGAGAATTCCACAATCTTGCAGCATGTACAGCGAAAGAGTAGGAGAAAAAGTCGGATTGGTGGAGAGGAATAGCCAGCAGCGACTTAATGCTGGAACGGCTGGGCTTGTCTTGTAGTTTTAAGAACTGTCTGCAGCAGAAACACAATATTAATAAAAGCCCGAGTCGCTACTATCGACGAAATGCTTAGTGGGACTTGACAGGAGGCGGGTTACCGAACGAAACCCGTTGTTTAATCGAGTTATACGACACAAGTAATATTGTTTTAAATTATCAGTTCAGTTACCGATTTCCTTGGAATAAGATTCTTGGAGTCGATGTAGTGCTGCAGCGCGAGGAAGATGAAGGCGTACTGCGCGCGGTTCTGCACCATGCCCGCCCGCTGCGCGCGCAGCCATCGCACCGTGTTGTGCACGTCGATGTCGCAGTTGAAGCCTGCACATTCGCTGATATTTCATTTCTTGTGTTACGCAAAATATCAATAGCGCTCACAAAACTTAGAGAATAGGTGCTCTAGGGTGGCACCGGCAACCAAACAAACACACCATACTATAATATCCGAGGGTTGCCCCCGATGTCAGAGTATCCATCATCATCATCAGATTCTGATACTTTCCTTTCAGTTAGATACCTACGTAACAAACTATACGTACGCTATAAGATGCAATAACTTTGTTAGTGTAAGTCTTGTTGGTTGTCCTAAGTAAATAAATAAAATAAAGTACGTTAATCTTGAGGGTTTTCCTCGAAGTGTCCGAAATATCGTAATCAAATCCTGACCTGATGAAAATGGGACCACCTCAACAGTAAACACTTTCAAACAAAAAATAATGTTCAAAAACGGTACACAATTGCAGAGACATCGGTGGGAATACATAAAAACGGACCAACATATAGTCGAAACTAGAACCTACTCCTTATTATGTTTTTTGAAGTTGGTTAAAAAGATATCGCGGGCTTCGGGCCATAGGGACGTAACCCCAGAACCTCTACTTTTCAGGAGAGACATAAAATTATTTAACTTTTTTCTATGCAGATATTGAACTCTAAATTTGCAAGTAGATTTAGTAGCTAAACGTATAAACAAATTTCATAAAATAATGAAATATCACTATTACACACTGTGATATTCCGTTAAATCTATAAAGTTGAATAGTTTTCCAATTAATATAACAATTACATTTTTGGAAAAACAATTATAGAGCGATCAAAAATTGTATATACGTCCAGACGGCGCATCGCCAGACAATTGTAATTGTTCTTACGACTATCGCACGTCTTCAGTCACTCCGTTTCAATTCAAACGGTATTTTGTTATTTTCTTACAATAAAAATAACATATTAATGTAGAGGATAAGTATCACCAACAATGGAGTCAAAACATTATGAAACCCCACCAAAAAATTTCATGTAAAATTGGTTGCCAAGCCTCGTAAGCTCGTAACGGTTTCACTGTGAAAAAGACCTCATGAAGAGCTCAGCTCAAACCTTTACGAACCCTAATTCTACAAATGCCTACATTTTGGGCAGAAGGTATGGCTTGTCCGTTACACAGAACTATTTCATGACACATGGGCTGGATTCAGTTCTCACTCGACCGACCCGACTGTTAGCGCTGATGTGGTCGTAGCTAGTATCGGTTGATCATTGTCTCTGATAGAGCTACGTTTGAATATATGCAACGGCCAATACCTTCTCGCCCAAATCTCGCTAAATCTGATATCCTTTTCAGAGTGAAACCGTTACGAGCTTACGAGCCTTGGCATCCAATTTTACATGAAATGTTTTTGGTGGGATCTATATTGATGCAGGACTTCTGAACGCTTACTGTAGATAGGCATTTAATATTATTTGAAATATTCTCGTTCTGACCTGATGTGTTGATTTTGTCAAGGAGCATATCCAGCGCGATGAAGGTGCCGGTGCGGCCCACGCCGGCCGAGCAGTGCACGCAGAGGACGTTCTGTTGAGTAACACCATAACAAAGTCCAGTTATTACGAGATTAATGTCATGGACGTAATTTAGGCATAATCAAAGTACATACTCGTAGAACAAGGCCTTCAAGTTCAAATACCATGGTCCACTGTGGCAAATTTTACTGCTTAGCTCATCGAATCGACAAATACAAGAGGTCCACATAATAATGAATCTTAAAAGACATTAAGTTCCCGCCTGATGTCTTTATGGATGTAGGGAATTCAAATTATGTGTAATTACAATATAATAAAATACAAAAACTCTTTATTTGCACACTTGATACATACATGGGATAAAATACCTAATAATAAGCAGTACAAAGGGCCACAGGTGCAGGGCAAGGGTACAGGGGGCTTAAATTACCAGCTTTCTAGTGCTCTATTTTTAGGGTTCCGTATCCGAAGGGTGGAAAAGGAACCCTGTTACTAATTCTCTGGCTATATATTTAATATGCCATGCCGATATAATGAAAATATTGTCAAACCTGTTCCGGACAGTCTTCTTCTTTTGATATTTCAAACACTCTCCTGTTGACATCCTCCAGGAAAGCTAGCAGCCCGCCCACGTCGTCCGGCGTGCCGTGGTCGGGCCACGCCTGCAACACCCGTATTTGTATTAGTACAATAATCAAATAAATACTTAACCTAGTCTAGTATAGTGATGTAGGTATCCTGCAATCTGACTATAAAGCTGTGACGTCATCATAATTTCTCGTTATTTATTTATTTATTTATTTATTTGCCAACAGATTTACACTTTTTGGTACATTAAATATTACATGAAAAATAAAATGAATGTGAACCGTTGACAGTATGGCTACAGTTCTATCTTACACGCTTGTATTTTAACTTGCATTGTTTGTATGTACCCTGGGTATTTTCGGGTCAAATCGTGCAGGCCTAGTTAATTGACCCACATCTAGTAACTTGGATGACCATGGAGCTGATCTGATGATGGAGTCGGAGGGTGGACATAGAAACTAATTAACGCAACAAGTTAACCCCACTTTACCTCTAGCTGATATTCAAGGTCTGATGATGACGGAAGGTGGTCAAAGGCACTCATCATGATAGGTATACCCATCGAGTTTGGGCTTGTTTGACTTATCTTGACAAGCAATCTGACTGATCGTAGATGGTCTCCAATTAAAATAGATCGCGTATAAAAATAAGATACAAAAAAAATGTCTCAAACCTAACTCGTAACGCGAAACATCTACAGTTATTCTATTCCGCGTCGTCCATTCCGCTATTGTTGTTATTGTTGTTTTAATGAAGTGTATAAACAAGAGCATTTTAAACGTCTCCACTAATCGTGTTCGAGGTTGCGCGTATCGAAACAATGAACAACTTTGTGTCCGCCTGTCTGCGGACAGCCATAGCCGGTCGGGCTACGTGAGGGAGAATAATGATAGTACGGTGCGACTGACTGGTAGGTACGTTGAGGATGACGTAATGTGGAACGTGCGGTACCGTGTACTGGTAGTGGTAGAGCGTGCGCCGCGTGCGGCCGTCGGAGAGCTCGAGCCGGCGCAGCAGCCCGCCGCGGCGGCGCGCCTCGCCCGCCGCGCGCACCCACAGCGCGCCGCGACGCTCCTCCGCGCCCGCCTCCGGCCAGTAACGCTCGCATTTCCTCTGCACGATCACACAGATATAAGACCTACTAACAAAGACTTTTATATTAAGTATTTGTTTGTATGCACACCGTACTTTATGTAGTCAAAATATAAAAAGTGTTCAAAAGTAGAAAAGGTCCTATTTAGAACAGGCTTAATGAAGAAGTGTTCGGATCCAGACTGTTGTAATGTAGGGCTTTTATTTGCAAATTTCAGTTCGTCTAGGGTAATTAAATATGATTTTGTATTTGACAAAGCTTGACTGACACTAAATAATAGGAATTTGTCGCGACTCGAGAGTAAGATCCAATCTCGGAACAATCTCATCAATGTTAGTTACAAGCCAGTATTTTAAAGTTATTGTTATACTTATAATCATTTCAACTGCAAAATGCCTTCGAATATAAAAAATAAATCATTCAAATCTTAAATAAAAGGTTCGCGTTGTACTGTAAACAAACTATGGTTAAGTGTTTACGTGCAAATTAGGTACCTTCATACCCAAAGTCACTTACTCTTAACACGTTATAATTAATTTATTACGACGGGTAATTTTATAACTCAAAAATAACCGCTTTAATGACATTTTACAAAATTGATTGTAGACTTCGTTATCTAGACCCGAATTAAATATACTCAATACTACAATATTGCGACAAACTACCTTCGTTAGTGTACAGAGGTTTCACTACTTAATTTCACTACTAACAAAGTATTTCAAATATAAATATCAAATGTCTTACTTTTCCCTTTTCGATTTCATTCGTGATCATGACTATAACTCTAACGTCCTCTTGCCACAGCATCAGCCAGAAGTCGTCTATAGTATGAGGCAGGCAACCTTGGGTGGCGATATACGCCTTGCCTTTTACTGAAATAGAAAGTTACCTTCCTAAATAGACAATAAAATCTGGTTCATCAGATAAATATGCATGAAATAGAATTCAACGACAACGAATAATTCTACTCATAATAATTGGTTTGTATACTTAGATATACTACTAAAGGCAGTCTATATTTAAAATTATTACTTACCCGATTCACGACCTAAATGACTATTGATTTGGTCCAGTTTAATGCAGTCCTTCATTTCCATGAGAGCATCGTCCGACAATGACTTCGAGACCAGGGGAGTAGGCTTTGGCGGCTTTTTTGAATCTTCGAGCAATATCAATGCTGAAATGCATGAAAATAAAAATATAAACGTCCACATATAATGAGTGGTTATATGATGTGTTTCTCTTCTTTCATGTAAATAAGACTATTAAGTAAAGACAATAAAGGCATGGACAATAATACTTTAATATCTGGCCATGACTACATGGATAAAGGAAGTCAAAGGTGTGGTGACGCATAGCCGTTTGGGCTTTGTGGGAAGTTAGCGCCGCTGGCATTATTTTGTTTATCATGCAGCTCTCGATCGTATGAATAGGAAATACGTGCGTGTAATAAGATATTAAAGTTATTCCATTATTTTCCTTAATGAAAACACACGGCTCGGCATCGATTTCATCAAACACTCGTCTTGTTCGAGGCGCGACTCACATTGCACACTGTGCAGGCTCTCGTTGGAGGACTGCACCGAGGGGTCGGAGTCTCCGAGCCGCGGCGGGCGCACGTGGCTGGCGTTGATGTAGTCCGAGAGTGCGGGCTGCTCCGCTCCGCGCTGCAGCACCACGCGCGTCCTGTCGTCTGGAAGATCATTATTTGTTAAGTGGTGATTAATAAATGACTTACTTAAAACATCGTGGGTCCTGTGGGTGGGAGTGGATGTGTTTAAAGAAGAACGCATCATGTTATACAATCGTCACAATACTTATCACTGAATAATAAATGAATAGTCCTTTTTTTAAAAATCGAGGACATGCCCAGTTTTTTAATTGCATACCGTGAACATCATACCGGCGTTTAACATTTACTTACAGGGCAGTATATTTCTGTATCTGTTTTTGATAGCGTTGTCGGCGCGCGCGCCTTCCTCCGCCGCGTAGGCCAGGCGCTCCTCCGCCGCGCGCAGGTTCTGGAACTCCCCGTCGAAGCCTCTCCTGCTGTCCACCTTCTCGTCCATTCTCTGGTTAAAATAAGCATAGGGCCATTAGGCTCATTAAACATTACATTTGTGTATGAAAACTAGAGTTTGGCTGGCAGTATTCCTTTTCACCTGCTAGTATATCAGATCACTCTCCTCATTTACTATTTAGTAAAAGGTCAACAATGTATTAATTTTGCAATGTGCTAATTTAGTTAAAAATGATCATCCGCAATAATAAGAGGTGTCGAACTATGCGCGATTATGAGATCGCTTTTCGTAGTCCTATCTGCCTGTGTAGGGGACATTTGAATTCGATATTTATTAATAGCTTTCATTGAAGTTCAGTGAAGTCCTGAACGTCATTACAAGGTCACATTTGGTGGTTGGTACGGACCTCAACGCACCATGTGTGGTGCAATACTACTTAATACCTATGCTGTCAATTTATGAGGTGCAAAGATCGCGCTCCGTAGTCACCGATACGAAAGGACTAATAACACGTACTACCAAATGCCAGAGCCACATGACTGACCTTCATCTCGTGCACCTTCTTGTCGATGTCACTGACGCGCAGCCGCGTGCCGCTGAGCGGCTGCAGCAGCCGCAGCACGTCGCCGGAGCTCTCTACCAGCGGGTAGGAGCGCACGTGCTCGATCAGACCCACCAGATCCTCGAACTGCTCGCCACTGCCAACGTCATATTTGTTATCCTGAAGACAAGGGAAATGTAGTTAGTTTAATGTAAGAGTCTCGTGAAATATGATAATTTACCATCAATGTTCCGTATAAAATACAGCCATTTTTACGACGATTTACCAATAAATATTACGTTTACTTACTGATTCGATTAAAAGAATTGAAGGGAACGCGTACCGTCAATAGTAAATGTTGCCAAACTACCCATTGTGTGGCATATTTTGCATATGCGAACCTTCGTAAATCCTGCGTTTAATATTCCTCTGGCGTACCGACCGACGAGGACAATTCTCACGATATAAATGTCTAATGGCGTGCTCATGCGCATAAAAACCATAGTTGTTTAACAAATCGCCCCTAAAGTGACCAATTTGATGGCAAATGCGGGCGCGCTCGCCTTGTGTCTGTCGTGTGACGAATCCTGCCAAAATCAAGGTCGAAAAATACGAGTAGTACCGATCTTAACATGGTCACGTAGACCGCTGTAGTACCGGGTTTGCTTTTTCCGTTTACCCATTTGGTCTTTATTCAAACAACCTACTTAGATAACATCGACAAGAAATAAGTTCTCAAATGAAAAACATTTTTCAGCTTAGAATTTTTCGATGTTCTATACAAGAACGCCTTGCATGATTGTGGGATGATTCTAGGTGAAGTTAAAAAAAAACCAATTCTGAAATTTTAAATATCGTCTACAAACATACTAAATAATGGATCTGGTCTACGCAATTTTGTTATACTTATGTATTACAGGTAGGTACTGAATCGTGTCGTATATTAACACCATAATAAGCAAATATATTTTGTATAGATGTTATTTTCTTAAAGCTCAGAATTATAGCAGAAAACGTTGCAATGACAACGTATACGGTCTTTTACTAGAGTCTGCACTTGTGAGCCAAACGCCATTCAGGTTATGGCAACACAGTTCGTCACTCTATCTAGATAAACTGCTGGCCCTCCATGGTATCTAGAATTCCAGACGATCGAACTTCAGACTTAGAGCCAACTACTGAGCTGATCCAGTTAATTTATCTTTTGCGTAAGATGTGTTTGATGTCCAAACCCTCAATATGTCCGAGACAGAACAGTGTAGTGGCCGAGGTAGAGTATGGGTGTTGTATTTCGGGCGAAATCTCGAATTTTACTTGATCACCGAAAAAAGGAACATAATCTATATTATATGTGTACTCGAATTTCTAAGATTTTTATCTAAAAGTATAATTAACTTTTTAACTTTCTTCATAACAAAAATATAGAAAAAATTAGAAATAATAATATAAAAATCTGTCCTAGGAGCAGCATTTTACCCTACACTAGAAACCCATTTCAACTAGTAAGAAAAAGGTTTCGCTCCTCCTCCTTGCGTCGTATCTCCTCAATGCTTAGTGTCGTGAAGATGATCTTGTCCTCGGCGATGTGAATAGTTCACACATGTGTTTAATGTAAAGCGAATTTGATCTGAACAGCGCATTGGACTTTGGCCTCTCGGCCGTGAGCTCTCCACTTTGCCCGTCAGACACAGCTTTTCAGGTTGTCGCCTCTCTATGTGACCAAAGACATCAACATCAAAGACTCTGCGAAGATGGTGACACCACATCTCGAAAACGTCAATGCGCGAGCGGCCTTTTTCAGCGTCCGTTTTCTTGCCGTACAAAAAGATGGAGAATAAGGTTTAGTAGGTACCTAAATAAGCATTGTACGCTAAACAAAGACAACAGGAAAAACTAATGGGAAATCGAGAAACGTTCGTAATCAATAAGCAATTACATGCGGCGTAAGACGTGATCTCGTGATTTTCTTGATGATCTGCTACGTACACGCCAGCCATGACTGCCATGGCTGCAGTCTCTCTCTTTAATTTTGCTTCAAACTTAAAATCATATGTTATTAAGGTATAGCTTTCAAACGAAACGGCGCAATGTAGGCTGAATACTTAGATATATTTAACAAACTCAAAATTTAAATTTTATTGTTCATATTGCGGTAATTATTTTCCCGCTAAACAGAATGTTTTTTCTAATTGTTGTAATTTGTGTTTGTGAATGTTTTTTCTTATTTGAAGCAAATAAATATATAAATGTGAAAATAGTAAAGTGAATTTCCCGCCGCTTGATATCCTCGACGCGTAGATACAACAGATCTAACTTGCAGCTTACTTCCAGCAAAGTTGAGAAAATTGTAGGTACTATATTTTAACATAAATAAATGAGTTTAGATAAAGTAGTGTATGCAACTGCATATAATTAGGTATTAAAACACTCGTGTCAAACTATTATCATACGAGGCGTAGCCGAGTAACATACTCATGTTTTAATATGACAGTTGCATAAACTACTATTAACCGTCTACTATACATATTTATACGAGAAAAATGGCCCGCCTGCACTCTCATGGCGACGCCGCTTGACACGCAACAGCAATTTGCTTTTCCCAAGCATCGTTTCATTGTTTTCTTGTTATTACTTATTTTATATTGGTTCATAGGAAAATGCATCAGTAAGATTCCTTAGTTACACATACATATTACTTACTTACATTGAGAATGAAAAAAAATCCCAGAGCATTAAAATATTAACTGAAGTAAATCCCATCTATTTATTAGAAGTAGATATTAGATAACATACTGTTGTTAAGCGTGACGTTATGTAACTCATAACGTCACACTTAACAACATACATAGCATAGCATAACAACTATAGCATAGGAGGGGCTGTCTGCCGTTTATCACGATGATGATACAACTATGACATACTTGTCTACATAATCATTTCACTTGGAGTTATTAAAAGGACAGATCATGTAATTAGGGAAGGGGATTTTTCCCGCAATCCACTAGGATCCACTGCCAGAATCTTCCCTCTTCACTGTTTTTTTTTCTTACTTTTTTACCAACTATGGATGGAGATGATAGTGAGAACGTTGTAAAAAAAACCCATAATATTATATCAGTAAGTACCTAGGTACTATATCATCGTCTGATCGGTCAATCCCGGCTACTGCCAGAGTCCGACCTAGGTACTATATGAATGTTGATTATGATCACCAAGCAAGAAGAAACAAAAAGAAACTCCGTAAGTAGGAATTAGCTTTACGATTCTGAATCAGTGTATGAATCGTAATAAGTGCAACTATAATATTATAAGCGAGGTAGGTACGAACCATAACGTCATACATGTCTCCATATTAGGTATTTTAAAAAGATGAATGATATGAATCATTTTTCAACAAATGTTTTCTAAGAACTTCTGACTTATCTTCCTACGCCCCGTACAACCCTCGCGTGTGTCGTGAGTGACTCACGACAATAAAACGCGAGACGAACGATGATTAACCGATGGATGTTCTTGAAAATACCCTTTAGGAAAATTAAACATACCCGTATGGTACTGCATCGTGAACTGTTTACTTTTAAATTAATTTTGAACATTTTGATCCTTTGCCACAAACGCTTCACCTTTAAGCTATAAAATATAAGTATTTAATATTACGTGGACATTTTAATATTAATTTGGGCCCAAAATTTACTGACAAAGAAAAAATCATAACTGAATTTGACTGTACTGTACCGCTAATTAAATTTTTAAACGATAAAAACCTCCGTCTTCTGGGTGCTCCCATCATGGACGAGTCTATTCCGGCTTTCTTAAAAGAAAAACGATCAATATTCGAAATTTATGTGAAGACCTAGTAAAAATAAAGTCACACATGGCCCTGTATATACTCCGATTCTGCCTGTTTGTACCGGAGTTTAGTTACTTTTGGCGGTGTAGTCCGATTTGGAAATTTGAAAATTTAATTCTACCTTTGGATAATGAAATTAAATGTACACTCGGCGAATTTTTAAATTTAAATTTAAATACGCGTTCTTGGTCTCAAGCCGCTCTCCCGATTCGTCTAGGCGGTATTGGGGTACGTAAAATTTCTAATGTTTCTCTCCCGGATTTTTTATCATCTGTGCACAGCACTGAAAACCTGGTATCCAAAATCTTGAGACCACAGCATAATTTTATGCAAAGCTCATGCTGTGCAGATGCTAAACAAGCCTGGGAGAGCTTATGTCCCGACAGAGTCTCCGATTCACCAACGGCTTTGGGATGAGCCACTTTGTAAAAAAATTCAAAAAGATTTTATAGATTCTTCGGCAAGTGTTTCAAAACATGCTCGTCTCTTGGTCGTTTCTGAGCGGGAGTCAGGATTCTGGCTTCAAGCTGTCCCTTCCCTGAATATCGGCACCGTTTTAGATAACTTGTCGTTATCTATTTGTTTGGGTTTGAGGTTGGGGGTCAACCTCGTTCATCCACATTGGTATCCCTGTGGTGCATATGTGGATTCGCTGGGGCACCACGGTCTGTCATGTAGTCACGAATCTCCAGACACGCGGCAATAAATGACGTCATCCGTAGGGCGCTTGTCACCGTCAACGCACCGGCCGTATTAGAGCCGAATGGTACTGTACGTGACGATGGCAAGAGGCCTGAACGGCATGACGCTCATTGCTTGTAATCATGAGAGAGCGCTGGTGTGGGACGCTACTTGCGTGGACACTCTGGCGCCGTCCCATGTAACCTCTACCGCCCGCAGCGCTGGAGCTGCGGCCTCTGCTGCTGAGGACCTCAAACGTAGGAAATATAAAAACCTAGCCCAGGACTTCATATTTCAGCCGTTTGGGTTGACGCGTTGGGACCGTGGGGCCCTGATGCTTTAAAGTGTTTTAAAGTTCTAAGCAAAAAGCTGATTGACACCACTAGCGCGTTCCTTGGACAGAGGATAAGTATTGCTATCCAACGAGGCAATGCAGCTAGCTTTCTGGGCACCATTCCGCGGGACAACGGTGTGGATGATTTTATTAATATATCATATTTTAGTATTCGTGTTTAATTTTATTTCTAATTGTAAATATTTTGTCTCCCTTCTTTGTCGGAAAATAATTTAAATATTACGTGTTCCGTTTTATATCCGAAGTAAATATTTATATAAATAAAAGGCGTTCTTTCGAGAGTAGAAGTAGAAAGTTCGATAAAAGAATCTAATGTTATTAGTTTTCCGGTCATCGTAAATTTTAATTTTCGTTTTTACAATGCAAAATAACCTTAAGCCTTTCCGATATCGAAAATATCGATGCTGTCCCGGGGAAGTTCCGAATTCATCTTCGAGTGCTTCGGATTATTTGGAGGACGGACTTCTTGTCGCGTCCAAGTCCAGGTAATGTCTTCCTGGTGAAACATTATTATGAGACGAACAATGCCGAAAGGCAACTAGGTGGCTTGGCAGCAAAAGAGTTTCAGGACCGGAAACAGTAACAACTAATTATCGTAAGTGGAACAAATATGATATTACAAGGATATAAAAATGTACCATTAACATTATGCACTGCCGATATGTTGCTCTTGTAATAGCATCGAAAGTGTGTCAATAATAAATAGTTAATAATACGACCTTCCTATAGGCGATGGTCGGCCTCGGACAAAACAAGCGGACGTTGAGAGATGATCTAGGATATAGTCTACCGGTCTACTGATAAATTCTCATGAATATTTAGGATTTTATTTATAAATATTCAGTTAGAAACCATTTGGTGCCTCTCACGTAAGGACCGGATACCTTAACCACTCGGCCACCGGCGCTCTAACATTATTATATCGCCGCGTCATCGGGCCAGTTTCAGAATAAAAACTCAATCTGTATAGTAGACATCAACGGGATGCATATCGTTACCCTAAAATAAAAAAAGTAACTTTTGGAATTAAATTAAGGCAAAGAATCGTATCTGCGGTAATACCCACAAAAAACAACCATCGAATCAGGTTATTGACATTACTTTTGTTGTACCTTCAGGGCTTTTGTTCAAAATAATTTTATTCGTTTGAACAGTCACTGTACCTAATTGATATTTATTAAAAAGTCGTTAAGCGAAAATGAGGTCGAAAAATAAGTACGAGGGGATATAAGTACCAAAAATTACGACATTAATGTACAATACGATAATCCATACCTATAAGTCTTGATAGTATGCAGAAAGCTGGCAGCGTCGTCTACTACATCGTATACACGTACCTACCTATAACCTCTGGGCTAACGTATACGTATAATATTCCTATTATGAGCAGAATTAGCATCACAAATAGATTAAATGACAAACAGCCGATAACCTTGACGAATTGATTGATGATATTTATCACGTGCATTTTGCATTGGTTCAAACAGACATCGAGGACTGCAGTTTATTTAGTTTAATTTACAAGTTGAGATATTAAAAACTTACATGTCAGTTTGGCAGACGGCGCGCGGCGCTGCGCCTGCGACGGACCTGCATTTAAGTGCGCAATAGCCTCGAAGAGCCGATACTGATGTATGAGCATGTGTAAACAAAGCACCCAACGGCGACGCGGTCTGCGCACTAATTCATATTTCTCAAAAACCCTTAAAAAATCATAGACAAAGAGAAATAGTTTGTTCCTTACTAAAATAAGTATAGTTGTATTATTAAACTTTTAAGACATTCATATTATATTAATATAATATCCCTATCTCACAGATGCGTATGTACAGTATACCAGTATTCCTAATATTTAAGTGCAGTGATAGAAACCCACGGGTAAGTATTTAAGTAATATCATGAGTCTAAAATAGGTGCAATAAGTGCCACTTTACGATGCAAGTGTAATAATTACACTTACTCATGTGATGGGCGGCAGTTTTCTTTTGAATATTCATATCATAAAGTGCGCCATTCGAGACGACCGTGTGTCACAAATATCTATTTTTAAATCGAGTCATCAGTAACACCTACACAGGTTAATATCTGCGAAACACATGGATATTAACTGGAACAAATATCAAACGATTGTCACGGTACGGTTGTTAATTAAAATTGTTCTTAAAAGCGTATACGCCACATACGGGATAAACATAATAAATTAAGTTTATTTGTCCGTTTAATTAGATAACTTGTTCGAGATTTTGACAGCTGATATACGTTTTATTTTCGTCGAAGTAAATATCCAAGTATTTTACACAAACAATGCGTAGGTTGATAGGTCGAGTACGAGTACATACTTATGTCGCGCTCTATTAGACAATGCATTCCGTATCAAGGGCAAAAAGGTTCCCATCTGGTGAGAGCTAATTTAAATGTGTATAAGTAACTAGCGACCCGCCTCGGCTTCGCACTGGTACCAAACTTCACAGGATAAGCAGATGGGCTAATCGGATGATTGCCTGAAAATGTCATCAAACTCGGTCTAGCTGTTTCGAACACATATTATACACATTATACCTAAATAAGAAGAATACAAAATCTTTTTTAAACGTACATAGGTACCTAACCTAATGTAAAAAATGATAGCTATAGTGAAATGCAATTGCAAAGAAAGCTCAATTAGCTAAGTCACGAGTGCGATCCCTGTTAACCGTATGTATGTACCTATGTAGTTTTAGTTTGGTTGGGAACACTCAAGACATTTCTCGGTGCTTATTTTCAACGATATTATTCAATTGTTCTTAAAACTTGTAGAACAGCACCAACACAGCGCCTGGGCATTGGACGGCGGCGGCAGCGTGGGCGACGCCGGGATCTCCACTCGTACGCATGAGCAAAAACCATTTTTATTATTACGCCTTCAGACCCCGACCAGTAATAAGTGTATCATTTGTAGCATTTTTTGTTCGTTAGAAACATTGTATTAACAACCTACCTAATAATGTTAGACCCCCATAAATGGTTGGCCACAATTTTTCACCATGCTGATGCTGTTTTAAATAAGTCTTCATTGACTTTGTTCTAACCTTGTACCTTGAGCCAGTAGATAAATTATCTAGTTTATGCATCAAGCTACTTTGGGGTATAATCAGGCATAATTAAGACAAGTAATACTGTTAGTTTTGCTTTGTAAAATTCAACATCCGAGAATCGGATAAAAATACATAATGAAACGTATGTACCTAACATTTTTGTAGAAACAATACACAAGTACCTAAATCATTTAGATATAAAAGAGAATAGGTGAAATCTGCACATTCAGGCGACTGGCTGTGTAACCATGATCCAATCTGGTCAGGATTTACTGGTCATGGAGGTCAGATGGCCGTCACTCCACTGTAATTACCTGATCTGCCAAATCCTTGATCGTGGTCAAGGCGAACCCCGGGCCCTCGTGCGCGAGAGCTCAACCGGGACATTAACGCCAAGATGATAAGACAGAATAGGTGGTTTTGCCTGTTAAGCACAAACTATCTCCTACTTCCTCCTTCAACCATAAATAGTACCTATAACTATAACCTAAACCTATGAAAGACAATTAGTAATGACTCTCGAGCTTTCAGCTTATGCCTACACATGGTATTGGTAGGTAAAAAGTTCTTCAAAAAAGTCTTATCTTGTTCTTGTAGAATAATACTATGCTTCTGTGCAGCTTCTTGTTTTTCTGAATTGTTTGAGAGCCATACTAATCTCATACAGGCATCTGGAATATCTTCGGTATAGTAGATATCAGGTTAAATTAGCCCTAGTGTCTAGCCCTAGCCCTAGGCCATTGACCGTCGTACTTCTCGACTTCCATCAAACCTTCGGCTTTCGTCGAAACAATCTTTTCCTAATTCGTGTTTAGCCTCATAACTCGAATCAAATTGAATCGTTGATGTAATTGTTAGTGATGTTGAAATTGATGCACATTTCGGCTTGAAATAATTATTTGTGAGATTAAATATGGAAACGACCATCATAAGGCGGGCAAGGACCACAACATAGCGTGCCCTGTTATTATACCTATTTTGTTGAAGGAAACAGTATCACCAAATGTCACATTCGTGCGGTAGGTATATTACGACATAGTATCAATTAATAACATCATCTCTGAAACGTTTTGAAGGTGTAAGTTAATGTGTCGTGGTCGCAGCCGGGCGCCTGAGGCCGCAATTTGAGATCAACCTTGCAGTGTTCATGAACAAACAGCAACTTGCTGTGCCCAAGTATTAGCGTATCTCGCTATCTATAACTTGTTGTTGTTGTTGTTGTTGATACTTTAATATAAGTATACCCTATTTTATTTCCCACTTATACATATTTATTGATTAATTAAATTTGGGTAAGTGAGAACGTACTAACCTACTATAAAATGCATGTCCATCACCTGCTAGGACAACATGCGACGGTATTATAATTTTATACGTAGGATCCATCTACTAGTGATGTAACGTCTATATACGTATTTTCGCTATCGCACTCGCATACGTACCTATTCGCAAATATATTGCAAATATGAGCAACATAAAAAACTTAAAAGATGCTGTTCCATCCACTATGTTCCAGTGGTGCACTCTAGTATAATCTTGAGAGGTGTTCGATGAAAACTTTTTTGTAAGCTCGTCTTGAGTAGAATTCGATTGATGAAAATGTGTTACCATCTTTATGCATTGTACATAAAAAATGTGTACAATTTTGCACACAAGATGACCGTGGATACTGTTATTCCTAATAGTTTTAAGCAAAAGTATAGTGTCCAAACTAAAAGTACCCCGCCCTTCGACGTACTGTCACAAGGCATCATTTAAACTAGCCTGTGCAGATACTGTCAGCGATCGTGCCTATTTATCGTGGCATGAGTTCACACAACGTAGTTGTGTTTCAGATATATGTTTGCCAACTTAGTGGTATAATAATATGAATCAATAAACAGGTGATTGCTCTGTTTTGCACTAGTCACAACTGAACATTTATGCCTACAACATGAGCGAAGTCGATGACATACTCAAATAAAGTTCCTTTTTGTGTAATGAATGAACGCGGTACCTACGGAAGAAATAATAAGTGCAAATGAATGCTAAAAACGCCAATTGGAGTGCAAACGAACCTGCCGGCGTATGATGACGTGCGAGACGCGGCCGCGCACGCGCACCGACAGCGCGAACTCTCCGGGCCGCGCGCGCGACTCGCGCACCAGGTACGACCCGTTGCGGCCCTTTTCCATCATCAGCTCTTCCGCCTCGCGCGCCGACATGCTGCCGTGGAACCACCTGCAATACCCCAAATCTGCGTTAGTGTCTATGAATCTTTCGCCATGCAGCAGGAAGTCCACTGCTGTAAAATTTCATTAGTTTTCTGTTCTGAATTTTCCACACAGTACCACCAACCCACCTTTAAAACATGGCCACCAACCCGCCTTTAACAGTGGTTTTCGTATCCGCCGACCGCAGGATGTTCAAAGTATCCTAACAATAATTAATCACCACTAACTGGCCAACCATGGTACGCATAAATTTGAATTGTATATAGGATTACCATAATAATTCTCTTTCTAGAGTGTTGTTACAGACATTAGAGAAGCATGTGATTCATAAATCGAATAATTAAATATTAAGATTTTATGTGGATGACGTTATAGGGCAACCCAATAAGGTCATGTTGTGAAAAACGGAACAAAGTGCAGGAAATATTTTATTTGTTTTCAAATATCAATGTCAAGAAATAAAAAGCCGACCGCGAATTCATTTTCAATGGCAGTGATTCGACATTCAGATTGTTATACAATATTGAGTAAACAAATTATCTCTTTCGTGCATCACTAGTCAAGCCCTTGGCGCCTTCGCAGTCGCGCCGCGCTAACGTCACCGGCTGCTTAAGGTCTATAGCAAACGAAGGTTCATGTTACGATTCCTTCCTGTGCATCAGTTATTGTTCTAATCTACCAAATAAGTAGTAGGTAGGTAAAGGTACCAACATAAGGATACGACTAACTATGATTTTGTAAGTAAAGAATGCATTGTCCTCGTACATCACAGTCTCATCATTTATAATCCTTGTGCGAGCGTACCTACCTACTTACTCAGACCGATGATGTCATAGGAAAGTTAGATGTAAAAACACCAGAATTGAAATGGGGAAACCCCGTTTCCTCGTGCACCTGGTATTTCGCCGCAATCTGTGTAGTGGCGCATGCACCTAACCACACCATACTCCACACCAATCAACATAATGGCCACTACTGGCTACATCTGGTCGGTTTTGAATGTCCTTAACCTTAGGATCTGGCGGGGCCTACTTCTCTCCTTTTGCCATGGCATATAACAGGGCGGCAGGCGGCGGGCGGCGGCGGAGAGCGCGCCCGCTACGCGTTGCATAACCGCGGCTCCCGCGTGTCGTGCCGCTCTCGCGCATAAACCGGTCCAGGAATGTACCCGCCGTCGCATGGACTCGGAATGCATTCATACCAGCTTTTAGACCAGTTACCGGAGTATCATATGGCCCGAGCGATATCTATCTCGGTCCAATAAAATACCTACTTATCGACACAAAACAAACACAAAAAGGTAGATATTTTTCAGTGGCGAGGTACTCTATTTACATAACATTAGAATTGATATATGTAAGGCACAGAAATTTCTTTTCATCCGCGTTCGCAAACATAAATTAAAATATTATTCTATTAGGTATTATGCGAAGATATCTTAAAGTATCGTCGTCGTCGTCCTAGCGCTTATCCCGCCCTCTGCCAGGGTGCGCTTTCCTACTCAAGCATCTCCACTTTGCCTGGTCTTCGACATCCTCTCGTCGTAAGCCGTTGACTTTTGCATTCGACTCAGCGATGTCAATCCATCGCTTCTTGGGTCGCCCACGGGGCCTCTTTCCTGATACCGGCAGATTCAGACACCTATTTCCCACGTATCCCTGAGGCTTACGCAACACGCGACCTAACCAGCGCAGACGAGCCTCCTCGATCTTATCTGCGATATCCTTCACGCCAAGGCTGCCACGGATGTACTTGTTACGTACTCGATCGAGTCGCGTAACTGCGCACATCCACCACAGCATTTTCATTTCGTTGGCGAGGAGGTCGCGAACATGTTTCGTCAGCGCTGGCCAAGCCTCGCTGCCATAGAGCTATCTTAAAGTATACTTAGCTTTCAATAGTAAGTTATAGTGTAGTCAAAGTGTTTAGAGAAAGTATGGATAGAAAACTTGTTCGGAAAATTGTAGAGTAGTGTTGCTAACATCCGGTTTCTGAAACGTATGTCAAATCATTGATTACCTAACAGACCAGGTCCAGGTCTTGGTTCTGGTTCATGGTCAATCTCATATCCATTTCCAGGTGTACGTCCTGGTCCTGACATTGGTTCAGATACCTGTTCCAGGTTTGGTCATGATCCTGGACCAGAACCTGGACCCTAGACCTAGACTTTGTCTTGGACCAAAACTAGGACCTGGACCAGGGCCAGGACCAAGACCTAGACAAAGAAAATCGAATATAATTTATTTTAGCAATCTGTTAATTGGTCGATTTTCGCTAATTTTATTTATTCGTATGGCAAAAATACAATATACGAGAAACACATTCAACTACAAATTTAAATCAAGCGAGGTCAGCCAATTTTCGCTAATTAAAATAATAAGACGATATCATACAGTTAACATGAGAAAAAGCTTTCCGGAAACCCAAAATTACATTAATCGGCCATTAATTGGAGATTTGACAATCCGTTTACTAACTGTTAACAAACTGTCAATTGGCCTTTTCAGAAACCTAAACTGCATTTAATCAGAGAATAACAAGTTGATAGGTAATTTTTGCGTTGACAAGCGTTTCAAAAACTGGGTGGTCATAAAAAATTATCGAAGCATGCATTAAATTTAGGAATCAAGAGGAGTCAGTGGACAAGTGCTTACAAAAGAATTTGAATAAGCAAAGTGCTTTGACAAATATAGTGTGGTTAAATGTTTCACTTTATTGGAAGACAATGAGTGATATAACTGCTAATAAGCGACTGCCAACTGAATAATGCATTTGTTTACTCTTTTTGAGAGCCCTTCGTAAGGAAGAGACGATGCAGTATGAATCTATATTTCGCAAATACCTGCTCAGTCAAAACAATAAGCCGAATACACCTAAATACTAATTTAATTATAAAATTGTTTATGATATCCAGCTGCGCATTTGTTGCATAATCTTTACAAGTGTAGAGTAGGTACTCGTCTAAATATTATTAATCATTGCTACGTTTATGCACTTTACTACAAAAAGCTGTACTATAATAATAATATTGTCGACATTAGGATCACTGAAAGGACCCCGCAAAAGTACTTTGTATTTTGGGGACACAGTGAATTTTTGTGAAATTTTAATATACTTGATATGAGTTAAGTGCCCTGATTAAAAGTCCCTTTGGGTGCTATCACTTTATCCGAATCAGTTCCTGAGCAACGATCGATTTTGTACAGTGCTCACCCACTCCTGGGACTTTGTGTTGACCACTGAACCACTCACGTCCTCAGGTTGTCAGATATAACGCGCGATATGTACTCTGTATAGATATTGCAAAAAATTAACGCATTATCGCACCTGTTTGAGAGAGTATTTACCTAAACTTCTGGTATTACCAAAATGTCAGTAAGTTTCAGCTCTGAATATTATTTACATTTAGAAAGGATAATCAGCGTTGTTGTTTTTTAAGTGCAACTGATCCAATCTTAGGGTGATAAACCACTTTCATGGCCGACTGTACCTACATTCCAACTGTGACAATGTAACGAGGAAAAATTCTGCGGTATGAAATCCGGGTAAGAAAAGGCCGAGGTAACCGCCGGTAGCGTCAGGCGGCTGATCCGCAAATGTGTTGGATGAATTCGTAAACCTACTTTAAACAAGTAAAATCCAGGATATTGAGTGGAAACAAGCAATTTGCTCATTTGAAGAGCGAGGCCCTGTCGCCCTGAAAAGTCTAAAAATATATATACAATGAAGATTATATTCTCTTACTTATTTATCTATACCAAGTACCAATATTATAAAAATATTTAGATTTATATTTAGATAAGATTTGTATTTTTGTTTGTAATGAATAAACCCATAAACTACTTGACCGATTTTTAAATTTTGTTCACTAATAAATAACTACGTTATTCCCAAGTGACAATACTATCTTACTTTTTATTATTTATGTCTTACTTTTTATCCCGTTAAAATAATAGGTTCCCGCGGGAAACTTGAATGTTTACAGAGAACCGAACTGCCCGCAGACGAAAGCCGCTGGAAACGGCTTTATATTACTTAGTTTTTGCGTGAAGTAAATATCCACCCATCCTTGCAAACTTTCGAACATATACAATATTAGTGAGATTAGTCATACAAGCATAAATATGAATGTGTTTTACATGCCAGCTTGTTATGACCTGTATTATAACCAGGTGGTGATGGATGTATAGCAAGTGAAGTATTGTTGCTAAGATTGTAATAAAATATAATGGAAATATGTATGACTTATCATAAAATACACATCATGTGCACATAAAAAGCGATAATTATGATTATTTCTACTTATACCTACACAATATAATACGTTGCATTGAAAAGACAAAAGAAAATGATAGAATGAACATTTGCATTCGTAGAACTTTAATAATTCAACATAACTTCATGAAATACTATAATATGAGTGAATAGGTACCTTCTAGGCTCGCAGGCTACATCTTCGACGTCATCGTCGCTTTCCATCACGTGAGTCGAGGTTAAATGCAAGCATATAAACATTAAATAAAAATACGGAACCCGTATGGCGGGGCTTCATTCATTATCTCCATAACTGAATTTTCCGGTGAATACAAATTACTTCTTAAGTAACTTATTTATAAGTAGGTAGTGATTGGAAAACAGCGAAGGTACTATAATTAATATCAATGTAGAAGTTGACATCGAAAATTGATGGCACTACGCGTAGAGGCCCAAGGCTGGAGAGATGGCGGGATGAATACCCTAACAAATTGACCGATCAATAGACAGGTAAAAAGATTTATATTCTACTAGAGCAACGATGTTTTGCTTACATGTGTTCCATTTTTAGCACAAAGTCATTTTAATGCGATATAACTTGTAATAGCGAGGAACTTGTTTAGTAGGTATCTACACAAATAAACAAGTATAATTATACATTTTCGTTACAATCTTAGTTGGTGGCTCTTTCCATGAGGTGAGCTGTTAGTTTACTAAATTGTATAAAAATATTGAGAATTATTTGCTAATATTAAAAATAATTTAATAGCTTAGATTTATTTATAGATTCGATTATATCTTTAAATTAAAAACTACTGACAGTGCGCCTCCTTTATTTCTTAGTAATGATCTGAGCATAAAAGAAAATATTCTTATTACGAACCCTAATAACGTAGTTATCACGCCAAGCTGGTATGTAAAGTACGCCAAGTTTATTCCCAGCAGGTCAAGTTTTTTTTTCTGGAGAATTTATTTTCTCCACGTATCAGATGAGAGTGAATTAAGAATTTAGGCTGTTCTTCCAACTACGTTATCAGCTATTATAGTATGTATAACACAGAAGTTGCTGTTGTACTGTAAGGTGTCCTTGATATGAAAGGTATGAAAATGTTTACTAGTATTGTTAGTAAGCAAGTAAATAATATTTAATAAGTATTAAGTAACCGCGGACCCAGTTGGTAGAGGCATGTATAAAAGGTCGTATCTACCTACAACTTATTTCGACCTTAGCGGAGCACTTAAAAAGTTGTTTCGGCGTTGGGAGGTAAACATAAATATAATGCAGACGTCCGAGACGTTAACAACTGTTTAAATCTTAAACAGAGTGAACTCGGCTCTTACGTACGGTACGCATCTAATATGTACTCTTGTAATTTTCGGGTGTGATTTGATAATGAACATTATTTAGTAATTCTGCAGACTTGAAACCGCAAAAACCAACAAAATGAAATGATAACGTAATTACTTAAACATCAGCAACACCAACTCATATTTTTTATAATAAGAACTGTAAAGCATATAAGTATCACTCTAACATAAGCTCATTTTAATTAAATAAATATACAGATTGGTAGAGGACCTCGTCTGAAAATAAAAAATGCACACCTTGCCCTTGCATGTGTTATCTGATGTGACCAAAACCTTCGCCAAAATGATCAATAAGATAAGTAGATTGAATTTTTCTCGAGAGTCACAAATTGCAATTGCAAATTGCAATAGGCTGACGCCACACGAGCGTGCTTTCGGTCGTTTACACAAAACTCGGAACTGAATCGGCTTCGCTTGTGAACCAAATCGTTATTGTAACGATTACGCTACGCTACCGAAGTCACGCAGGTGTGATGTCAGCCTTAATAAAGAGACGAGCATCTGTCTCACAGTGACAATCCAAAAAATACTTAATTAACTAAAATAAATTCGCACAAGCCTTATTTAAGTAAGGAAACAAATTCAAAATTGTTTTTATAGTTTTATGGCAGTACAACCTCAATATTCGTATAATGACAGAATCGTGTTATGTTTGGATTTTTATCGCAGCCGGTGCGAGCGTAAGTATCCTTACTTCTTAAGCATGAAGGCCTTGCTGAGCTCCTTGAGCACGGTGGAGACGATGGCGCCGGCGGCGGGCACGGCCAGCACGGAGGCGTCCATGCACGCCGACAGCGCGGCCGGGGCCAGCACGCCCAGCCGGCTAAGTCTGGGGCTATCCTTCGACATCGCGCGGAACTCCGCAGACAGTTTGGCAACAGGCACTATACACGACCGTAACCGCTGAGCGATCCGCTTCGCGCGCGCCTTCACAACCGAATGTGCGTGCGCCGCCGCGCCGCCGCCGCGCCGGCCGCCGCTGTGCGACCCTGCGCGTCCGCCACGCCCCACTTGCAATTACCTTTACCCTCCCGTAATTCCCCAAAGCTTTGGATTTCCTTCTCTTCATATCTTTGACGTTTCCTTGGAACTGGGTACTTACATTTTTATTTTATGCTTAAGTAGACTGGTAGGTATTGAATTTTGTTGTTGCGAATTCCCCATTATGGTAATAAATCCTCTTTCTGAAAACTCTCCTTTCTGAGAAATTCCCCTACTATGCACCAAACTTAGGCAACATGTCATCAAGATAAGAGCGACTTTAGTTTTTACTTATGGTTTGTATTAGTTTAATGTTTTTCTTGTTAGGAATATTTTAAAGTCGCCTAAAGTTTAGTTCATAATAGCTAGACTACTATGCGCGAGAGCCCGGGGCCCGCCATGACCATGATCCAGGTTTTGGCAGATCAATTAATTACAGTGGAGCGGCTGCAAGAAGACCTCTGTGACCCTGTTAACAGGGGAGTCAGACCAGATTATACCAAGGTTAGGTTATATCACGATGTTTTCGCTCACCGTAAGAGCATCGATTTTCATAGTTGAACACTGAACAAGGGGAAGCGACGGGGCGACCATGTCTAATTTTTTTTTACAAGGGGGTGGAAAGGAGACTTTAGGCAGTCCGCACATGACGCGACATGCATCCGACGTGTAGGATGCATGTGTCCGACGTGTCGCGAACAACTGTAGTCTGCACACGGCGCGACACTATCCTGGGTACACATTTTCAAAACTGAATTTATCATATAAAAATCTTAGACTACTTTAATTTTGTAGACGCTATGGCCAGTGGCCAACGTAGATGACGTAGCGTACTACGTCATCTACGTTGAGAAATTCAGTTTTCCAGTGAGTTAGCCAATAGCCCCCCAGCAATGACGAATAAAACCAGAGGGCAATGTGGTTATGGTTTCTGTGGCGATGATAGGCCATGAGCATGCCGATCGACAGCCGATTATATACTACCTGTTGCCCGCGACTATATCCGCGTGGGCCTCTGAATATAAACGAAATACCTATCCTTCAATGAAATGAACCATACATATCGGCTGGTCATCTTGGCGATAATGTCTCGGTTGTGGACTTGTCGGGGTCCGTCTTGATTCATGATTTGGCAGATCAGACAATTATAGTGGAGCGACTGCCATCTGACCACCGTGACTATGTTAACAAGGGAACCTGACCAGATTGGATATTCAGGGGCCTGAACGTACATATTGCATCATGATGTTTCCCTCACCGCAAGGACACTGGTTAGTGTTCAACTAATTTATATAACTTATAAAGAGCATTGGCACGGCTGTTCGAACCCTCGTACCTCGGGGTACGTGTCTTATCCCTTAACCCTTAGGCCACCAACGTTCTCATCATAGTACATCTCGGATAATGGATATAAATGTAAAGCAGGTAAACTGATAATAGAGTGTGAAGATTTTTGTTATGGTACCAACCTCGATGCACGGTGTCGCTGCCCTGGTCTATTATTAACAGTTTTTTATTGACCATGCATCATACAGACACTACTAAAACGGTTTTGATAATTTTTTGAATAGTGATAGATTACCTTGTCTTGCCATAAATATTGTAATAAAGAAAAAAAAATGTTTCTATTGCAAATAACATTTATTACTTTTACAATGTGTTAGTTTAATTCGTAAATATAAAACAATTTAAAATATAAAAAGCTTATTCAAAGTGGTCTCCATTGGCTGCAATACAGTCCTTTAAACGTTGAGGCCAGTTATCAAGAGAAGCACGCACTCTTTCCATGGGAAAATTCTTAACTGCCAATCGGTTGGATTGTTTTAGGGACTCCAAATTATCATGGCGTTTAGAGCAAGCCGTACTCTCTAAAACTGACCATAAATCATAATCCAGCGGATTAAGATCGGGACTAGACGACGGCCAGTCTTCAGCTCTGATGAAGTCGGAAACGTTCGATTCCAACCAAGACTGCGTGGACCGAGCTTTGTGACCCGGCGCCGAGTCTTGCTAGAAGGACCATTCTTGAAGTCGGATAATGCCCACGTTGCCCTCTGTCGACTAATTGGGAAGCTTTCTTAGAGCTTTGAGCATAAATACGGTCATTTTGTTTGTTAAAATGTTGCTCAATTGTAAAAAAATTCTCATCCGTAAACAAAATTTTTCTATGACCTCCCTTTGCGTACCGCTTCAGTAGTTGTTTCAATTTTACCAACCTATTCTTTTTTAAATTATCATTTAAGAAATGACCAGTACGTCTCTTATAGGCTGCAAGTCCTAAGTCATCTTTTAAAATCATCATTCCTTTTAATTTCATCATCTTCATCTCCCGAGATAAAATCTTGTGCTTTCGGACAGGATTTCTTTGAATTCTTTCCCTTACTGCTTTGACCACCTTTTTCGTACGAACACTACGTGGACGGCCACATCTTTTTCTGTCACAAATAGAGGAGGTCTCATTGTACCTATTAAGAGCTTGGTACACAAACATTTGACTAATACCAAGCGTATGGAGAGTTTTAAAAATTGCATTTGGCTCCATACCTACTTTATGTAATGCAATCACAGCGATAGTCGGTTCTCTTTATCACCCCACTCCATTTTAATATCGCAAAATACTGTACAATGTATTGGCGCCAAAATAAGAAAAGACAATGAAAAATCATATAAAAATGACAGATTCCAAATTCAAATGTAATATTTTGTTTATTTTTAATTGTAACAGTATTTATGGCCAGACTAAGTATATCCCGGGGAAGCATTTAGGCTGAAAACATTTAAAAATTGCCCGAGAAATTACAAACCAGTAAAAAATATATTAGATAAGTATTCCAAACAACATGATGGGAGGTTATCAATATGATGGGAGGTTATCGGGGCCCATCACCTTCTCAGGGGCCCAAGCTACGACGACCTGAGTGGTTCAATGGCCAACATCATGGCCGGTCTGCCACGCAAAAGGTCCCGGGTTCGATTATCGGCCGGGCAGAAATTGAAATGATGAATTTTAATTTCTGTTACAGGTCTGGGTGTTCTATGTATAATAAGTATGTATTTAAAAGTATATAAGTAGTTCATCAGTTATCTAGCACCCCTAACACAAGCTTTGCTTACTTTGGGGCTAGATGGCGCTGTGTCAATTTGTCCACGATTATTTATTTATTTTATCTTCACCAGCAAGTGGTCTTCCTGCTGGCAGACGGACGAGGCTCTGGCGAATCGGCTTTTCCGACGAATGGGGTCGCCGCTCGTAAAAAGCACAAACCCAGCAAACATTATGGCAGGTCTAGTAAAAAAACAATTTTAAGGCGTCTGCTTAGAATGGATTTTCGCACATTACTGTGGGTTTTGTTAAAAAGAACGGGACAACTTAAAAAGTGGTTGGTTCAAAGTTGCGGGCAAAAGCTGGTATAATTATAAAATTTCGTTTTAACGCTTGTATGATATCATTAAGTCAAATTATGGAAAAAGGGTTACAACGTTCTCTTTTTTTTAATTTGATTACTTCTGTATTTTTTAAATTTCGCTGTATCTTTGGCATCCTTAGTGGTTAATGTTTTATCTGTATAGAATACTTTTATAACCTTCCCTCAGTATAATCTGTTTCAACATTTAGTTCCTATGAAGAGTGGTGCAGTTGTCTCTGTTGTTGTTTCTGGACTAGCTATATACTTAGCTAATGTTTGTAGTTCCGCTTAAAACCACGGTACTTTAAAGATAAACACTATCTACACTTGGCCCTTGGGTGAGAACATAAAATTATTATATTCTATCTATCGGAATAGGGGAATAGACACAAGCTGTCAAATGAAACCAAAATTTAAGTGCTTATGGCTTATGTGTACATAACAGAGATATAGCTTAACACTATCGATATCGATACTTGTAAATAATTAATAGCTTGCAACACATTCGAATGGTAGCCTTGCTCGCTTCTAAAAAGATCATAAGAGGAATAAACTATTTATTTAAATAAAATAAATAATAATGATCTCTCAATATTTTTTATCACTACATAGGAGAAAACAGTCCCACGCTTCGTCTGTCTGTCTGAACAGCACAGACTTGAAACTAACTGAAACAAGGACAGTTCATACACGCGAACACCATCTCCATCTCCATCGACATCGCGACAGTCACACCCATTACGAACGCTATCTCCACCATATCCGCCATCGCCATCTCCACACATACCATCGCCATCGAGACAGTCGCATCCACTAAGAACGCCATCTACACCACTTATACCATCGCTAGCACCATCTCCGCCACCTAGACTACCTCCACAACTGTCGGGGCCTTCAAAAAAACGCAAAGTTCGGAAAGCCTCCGCAGATAATGAAATCCTGCAATATTTAAAAGGTAAACAAGCAAGAAGAGAGGCTACAACAACCCTAGAACAACATCAAAAAAAATGTTTTTACTTAGTTTATTACCGAATTTAGAAAAACACTGACAGACAGATGAGGACTTTTAAAAAACGTGTTATAGAATTGTTGGACGAAATTTTTGAGTTATCATCACCCCCATTACCAAACTCAAATATTACCATCCTTAATATCACCAACAATACACAGCCTGATAATGAATCAATTCTCTAATTCTCGTCCATCTACATCTTTTTTTATTACCTAGGGAGGTACACGGTCAGACGGTTCACCTGATGGAAAGAGGTTCCTGTCGTCCAGGACATCTGCAATCTAAGGGGAGTGGATGTGAAATGCTAGAGGCATAATCAGATTTCCAGAAACATGTTAATTGAAAATTTTATAAATGCTTGCTCGTTAACCTAACTAGTTAATATAATTACTAGGTAGGGTAACGAACAAGCAGTTCTTCTGATGGTAAGTGATCATGGGTCAAAGCAACACCAGGGGCATCGCACATACGTTGTCGGCCTATGAAAACACTGAAAATTCGAATCTTCGAGGCTCCTGTGTCGTACCGGCTTAGGAACGCCGCTGCAGGAAGTTCATTCCATAGAATGGTCGCACTTGGCAGAAAGTTTCCTGAAAAGGATGCTTGGTTTCACTTGAAATAGTTACCTGGTTTCACAATTTACATAGATACTAGTCAACTCCCCAATTGTCTGAGTAATGTGAAGTGGTACACCGATTTATAAGGGAAAATGTTATATTGATGGACATAGGCCTCCTTGTCCTCGGCTAGCCACATCCTGCCTGTAATTGATCATAGGTTACACTACTATTGTCGAGTCGTGGTCTCAAAAACTCGCTTACTCGTTATCGGTTATTGGGATATGGCCAGCCCACTGTCATTTCAGCTCATTATATGGGCTATGATGGTATCTTATTTTTTAGAGAGACTATTAGCACTGCTCTCCATTTGTGAACCTATTGCGCTGTGTGCCACGGCACTGTCAGTCATAATTATAACAAGTTGGACGCACTAATTACTATTTCGTTACCTATTATCGTCGAACCGTCTAGGCCGACCGTATAAAGTCCTATGTTATAGCAGCCTCAGATGAGTTAAAACTTTTCGAAATCTATCGGCAGTACCTACACATGTACCTATTAACATTTTATTTTCAGGTAAATTGCTCATAAATATGTATAGGCGAGTATTATTTCAATACTCGTCTCCATTTTGCACGCCAAACCTAAGCGGTATGTCAAATTGTTGTGTTACTGTCTACATAGGCCAGTTAGCGGTCGTAATGTTTCATTCATGCGTCTAGTTGACACAGCCGCACGAGTCTAATAGGGATAGTTTGATGACCATTCCACCGAGACGGTGGCGCACGCTGTGATGGGAATACATTAGCACCCAATTTGTCCAACAATAGCTCTCTGCATTAGGACGTGTGTCATCTTCTTAAAGGTCGACAACAAGACTAGGGTCACGTAGGCCTCTGCCACGCCTCACTCGTATCTCGCAGTGGCTGTTGACTGCCAGGGACTCTATTTTTGAACCGGCCTCCTCGAGTTGAACGGTTTTCCATTTTGATTTTGGGTATGACAAATTCAATATTGATTTATGACCCTGATTTTACCATTTTTCCGTTCACATTAACCGTTCACTTTTGGTGTTGGTAATGTCATCTTTAAATAGTATAAAACAAAATCGCTTCGATAGAGTGTGTTGTGAGATAAATGGTTTATAGGGTAGAATAACACGCGACCGAAGTCGCGGCGGGCCAGCTAATTAAAATATGTTTTATGCCGTAAATCAAAATTACAACCGTTCGATTCGAGCCGAGCGGTTGAAAAAGAGAGCCTCTTTAGTTTGGTGAGGAAATTAAACGTATATACACCAAAATATTATAGTCGTATTTTTTTATTTTTTACAAAATGCCGACTTTGTTAGAAACGTAATACTACCACAAAGAGTAAACTAACATTTGACTAGCACGTAACAAACAACGTTCGCCTAAAAAGGTCTTTTACTTAAATAAGTACTATATCATTACTTGTCCTTGTCTTATTATTTTATTCTCTCTCACTTTTCTTTAACATTTTTGCAATCCACTATATGTAGCAATTATAGCGGATCTCTTTCTTGGTTATTTCATCAGAATTTTTTCTGTCTCTGCTGATGCAGTCGAGTGATTTGCTTCTTTGCTTTTTGTTATTGGAAAAGTGTAACCTATAGTTGTGTTCTAAATATTGTCGTCTAACAAATGTGTAGAGCCAGTCGTCGGAGTTGTTTCTTTTCTTGGGTTCTGCAGCGAGAGAAGCGAGGGCGGCGAGGGAAGCGAGGGTGGCGAGGTCGCCGTCGGGGGGCGCGGGGGCGGCGGGCGGCGGAGGTGCGCGCGCGCGCTGCTGGCGGCCGCGCGGCTCCGGCCCGGCCGCGCCGCGCTCCGCCTGCTGCCGCCGCGCGAGCCAGTAGTAGTGCGTGATGGGGTCCCGCGGGCCCCAGTGCCGCGACGGCTTGAACGAACTTTTCAATTTCTGCCGAGAGTAAATCCATTAATATACTTACGGTCTTGTTCATACAAATACCTTAAAGTAGGTTTAAAACTTTAATTAGCTAAAACACTCATGATGCCTTTAAAACGGTTTTTAAAATTCCTTCTTCATAAACGTTCTATTAACCTCTCTTAGCTAAAGGTTTGACAGGTGTCATTAGCGACCCTAAAATGCCGATAAAGTTGAAGGGACAGAGACCATCATTGGACCTGAGACTTGGCCCCTACTAGAGCGACACAAGCAGGAGCTGTGCGTCACGGAAATGAAGATGCTGCGGTTGATGTGTGTCGTCAAGAATTACATGCGTGCTAACAAGCTCACCATCAAGGATGCCGAAGACCGAGCGAAGTGGGCCAGGAAGAGTAGAAAGGCGGACCCCGGGCTCTCGCGTGCCGCGCGGGAGCACAACCGGGACATAATGCCGAGATGATGATGAGGTCTGATAAAATATCGCTCTGATGATGTTATAGCCAAAAACATAAAATCGCTGGTAGCCAAGTCAAACGGATCGGAACGAATCAAAACGGAATTCCAAGGAAAATTATAGAAGTCATGTATGGATGCATCGCCTTTGCCTATCCCCTTCAGGATAAAAGTCAAGAATGGAGTCACGAGCCAATCACAATCAATCACTAACCGAAAAAAACCAGCTGTTCTTGAGGCGGCGGCTCAAGTTTGTCACTAATATAGATTTATCACAGGTTTATAGAAGGAATGAGCCTTGTATAAGTTATGACGCCGTTATTGAGCGTTTTAGCGCTAATATTGATTATAGCTTGAGCTTTAAGTCCGCCAATGTACCTTTAGTACATAAAGAATTAATAAATAAATAAATTATGAATAATGTTATTCAATAACCATATTTAACAAGCCTAAAACGTTCTATAAACTACCCATAACTTTTTATGAGTAAGACCGTTAGTATACTAACTGCCTCTACTTCCTGAAGGATGGCCAACCAACAGGAAATAGATTTGCGCTAATAACAAATAATAATTCTAAGCACACAAGAGTTTGCACATCAAGGAATAGGGAAGACCTTCGAGATAAGTAGTAACTTAAGGAAAGGTCTCTTATTAAGGTTGTTAAATGTCACTTGTAGGTACGTTATACAATGTGCCTAAGTATACCAAATTCTAGAAACACCGAATTGCTTGACATGGAGGTATTTTGTAGCAAAGGAAGAGCGCCAAATATTTTTTTTATTTATGTCTTCCATGCCGCTATTTCGTATTATATTGGACACGGTGATTGTGGTGTGGTCGGCTTTACTATGATCACCTACACCACCTAAAATATTCTTCTGCAACTTCAAACTGAGTTCACGATGTAGGTACTTAGATTAACTTACATGCTGCAGGTTTAGCGCTTAAGTATTTAGATTCTTAACGTATGGGAGTATCACAGGAGGGGATTAATTGCCCGAGCCTTCATTCGGTGCCGCGCGAAAGTGCTTCCGTCAGATTTTACCTCCTCTCGTATACCTATCGTTCACATACCCTTATGACTTGGGATCATACCTCATCCCAGGTCATAAGGTCACCCCACCTCACCATCATACATAGCTTAAAAACCGTAGCTACTCACCGAGATGAAGTCGTACTGCAACTGGTTGGCGACGGCAACCGCTGCGCCGGCAACGATGGCAATCGTGGCTAGCACAGCAGCCGCGACCAGCGCTCCGCGCGCGCGCTCCGGGCCCGCCGCCGCCACGTCCGCCACCCACCACGCCCCGAGCGGGGCCACCACCCCGGGCGCAGCGCACCACCCCAGCACCCAAAACTTGCCCAGCTTGTGCCCAGTCAGGAACTCAACGTCTTCCACCAATATTTTCCAACCTGCGCGCGTTACCATGGGGTATGTGAAAATGGCGGCAGTATGTCTCACAAACACTGTTTCGTCACTGCTGTTGGTTCTATTTTTGCGATGATTTTTGGCCTTGGCACCTTTTCATACTTTAGCAGGACACGAACTTATTCATTTATTAGATCACAGTGTGTGTGTGAAAGCTCTTCCGCTCACACGCTACCGCTCAATATCCTCATTGTCCTTCAGGCTACTGGTGACAATGTGTCCTAGATATTTAAATCTCACCATTCTCTCTAGGGGAGACCTGTTTAGTACAATGGGTGGTACTTCATATACCTGCTTAGAACCGGCCTCAAACACCATGTATTGGCTCTTTTTTACATTATATTCTAGCCCATGCTTTTCTGCGTATGACTCACACATCTTCAACAAATCACGCAGCTGTGCCATGCGTGAGTTGACCGACGCGCTCAGCAGAACCATGTTGTCCGCGTAGCTCAAATTATTAACACAGATTCCGTCTATATGACATCCGACATGGCGACTGTTGAGCGCGACGATCAATGCATTTATATATAAATTGAAAAGCGCCGGACATGTCCGGCCTCCTTGCCTCACCCCGCATTCCAACCTATACGGTTCCGATAATGTACCTGCCTACCTGACGCTATCGATCTAGTTCCCATACCAATATTTAACACACATAAAAATATCTCAAAAACTTATTAATCGACAAGCGTGGCGTAAAGCGTTCCTTACGAGGCTGATAGACGACAAGTGAGGCTCGGAGAGATAACGTCATACGATCACGTTAAGTAGAACCAATGGCACCAAACACACCGTAAATAAAGATGAAGACGCTGATTTCGAGTAGTGTGGCCACGGCGATGAGGAGCGGGATCATGACGTCCTCTAGGAGGTGCAGAACGTAGCCGCGGCCGGCCAGCGCCAGCAGCGCGCCCGCGCCGCCCGCCGCCGAGTACGCCGCGCACGCCGCGCGCCGCCGCCCACCCCACGCGTGCCTGCAGCGCTCGTACATCGGGAATACTAGCGTCAACTGACCGGTGGAACAACAGTATTCATTCAGCCTTGATCCATTTTCGGGGACAGAAAATTAATGTTGTACTTAGAAATGTCTTTGCTTTCATGTGGTATAGTCCCTATATCAAAATATCTACGGTATCAAAACGTCCACGTAACTAAACGGCCACTTTATCAGAATGTCCACTATATCATCTGGATTAAGGTTGTCTGGAAGAGATCACATTAGTGATAAGACCGCCCTTTGTACTATCTACCATATTTTTTGTAACTGTACTTGTGTTCTCTGATGTGCAATAAAGAGTTTTGTATTTTATTGTATTGTTTAATCGTGATCACTATATCAGAATGACCACTGTATCTGAACGTCCACTGTATCACGTCGTACGTCGTCGTTAATGTATTTTTTTTAAATATTAAATAGCTGATTGTAGGTGCCATATTCTGAATTTCGAATATCATTTTTCTTTAAAATCAATCGGGTGGAGTATCAAATTAAAGGTCTTCAAAAGGCGGGTACAATCGCGCTCATAATCTATACTTGATACTGTATGTGTTCCTGATGTCCTGAAGATTAATAAAGATTTTTTTACTCTTCGGGTACGGAACTTAAGTTTATGGCATGTTTGATTAACCCTTTACCCGCGCTCAATAATTACAAATAATTTTAATTGCATCCCTATATTAATAAATAAATAAAAGACATCAACGGGGGCACTGCTTGCGTTGAACTCTTTTGTATTAAAGTCTACATTTTCTTGAATTACATTTATGTTATCATGTAGTGGTAAGATTGGTAAGCTCATTTCATTATTTATCCGTCTCGGACATATAATTTTTTTTATAACGCGTCTTTTGATTACATTTTCATTTCTCTATCTAAATAATTGGTGACCCCTAGCCTAATGCCTAAAAGTTACTAAACTAAGGCTACTAAATTAGGCTTTGGCGCATTAAATAAGTCAATTTATTTAGATATATGTGGATAATATTTACTATAATTTCGCTATTTACTATTGAAACATACTTCAGAGTTTCGAATGATCATAAACATAAGAATTCGCTTACCATCGTTAATACTCCTGAGCAGAACAACATGGCAAACACCAGCATCGGCCACACATTGTACAGGCTCTTCTCAACAGCGACGTTAAACGTCTGCATGAGCACCGCCAGCACGGAGGTGTCCTTCTCGACCTCTCCGCCTATGCTGAACCAGAACAGTGAGCCCAGCCAGCCGAACACTATGTTTAGGCCCACTATCGTTATCGCAGTCCTGCAAATAATAAACAAATAACGTATTAAAGATTAGCAAACAATTGCATTTGCAATATAACAATGTTGCCACACATGACACAACAGAACATACGAATACAATGTATTGATTGTTGATATTTGTTTTCAGATGCACTCCGGATGAATACATATACAGGATCCGTGTTTATTGAATTATGAATGCTCTAATGTTGTCAATTTTAATATTGTTTGTACGGAAACTTCAGTATATCCACAGAATGAATTCCTATTCAATAAAAACGAGTGGCAGTTACCGCTGCCCAAACCATCACTGATACTGAGGCTTGCTTTTACAGAGTAGAAATTGTGCTAAATAGTCTTTTGATTTGCGCTTTAATCATACACCAACTCTAAAAAAACTTGCATCGGGAAAGACAAAATTTTCAAGCCAGCTAATTTATAAACTCGATGCTGTTGTCCGCGCTGAGGAAGGCTACATGAAACAATAACACATTTATTCTAAAAAATTACACATATTTTCGATATACTGAAGTTTTTGAATGGGGAAAATAGGAATTGGCTAAGTTACAGCGTTTTTAATAGGTACACTTCGAGAGGAGGACCCTGTATATAAGTAGGTACATACATACGTGTGTATATGCACTCACGCCCGTAACTCTTAGGGGTAGGCTCAAATATTTACGCCGGTTACGTACGCCGGAGGGTACTCCTGACCTGCCCTTTTTGGAGAAGGTAATCTTTTTATCGCTATGATATGTCCTTCTCGAGTGCTCTCTACCGACCTTTCCATCCACATTCGCACTGTAAATAGCTCTCGTAAACCGTATTTCATTCACCCGAATTAAATTGTTTGAATTACATCACGAAACCGAAATTACGCGCGACAAATAAAATGCAATAGTCGACGATAGAATAATCTGTTTTAAGCTAAGATTGAAATTAGTATGTGTGTTTGAGCACACAGCAGACTCACCATTCAACATTGGCGTTGGTGTAGATGGTGTCGCTAGCCGCCACGAGGAAGCCACCCGCCACCTGCGCCGACCACAAAGACTGCATCAGCGCACTGTACCAAATCGTCGGCTCCAAATAATTGAGCCAGTCTTCTTGAGCCTGGAAGGTCTCCAGGCTGGCCAGGTCGCCAATGTTCGCTATTATAATGATTGCCAACACAAATACGAGCGGAGTGAACACATAAAACAAACGCTTCGTTATTTTCACGGGATTGTGCAGAAGCCTGAAAATAATAAAGTACCTAGTGGTTTATTAATACCTAAAGATAAAACTGGAATATCAACTCTACAAACCCGGACATATATTTAATGAGACGTAGAAATAAGCTAATTGCAAGGCTTACATTACTAAAGATAGTGTACAAAACTCACAACCAACACTATGCCTGGCGCACGTTCCACATTGTCTGCTATTATCTGTATTATCTGACTAGAATTCGATAGTAGCTATGAGGGTGATGAATCCTCATAATCGTGAATCTTTTTACATTAGTAATTCAGTAATTCAGTTTTGTTGCATAATCAAGTATCAATGTACTTGGTAGTAGTACAAGATACCCCGTAAGGGCACAGCAATATAGAGATGAGCTATATAAACATAATTTGTACATTAACTTAATGGATAGATTACGGAATTCGGTCCAGCTTTCAATTAAGCTATTGAATTGGTCGTAAGTTCTGTAACACCTGACTTATACCACCCCTTCGCTCTAAGTTTGCTGCGGGTACTGTTGGTAGTCTGGTTCATGTTTAGCGGCATTATGGAAAACATTTGGCCTAATGTGTTTTTTACTAATTCGGAACTGCTGGACACAAAATTTTATATTGACACTCCCGAATTTAGACCGAAAGAATAAAAGATGGCAGACGTGTGTTAAAAAAAATTGTGAACGATCTCTCACAGTGAAGTTTGGTTGTGACTTCGTTATAAATTCCAAAAGCGCTGCGCTGATAGGCGGCAGACATTATGGTTTTTTACTGTATTAAGTTCCACGAACCTGCAAACTTAGCGCGCACAGGTAGAGTACCAATTGATTACAACACTGTTAAAAACTCATTATTTCATACTCACACAAGAGGAAATGTAATCCACAAGACGACGGTGATGAAACCCACAGCGAGGTAGTATTCAGGCCCTTCCGCGACAGTACCCAAGAATGTGGAACTGTAGTGCAATTGCAATTTATTTATGTCATGAAGATTATTCAGACAATACATTTTCGTAGAAAATACTTACTTAAAGCACAGAGAAGAATTGTAGACATCTTTCACTTCGTTTAATTTCATAATGTTGTCGCGCTGGAAATACGTAAATTTTTTTACTTAGGGTTTGATTTAGTTTACACTACCCTATAAATAAACAAATCATACCATAGGCTTGAGCGTTGGTGGCCGAGGATATCCGACTTGTAAACGAGAGGTACAGGGTTCGAATCCCGCTGCGGCCATGTACCAATGACTCTTTTCTGAGTTATGTACATTAGTTGAATACTAACCGATGCTCTTACGGTGAGGGAAAACATCGTGATGAAACCTGCACATTCAGCTGACTGAGTGTGTAACCATGATTTAATCTGGTCAGGTTCCCCTGGTAACAGGGTCATGGAGGTCAGATGGCAGTCGCTCCACTGCAATTACCTGATCTGCCATATTCTGGATCATGGACAAGGCGGATCCCGGGCCCTCGCGCGCGAGATCACAATCGGGACATTAACGCCAAGATGATTATTATTTTTTATTTATACCATAGGCTTACGAAGAAATGAAGTGTGAGTCTTGCCTACTACTATAGTTATCAGTATTTACGTACTACCGCAGGTAAAAATCTAAAACACCACGCTAGCCGCGAGAGCGAGGATTTACCGTTTGGATGAAAAATAATATGAGTAGATATATATCTACGTACCGCTCGTTACTGCATATCCAATAATCTAGATATTTATTCAACTATGTATTTATTTACTAAAATTTAACTTACCATCAGCATAATTTCTTGATTGCAGATCAAAAAGTTACTATTGATTGTATAAAAAAAGAAGGTCACAGTAAATGACATATAAATAACTGTGTTCAACGAGGCTAGATATGATATGAGTAACCGCAGGTATCCTACACCTGTAACAAAATATGAAATGTAATAGCATACAATGGTGATAATAAGAGAGAAGTGACAAGAATGAAATCCCCAACGCTATGTTGTGTACCTTCACGCTACGCTATGTACCTTTTGCAATAAAACGATCTCCGCCCTCAAAGAGCACAGTAAACCAATTTCACTTTTTCCCATATTAAATATAGGGGAAACGTAGGCAAGTCAGATCAGTCAAGCAAAAACCAATATAATACATTTGAACCACAAATGATTCATTTAAAATTATCACAAATACTATTTATATATTTTTTTATTTAGTAGTAAGACTTTATTTAGTACAGTGATCACGGAGATTTATAATCAATTCAAAAATTACCATTTAGACCGTTTTGCGTTCTATAGTGAGGCAAAGCGAACCAATGAAGGTAAAACGATCTACCATCAGTCAGATCATTTTTCACTGAATTATGCTATGTCATCGAAGTTACCGTGCAAACCTGCTCAAGAGCAACGTTATATAACAAGTGCTTGCTAGTGCTAGTGCTTTTCCCAGTGACTTTATCCGCATAAACCTCTTTTTACGTTTTCCTATTGGTGCCTTTCCCATACAATATTACCACTCTTCCGAGGCCGTGGTGTCCGGCTCAGTAGAATAGCACCAATCCCTCATACTCGTGGGTATCCCACAAGGCTACTAATGTTTTCGAGGCAAAAGATCCGAGTCTCTGTAAGCTGGAAAATCGGCTGCAGCTTTGTGGCAAAAGTGTGGGAAAAGCGAAATTGCCAAGAAGATGTGCAGCCGACCGGCTTTTTTTACTTATAGAACCCACACGAGAGGATATGTAAGTACCTACTATCGCTACGAAAAGTCAAAGACATGGTACCTACTCACTTGTACAAGTACAGTTGTTTAGATGGATGTACTTGTATAAGGTATAAGTAGTACAAATAGCTTAAGGTTAAATGAAATTAGATGAAACGTTACATAGCATAAAAATTACTTCGGTGCAAAAAAATCTTCGTACTATCGTTGTTTAGATTAAAGGTTTTCGGTGTATTAAAAATCGTATAAACCGCTTGGGCTAAATTTGGTCTGAACGGAAATATCGGTGAACATTCATAAAACAATTCCTAAATTTTTTGTCTTATTTGAGTCATATTCTCTCGTATAATGCACGATATTTCTGAATAACAGATGACGGAAGATATTACTATGGCCGGATCTCCTACTATCAGTAAGTCATAAAAGGAATAATGTTTGAGACCTGGATACCTTTGAAGAAGGGCACCGCCCTCCAGATGCCCACGGCGTCTTGCTGGCAGAGCTGTCCCACGGCCAAATGCATGAGCGCGAGCGGCAGCGCGACGGCGAGCGCGGCGGCGGAGACGGCCGCGCCGTACGCCGCGCCGCCCAGCGCGAACGCCGCGCGCGGCCCGCGCCACCAGCTGCCGAACCCCGCCGACAGCGCCACCGAACATGCGCATGCGCTGCCCACGCGCAGCCACCCCTGACAACCACCTTAGTATTTACGACATGCCATCAAATCGCTAACAAGCATTTTCGCTAACTACGTGTAAAATGTGAACATATTTTGTTCACATTTTACACGTAGTTGTTTTATTCAATAAATTGCATAAAACAAAACTTTTAATTAATTATGTACACCACATTTCGCATTGATGCCGCAAAGCCCTGCCCTAATAGTATTAAATATATTTTAAAATGTTATGAACAACCTGTCCAAAATAATCACGTCGCTCATTAACTTGAAGGAAAAACGATTCAACTGAAATGTTTGTTCTCCTATGGAATGCAAGGAGATTAATGTACTAATTTGGTTAGAGGATAAGCGTAAACTTACCTTTGCCCTTGACGATCGAATCATGTTTTTTACACTTTCACTTACACTTCATTATTTCTCCATGTGTGTATCTACTAAGGAACTGCATCAGTTTGTGACCAACATTTTACAATGTCCAACCTAGATAATCAAGAGATAAAATCGATAACGGGCTGTATCTATTTAAGAAAAAACGATGTTTGGCAACTTTTATCTGCGCGGCTTGGAGCTCAAGTGGCCACGGCAAGCGCGAACGGCCCAGCATGAGAGTTTGTCAACATTTTACTATGGTTAATGTAATATTTATAAACACCTAGAGTCAACTCGTGCTAAGCAAATATTTCACTAAACAAATACCGACCATGTAAACATTCATAGACTCATCGTCCTATGTAAGAAAAATATTAATTAAATGATTATCGTTCATGATCAGTAAAATAATAGAATTCCAAGCTATCAGCTAATGAATGCCAGCCCTCTTTTTTCTGCGCTATGATTTGAGAAGTTGTGGGGTAGATGAATACACATTCGACATTACATTTGTGGGCCAATAGTTTAAGTTTAAACAGGCATTTTGGGTGATAGCTTTTGTTTATCTTATGTACACGATCAAAGCCGGCGAAATTGTATGGTAAGGCTGTAAAGTGATAAGTCAAAAATTTACTAATTACATTGGAGGTTATCGTTTCAAATTTATAGATGATGTTAATAAGCCCCCTAGCCCCCAACTTTAAGATCGGTCCTGTAGCCAATTTAGATTTTAAGACGCGTTTTGTCAGTGAAGAAGTTACTTAACGCTCAGTCAGCTGACGTGCTATTTTCTTACTTTTACACACTGACTGACTCAAATATGATGTTTTAAATATTATGTACATCTATAAATAGGCCCTTTGAACTAATCGTACACCAATTTAAAGTATGTTTCTGAAGACGGTTTAGGTTTTATTACTCAAGTTTAAACGTGCTATTTTCTTACATGAACTTTGATGTATTCAAATATGATTATGTTATATGATAAAACATTATGTTATGATGTTTCTTTTTTATATATCTGTAAATAGGTCCTCTGAGCGGCCGGTTTGACCTTAAGACTTGTTTTGTCGGTGTAGAAGTTAAGTATCTACGTAACTTCTTTACCGACAAAACGAGTCTTATAATCAACACCGGCGACAGGAACGGTCTTAAAATTTGTATATGGTTTGCTCAGGGCTATTAATATATGTATAAATTTGAAGCGGTAGCCTTATGCAATTAATTATCAATTTGGAGTCTTTCGACTTAACATGTTACGGCCTTACGGCGGGTTATGATCTTTAAGACTCCGCTGGTCCTCATTATAGTATTTACTTTCATCGGTCAACAGTCAACGCTTCTAGATGAGACGATGACAAGCTGATGCCACCGTGTAACGCGAATAAAATTAATACCATTGTTCCTGATCTGCGTAACGAACGTGTCTGCTAATATAATATTTGCAGGCGTTTATTCTTCTCATGGAATTACTATTATGAATATGAACAGGAATGTGTGACCGTTTATTAAGTTTTCGTTTCAGATTATTTGCTACAGCTAAACTACTAGATCCATTTTTGTGATGAATTTGCTAGAGAATTATGTAGCTCTGACCGAGACAAATCATTAGCTCTCTATGGTAAACAATGGTCAGTGTAGCAACAGTTTTAGTGGATGCCACTGCCGCCACATTCATAGAATTGATACAGCTTCTAAATCAATGCGCCGTGGCCGGCATCGGGTGTAGAGACTGAAGGCCGGCGTTACGCAAAGCTCTGTACTCTCTCCCCTTCTGTATATATCGTTTACCGATATTCCCGTCGCTGACAACGGCGGACAACTCTCCCTCTTCCTTGGTGACACGGCAATCTACGTCAAGGGGCGAAAGCTATCGTTTGCCAAGCTCCAAAAGGCGACGAACAAGCTCAAAGTTTGGGTCAAACTGTGCGCATCGAAGTTAATCCGCGAAGAGCTACGCGGTTTGCTCCGATGTAAAACGCAGACAGGGCCGCAGCGAGTCCTCTTTCCTCCGCATGAGACAAGATACACTTTTGAGCCTCGTGTCAAGAAGACTGTGTCGCACCGTTCGTTTCTACCCGAGTCGCCTCAACTGTATATTGGGCAAGTTCAACAGAATGTCACTACGAAACAAGCGTGCCCTTTTCAAGGTATGCACCCGACCGGTGTTGACATGAACGCCTTCCACCGAGACCTTTTATAAGTCCTCGGAAAAGCATGCCAACCCGCTAGTGTCAGAGGCACAGCATCCTACTCTCCTCACCCGCCTCCAGCGCAAGCTGCGGAGACCGAGGCACGTCCTCACCAACGAACTGTGGAGCGCTCTGGACCTCGGGCCGACTCGACGAAGCACCCACGAGCCGTTTCAGCTTGTATCGTGCATAACAGCCGGCCGGCTGGCTGGTACTCATGAGAGTTCCCTTCCTCCCTCCCCCGTTACCCCGGAGGGTGCCCTTGCGTTGAATTTGAATATTTGTAGACTTTATTGTATTTTGTGATTCTATTAAATTGTTTTCCTCAGTAGTGTGTTAAAAATGAAGACAGCAAAGCATTATGCTGCCGCCTTGAGCTCGGGCTGCAATCGCGCCTCGTGGATATTCTTTTGACTATTCTGTTACCGATACCAAATAACTGATAACTTTGGCCGCGGCTCATGCTGTATGAGGTGTTGTTACTTTTAAGTTGTGAACCAAAAATGGTAGTAAAGGTAAACCATGAAAAATTAAAATATTATTTTCTATTCTATAAGAATTATGTAATTTTATTTTAATTTGTAAGATTGTGTGTGTTGAAATGTGTGTAACTTTTTGTGTAAAAGTTGTGTTGTCACGTCCAGTTGATAATAAATTACTTATTTATTTATTATATTAATATATCGCCTGCGAGGAGTGGAAGCAAAGAGATTGGAAAGTTAGCTACCTTCACACTACGGGCCAAACTAAGGTCAACTATTCACTAATTTCATTCATTTTGGACCCCATCTTTATTCACTATTGGCTTTCACATTTGGCTTTATTATTAATCAGGGGGGGGGGGACATTTTCCATTTCATTAAATACAACAATTTCATTAATGAAATGGTCTACATATCATGAAGTGATCAATTTTGAGATCTGGCTACGACATATGAAGTAAATAGGTAGTTGAGAAATCATACAACGTTTCATGTTTAATCGGCTTTATTGTAAAATTTCTTAAGGCTAATTTATAAATTTACTTTAATTACATACTTAGAATTGCTAGGGTGCACGTGGCCGTACGTGAGTCTAACTGTAACATATATAATAAATTAATAATATACTTGAACAATTTCGTCGTTGCATACAGATACCCCATAAGAATACATAAAGTAATTGAGTTACTGTGATGTCTGATGGATGATGGATGATGGAACAAAAATATCCGATCTTGCGTTGTACGACGAAATGTTCGGTGACTAATATTATCTACGTTGTTTTTAATTTAAGTTTACAATCTATTTTAAACAGTTGACTCGTTTATCGACGCTAAACAAACAATACTTACCAAGAACTGGTGGAAACATGCGATTTACAATTTGATAAGGTTCCTATTATCTGTTATACATAACTGTTATTTATACAATACACTCGACCATTGCCATTAGTTATCGGTAGTATTGTGATTTATATCTATACAACATCTCCGATCAAAACTAGAAGCATGACTAAATTGGTGATGCAACGATGTTGGCTTACTTTTCATATTCCTAAATCTCCATAAAATAATCTTCCAAAACGCAACAACAACACCAATATACAGTATTTTAGTTTGGGGAAAGAGCCGTCTGGACGAGAGCGGTAAGTCCGGGGTATACAGAATTCTCATACATAGCAGATACTAGAACACATTCCTCTTTCTATATTTACTTTAAATATAATAATTAAATCTCTATAGGTAAATAATTTCTGTGTATACGGACATTTTTATGTCATAATATATTGATATAATATGTATTGTATATCTATAAAATGTATTTTTAATAAATACATACTCAAACGACACTGGCATTGTAAAGTGTAGAATCCTTGCTACGTGGACGAGTATTAGCAGATATTTATTGAAAACTATAATATTATTATGCTCGTTTTGTAGCACTAATTGTACGGTATTACTATTCGATTACTTGTAGTAGTAGTCACAAGGATTTGGTGCGATAATGTTATTGTTAGTAAACCAACAATGGTTTACATCTAGTCAATAGATAAAACCACTGATATGTCTGTCTCCTGTTAATTACTAGCTGTATATTTGACATGTAAAATTGCTTAAACCACTACTTCGGTCTAAGTTTAGAAGTTTCTACATTTCAATTCGGAAAGAACTAAACTATTGTAAGGTACGATATACCGATAGAGGGACCCTATAACCGTATTTGCTATCATCATCAATGTGCAATAAAAGATAGACCAATAACTGAGATGACCTGGCAATTGTGGCGCTAGATCTGCGTTTTATGAAGCAACAACGGAAGCATGTAATATTCTGTGACAGAATTCGAATGCCGCCAACAATGCGACATGGATAATTAGGAATGTGGCGGAAAAAGAAACTAACATGTCCCTATTGTGAAATCAGAATAATGACGACTAGGAATTAAATCAGAAGTTGTTTTGTCAATACGCAGATAAAATATATGTCTAACATGAAATAGTGTGGTTACTTCAAATAAAGTAAAGAATTATAGTTTGTGCTGATTTGGTAGTATTTTTCTTTATTGGACAGATGAATTTTATCTGAGAATTGGCTTAAACCGATAAATTTTAGAAGGTATAAAACCTGAGTTCTTGGCCTACCTTTACATATTTTGATTCGGAGAGATTAATCTAAATGACTCGAGGATAGACGATAATGGATGTCACACTCAAACAAACATGCAAATGACCTTGAATATTAATAAAAAAAAGAAATTTATGTCTTAAGTAATGAATATTGTTTAGATAATTCATCTAATCAATCTATGAAGTTAATTTTGACAATAGTCAACCAAATTGACAATGAAGCCTTAACAAAATATGAAAATTAATGGATAATTAATTAAATGTGAATAAAGTACTTAAGTAATAATTTCATCCATGCTTTGTCTACGTCACAACTATAACAGTAACGAATAATCACAGCAATATCTTACAGAAATGATATAACTTTTTTCACATTAAATCGATTATTAATCGAGTGCTTACAAACATCTGCTTAAGCAATAAGCAAATAATTTGTATCAGAAAATTAAATGTATATTCTATTTTAGTCCTATTTTATCTAGTACCCCTTTACCGGGGTGAAACCGTACATGTGTAAACTGTAATATTTAATACAAAACAAAAGACAATGTTGAAAGCGTAAATTGGTTCGGGTAAAGCGTGTCAGATAGGGGCAAGTCGCGTAACCTTCTGTCGGCGGCCAAAATATACGTTGTGTGGTTAAGCCGCCGGAGTAGGTATGTTGGATGGTTTCTTGTTATTTGCGTAGAGGTTAGAATGCGTGGGCGTGCCGGCACACGCCGCAGCCCAGCGCGAACTCCTCGCCGGTGGCCGGGTGCTGCACATGCAGCGGACACTCCTCCGCCGAGCCCGGCAACTGCTCGCCCTTCGGACCTGACCATGCAACATGTACAATATGTAGTAAAAATAATTGCATTTTGTTGTATCTCTAGCTAGCCAAGATGGCATGACACAAACACACAGGATGAGCCATCCAAATGTGGTGCAAGTTTAGTAATTATAATGCAGGGACCGTAATATAAAATAGAATATACCCGCCGGACACTGCGGTAGAGCATGCTTCGGTATGTTCGTCACCCGCTGGAAGTCGTCATGGCAAGCGTTGCAAAAGTGCGACGTGCCGAAACAGAAGAATACTGCTACCTATAAATTAAAAAAAAAAACATTTAGACCATTTATCTACACTCATATTATAAATTTTTTCTTCACGCCGATCTTTAAAATGAAAAAGGAAGCATTTTATGAAATGGCATTTTTCTATATATCAGCATCAGCGATCAGAAAATAATTGTTTTTGGTTTACACATACATTTTTTATTTTTGGTTAGCGGTTAATAGACTAAATACCGAACTATACCATTATTTGTGGATGGATGCGTAAATTGCGCAGCTTGGAATTATTTTCTTACCGACAAACATGATAATAATCGTGTGGTAAAAACCGTACGATACTCACAGAGCAGCAGTACCGGCACTTGTACTCTAGGAAGTCCGCGCCATGCTTGGGGCAGGTGCGGGCGCCGGCAACGTCGCTGCACGCGCCGCAGACCAGCTCCGCGGGCTCCCACCACCCGCTGGTCTCGGCCTCGCAGCGCGCCAGCCCGCCGAAGTACGCCTGTGGGTGACACGACCACCAAACATTAGCCCGACGCCGGTCACGGCACTGTTGCTCAATGGCCTAGTGGGATTTTCATTGACCTAGCTAACAGGTCACTGTCAAAATATCGTTGTTTTACTATCATCCAACAGGCGTTTGTTTCGGACCTGTGACAGACCCTTAAATTTCGGTCATTAGATAACTCTGTGGATGGATAGCTACCAGCATAAACCAAGTCCCTTGTTGTAACTCCAAACAGAATGAGTTAAGTCACACAATGAAGGAGAGAAGGCGCACTGTTTTACGGCCTCGTCAAATGATTTTCCTTGGATCGGAGCTATTACTGGCTCTATCGACTACTTACATAATCGATAGAAGTAACTGCACATAAAAAGGGTCACCCCCAGAAGCGAAGGGAAGTATTAAAAAGTCTAGGAGGGGCTCAGGAAGCCGTAAAGAAAATATGCAAAATCACAGGGACATAATTACCTTCCCGCACTTATGGCAGACGTAGTAGGCGTACCGCTCCATGGCGTAGAGCGCGGGGTCTGCGGGGGCCCGGCCGCGCGCCCCCGCGCCGCCCGCGCCCCCCGCGCGCCCCGCGCCCCCCGCGCCCAGCCCCTCGTACTCGAGCCGCATCAGGGCCTTGCGACGCACCTCCTCGCGGAGGCGACGGATCGGCGACAGCGCCTCCTCGAGCGTCCAGTGGTTTATGTCCTCCTAGTTGTTGTTTTGGGACGAAAACCAAAATGTTAGTCTTTGATTGACGCCTGTCCTTGGTTTGCTTTTATTGACAAGACCCCTTTAGAATTGACATGAAAGACTCACTTTATAGTATCGTTAGCAAATATACATAGGTTTGACTTTGAAACTACATTATTCGATGAAGGTGCGATTTTAATATCTAATAAGATTATTGTTGCAAAAAGCTTTCTCCTGGAGACAAGGCTTGCAATAAAACATTTCTTAGTCTGTTATGTAGCGCGAAATAGCTGTCTGGGCAAAGAATGAAAAGTAAACTCACCTTACAAATTGGACACTGAGAGAATGAGAACGTGATTCGGGGCCCAATCCACTTATTGGCCAGCACATTCTTGCAGCAGTGCAGGTGGAACACGTGACCGCATTTCAGCTACGGAGAATGTAAAAGTTAAAATTACACAAAACTGATATGAGCAATGAAAGGTATTTCATAGAATTTGCAGTGCGGTAGAATAAAAATGTAAAGCCAACCCTGTCTGTGGACGGGTGTCAACATGCCAGCTAGGATCTCTGTAGACAAGAAAATGGGCAGCAGCGTATTCTGTTGAGTATTTCTAACAAGTTTCATGTAACAAAAAATGCAGAACCGCAGGTGCATTGTATATCAAAATGCCTCAATGTAATTGAGCGCTAGGTATGCCAAGTCGATCAGCTATGCGTACCTGTATAGCCGGCGCCGCCTGTAGCGGGTCGGTAAAGCAGATCATGCACATATCATCGGCGTCCTGTCTCAGCGGTGCCGCTTCGTCGGACTCGGCGCCGCCGCAGCCGAACAGGCACGGCAGGCACGAGCGCTCGCCGCGGACGCCCCCGCATAGGTGGCTGCACGGCAGCACACGAGTGCACGCCTCGCGCCCGTATTCCTGTTAACCAATTGTGTAATTGTTCAGCCTACTCGCGGACAGTGCAGAATGTCAAAGAGTGCCGTTCTTCTTTTTTTTCGTTCACCCTTTAAAGGTCGACGATCCTTCGGTAAAAAGGTAAAGTGGCATCATGCCGCCAGTAGGGAAATAATACAGAAGTCTTAATATATTCTTTTGTAACGATAAACTTTCTGTCGCTTTGTTATACAAACCTAGTGACCATCGAGCACACTACCTCCATAATACCCATGATTCGTAAATTTTAATTTCATCACGTGTTACAAAACTGCAGACCCGCAGGTATTTACATTGTCATTACTAGCTGCCTTAGCATTATTGATTATGGCTATAATCATTCCGTTGTTGTTTAAGCGATGGTATCTATATCTATCTATCCGGAGTTCTCAAATTCGATAGAGTCCTACCGCTGATATCGTATCACAGATTAATGAAAGTAACTAAGGATAAGTTTTCAAACAATATATTTTATGTTATGCGGCAGATACGAGTGAAGAAGCAAGCGGGCCTGATAAGTGGTCACCGCCGCCCATCGACATCGGCAACACCGGGGGAGTTGCCGATGCGTTGCCCGCCTCAATCACCAACAACACCATTACCTGGCACTGTTGATCGGCGCACACGTTGCCGATGGCGAGGAGTCCCGAGTTCCCGCGCGTGCCGCAGAAGCGGCAGACGCCCGCGAGGCCGGGCGGGCCGCCCGCGCCCGCCGCGCCCGCCGCACCCGCGCCCGCCGCGCCCCCCTCCGCGCCCGCCGCCTCGCACACCCCGCCCTCCAGCCCGCGGAACTCCGCCAGCGCCTTCAGCGTGCGCCGGTCCACCAGCAGCAGCAGCCAGAACACCTTGGCGCGCCCGCAGCCCTCGTGGATGTCCACGCGGATCGCGCTCTCCTCCTCTTTGCAGATCTGTTCGCAAATTGTACAGGTGACGGGGTTGTGGGTATTCGAAGACGCGACCGAGATATTTTAAAGAGGCAATGCAAGATCGCAGGTGCCAGCTGGATGCGGAAGTCACGGGACCGGCCTCTCGGGGAGGCCTTCGCCCAGTTTCGGCTGATATGATGATGCACCAGCCGCGTCTGTCCGGCAGAGAAGAGCATGGTACATCTATTTTGGGCATCATACGAAACATCACATTTTTTCTTCCGGCAGACCACCTAGACCCTGCGTAGATAAGAAGATGGACATCAGCAAGATTTGTTGTATATTTCGACAACTACGATCTTGTGGCGATTACAGAGCCCTTCAATATAACCACTTGCAGGATATGTGTATCGACGACTCTATCGGCGGAAACCAGCATTGGCTCTGTGCTGCCAGTATTACTTTATATTGTAATGGTTGCTGTTAGTTTGTGTTAATGTGACGTGGGTCGGGTTCTCCTGTGCCCCCGCGTCGGATGAAAGTCACTCGCCTGTCGGTGGTGCGTACGCGCCGACCGGTTGAGGTGCAGGAACCGGTCGCACTCGGCGCAGAGCGGGCCGCACGACCGGCACTCGATCACGGCGGCGGTGCACCCGTCGTCGTGGTTCGCGCACCACGGCCGCGCCTCGCCCGCGGAGTCGCGGCTGCGGGACCCGCGCCCGTCGCTGTTCACACTGGGACACGGGATCGAGGGTTTATACATGACCAGTCATTTTATTGGGAGATGATAGTCATATCATCGATTATAGCAGATAGATGGAAACTGCGGGTGTTTTTATATGAAAACAAAAACTTACGTAAAGGAAGTGGTCTATGGCCAAATAGCGATATCAGTATAGTATTTACATATTTAACAGTTTGTGTTGTGACTTCGTGAAGGAACTTCCATTATTTTATGAAATATAATATTTACGTTTAGCACAAACTACACTAAGGACAACAAATTCAGACTGAAAACATAAAGAGATTTATTCCCCTGCTAAGGCAATCCTGGCAAGGCAATCAAGGCAATTGACGTGACTTGTCAATTGTGGCGCTAGTTGCGTTTTATATAGCAACATCGGAAGACAGTCTGATCTGACAGATCTGTGACAGAATTCGAATGCCGCCAACAATGCGCCATAGTTATAAGATTGATAAAGAACGTGGCGGGACAAAAAACTAACATCTGTCCCTATTCTGAAATCAAAACAATGACGTCTTGGGACGTAGGCGTAAAAATGTTATAGTAATAACGAAAATGCCTTAAAAAGGTTATAGATTACTCAATAGCGTCGAGTTATATTTCCTCTATATAGTTTATTATTGCCAGTAAAATAAGTTTACTATACTCAATTACCCGCAATCTGGCAAAATAACCTGAGTTCTTGGCCTACCGTTACTTAGCACATTTTTGTATGGGAATTGCCTTAAACTTAGAAAGCATGAACTAATAGCGGTTTGGCGGTGACGTGGAGGAAAAGAATTCCAGCCGCCAATGTTGGCAAGCGAAGATGGAGAAGGTGGAAAAGGGTAATTACCCACCTGGCCGAGTTGCTCTAACCAGGGGACCGAAGTCCAATGGACGCTCTTTGGATCTTGTATATAAGCCATAGCCTCCTTCATCTTACAAGCCATGCTGTAGCACGGAACGGCAACGTCGCTGTGAACCGATTGACTCATTGTTTACATGTCAACGTGCGGGAAAATTATGAATTTTATGATGTAAATTTGAAATATATTGATAAAACTGTAAATTAACTCGTTTGTATGGACCATCTACGAAGGTAAATAAAAGTAAATATATTTATAATTGTGCTAAAATTGGATAAATACGATTTTTAAAAAACAATCCTTGACCATTTATGTTGTTAGTTTTTTACTTATTTCATACATCAAATTCTGTTTTATATTCGTAATCTTTCTCTAACAGATGCAAAGGCCTTGTTGCATTTGAAAAATGCAAGTAAAATTATGATTAAACCATAAAAATGGAAAAGAAGCTGTGCCGATGTTTTGCTTTCCAAAAGATGTAATTCAATTAAATAAATGGACTTCTGCTATTCCCTAAGCATGCTGGAGTCCCACCGAAGGATCTTTTGTATGCAGCAAACATTTTCGCATTGTGAAAGTTATCATAACTACTTTAAACCACGATCTCTGATTATCCACGATGATCTCAGCGATGAAAAAGTAGATAGGTACAATAAGTAAGTAAATAGTTAGTTTTTATATACTTAGGTACTTAAGTAAAACTGTTTAAAATGTATTATACCTAATTTTTAATAAATTGGGCAATATTTTGGCTGGCATAGATTATATTTTATTTCATAATACCTTTTGGTCGCGACTGCGTCCGCATAAAATTTGGCTATAACGTTCCGGACCCGTTCCCGCGGGAATCACAATAAATATCGGGATAAATTATAGCATATGTGTTATTCGGAGCTATATGCTACATAACTGCCAAATTTTATTAAAATACGATCAGTAGTTTTTGCGTTAAGGTGTAACAAACATCCATTACGTACAAAACCAAACATAGATTATATTTCGCATTTATAATATTAGGATAATACAATTGCAAGTAGGTAGATAGGTAAATAGTACAGGAATCTATCCAATTTCATATTATCTAACTAATGTATATACTTATTTATATACTTCATCACTTAAATAACTAATAACATTAAACGACGATGACCGCGACGATATTTTACAGTAATTTTCAGGTTCACTAAAATTGAAAAATGCGACGTTGTCAAACTTCTGCGCATGGCTTGTAAGATGAAGGAGGCTATGATATAAGCGTTGTAGATGGAACACTCCGTTAGCGTGTAGATTTGACAGTTGCTGTCATACTGATTGTCTTGCCAACACGTGTGTGCGAGCTCTCTTTGGTTCACTATGGAGATCGCTACAGCGGCATGTGTACAGTATATACGTTGAGCACCCTCAACTATATTCTTACGCAATAAGACATAAAATGAGTAAATTTAATTTAAAAAAATACTTATTTAATTTTCTGGAAAATAGTTTGGTTTAACTTCTGCAATTCAGTTTTATTTCGCCCATAAAACTGAGTTGATATGCATTTAAAAAATCTGTCAATTGAAGAATAACTCCAGCTTGATCAACAATTATACCTATTATATTAAATATTTTCAGAATTCTGAAACTAATAGCACCTAAAAGAGGTTCCCTCTATCATGGTATAATTTCGGATTTCCCATATCCGCACGCATCAGGCTTCACTACAGCTACCCCTTACAGGTCTAGATAGGACTGTTCGCAGACGCATAGCGCCGCAAGCGCCATCCATATGGTGGGGACGGCGATGCAGCGCGCGGGCCGCCGGTCGGCCTCCGCCAGCTGCGCCGTTTGCGCCACGTACGTCGCCAACGCAGTACGGGTCTCCAGGCCCCACTCCGATGACACCTTGTCCTGTACCAGTACAGGACAATTACAATATGAACAGAATGTGATTCGGGCTGATTGGGAACAAACGGGTCAGCTAGCAGTTATAATTAACTGTACAAATTGAATTATTTTAAACATAATATGGACGTAAGGCCGTATTAAATCAGTCGCAATATTCAAATATCTGCCCGATTTCAATTATTCAAAGCCAATAAACATCTGAAATAAAAAAAATACCGCATTAAATCACTTTATTATTAATCGGTTCATCAGTTTGCGAGCGGCGATATCACATACATATATACCCCCCATTCAGATACACATTATAACAGCACCCCCCACTTTGCCACAGGGTTTAATTTCAAGCATAACTTTAATTATGGATCTTGAGTCTGATAATAAAAGCATTAGTATTATTATTATAACTTGCCTCAGCCATATCGCAAAGCAGCTTCTCTACGAGGTGTGCGTGCTTCTTGATAGTCTCGCCGCGCATGAACCAGGCGGCGGGCGGCGCGGGGGTGACGCTTCCGCCCAGCGTCACGGAGCCGGTGGCGGCGCCACCTGCGCCCTTCACCTTCATCTGGACTGTTATCGCCTTGCCGAGATAGCACACCAGGTGGTCCAGTAGCGTTACCCTGTGATATAAACCAATTTAAACCAAAGGACCAAGACAAAGTCAAAATATAGCGAATACATTCATAGCGAATACACTACCACTCACGCCCGTATTCCATAGAGGTCGGCAGAGACATCGAGTGTCATAAGGTACATACGATCCCGACATATTTTGCCTCTTCCACGTTAATTTATTACATTTACGGCGGTTACCCTCCTAGGGCGCCCTCTGCCGACCCTTCCAGACCGTTCCACTTCCTCAAGCTCTATAAATACATTTCTTAAGTCGACTTTCATAGCTTTGTTAAACAGGACATTACAAAAATATTGATCTTTTACCTTGTAGTTAAATCGTTTCCGTAATTGATTGCAGCTAACATTTTCTGTGGCGGAATTTCGGCGATCATTCGGCGCAGTAAAGATATCACCTGTAAAGTAGGTAGGTAAGTTAAAATATTGACTGTTTGGTTTACTTCGCAAGCATAGGTTTGACAAGTGTTTGTTCATTGTCAAGGTGTCTTCTGCCAGTTTCGTGCATATACAGATTTTATGTGTGCAGGCAAAATGCGAATGAGATAATTTGACTGTCTCAAGTCTCAATGCCCTTGACGGTGCTATAAGAATTTAAATAGGCTTTACACTACATACACACGCAGTTTATCGCATAGACGTCGCTACACGTTAACAAATTGTAGGCAGCGAGATCAACTACCATTTTAGTATGGAAGTCGCGTAGGTAGAAAACAGTGAGAGCAACGGTAATGTTCAGTGTGTAAGCCAGTGTGTATGTGCTGTCACATGTCGGCAACATTAACGTTCAGTGTGTAAGCCAGAGTGTATGTGCTGTCACCTGTCGGAAACATTAACGATCAGTGTGTAAGCCTGTGTGTATGTGCTGTCACCTGTCGGCAACATAAACGATCAGTGTGTAAGCCAGTGTGTATGTGCTGCCACCTGTCGGCATCATTAACGATCAGTGTGTAAGCCAGAGTGTATGTGCTGTCACCAATATGTGTTCAGTGTGTAAGCCATTGTAAGGCAGTGTGTATGCGCGGTCACCTGTCGCTGCACGCGCTCGCTGCCGGCGTGCAAGAGCGCGAGCAGGTCGGCGAGCAGCTCCGTGCGCCGCGCGAGGTGCGCGCGCCCCACCGCGCTGCCGCTCAGCGCTAGCAGCTGCCCAGGGACAACAGAAATAGCGGTCAGCGCGGATTTCACATGCTTTTTACAATTTGCGAGTAGACGTTCAAATCTGAATCTACAACAATCTAGAATGACATGGTTTACAATTTGCGAGTACACCATGCGGTAGTACCACCATATTAGGTTTAATAGTTCGAGACAATGATTAGAATGGAACGAGTAGAAAGTTAAACGAACCATGCGGTGGGTATCTTAATCTACAACAATCTAGATAGCTATGGCGCAGCCACGCTTGATGTTGTCAAGCCAAAGATTGAAATACATAATAGGTTCAATAGTTCCGAGACATTAATTAGGATGGAAGGGGATTTATGCCTTTTAATAATGATGATGATGGTCACAGCCCATAACAGTCCCATGCAGAATTTAGGGCCTCTCCCACGAAAGGGTAGGTTATTGCCATAATCTCCACGCTTGGGAGCTGTATAAATATAACAATGAAAAACGCTGCTGCCCATTTTCCAGCGTACGGAGTCTCTAGATCTTTTGCCTCGAAAACATTAGTCGCCTTATACGACACCCAAGAATGTGATGGGTTGGTGCTATTCTACTCTACCAAACACCACACGGCCAGCAGGGAGGAGGCAAATAAGCATGCAGGTCATTGGTAAGATATTTTATTCTTGTCATATGACGACCCCATCCCCAAGCAACAGAGGTCTCAAAGCACAGTATCCACAGTCCAGCCTCACCAGCGACAGCATCTCGAAGCAGTAGTTGTCCTGGTGGTGCGTGGCGCGCGGCGGCTCGTCCCGCTCCGCCTCCGCGCACAGCAGCGCCGTCTCCCAGTCGTCGCGGACGCGCGCCGCCTCGCACCCGATCGCGCACACTATGTGCGACATCACCTGGCGGAACCATTGGCAATTTGGAGTTACGTCAATCGATATTCCACTAGGTGGCGTTACAGAACCACTCGGAGGTCTAAATACGCGATGTCTAAATACGATCACGGCTATATGGCTATCTCAGTGGACAACTGAATTGGACACAAAAAAATTTACCCTAATTTGATACACGCTATAGACAGTGGCCAACGTAGATGACGTAGTGTAGATTTTTTTATGCCAAATTTAGTTTCCAACTGAGTTAGACGATAGCCCCGCAGATAGACTGCACGCCTAGAGCCGATAAGTTCACGTGTCACTGCCATAATATATGCAGCAAGCTGTGGAAGTAATAATAGTTCTTATATTTATTCTTCTGGAACGCTAACATGAACGACTACAGTATGGAACTGCTGCTAATTAATGCTGATTCCAGAAGTCCAAACCTCGTAAATTACAAGCACAGTGGCGAGCGCCCAGACAGTGACTGCCCAGTGACATTTCTCTGTAGAAATGGACGTGCAATGTCAAAAATTACGTGCAATTTTGCGCTACAAACACAATGTACTAAATTTGTTTGTTTATACTATTTATATGCCAATGGCGAGTCAAGTGCCGCGTGGGGTTCTAGGTTTGGATCTAGTTGCAACGCGGCATGCAGGCCAAGTTGATACTTATCATGAACACTTGATCAATATAAATTGTACATTAGACCCGTTGCCCTTCTATTAGAGCAACTACTCTCAATCTTACAGAATCTATGTCAGCGAGCGCAGAGTACCAAGCTGCCGCTGCAGCGTGGTGAGCTTGTGCCCAGCGAACAGTATCGCCACGACGTGCTGTCGAGAGCAACTACCCTCAATCTCGCAGGAATCGTCTCAGCAAGGGGAGGATACCAACCTGCCGCTGCAGCGTGGTGAGCTTGTGCCCAGCGAACAGTATCCTCGCGACGTGCTGTCGAGAGCAACTACCCTCAATCTCGCAGGAATCGTCTCAGCAAGGGGAGGATACCAACCTGCCGCTGCAGTGTGGTGAGCTTGTGCCCAGCGAACAGTATCCCTGCGACGTGCTGTCGAGAGCAACTACCCTCAATCTTACAGGAATCGTCTCAGCAAGGGGAGGATACCAACCTGCCGCTGCAGCGTGGTGAGCTTGTGCCCAGCGAACAGTATCCCCGCGACGTGCTGTCGAGAGCAACTACCCTCAATCTCGCAGGAATCGTCTCAGCAAGGGGAGGATACCAACCTGCCGCTGCAGTGTGGCGAGCTTGTGCCCAGCGAACAGTATCCCCGCGACGTGCTGTCGAGAGCAACTACCCTCAATCTTGCAGGAATCGTCTCAGCAAGGGGAGGATACCAACCTGCCGCTGCAGCGTGGTGAGCTTGTGCCCAGCGAACAGTATCCCCGCGACGTGCTGTCGAGAGCAACTACCCTCAATCTCGCAGGAATCGTCTCAGCAAGGGGAGGATACCAACCTGCCGCTGCAGCGTGGTGAGCTTGTGCCCAGCGAACAGTATCCCCGCGACGTGCTGTCGAGAGCAACTACCCTCAATCTCGCAGGAATCGTCTCAGCAAGGGGAGGATACCAACCTGCCGCTGCAGTGTGGCGAGCTTGTGCCCAGCGAACAGTATTCCCGCGACGTGCTGTCGAGAGCAACTACCCTCAATCTTGCAGGAATCGTCTCAGCAAGGGGAGGATACCAACCTGCCGCTGCAGCGTGGTGAGCTTGTGCCCAGCGAACAGTATCCCCGCGACGTGCTGTCGAGAGCAACTACCCTCAATCTCGCAGGAATCGTCTCAGCAAGGGGAGGATACCAACCTGCCGCTGCAGTGTGGCGAGCTTGTGCCCAGCGAACAGTATCCCCGCGACGTGCTGTCGAGAGCAACTACCCTCAATCTTGCAGGAATCGTCTCAGCAAGGGGAGGATACCAACCTGCCGCTGCAGTGTGGCGAGCTTGTGCCCAGCGAACAGTATCCCCGCGACGTGCTGTCGAGAGCAACTACCCTCAATCTTGCAGGAATCGTCTCAGCAAGGGGAGGATACCAACCTGCCGCTGCAGTGTGGTGAGCTTGTGCCCAGCGAACAGTATCCCTACGACGTGCTCCCGCAGATCGCTGTCGTCTCCGGCGGCCTCCTCGGCGCCGCCGCCGCCCTCGCCGTTGGACTCGCTGCCGTTGCGCTCCCATTCGAGCAGTTTGCCGAACACCTGCGGGTGAGAGAGGACTTGTATGTGTGTACGGAGAAATGTGTGTTCCGTGAGAGAAACGCTAGTTAAAACGTCCCTGATTTGCTACTGCTGTTTCAAGTCCAAATAGTGGGGTATTAAGGTAAAATAAATGAATTGACTTCTGCGGAAATTGTAACCGTTTCTTATTCGACGTCCGAAATTACAACTTGAGATAAATAAATTACTGATTATAATGATACTAGCGACCCGCCCCCACTTCGCATTAACAAAAGCATCGTACATTTCGGTCATCATCCACTTTCCGCCATTTTGAAAAATAACGATTTTGCGGCCACTCATAAAACCTAAACCAATCGATAGGAAACTTCAATATCTATCGATCGCTTTGTGTTAAAAAATTACGAAAGCGATATTATTTGCGAGATATCGCTAGACAGAGATGTACACTAACTACTGACACATGCCGATCGGTTTGGTAGATTAGAAGGTATTTGACTCGGAGTAGATTTAGTAGGGGGTGTTTGTTCGTAGTTTCTTGAATGACTCTTTGAAAAAAGTCCAGCCACCAACCCACCTGCGACGTAAGCAGCCTGAACACCTTCAGCGTGTCTGCCTCGGAGAGCGCGTGCAAAAGGTGCGCGGGCGAGGCGGCGGCGGCGGGCGCGGGCGCGGGCGCGCCCAGCACGCGCACCTGCCGCACGCGCACCGCCGCCTCGGGCCCGCGCAGCTCGCACCGCACGCGGGCCGTGGTGCCCGTCACCTCTGCACAACCACATCCTCATATCACATCGAATCAAATCAAATGCGTTCATTCATTTTAAGGTTTTTACGAGCGAGCGCGCCGATGTAAGGATAGTAGTTTATGCAACTGTCATATAAAAGGGGGTATTAAAACATGAGTGTCTGTTCATCATACGAGACGTAGCCGAGTATGATAATAGTTTGACACGAATGTTTTAATACCTAATTATATGCAGTTGCATACACTACTTTTCATAGCGTAATGTTCCAATTACATATTCGAAAGCAGTCGTTTAAGGGTACACTTTTTTCACGCCAGTATATAAATTTTTTTTAATTACTTTTTAAAACAGTATTTCCCATACTATTTTTATTACAGCTGTATCGAAAAATTACTTTTTAATCATTATGCAACACTTTTATTTTTTTATTTTTTGTCGGCTGCCGGGATACGGCGAAATGTAGGCTGAATACCTAGATGTCTTTAACAAATTCAAAATTTAAATTTTCCTTTTTATATTTGTGTAATTATTTTCTCGCTAAACAGAATATTTTTTCTCATTGTTGTAGTTTGTGTTTGTGAATGTTTTTTTCTTATTTGAAGCAATTAAATAGATAAATCCTTGATATCCTCGACACGTAGATACAACAGAACTGACTCGCAGCTTACTTCCAGCAAAGTTTAGAAAATTATAGGTACGATATTTTATCATAAAATATGAATGTAGATAAAGTAGTGTATGCAGTAACCATTTCTCTCATTGAAATCAGAAAATTGTTGGCAACAATGTTACGTAATTAGCCTACTGGTGGTAAACGATAATACGGGTGGTAAGTGAAATATGGTTGACCTTAAGGGCGTCCACTGCATTGAACGTATGCCATTGCTGGCCTTTCAAGCATTCCGTCGCGCTTGCCACGTACTAAATCCGCAATGAATCAGAACATACATTGTGCTCCGCTCAACGCAGCGGACGCCCTAACCTAGGGGATATTTAAGTAACAACAAGAAGTCTATTATGTAATTATTGAATAATAAAAAATAATGGGTCTTACTCGGCACCGTGTAGCATAGCCAGGTCGCAGCTTTAGGATCAACTTCCATATCTTGCATATGGAACAATTCGCTAGTGCCGCTACTGTAGAGGAACGATACTAGTAGAGTTTTGTTCTGAAAAAGAAAAATACATTTTGAGCCTAATTCGCCCGGTAAACACATCTTAGGTTCAAAAGTGATGCAAGCAAAATTGGACTTTGCAAAGCGAGGTATCATGTGTTAGTTGCAGTTACCACGGTGTCCCTGGTATTGTCGACGTGTACGCAGACCAGATGCGGGCGGTCCTCGGGCGCGCCGCCCGGGTACGCGATCTGCACCCACTTCGCCTTGTTGCGATCTTCGTCGCCGGACTCCCAGAAGGTCTCTGAGCTGCCGTCAGTAAGCGCGCCAGCCATGCCCTGCCGCGAGGACACGCTCACGTCGCACCACCCGGTCACGTCAGGACACTTCCAAACGTAATAATCCTGCGAAAGCGACGGCCCAAGTTCGATCATACCGTATCGGCTCATTTGCAACGTGGGCAACTTTGAAATTACAATGATAGATTCGTTATTGAGTTGTCTCATTATTGTACATGTGAATAAGCAACTTTAATAAACTCTCACTCAGAGACAAAGAAGCAGAAACGCAATATTGTAGGTAGGCACCAAGCTACAGTGCGAAGCTTGTATAAAAAAAAAATTCCACCACGTCCAGGATGCTTGTAATCCGCGTCCAGGTCATGCGACAGATGCCATGGTCGGCAAACTGATTTCATAAATAAATAGGAAAACGCCGAAAGAAAAAAAGCTATTTTAATTGAATACAATATATTCCACAAGAAGTGGTTGAGACAGTGGACATCATGGGAAAGTGCACCAGTAAGGAAAGTGGACGAAATCATCTTGAAGCGTATGTATTAACATAATGACTGTATTACTTCGTTGTTAGTAATACAATACGTCTTTGTATAGGAAATTTGTTTCTTTTAAATACAGGTTACCTTAGTCTATCAGTGACCATGATAACCGAGGGAAACGTCGAAATAAAATACACAATTACATTATGTATTTACATACCTTTCCCTAAAAAAAAAACTGCAAAAAAAATCTCAAGGCCATAACACAGATTTGCTAAATATAAAAACGCAAAAAAAAGACCATTACACGAGCTTGGTATACCTTTTGCTATCATACCTTGCTGAGATAAGTATTGAAGCTCTCGTGGAGCGCACCCAATTCACCATCCTCGCAGCTATCCTCAGAGTGCGACAGGATCTTGCTGATCACGCTGAATACTTGCGATCTAATCCCGGCCGCGTTAACAAGGCACAACGCACAAATATATCCAAATGTTCACAGGAGATGTAGTTGGAAACACCAAGATATGTTGTACCAATTCAAAGGTGTATTAATTAGGTTCCTGCAGTATGGAGCGATTGGGCCGGGCGCGTTTGAGGCTTGAGGAATAGCACTTGAAATTTATTTAGAAACGGTTGCACGCGCTATTGTCACGACAACGTGCCCGCACCTAATCGCAGGAACCTACTGATTTAGTACCTACACCTGTAGGCTAATTACGTAACTCTGTTGCCAACAATACTCCGATTTCAATTATTGAAATTGATACTTTTACGATAACGTATCATCGATTTTATCAGTTGCTAACAAAGTTCCAGCAACAAACCGAAACTATAAAATCGATCACACGCAATCGCAAAAGTAACAATTTCAATCATTTCAATCAGATCATTTTTAGGCACACAGTAACGTAACTAGCCTACTGTAGTCATCAAAACTACACGTCCGACAAAGGCTTACCTATGCAGGAAGGCGCGGTCGTGTGGCGAGTAGTGTAGCGCCCAGCACCTCACGGCTTGCAGGGCGGCGGCGCTCGCGGGCGGCAGGGAGGGCGCTAGGGCGCTCACGGAGCCCAGGAACGCATGGAACGCTGCGCGGGCGCCGCGGGCCGACCGCCCGCCGGGGCAGAGGGCACTCGCGGAAGCAGTGGCCGGGTACGCCCGGTTGGCGTCGTGGACTGTGTTCTGTACGAATGAGTTCTGTACTTTATTCGTAAACGCTTACACCAATGATACACACAAACGAAATCAATTCAGTCAGCCTGTTGTTTTCTCTATTACCGTTACCGGTATGTACCGACCGTATCCTGTATTTATGCAATAAAATGTTCATTCATTCATTCAGTATCCACATACATAAAACGCACGATAGACATGAACAAAAGTAAAAAGTTATATCTATGTTAAATCTCTGTATTTCTTTATTATTTGCAATAAATTGTTAAATAAATAAATAAAAGAAAGTAAGTGGAGTAGGTGTACAGCATGTGCTAAGTTTACGATCAGACACAATCTAGGCATAACTAAAAATATTAGTTCAAGTATATAGTTAAATGAAATTTTGAAACGTTTGATTTGAAAGAATACCTTTTTTTGTCATCTCACCTCTTTATTGTCGTCGAGGGCCAAAGGTGGCGGTACGATCCGCGCGTATTGGTCCAGAGCGTTGCTGAACCACCACATCACATCGTGGACGCACGTCGGCTGAGTGGACGATCGTAGCAACCAGTTTAGGGCCTGAAAGTAGTGTTGTAGTACTAGTAATATAAACAAAAATGAACCAACCTATTTTATCATTGACACGTTAAGAAGAAGAAGAAGTACTGGTTCTTAAGCACAGTCCTAACCTCTGTTTCTCACATTTCTATTTATGATTGTCAGGTAGATCTAAAACTGGGGGATGCCGGCTATTCCTTATTGTTCTTCGAGCCGGATACAAAGAACGAAGCAAACGGACTTTAATTCTGTTTTCACTAATGGATGAAGTGAAACAAGAGGAATGATAATGCCAAAGCCTCTCTTTGCATAGGTATCCCTAGCATTTGAATTTCATTTGGAAACGGTTACACGCTCTATGGCCACGAGTACGCGCACCTAACAGCAGGAGAGTGAAAAACAAATGCTCCCACCTCGAACGCGTACTGGCGTATGGTGTTGATCCTGACGGCGGCGTCCATCTTCTGCCTGTGCGAGTGCAGGTCGCGAGCGGCGAGCACGAACGTGAGCACGGGGCCGTGCACGAGCGCGTTCGCGTCCAACCGCGGCGGCTCGAACGCGGAGACGCCCGCGCACTCGCGGCCCACCAGCCGCTCCAGCGCGGCGCTCGGCTGCGAGAGCAGGGATGAGCCCGCACCTAGGGGATCGATTGGGCGTAGTGGCGTCATTACTACGTTTACTTAGAAGATTATACATTTTGTTTATATCAATATTCTTTGGAAATCCTTTGGATTTTTCTTCAAGTACAAAAATAGAGGATGAGAAAGTGGTTTTAAATACCTATGTACCACATTTATGATTATTAAATAAATAAAAAATAAATAAAATTTAAGAAAATGTCACTATGATAGGCTGTTAACTGTCAGAATATAATTGGAAGCGAAAATCTTGTCATTCTAGTTGTCATACTTGTTGCTTACAGTGATAAAGCACCCAGGATGACCAGGATATGGTCGAGTTTACGATGACTAATATCTAAACTCCAAGGATTTACATATATTGCTAAACTCTAAAACAATGGTGTGTTTGTGGGTCACTTGATCCAAGAACCATGTAAAATGATCCCACAGTGGCCTCCTTCGTATTTAGCGCCATATGATATCCATTCCTACGCAAATATACATCGGATATGGTATGTTCGTACCGGTGAGCGAGTCCTGCGAGTCGAGGGCAGCCGAGCGGGCCTGCGGCGGGCAGGCGGCGGCGGCCAGGTCGCGGCCGCCCGCCTGCCCCATGGACACAGACCGCTGCACGCGCGGCCAGCTCAGCGGCTGGCTCTCGCACGTGTACACCGCGCTCTGGAATATAGCACGAGATGTAAACAACTAGCTCTTGGCGGTGATTTCGTGTGTGTACAATTTCGGGCCAGTTTCCGCGGGAATCGCCTTGGATTTCGGAATAAATCGTAGGTTGCCATTATGGTTTTTCTGGGCTATGAGCTACATTACATCCCACAATATGTTCAGTAATTGATTCGTGAAGGGTGCGTCGGTGGCCGAACGGTATCCGACTCGTAAGCGAGAGGTACCGGCTGCCAATCTCGCTGCGGCCATGTATCAATGACTCTTTTCTGAGTTATGCACATTAGTAGCACTCTTATGGTGAGGGAAAACATCGTGATGAAACCTGCACATTCAGGCGACTGAATGTGTCAGCAAAGCATGATCTAATCTGGTCAAGTTCCCCTGGTAGTAAGGAGGTCAAATGGCAGTCGCTCACTGTAATTACGTGATCTACCAAATTCTGGATAATGGTCAATGCGGAGGGCCCTCGTAGGCTAAGAGCACAAATGGGACATTAACGCTAAGTTTCGAACTGTTCAATTGCATGACAATAATCAAATTTGGAAGCTGGCGTCAGAGGTGGAAATTTTATTCCCATTACGTCGCTAGGCTACGAAATGGAAATTATGAAAGACCAGCGCCATCTAGTCTCTCAGCTGCGAAACCGGTTATAACAAAAGAGCAGCGCCATCTAGTCCTTGAGTTGCGAAACCGGTTATTACGAAAGAGCAGCGCTATCTAGCCTCTCAGCCGCGAAACCGGTTTTTACGAAAGAGCAGCGCCATCTAGTCTCTAAACGGTGAAACCGGTTATTACGAAAGAGCAGCGCTATCTAGCCCACCGGCTACGAAGTGGGTAGTCCGAAAGAGCGCTATCTGCATTCTGCTGTCACTGACCAGGGGTGCAATGGGCGGCGGCGGCGGCCGCCCCAGCGAGTGGTACCGCGCTGCGTCGGCGTGCGCGGGTGGGCGCGGCGCGGCGCCCAGCGCGGGCAGGCACTGGAACGGCGGCGGCGGCTGCCACACGCTGCTCGGCGGCGTCGGCGGGCTGCGGCCGTCCGGCCCCGGCCAGGCGGAGCGGCCGCCCGCCTCTGCAACAATTCAAATTCAAATTCAAAATTTCTTTATTGATTAGGACATTAAATATCTCTTTCAATCGTCAAAAAGGAGGGGGTAGGAAAGTAGGATGGAAACACACAGTGACACGCTAACCGCCCTATGGCCGTAGATAAACGTATCCCTCGCCAACCACGACCGAACCGTGCTCGACAATGCCAGGCAGAGCCGGAACGCTATATACTATTATATAGGTATGTCTAGTATAATTAAGAAAAACCACCTAAAACTACAGCAAGAGTAAGCCAGTCCACCAAGGCAGCACCCGTTCACGAGTATAACGCAGGGCCCAGCCATCGTCCAATTCAACCATATTTGAGGGAAAAGAGCGACCCGGCCCCCACGCCACCGCCAGACAGACTTTTAAGTGAGCGTGCATCACACATGCTGCATGTGATAGGTAGTCGCTCCCACCCTACTCTATCCTATCCCAACCCTATCGCTACCTTACCCCTACCCTATACTACCATTGCCTTAACCCTACCCTACCACTACCTTACCCCTACCCTACCACTACCTTACCCCTACCCTACCACTATCTTACCCCGACCCTACCACTATCTTACCCCTACCCCACCCTATACTACCTTACCGCTATCCTACTCCAACCCTACCCTACCCCTACTCTAACTACTACCCTACCCCTACCCTAGCGCAGACAGGAGACACCATGTGTGGGAGAGGAAGGAAAATTAACGGCAAGAAACCCACAGAGCCTACGTAAATTCTTTTTTTTTAAACATGTCTTATGTACTAATACATTATTTGTCCTATATACTATCTTAAAAGTAAATACCTGCATAAAACAGCAGTTCAGTCTCTGTTGGAACCTTATTATAAAAGCGTACACATTGACCCATAAATGATTTGTGGACTTTGGCTAGACGACAAGCACCAGCAACAAGCTTATCTTTATTTCTCGTGTTAATATTATGAACATCACTATTCTTCTTAAATAAGTGTAAATTTTTATGAACATATATTAAATTCTCATATATATTGTGACGGCATTGTCATTATATCAATATTCCTGAATTTATCTCTTAGTGACCAACAACTCCTTCATCGGCGCAGCACATAACAGTCTTGAAGACTTGAGGCCTCGCCCGCGAGATGGGAGGTTATTGTCGTAGTCTCCACGCTTGAGGATAGGAGATCTCAGTGTGACAAATATAACTGGGAAACGCTGCTGCCCATTTTCCAGCTTACGGAGACTCTTTGAAGTTTTGCCTCGAAAACATTAGTTTACTTGCATAGGGTTGGTGCTATTCTACTCTGCTAAACACCACACGGCCAAGTAGCATTCTTTATTAAATATAAATAAAAATAAAAATGCTTGGACAAATTCACACAGCGCCATTTAGCCCCAAAGTAAGCAAAGCTTGTGTTATGGGTGTTAGATAACTGATAATATATATATATATATATATATATATATATATATATATATATATATATATATATATATATATATATATATATATATATATATAATATACATACTTATTATACATAGTTGGCCATGTGCTGTCCAGCAGAGTAGAATAGCACCAACCCCTTAGACTCGTGGGTGTTGTACTAGGCAACTTATGTTTTCTTATGTATTGGAGCTCGCTGTATTGATTACAAACAACATAAAACGCTGTTGCTCAAAGACCTTCTGACCTACGGAGGTCCTAGCAGATCTGTTTATGACAAAGTAGATGCATTGTATGGTACCCGTGAATTTGTACTAAATTCTAGTGTGCCGAATCCCGATCCGATTAGAGTATTGAAAAAGCAACTGGAAAATTTGTCGCCCAATAAATATATGAAATCAACAGTCTAGGTCTAGATAATGACCTCCCGCCTCAATATGCGATAAAAACAGCAGCAAAATGTACAGCTGTCTACTCGTGAAACTATACGTGTCATTACTAAATATAAATATAGACCAATGTGAATATAAATATAGAGACTTACCGGAATTAGTAAGCGGTGCCAAGTCGAGCAGAAACAGTGCGTTCTCCTTCATCATGTTGTGGTCGATCTCCGGTATGAGGTCAATGCGCTCGTAGCCCAGCTCTGCTATAGTCTTGGTCTTCGGTTGCTTGATCGAGGACGCGGACTTTAGCGTCTTCTCGCGACATTTCTCGCAGAAGATGTACCACAGTTGGTGTGGTGCTGTAAGAAATTAAAGCATTTACGTAAGACGGATGCTTCATAATAGGTAACTACTGATATTGGAGCAAGCGATATTATTTTTTTATTCAACCGACAACGAATAACTTTAATAATCTAATTGCTACAAGTTGTCTGCATAAGGCGAGCTGGGCCTTATCTATTTCTGCAGTAAAATAAAGCTTTTTCATGCTCCCGTTTGCAGTAGTCAGTGACGACATTCACAGCTATCCACTGGGCGATACAGTTAGTTTTTGACAGGAGGACGGCATCCTGGCGTTTTCTCTATAAACAACTATCAGTAGTTCAACATAGCAGTGCCACAAGCAGTACCAAATGAAGTGCCACCAACATATCTGCTCAGTGGACGGCGGCGCTAATGAGGCTAGTTGACATCCATCGTTCTAATGTCCACTGTACAGGTAAGTTGGTGGCACTGTAAAACTAGTAACAAACGCTCCAATTTGGCTGGAGCCGATCAACCGTCAGTTGCAGTCGACACTAATTCTTACGATGTACAAAATGAAGTCGCATTTGGATTAATTCATCAGAATTAATCCAAATGCGACTTCATTTTGTATTATAATTCAGATGCACAGGCACCCAAAAGCGAATTTATTTCATACTGCGTAAGGATTAGTATCAACTGCAACTGACGGTTGATCGGCTCTAGCCAAAACGGAACGTCTGTTACTAGTTGTACGGGCTTGCACTATAGACTGTTAAATGATAGACACTGATAAAATGCTAAAATACTGATATATTTTAATAATAATAATAATATGTCTTTATTTTGATAAGCCAGTTAAAACTCAATACAATAATTATATCTAATTAATTAATTAATCGAACTTATTACTAAGTACATTATGGCAAATATTTGATGAATAAATCATAACTAATGGCTGATGAACTGATGTAAATACGTTTAGCGTAGTTGATTCCAAATACGCACTGATTTTATGGTAGGCGTGCTAAACCACTGAAATGCAGCATCGCATACGTCCAAGTAAGCATTGTTTCGTACCCCTTACCTGCATATTGTCATATAGATTACCATCTTCCAGCCATCCATCCGCACGAGCCGCATCGGCCGCATCGTCCGCATCGTCGCTTACCACCAGATGAGATGGCGGTCAAATGTCAATGTCAATTATATAAAAAAAATAAGGATGGGGTCAACTAATTAGTTGAATGACTGTGGAGCTTGTCTAAGCTGAAATGACGCGCCCCGCTACTTAATTAGTTGATTTCGATGTGTGGTGCAAACATTAATAACCAATCGAACGACGCGTGCTCCTAGATTGAATCTCACCGGCAACTGAATGACCAATTACAACGGCATTTGTATATGTATTGCGTCCATATTTTAAATTTGCTCGTGTGCGTTAATGCGATAGTGGGGCGCGTCATTTCAGCTTTGGCGAGCTCTACACTAGTGTAAGGGATGGAGAACAGAAAACGCGGTCAACTAATATGTGGAACGACTGTAGTTGTTGGTAGTGTGTGCGAGCGTACCCTGCGCCAGCTGTCCGCACGCGGTGTGCGTGCCGGGCAGCACGGGGTCGTCGGTGCCGCGGTAGGCGCCCGCGCGGTCGTAGCCCTTGGTGGCGGCCGCGCGGCACCCGGCGTGGGTGTTGCGCATGTGCGCCGCCAGCGGAGGGGGCACGTTCGCGCCGCCGCACAGCTCGCATTTCACTGCCGGTGGACAATGGGCGGCGGATAGAGTGGAATCGATAGAATAGCGAATGTGCTTGGACTTTTCATACGGCGCCATCTAGCCCCGAAGTAGCATAGCTTGGGGTGTGGGTGACAGAAAACTGATAAACTACTTTTTTTTTAAATACATACTTATTATACATGTAATATAGTTCTTACAATCGCGAACTTTATACTGAGAATTGTAACCTATATCACTGTATGTAATAGGTTACAATTCTCGTTATACATATAACACCCAGAACCGTAACAGAAATTTAAACTATTTAAATTTTTGCTCGGCCAGGAATCGAACCCGGGACCTCTGCGTGGCAGACCGGCGTATATCGACCACTCAGGTCGTCAAATAATGTCAGTCGTAATGTTCGGTGCACAAAGAAGAATCGATACAATCTTCAATATATAATACGAGTAATAGGTATAGCGCTTATTTTCAATTTTGATCTATTAATTTACCTGCATAGGGAGTTTTGGAGGCAGTCGTAGTCTTCCAATCCCTCTTTTTTCTTATGCCGGAGAATAATCTACCCTCCTCATTTTCATTCTTTTCGGCTGCTTCTTTTCGTAACCTAAATCAATACGTATATTTAGTAAAGAAAATAATGTGTAATAGAAGGGCGTAAGTATTCGAAAATAATATACTTTTCTGTTGCAGGAGCCAGTTGATCAGAATCATACAGCGTATCCCACAGAGCTACTAAAGCTCGTAACGCTGGCGGCAAGACGTTTACTACGGACGGAGATGTGCCTGCGTAGGAAATTAAAAGATACATTTGAAGGCATAATTAACGTTACAAATTGTATGTCACCAAAAGATTGTAAAAATGTAACATATTCGTTAAATTATAAACTGACGGTTTTTACAATCTTACTGTGACGTATCTAACAGTTTTTCGAAAAACAACTATTTTTGAAAGCATTCTTCCCCAAAATCGAGCAACAGAATGGGGGCTACCGCGCCCTGCGTGATGCGTTAGTGCCACTGTTGTCAATTCACATCTGTTATCAAAACACGACAAACTTTTGGTCAGAATGAAGCAATCAATCAAGGTTATCCAATCGCCAATTGGTGAGTGAAAAACGTTAGCCCCCATTCCTACAGAAATATGCAAAAAGTTCCATCAAAATAAATCAACAACAACCATACCCGCATCACTGGAATGTGCGCCCTCCTCCTTAATTGGGGCGTCGATGTCGGTCTTGCGCATGCGGCTCGCGGCCACCTCCGCGCCCGATCGCGCCAGCGTCTCCAAAGTGGACGGGTGGATGTGCAAGTATTGACCTGCCCAGCAAGAAATTATCATTTAAATCTGTCCTACGAATCCACTGTGTGGTGTCTGGCTTTTGAATTTTTTTTATGTCATACGGTAAGCAAACAGGCAAGGCACCTGATGGAAAGTGGTCACCACTTCCTATAGACATTAGCAACACTAAGAGTATGGCCAATGCGTTGCTATCCTCTAATTGCACCAACCTCTTCGACTGGGTGTCGTCAAGGGTCGTCTTTGACCAGAAAATGGGCAACAGCGTTTTCTGTTGTGTACTTTCATCACTACGATCTCCAGCTTTCCTGTCAAGCGTGGAGATCATGGTCCACTGACACAAAGGAGGGTCTAAAATAGCAGTGCACTTTTATAGACTGTTGATATGTAGGTATAATTGGGAATTTCGTGTCTTAAGTACGCACTATTATAATAGTAGAGCCCATAGAAAACTATTTTTACGAGGACCTATTATCATTTTTTGTTATATCGGCATAACCGTGATTCATTTTTTTATACCACAAATGTGGAAACAAGCTTACGGCTTGATGGTAAGCAGTCATCGCACCATGTTCTATAAAGAACGGTTTTACGGTTCCAAAGGCACTGTCCTATAACAAACAGACGGCGCAGGCTCATTTATTGGCTTTCATTATCTCTAGACCTCTGCAAATTCAACTCCTACGTCCCCCTAGCCACGAACATTACAAAAAAAAAGCCTCACCAGCATTGGAGACCTCTACGGAGTGTCGCTGCGCGTGCGCGGGCGGCTGGTGCGGCGACCGCGTCACGACGCGCGCGCCAGACTTCGGCAGCTGCGGGTGGAACTTGAGGAACGCCGCGCACGCGATCGCGTCGTGCACGATGCCTGGGTTGGAAAATTATGAAAAACATTATAAAAACTGGCGACCAGGCGGGCAATTGTTTGGTGCGGGAACGCACCTCGAACCTTCCTCTTGAATCATGTTGATCTGTTGTAGAACACCGCAATAAAATCAATTGCGTAGTTTAAAAGATATAAGTTTACACACAACACATATGTACTGAGCGTGCGCGAGTTCGTGTACATCGGGCCCAACCATCGAACTCGAACGGATTACACATTGCCATCGCACTCGCTCAAACCACAACCGAGTGAGATGCCATATATCAATCCCTCAATAATAGCTACTCGAATTATTTAAGCGGCCGAGCCCGACGGACATGAACTGGCGCGCGCATTGATACAGAGGGACAAACGGCGGGAAGCGACTTTGTTTTATACTATGTATAGATAAGCTTATATATACTAGGCCCTAATTCTCGCGCTGTGACATATAGAAATCGACATTTTTTCTAGCTAAACATCTTTATTAAAAATGTAATTTAAAACTATTTCAAACAATAAAGGATTAGCGAAAATCGTAGATTACAAGTTTTATGCTTCCAATAGAGATTCAGTGACGTTTCAATAGATATTTGCGTCTAGAGAAAAAGTCGAACACTGATGTCGAAAGCGCGAGAATCGCGCCCCTGATCCGTTACAAGGTGCCGCGTAGGTAACGTCCATCAGTGCACTCACCCTCATGCCACAGCAGAGCCGCGAATATCGCCCTCAAGCACTCTGCCTGCGCGGGGCTGAGCGCGTGCTTCTTGGGCGGCGGCGGCGGCGGTGCGGGCGCGGCGCGCGCGGGCAGCGGCGGCGGCGACGCCCCGCGCCGGTACGCGCGCGAACGGCTCGACAGCCGCTCGCGGGTCACGCTCTTCGGCGTGTCCTTGGGGGTAGCGGGCATTAAATAAATAATAAATAAATATTCGTGGACAAATGCACACAGTGCCATCTAGCCCCAAACTAAGCAACGCTTGTACTATGGGTGCTAGATAACTGATATACTACTTAAATACTTTTTTAAATACATACTTATTATACATATTCTATTCTATTCTACATAGAACATCCAGACCCGTAACAGAAATTAAAATTCATCATTTCAATTGCTGCCCGGCCGGGAATCGAACCCGGGACCTCTTGCGTGGCAGACAGATGTTAACCATTGAACCACTCAGGTCGTCATTGCCACATTATTTGTCCCATTCTATCATATCATTCATTTTTTTAGATCTTCCGCCTTACTAGCGACATTAAAATTATGAAACGCTTCATTGATAGTCGTATACTCCAGACAAACATGCACAGTTAAAAATGAAGGTACGTCAGCCACTAATCCTAATCCTTGTGCAGCCTGAGTGCAAAAGCTCGGGGTTTTTATGAGCCGCCTTCGTAGATCCTGGCTAAATAGCAGTTGCGGCGGTAGGAATCGGTGGTAGGCCTGTGGTCTGGCCTTTGTACGTATCCGCTCACAACAATCACAAACCGAACAAACTGTTTTGCCACTCGGTCCCATGCCGCAGGGACGTCGCTGACTGAGCTAGGCTATTCACTCGCTAAGCGCTAGAGCTAGCTATACTACAGAACTGTCATAGCCCCGTGGCAACTAATCTATCACAGTTAGAGATTTCGCGATTACAGATGGCGCTACTGAGAAAAAAACGTTTCGTTTTTAAAATACTGCCGTGCTATTGGACAGAAAAAAATGCTATAAAATTACAAATCCGTTCCTGACAATGCCAGAGATTATTAGCAACCACACGTCTCAGTAGCGCCATCTGGTGGATTTTGGAAATGCACCATGGCATTACCATACAAGAGTTGCAAACCGTGACAGAAGCCGAAAAGACCCAGAAAAACCTTGACCGCTAAGACGATGAAATTCAAAACTCAAACTCAAAATGAATTAAATCACTTTAAAAGTTATTTAATTCATAATAATGGAGTTCCATCAAGAAGTCACAACACAAAGTATATTTAATACTCAAAAATTATTTGTTGATATAGGATTAATTAATCTCTCATTTCAAGGGTACGTTTCGGGTTTCCTCCCTTCGGGGTCCTTAAAATGCGTGATAATAACCGAGATAGTTTAAAACATGGTGTAATTAACCTCTTATCAAACATAAAAAATATGGAAAACAGAGGGATAATTGGTAGAGGTCACCCAGGTGGGGACGGCGTACCTTGCTGCCGATATACAGATGCACGGTGGACAGCATCTCCTCGCCGACGCTCTCCGGCGAGGTCTGGGTGCCGGCCTGCGCCAGCCGGCCGTCGCCGCGCGGCGCCCGCCCCAGGGCCGCGCCGCCCACCTGCCACTCGCCGTCGGTCTCTATCTCCGTCTGGACAGAACACGGTCAACATTCATTCCAACGTTACCTCAACATTTGCTCATGGATTAGTCGTCAATCGTCAAAATGGAGCTAGGAAAGCAGGGAGGAAACACACAGCGACAAGGCGGCCGCCTCGTGGCCGGAGCGTACCGCCCCACGCCGACAACGGCCGGATCGCGCCCGACAATGCCAGGCGGAGCCGGACCGCGCCCGACATATTATATAGATATGTCTAACATACTTAAGAAAAACGGCAGTGTGTTGTTCTGTCGGCCTAATGAGGCAGAAGGGACTGGTCGAGAGTTGTAGGTTGTCAAGAAGTGTGCAACCCCAAAAGAGTCACCGGTGAGTAAGTAGGCGCACCTCCCGCAATTAGGTCCGACGCGGTCCGTATGACCGCGGTCCGTATGCGACTCGTACTTGTATACACTGTAAAGTCACAATAACCGTATCTTACGAAAACTATGTTGAGTATATCTCTTCGGGATCAACGAATCCATAGCCGCGAATATTAAAAGTGGGGAAGGAAATATGTGTCTAGAATCAACGATATCACCCGTGTGGCTAGAAAGTACAGGACTCTATGGCGGAGGAGTGAATAGATAATACCGGGTAGAGTCAAGTAGTTGGTTAGCAAGGTAAGATGGTCTGCCTCTAGGACATTAGTCGCCTTTTGCCGCACACATCGGGTGGTGCAGCATTGTACTCTACCGGCCCCACACGGCCAAGTATAGAGGGGCTGTCTGTTATTCAACTTTTACCTCTAGTATAGCGTTGACATCCCGAACGTTATCACTGGGGGGCCGTAGCTTTATCGGCGACCACCAGTCGTCGCTGTTGCCATTGCTACGCCGCTGCGCCCGTCTGCGATATAAACACATGATTAAGCCACACATTCATAGATCCATAATAGCTTTTGATCAATATTTAATTACGTCAGATTTCCATTTAAATCAAAACTCAAGCGCCGCGACAATATTTGACACTTTACTACATTTTAGATTTTTGTTTAATCTGTATTATTCACATCGAAACAATACTGATTAGTTATAAACCTAATATGGAACTGAACGTAAAAATACCGTATACCTAACAAAATTTTGATTATATCTAACCTAAAGTAAACAACACTTACTTTGGCGAAGACATGCCCGACAGGTCGTTGCGAATTATTCGAGACCGTTTGCTCGGCTCGGCTCCAAAGAGGAATGGACTTGAACCAATATCAAGCTGGAAAATATCAATGTCAAGCTGAAAAAATGCATGTTCATATGAATTATGTGGTGGTATTATAAATCAAAACCTTAAAATTTAAATCTCGTGGAAATATTAATATTTTGTACTGTGTACAGTAGACAGTCTGTTCATTGAGCGTCGATAAAATGCACAATAATAAGTAAGAAAATAATAAAAATATTTCATACCTCATCAGACATATCATTTGTAATCGAAAACGGGTATCCTTTGTCTTCTATGAAATTCAAATCTAAAAACAAACCATAATTTGGTTAAAGATTAGGTGATTGACAGCATTACACAGAATCGTAAGATTAAAAATGGCATGATAACAAATTTAGGTCGTTGTAAGCAAATTGTAAGCAATCAAAGTTAAATTAGCCATAAACCACATTCTTAAAACAATTGCGAAAGTAATGCAGGAATTCGCATTACATGCAGCGATAAATGCATGTAACACTTAGGTAAACAACTTACCACTAGAGCCAATATCGAGTTCATCTTCTTGCATCCAAGTGTGCATATCAGACTGTGCGTCGACGTATCCGCTCCAAATGCCCGTGTACTCCACCTAAACAAATCATTTTATCTTAAATCCACTATATCATAAGCTTATGGTTCTAATAGAAATTACTTTACCGACATACATGTTGTAAGTTAATAATGGTTTACATTGCTCAAACTTGAATCTTTACTAACCAGCAAAAAGACAGTGCATCGTTCAGAATGCTTTCATAAAAGTGTGGTAAGAGGCGGTGTCTTAGATGTTGACTAGCCCAAAGATTGGGTGAAGATCAGGATCGATGTGGAGGAGACTTAACTCCAGGAGTTAAGTTATGTACTGTTGATATGTTGACATGATGGTCGTCATTTGTTTACTTGTTCTTGAATCGCGGCAACCATTAATTAACGGTTTGAAAATACAGAAGTAGGTAGTTTAGCAACACAAAACAAGGTCTTTTACCGGGCCTCTCTAGAAGAGATTATGTTTTTCGAAGGTAATTATTGAAGTAGAGCGACATGACTGTTCATATTGTGCATTGTCGAGCAAGAAATACAAAGAATATAGTCGGGTGATTCATCAGGGCCTTATCTCGGTTTGGAAACCGCAAAACCACCAATATACAAGTAATTCTGATATAGAATAAGTAACATATCATTTAGTATAGAACCGCAGATCACATCACAGCAACAGCCATAACAGTCCACTGCTGGACGAGAGCCTCCTGCGTATTAGTAGAGACCATAATCTTCACGCCACGACCAATGAGGAAATTAACGAAGCGGGTGTATCAGGTTGGCCGTGTGAAGACCGGCAGAGTAGAATAGCACCAACCCGTTACACTCGTGAGTGTCGTATAAGGCGATTAATGTTATTGAGACCAAATATTTAGAGTCTCCGTAGACTGAAAAATGGGCAGCAGCATTTTCCATTGTAATATTTATAAAATGGCGATCTCCAACTCGCCTGCCAAGCGTGGGGATCATGGCAATAACCTCCCCTTTCCTAAGTCCTGCAGTGGACTGTTAGTAAAGTAACGTAAAGTAAAACACATTTATTACATTCAAACACAGCACAAAATTCTTAAAATTAAATTAAAAAATATATAATCAAACAGAGACATAAACAAAACAAGAAAAAGAAAAAATATACTCTAATCTCGTTACTTGTGCCATGTGGAGAGTGCAATGGGGCCACACACAGCATATGCCACGACAGTTGCCGTGACGCTAGTTTTCAGTGGGCCCCCTTGTTATGGGCTGTGATGATGGTGTATCCTGTAGTCCCAGACTCACCTGCGGCGGGCTCCCGGGCTCGACCGGCACGAGCAACGCGCGGTCCAGGTGGCGATGGTGCTGCAAGCACCAGGCGGCGTCCACGCAGCCCTCGGCGAAGGCGCGCGCGGATTCCACACTCAGACGCACCCACGTGCCGTCCTTGTTCACCAGCTGGGAACATGAAAAGCCGTCCAGCCGTAAATACTCGTAGGAGCTTTCATTTCATTCTACTTTTGTAAGAAATTTGAATAATTGTCAATAAAAATAAATGTATCCTGTTAATATCCTAGTTGTGCTGGCGACGGCCCGGGTCCGCCTTGACATGATAAAGGATTTAACAGATCAGTTAATTATATTGAATGAATTTTGAGAGTCGCGGTGGGTGATCTCTGGAATAGCTACAACTATTTATACAGCTCTCTTTACCGTTAAAAGGTGTATTCTAGGTCAGGTCATAAAGTGGCCTAAGGTACGACGAAAAAGCTAAACAAAAGAACAGCAGTTAGGTGCAGGGGGATAACGCTACCCGAATACTCAAATCCCAGCCAAATAAAACACAAGCCAAACCTGTTAAGATAAGAGGCCAGAAACACCAGGCATGATAACAGAAAATGTATACAGCTTAGTGGCGCTGTTGTAAATATAGACCTGTCAAATCTCTCAGCACAAGACTATCACTCAAATTATCCTGCCACTGCAATAAATAAAACAACACGGCATATTTGAAACACCGCAACAAAGTACTAAGTACACACAAACCTCTTCAACGAAGGCGATATTGGCTCCCGGCGGCACCCGGCCCAGCTCCTCAGCTTGGAGGCTGGGCGAGGCGCGTACCCGCAGCCCCTTGCTGAAGCGGCCGGTGAACCGCCGCAGCTTGGTGGGCGGGCTGCAAGCGCCAGCCTGCTCGGACCGCTCTGCCAAGCTCTCCGGCCCGCCTTCTACCACTTCGATGGTCAGCTCCTGGGTATCAAGTACTCAAGTGACGCTTTTAACGCTTACTTACTGCGCTGGCTCCGCGACCCAAAGTGGATCTTGGCCTCCGACACCGGAGATCGTCATCTCTTTCTTCGTTTTGGACGCTAGTAACGAATATTATAAGTTATTTTTCTTTGTATGTAAGGGGTAATCCGGCTATTACTAAACGAAAATCTATGTTCCAACGCTTTATCTCAGGAGCACAGGCTATATGGTAAAAGTAATAATCCCCACCAAGACATTAAGATTCCTTGTGTCGTAGGTGTCACAAGGCTGAATAATTCGATTACTGAATTACTTCCTATACAACAGTACCAAGAACTCTCTATGTGGCAGATCGGCATCATAACCACAGAATCACATGGGTCCTCACGCGTATTAGGGTAATTTCAGACCCATGTACAGTATACACACATATTCTTCTTCATGGATGAAACTCGAGTGCAAGAATGGAGTTTTACGGCCTTATTAACCCCGGACGCATAATGAGGGACACTATAAGTTCGACTTGTCTGACTGTAGCATCCTAGTTTTCGAACGTAAAGACCAATTTTGATGCGGTTTTCTTTACTTGACCAGTTAATCGCCATCGTTCTTAACTTCGTTTCATTATTCTTTTTTACGATGTCGATTTATAACTTCTGGAAATATTCGAGTACATGTAGCAGATGTCGGAGCCGATATCTGTCAATTAGGTTATCAGATAGTAAGTTGTGTTGTAAGAAACATATGTATAACCTGCGACGCCGGCTGGTCATCGAGCGTGCACCGAAAGACGAAGGTGCCGGGCGCGCGCGGCGTCCAAGACGCGGTGTACGTGCCGTCCGGTTGCAGCCGCACCGGCAGCCGCTCCGCCGGCACGCACGCGCCGGCCGACAGCGCGCCGGCGTTCGCGCAGCACTCGCCCCACATGCCGGACAATAGCCGAAGCTCCTCGAACGAGTGGCCTTGATATGCCTGTCGGCAAAGGTAGACACGGGTGATTGGTACCTACTCGTTTACTAAATTTCGGTGCGGAAAACAGAAAAAAATTACCAATAGAAGGCTATTTCGAAAGTTACATAATCAATTACTACACAAGCCAGGTTACTGGCCGTATCTAGTTCTATAGCATGGCTCTATGGAGACTATTTACCTCTATGATAATTGGATCGATTTTATTTCCTTCGTTAAAGATCATTTCTGAAATTGGACGTGGACTTTTTACGGAGCGCTAATGATGACGATGAAAGAAAGTGACACAATAATAAAACTAAATCACTATTTGACTTAATTTGAAATTCTTGGGATCGGTTCTATCTTTGAATATCTGATCAGTCTGAGAAATGTTTTATGTGAAAAGCAATAATTGTATCAACAGTATGTAGTAGACGTACCTTCATCATGGTAATGGCGTGGAAGCACATGGTCTCCCTGACTGTGGGGTGGTAGGGCGCATCGGGCAAACCGCTCCGTCGGGCGTCGGCCCCGGGCATGCGGATCGAGCGAGGCCCACCCTCTTCCAAGCGTTGAACAACTACCTGTAATATTAACACACGATCAACCAAAAGTCTAAAACTAAATAATCATCGTCTCAACTGTAGGGCGCCTATTGCTGGACTTGGAATACCAAGAAAACCTCCTGAGTATTGCTTTAATTTCCAGTCGTGGGAGATGGGCTGCAGATTACGATACCGAATTGAAGAATCTGTGAAGCAATATTGACATCACATAGAAATTGGTGGTCCTACTTGGTCTGCATCTAATGGACATTCGCATAACGAATTTCTTAAACGAAGAGGTGCTCTATACGCTGCTCTACCGGATACCTGACACATCACATCAACAGCCCATAACAGTCTAATCCTCCACTAATGTGGTATCCTCCTGAGTGGAGTGGAGAATCCCATGTTCTGGGCAATGGAGGTACTAGCTGGTGTGTTTCTATGACATAAGTTGCCTAGTCAATGGAAGGGCTGGATATTATTTTACTCTACAGGCCTTCACACGGCCTCCGGATACCAAACGGCTATTGCTAATCAAAGTCTTAAATTATGGAGCAATTATACGTAACGATATCTGGAAAAAGTCCCGATATGTTAATTAAAGAAACTAGTAGAGCCTAATTACTACAAAGGTGTATTTTTCAAAGGTAAATTTGTACTAATAAATAACGTCATAATCGTGACAGCTTCGTTTACGGAATGTTCACAGGTATACTAACTTCATTCTCATGCATTAAGGTTGCTCTGCTACATTGATCTTGAAATTTTAACTGAAATTAGCAATTTCTACTAAATAGCAATTACAGGCGCAACTAGCAACACATGTGTTACAAAAAATATTATAAGAAAAGAGTAAGAAGAGAGTATATTCCAATTTTTCCTGAAAAGTCTGGGTCCTACACTCAGTTTAACTGGAAATATCTTGGAAAAGGAAAAGTTCTGTACTGTTGGTAAATCATTATAATTTTAATTCCAACTAATTGGATGATGGCCAATTAATTCTGTTATGACTTGCGTAACTTGAGTTAGTAGCTACGAGTATTTTTCTCCCGGGCTTCCGATTCTAGGTACAAGTGGGCGATTTTGTTATGCTACTCTTATCTTGTTTGGATAAACAGTGATTTCATAAAAGTTAAGATATGCATTTATGTCGTCTCTATAATAGTTGCTAAGTCACAAATCAATAACTCAAACAAATATCTTCCTTGTTTAAGTTGTATCTACATATATCTAAACATTGTATTATACATAACTCTGTTCGGGCCCGATGGCTCCCAAACATGCACGATTCACTCCTTGCAACGCGCGCTCTCAAGCTGGACGTCTCACGCGACGGTCCACGGTTTTTATAGTGTCTAATTTAAAACCCCTTGTAATGCACGAAATAAAGTATTAAACATTTGTGAAGTTATGCATTCTGACCTCAGTCAAACTCTATTAAACATTGCTTATTATGCCATATTGTATGAACGGTATAGCTTGAAAGCTGATCAGCACAAAATTTTTGGAGATCGGACGTAAAAGCGAATTTACATATAATTCCACCTACATTATGTAGATGATCTATCATATTCTTTTATTTAAATTTTACAAGGTAAAAAGTAATATTATGTTATTTTTTAAATGTAGTAGTTCTTTTCTACTTGGAGACCGTCGGTATTTACCTCGACTTTAAGCGCCGGCGACGCGACGTTGTCCCCGTATTGGTCTCTGACGAGGATCGGCAGGGTGAGGCGCACGGCGGGGCGCGCGGGGCCAGCGGGCGCCTTCAGCTCGCACTTGGCAGGCTCCACCTGCGGCGTGGGCGCCAGCCACCGCGCCAGCCGCCCGCCCGCCGTGCTCTCCGCGCCCGCCACCATGTCCATCAGGAATTGCCGCTCCGTTGACACACATCTGCAACAAATGATTCAGCTCTATCATTTCTAGGTCAGAACACTGACCGGTTTCCAAGGGATTTTAGACATTATACGGTCATTTGCGTTTTTGGTACAATGCGTCAAAAGAATTGTAACAAAGCAAAGTATTTCATTTGTTATTTGTTTATCAATGGAACATTATACAGAGTTATTGGTTTAGTCATAATTGTATAGGCCGCAATTATAATTATTATCCTCGAAAAATCCGCTAATAATAAGTAACTTTAGGCTCCTGAGCCGTTTGCCACCCCTTGTCGATATATTATTATTATTAATAATAATAACGTTCAGTGTAAGCTAATAGTGTGTAGCTGTAGACGTTTGTATAGGGCTTCCCGTACATTTTACTATTAGCAAGACCTTATATATGGACACGTCAGCCGGCAATCGATAAAATTAGGCCGAGTCGGTGCTTATTAAGTTATCTGTAGCGAGATGCGTAAGCGCAGAGCGGGTGTGCACTCGGCGGAGGCAGGGGCGCCGCGAGCGGGCCGGTGTGGAGCGACGCACTCGCCACCCGGCCGACTCTATCTTTGTTTAGCGCTGCAAGTGTGGATGGATTACAGTTATCGATAGATAATGTCTATCGAAACGATATGAATTGAGAATTATAAAAGATTGCATATTTGAAGACGGTGTCGTGTATAAAATCGACAAAGACATTTATTTGTATATTTCAGGCTACAAAGGCCTGTAGTATATGCATTATATACATTTTATACGAAACTAACGCAAGAGTCAATAATCTATACATAGTATAAAACAAAGTCTTTTCCCGCCGTCTGTCCCTCTGTAAGTATGTAGGTAGGATGTACATATTACGTATGTACGCTTAGATTTTTTTAAACTACACAACAGATTTTAATTGGGTTTTAACAATAGATATAGTGATACAAGAGGAAGGTTTATAGGGTAGGACACCACGCGAACTAAGTCGCGGCGTGCAGGCTAGTCTAATATATAAAAATAATATTAAATCTTAAAAATACACCACAATATCTTACTTATGGCGCCCGTAGTGTAGCATCAGTAGCACCACTGGTGACCCGTGGTCGGCCGTGGCGCCTATAGATTACTCCTAAACTTAGGCCAAACGGCCTTCTGACGTATAATCTCTTATTTGCAATTTCGATGTCCTCCAGCAACCTGGTGACGTCGACGTGGTCGAAAGTGTCGACAGTCATGCCTTGCCACAAACATAGGCACGTCGTAGGGATCGATCTCCTTGAATGACGTGATGATGTCTTGAATGCTCCTGGGAGTCCCAGCACGCCCTCGAGACACAATTTTCTCCATTTTGTTGAGGGATGTGAACAGTAGTAGCTTCGCTTTAGATATGTCCGGCTCCGAGAAGCTGGATTTACAAATCTGCACGGCACTTCACTACTTTATAAAAGTCGCAATGTTTCTCTTGGTCTTGGCTGATTGCAATAATTAAAACGGACATTTGCCTAAACCAAATTACTAAGCCTCCGATTTACGATAAAACGCTTTGTCCTAAGGTTTTAATAACTTAGCAGGTCATACAAATTATAAACATTGACGTCCCTAAATAGTCTTTGACCAATGTGTATTGATGACTTACGGAACAGAAACGTAGCCGCTCACGGTGGGCCTCGAAAGAAAGCTCACTATTACCCAAAGGGCAATGGACTATGCTCGGAGTCTCGTTGCGCGATCAAATCAGAAATGAGGAGATCCGCAAGCGAACCAAGGTCACCGACATAGCCCTAAGGATTGCCAGGATAAAGTTGCAGTGGGCATGGATATAGCTCGTAGAACAGATGGCCGTTGAGGCAGTAAAGTTCTCGAGTGGTGACCACATACCGGAAGACGCAGCGTGTACCACGTGATCCACTGTATACCACGCTAACATCCATTTCACCTCCTTGTATCACAAATGAATAATGAATTAATTTGAATTTTGGCCTAAATATATTTTATTATAAGTACGATTTATATTAGTAGGTAGGTGCCAATTATTTTATATTACCAAGAATTTATCTCCCGATTTGCCCTCAGGCACGCCTACTCAGTATTTTCATTTCCTTATCGCTTAAATACCACCTAAAGTTATATTTAGAACTATATAAAGTTAAGTATACATATTAATTAATATACTTACCTATTTAATCGTCGCTAATTACTAGCACGACCATGAGCACTAGGCAATATCATTAAGCACTAATCGTCTCAAAAATTTTACGCTAATGAATGGCATGGCGTCATCGATATCGATAATTGGCGGCAGCGTAAATAAATGGCATCCCTAGAAGTGGGCGTCCGAGAGTCAGCCGGGTGCGATCATCGGCGCGGCGCGTCGTTGCTCGCGAACTCGCGGCGCGGAGGCAGGCAGTCAGTCAGTGTCGGTCCGTCGGTTGATGCCAGTGGACGCGCGGCAGCCGCGGCCCGCGCCCCGCGCCCCATGTCGCGCCCGCCCGCAGCCCCGCTGGCGCTGGTCGCGCTGCTCGCGGCCTCGCTGGCCGCCGCGCACCAGCGCCTGTGCTCCTTGGACTACTGCCAGTGCGCCCAGGCCGCACACCCCTCCTGGACCTTGGTCAACTGCACCGTGCCCCGCGGACAGGTATGTGATGTTCTTGTGCCCAACGCCGTCCGCCGTGCTGCGCGACCATTCGTACGCAAACAAACAGACATGTACGAACGTGTGACGCCAGAATATGACACACTACCTCTCGGTGGTAGTTCGCTCTCATTATCATTATCTCCTTGACAATAAATGAATTCTAATCATAAACATACAACAAAACAAACAACGGGGTATCTAATGAAACCTATACTATAATCAATTTCCACATATTAATAGGTACTTATACTTGTGGTAAATTAGTAATAATAGTGACGAATCCATTAAGTGGCTCAGAGTCTGCAAAATAGATCTGGTAGATAGGTCATTTTTATTCATATTAATATGCCATACTTATTCCTACCATATTGACATACCTATTCGTACAGAGAACGTATTTAATAGGGCATTACCTTGGAGTGGATACCGTTTGTGCATTACACATTAGGTATAATAAATTAAAGGATTGTTAAAATCAAAAAACGTTAAACCCTGTCATCGATCATAATCTTCGGCGGATTAGCCAGACATAACGATATTAGATAAGATGTAGGTCCGCCAATAACATATTCGTACCAAATAAGGTTGTACGGATTTATACACTTACCTATATAAAACCTGATTAAAATCACATTCGAAATTCTAGTAAAATAATTGTGTTAATTCGTATTTCATAAATAAAATATAGTCATAATAGGGATTTTAATTTTAATTTACTTACCTAAGGAGATACATTTGAAATTGAATAACAAGCAGTAAAACTTCAAATACTTAGTAGTAATGTAGGTTCACGCGTTCATTCGTCAAAGTTAGTAAACAAAGAAACTGTGCGCCTACCTGGAATTTGCCAACCCTGGCCGTGCCCGTTGTGTCGTCGAAATCGTAAATGTTTTTCGGGACTGAATAGAAGAGTATCGTACATAGCTCAAACAATGGATAACATAGCAGATGTTCAACAATTGTATAAAATAAACAAATAAGTTTTATTATTTCTATCAATATTGGTAATTGTAAACTGTAATCAAACTGTGCGGGCATTGTTTTTTTTTCTGTTATTAATATATAATTTTATTATTCTGTGAAGTAAAGAATTGATTCGATCATTACAAGATTGTCAAAATAAGTAGTACATTTTAAGTAGATAAGTACATAAGCTACAAACTTCGTAAGCAGCGACTTCGGAAAAGGCCCAGCTTACTATCAGACAGAGAGACCAACAAACCATACAAATTGAAACCTACTATAGAAATAATAAACATAGATAGGTACTTAAATAAGTAAGGATTAAATATATTTTAGGCATACAGCGACAATTTGTATCTAAGTACCCTTATCAGATAACATAATTTAAATCCAAAGCGTTAATCAACAATAGGTAGTATTAACTTTTAAAAAAAGTTGTTTGTGCATTTTGAATTAAATCTAACTGATTTAGACGGAATAGCGACGGCACACGAGGTAGCCCATAGGATATGGTCCAAATTATGTGTACTAGGAAAACGGAAGTTAATTAACTGTATGATATTATGTCCGCGGCGTGTTGGCATTGTCTACAGACAGGGCCCTCGTGCGTGCTGGCCGGGCAACTGCGGCGACCTCGTTTCACCCTGTTCATTACACAAAAACCAGTCTACAAAACTGTCAACACCCGCATAAAGCACTAACTCCCAATAACGTCATAGTATAGCTAAAGCGGGTATTTTAAATAAGTTAACACAAAACCACTGGTACTATTTTCTTACATTTGTGTGAGAATATCTCAAAATATCTCTACATGAAGCATGTTCCAGTAAAAGTATCACAAAAAGCATTTTTGTTTGGATACAAAGACATTCAAGATAACTCATAACTCCTGTCGAGTAGCGTTATCTAGCTCAAGATACAGATGGTTTTTTTCATATCGAAAACTGTGCTTGCCAACCGACCAAACTTCAATGGAGATATATTAAAAAAACAAACGTGTCTCGAGCACGCATCGAGAACGTAGCAACATGTAGGAGAGCCGCGGGAGCAACGAACAAACCATAAAAAAACGTAATGAGAGATCGCTTCCTGCGACGCGCGGGCCTTCCACTAAGCTACAGATGAGCCTCTATCGAAAATTTCGTCGAGCTTTTAACGGCCCATTGTTACACGAATACTTTAAAAATAAAAATAGGGCATGTGTCATTATTAGTTTTGCAGAATTGTGCGCTAAAGTGATGACTGATGATGACGTACTGCTACATGGAATAAGATGCTATTAATATTTTTTAAATGCTCTTAAAGAAACTTAAGCTTCAAAATTTCGTGAAGTATTCAGCTTCAAAATATCAAATATCGTGGTATTACTTTCTATTATACCATAAATACTGAGCACATTGTAAATTCCTACTGAAGTTTATTTATTCTTCGGTATCTTGTTTTGTTATAATAATATTGATAGAACTGTTAGAAAATTTCCCCAGGAAACAAATGTCGCTTCCCATCGTATTATTTCCGTAACAGTAAATTTTAACAACAAAGACGACGTGTCAAACAAATTCGCAGTGTAAATGATCCAATGATTAAGAATCGTAGGTACTCGTGCATGGGTTGTCCTTTCATTTATCGTTATAATAATTCCCATGATAAGATAATCTTTCTTAGAGTACCAGTTAAAAACATAAATTCGCTTGCAACTGGTGTGTTCGCGCGATAAAGAAGTACATATCTATGAGTAAAACTCATCCAAATAACATACGAGTATTGTACCACATTATTATACTCGTTAATTTGCTGCAGGCACTTTTTAGTCCGACCCACATTTAATTTAAAGCAATGTTTAGGTATACATTACAAACACACTATCTAATCCATCATAAAAATCTTCAATGAATCGGATACTTTTCTATGTAGGTATAGTACGATAGCTAAAATACTTCCATTTCATTCAGTTTTATTTTTTCTCTCGTCGGCATATTCATATTCCCGGAATAAAGTCTAATATTAAAATCAAAGGACGACGATGAATTCCTTCACAGCTTGTCTACCTAATCTGGCGCGACGCACAAGCGGCCATGTTTTAAAATAAAGGCTAGAAGAGTTGTAAATTGTAATGCAGTTTCATTAAAAGAAAACAGGAAATCACGACCAAGGATCCTACGTATGACTATACATAATATACATATGTGCAGAGTGTCCGTTCACTCATACACAGATATTGTAAATAAAATAATGATTTGCGAATAACTTCGATAACAGTCATATTTTTTACATGAAACCTTCTGAAAATATATATTCATAATCTTTTAGTTAATACCTTAACATATTTCAATTTATAAGTGGAAGTTCAGTCACGTGTAAACTTTATCACGACACACGGCGATCGATTATCGGGCCGGGATCGGCCTTCCTAATTCTGCTTGTCCACTTCGCTCGCTGTTTGGCAACCTTGGGCATGTCATCCCTAACAACGGCTTCGCTTCTTGAAAGATAGCCCCTTCGTAACATAACTACAATGTCACCAGCGCAACTACCAACTAACGAGGCTACACTGCAAACTTTGACGTTTCGGATGCTGTTTTTGCGTCAAGGTTCAGTTCTGATACGCGCAGCTCCTGCTTGATGCCGCTATAATTGGTGCCGTATAGAAGGGCAGGTCTAACGATGATCCTTATAAACCTATACCCTTCGTTATAGCGACGTTTTGGGGTCGCAAATGAGACCCGCCACCTCCGGTCATGAGGCCTAAGTGGCTGATAATCGGGCTTTGTCGTCGCTGTCTATGTCCACGGTTACGTGTTTTTTTTTATACCACTAAGGTGGCAAACAAGCTTACGGCCTGCCTGATGGTACTGTAATAGTACCAGCACCTCATCTTCATCACGGAAAGTCCGTCAGCGTGATATCATCAGCACACATGATCAGCAGTGTCGACTGCTCATGAAATCTTCGCTGCTGGCTGATAGAACGTTTAATGTCACACTCTGATGTGATAGAAAATGGGTTGGTGTCATCAACAGCAGTCCTAACTATGGAATCGGCATAATGTCCCGGACCTATCACATAGGCCTCAGAATCGCAAGAATCGGAGGGGCAATGACCGTGGCACCAAATTTGACCGTTCCATGGAATATTCCCCATAGCGCAAACGATAGAGAACATACGGGCAGTCTCTCCGGAAGCGTATGGAATCTAAACTATTAAAGCAGTACTCCATAATGATGACGAACCTATACTTTTTACAGAAACAGTTTCATGCTTAAGCATGAGTTGACCATAAAAAAGAGGGGCAATATCATTTTTTTAATTTAGTTATATTTAAATTTATGACCAAGACTCAAAATGGTTAATAATTACTTATTTTGTGTTAGCAAGCTATGATTAAAAAAAAATATGACGATCCACTCAGTTTCATTGTATTTTTGGGACCTTTTGGATATTTCGGTCACATACTTTCCTAGCTTAAACATACTCTCTCTGTATTACCCAAAGACTTATATATAGTAGCGTATGGACCGGACTGGGGAACATCACCCCTTCATTGGAGCTGAAACTGCAATGGAGCACCAACGTCGTCTCAGTGACGTTTTGGCCACGTGTGCGAATGGTCGTTGCTTTACAAACTAAGATAGCCGAGTTGCGTAGTAAACACATGCACTAATTCCGACAAACAGTAACCAAAAAAAGGATGGAGTATCTTTGTTCCGTAAAGTATAACAAACATTATGTATTACTAGTAAAACTTATTTTTTTAGCATTTCAAATAAGTGTTTTTTCAGTGTTTATTGCAAAATTATTAACCGGCCATGATTAGTTGGTATGTTCAATCTAATTCAATGCACACCATTTGCTTGTTTTTTAATTGGCCGACTTTGCACCGGCGGCATAATGCCGTTGATTTTGTTTTCGCGGAACTGATATAATTATAGATAAAAATATATAACAAATGAGTATATTTATCAATAAAAATAATATCGCTATGTAATATAGCTTCAAAGCAGTCTGAACATTTTGTAAATGTGTTAAATCGTTACAGAACTCTACAAAAACAAAAGTGGCATAATTTTAAAGGAGATAAAATGATAAAGATTAAAGGTTGGATTTGTAATTGTTGAATACCAATTATTGCAGCTAAGAAATTTATATTGTAGGTATTCCTTTTTAAAAATTTATACGCTTTTCCAATGTTATATCTGGCGCCTTGGCGAGATTGCTGACTGACGTCTATTTCAGTGCCCCGAACCGGTGGCCAAAACTGGAACTAAGTGTTGCCATACTGAAATGTCATGTCAATGCCAACAACAGCGACGCTGTCACCGGGTCAAACAAGTTTGTGGCACATGAGACGGCGCCATTTTATTTAATATGGTAACGTTGCGAGTTATTTTTTCGTTCAAGCATATTCATAAACTTATATAAATCAAGGGTACTATCTATCTTTGAAGAAAAATACGACGTTTGTTATATAGTTCTAAGGTTCAATAAAGAGTTTACATACATACTATTTTGTAAAGGGAATTTAAAATATTATTCCTACCTACACAAACGTTTGCATTTTAATTTTAACACTACGCACGAAAAGATTTGACCTCGTTGATCTGTAAAATGTATCTTTCTTTTAAATTGAAATCAGAGTCGACTCGTTCCAGTAGCGACTTAAATGGACCTATTACATTTGAACTCCGCTCCGCGTACCACGTTGTTTTTGCGAGATCAACTGCACAAACAAAATTGGTTGTTATCCGTGTTAAACTTAAGGGCGCTTTTACAATTTAATATATCTTGAAGGTAGTTCTACCACACTTTAGCAAGTCTGACGGATTTAAACACTAAACACACACAAGTTGTTTACATCTTCACTATACATAGACACACTGCATAGCATTACACTCTTGGAATAGCAAATACATTTTACAAAATTAGTCGAGTGACAAATGCGAAAATAAAGTCTACAATTGATGTCTCGGCCGTAATAATTCATGATCGCACCCACCTATTGTTCTAAATGACTTATACTCGATACAGTGAACCGAAAATCTCCGGGCATTGTTGTTAAAGAGTTTCCGTCAAGTACGCCTAGTTTCGAAGAGGTTGAAGCCCCTTGTGGAAACTAGGTCTCTTGTTGCTATTTTAACCATTGGAAACTACTTAGCCACTCATTCCAAATAAAACACTTTCAACGGATTAATCGCAGTCTTATATTTATAATTTTCTTGGAACGTCTGGGCATCGCGTAAACAGAAGATAATACTTTAATAATCTGGGCTCTATTAGAGTCTTTACCTATCAATTTCTCCGATGCACCTAACTACTAAACCGTTTTCCAATATTTTAATTGCAAAAAGAGTACGAGATACTAGACTCTACGTCATCATAATTGACCGCTCGCTACCTATGCTACATGGAACAGTATGTGTATATACTCTGTACAATGTTAAAAGCGCTGCATATATCTCGTTCTTGTGTTGTTTCTTAAAATAATACTTGTATGCCTTATTTTAAAACACTGTCGTTACGCAAACCTTCCTTTCAATAAAGTGTTACAGTCTGTGAGGGTATATTAATGTCACGACAGCAAGTGATATTTAAAAGGTCAATGTGGCGGTGAATTACTGAACAAGTCAAAAACTGCGATCGAAAAGGTATGGCTGACGGTATCTCGCGGTCATCACAGCGCCTGTGAAGCGGTAAAGGCGACCAACTGGTTTGTGAATGTGCAGTTGCAAAACGAAACTACACGAGCTGGGCTCTGACTCAGAATGCATAGGTATGGCAAGCAATGTCTCATTAAGAGTAATTTGACTGTGCGATAAAAGCCCTTTACACTCATAGCTGAATCTCAGAATTCAAATATGTATCCTTAAATTCTTACTCTACATAATAATAACATCAAAGACGAAATAATAGAGATGAGTTCCCAGATATATGTAACTAGGTATATATTTTCTTATCCAGCAGGTTCAATTTTAAGATAACAAGTAACATCATCGATAACATAATTTCAACAAAATACTTTTACCGCAATCGCGATTGACATCTGCCAATACTCGTAATCATACACCTCTTTTCATCACAAGAAAATAGAATGTAAAAATAGTGCTTATTTATATTAGGTATTATCTGCACATGGTATTGGTTACATGGGTTCGCAGAGCGAACCTAAACAAAGACTCGTTTTGTTATGCTGAGATCCATGTATCAGATTATAACCTTGTTTCGGCTCAAGATCATTCATTACCATATCAATGAGTAGAAATCAGTAATTAGCATATTTTTAACTACATACAAAGTCAAATAAAATCATATTGTCATATTGTAAAGTTATAGTATTCCAAAAAGTGTTTAAAAGTGGATAATAACCTAAAAAGTGAGTATTGTTAATTTGACTAAATATTAAGGACAACATAATTACTTAATCTCTATTAATGATACTACACTAATGATCATTTGTTCATGAACATTCAAATTGTCCGCTCATAAAGTTATTGTACCTATTCTGACCCGACAGCGTATCTGTGAGTCACGTAATGTTATCTACCGTTATTATTAGTATGAAAGAGAACGACTAGATAATATTACGCACAATACCGCATGCACAAGATGCTTTTGGCTGTAGGTACTGTTTCGAAATATAACCAATTATTGTAAATTCGGAGTTTGGACAAAAAATTGTTGTGCCAAAACATGGCGTATGGATGGACCATTGAGAATAATAAAATAACAACTCTCTCTTTCGTTACATGTTGCGTCACCACATGAACTATGTTCTATTGTGCGTTTTAACGCGAAGGCACCGCGTCGGTGTGTGCGGCGCGCGGCGGCACAGCTGTCGCTGGCAGTGTGGGTGTGCGGGCTCTGGTCGGCCAGCCCACCGCCACCGTTCTATCTAACTTTCCTCACTTTACCGGCTTGTTCAATCAATAACCCGTATCCTGGCGGAACCCTTCTTTTCTAGGACCACCAGGAACACCAATCAAAACGTAGCTACTCTATTACTGCTTTGTTATACTACTTAGACCGTGGACCGATATTATTTTTACTTTCAACAAACAATATTATTGTAGTTCAATCAATATTGAAAGTGGAATGCCAAGTGTTATATATACCTATGCAAACTTTTGTAAAGTAGTGTAGACCGAATAGTTAAACAAAGACATTTGCGCATTGTTCATAGGCAGGACAGTAGCGGTTGAGTAGATGAAGTCGTAAAATAATACACGAGACCCGTCGCTCGTCTTAGTGTCGTATTTCGGCATTGTTTTAACTTCTGAACATTACTTATTATGTAGGTTATCTAAGCCGATACAGGTGATACTTCTCTCCCCCTGTTGTATTAATGCACTCCACAATACATTGTTAACTCAGATTAACCAATCTGTTACTGCGTCTTGGCAGTTGTTTATAAACATGTGAATAAATGGTATTGTTTGGTTTGTCGCAAGGTCGAGAGGCTGGACATCCTGGCCGGGGACCTGCCCGAGAACACGGTGGATCTGACCGTGCGGGGCGCGCAGGCCGTCATGTTCGGCGCAGACTCGCTCTCGGGGCTCAAGGACCTGCACCATATCCGCGTGTTCGAATCAAACATCATACTCTTCAGGACGGGGACAGCCGTCAAGCTGCAACTCAACAGCGCCTACCTCCGAATAGACAAGTGTGACGTCCTTCGTATCGAGGAAAAGGCATTCAGCGAAATAACTGGTAAGAGACAAACTAGTTTGCGAGTACTTTACTGGTTACCTTTGCAGGTAACTATAGGTACTATCGTAACTTGTTTCTATTACGCTGCTGTGCGAATTGTAAACTTTATAGAGTTGTGTATTTATTCACTAACATTGGCAAATTGCGAATTGGCCAGCGCTATCGGTTTCTTTGTTTCAAAATGACCGCAGCAGGCGATGGGCCCAAGCGAACTTTCATGCTTCCAAACTTTCACTTAGTTATATACGTTTATGTAATGTGCTTCATGCGTCTCTCAGGTGGTACATTGGTACACAAGTGTACCTTTATGCCGACAAATATTGAAAGTCAGAATATGTAAAATAACAGAAATATGAGAATCTAATACATAGACAAACGCTACAAATGAGTGACATCGACAATAAAGCTAAAGTAATTTGTAGGTACTACCATCGGTTAAGTATTCGTCAGTAAACGAAACATATTTATAAAAATATAACCATTTGTTGGCGCACCGACTTCCTCTCTCTCGAGTCTCGAGTGACTAAAGTCGGCCTTTGTTACACTCGCAGTTGTTTGTTTTGCTCATTAAAGTAGGATATTTAGGAAGTTTGGTTTGGTCCGCATTCATAGTATGTGTCATTAGTACCTATATCCTTAAAAACAGTAAGAAATAAACGAATAACAAATAAACTCCTATCATCGGGGAATGAATAGAAGGAACCGCGCAACCGGTCTGGACGGACACTAGAGATGGAATCGTTCGGCTCGGGCGGCCGGATGCGCCCCATTATCGGCTCGCTTGGCTTCCTACTCCAACCAGTGGACTAGGGTTATTATAAATATTACACGCGAGCGTCTTACTTACATGTGACCACAACGATTATACCTAAAGATTAACGTAATCATGATATTCTAGTACAAATAGTCCTCAGTAACCGTAAACATTACGTAGAAATTACCTGTTGAAAATAAACTATAAGTCATACACTAACGAGTATAATGAGTCACTAGGAATAGGAATAGCGAACACAGTTCTCAATGCACGATCAATAAATACACATAATAAAAGTTCGGTCGGTCTGTCGCACAAAATGTGTCGCATATTGAGTGAACATGTGGACAGAAGCTGTGCAGTGGTGACGCACGCGCATCAAGAACAAAAAGCTCGCCTGGTATAATGCTCTCTTGTGTTTGCATATCTATTTACCGCATACTACTTACATCGTATGTCTAGTCCAACATAAAGTAGCTTCGATGTAAATAAATATTGTATTACTAACTTATGCGGTGCGTATGTAAATATGAAACATGTCGTTAAAACTAATGTTCATTACTCCGTTGATAATGTATGTACTTGTTTTAATTATTATAAGTCACATAAGCGACTATATTCACATAACAATAATGTTGTGCAATAGAGCCAATACAGTTTTACAATTAACTGCATTCATTCTTTCATAAATCGACGTTCTAAACCTATTTCTGTTGACTGTTATCTTCACACTATATTTTTTTACAAGTGAAACGAAAACCTGTTGCAGCAGCCTAGTATACGCAAAAGACATTATCTAACTAAATAATATCTACTAAGCAATTAAGATAAACATTTTAGTATAATAATATATCTCATATACATTGATTGTAGAGTACAGACACTACGTTTTCGATAGCACCCTAAAACTAATGAACCAAATAAAAATGGAGCACTGGCTCTAATTTGATTCAAATACGAGACGTCCTCAATACTGACTAGGTAGCCAGCGGTAACACCGCGAGAGCAGTGTCCGTTCGCGGATTGGCATCTAAAAATACACATTTCCCCGAGCGCATATTCGAGTTTCACAGGATAATGACTCACGAGACGGCCGCCGCATACAACGCCGTGAGCGCAGCTAGACAATCAAAACTCCGTAGGTGCATTAACACTTCGCTAACTTTTTCGCCGTTATTCACCTAAATAATTTGCTTTGCCTATAATTGTAATGTTTATAAATATTTTTAGTACGAAAGAATACGAGTCTCTTGATTGACACAGAATCCTTCTTGAATTTATTATAAACGTGATAATGAGAAAAGGATGTTTGAATATTTGCTACTGTTTCTCGAAAACTTACTGTCCGAATTTAGATAAAATTCCACGGTATTAAAACTTAAGTTATAATGCAATTGCAGATACCAAGAGCCAAATAAAATAAATGCGAGCGTTATTTCCAGGGCCGCTGTCAGTTTCGATTTCGAACTGCGACTCGGTGTCGGTGGAGGGCCCGGCGTTTTCCTGGCTGCTGAGCTTCGCACTGCACAACGCGCGACAGGCGAACCTCGGCGCCGGCGTGTTCGCGCTCGACTCCACCGCGAGGAACGTCGACGAGCACGGCCCGGGGATGACTGTGAGTAAACATTGACGATTCGATTCCTATTTTTTATCCTACCTAGAGGGCGTGTAAACGAACAACCTGATAGAGACCTGTTAGAAAGTGATAATCACATCTAAAGATATCCTCAATACCTGGGCGGTTAATTGCGCTACCGGTCTACCTGTATTATGTACAGAGAAATCTGAGACCAAAAAGTTTGGGCCAGGGGTGTAAAAATAAAACAAATCTCAGCACAGAATAGAATCTCGCTCTTGGAAAAATAAGACCATTTACAACTATCTACAATCGGACTAACTGACTAGCTTATTCTTCCATATTATGACAGTAGTTCAAGCAAACTTCGTCTGCCCTTCGCGTTTCCTTAACAAGCAGTGCGGGTCGCCGCACGTAAAAAGTCAAAACAACACAAAAGCAGCATTAAAGGTCTGGTAAGAATTTATCCCGATGACTACCTGCGATAAATGATCTAGGGCATTCCTACCACGCAGGGCTAAAGACGTGAGCGCACACCAGCAGGCTCTGCTTCGCCACCCTGAACATTGGCTCTCTGTCTATGAAAGCAGGACGACCAGCTCTGCAAGTTCAAGGATATCGGGCAGGGGTACAAGCTTCTGTACACCGGATCAGCAGCACGTAAGAGTCGCTATCGTTGTGTGCGACGAATTCCGCCACGACATTTTGGAGGTGAACAACCAGCGATCGTTCACTGATCAACTTGTGACGATCAAGGCGCGAATTGAGGGGAGAACAATAAACGCTGCGCCGACACCGAAAATACTGTCTTCCGGAATGGCTTCGAAGATACCCTGCAACGCATACCATCCTCCGAACGGATTGTGGGACCTCTGCGGTCACATGGGCCAAACAAGCGAGGAGTTCGGTCAGGTGGCTTCGGCTATGGCCAGCGAAACGAAGATAAAATTCTACGACTCTTACTGCCCGCCGACTTGGCCGTGGTTAATACCTTCTCCCAGAAGACCCGAACACCTCATCACCTACAAATTAAGAGGTAGACTTTGGAAAGCAAGAGCCAGGAGCCAGCCGAATGTTTTGATTGGAGCGCAAAGGGCGAAACCACTATGAGCTCTGGTGCATTTTACAAAAGTTCATTCTCAAACTCGGACGAACAGTATTCGGTATGGTCGGTTGGGTCAGTCATTCCGGACCTGGCCAACAAGGTCAACAATTACGAGCCACCACCACAGCTTCCTCCAAACCTTGGTATGATTATGGTCTGCGTGGAGAGGTCTGTCAGGCCCTGCTCCATAAGTCCCGAGGCGCCTAAGAACCCCCGAAGCCCCTAAGAAGCGATAGATTGTCTTTTTTCTTTTTGTTTCCTTTGGAGGCGGAAGGACGGTCCACCTGATGGAAAGCGGCCAACGTCGTCCAGGACATCTACAATTTAAGGGGAACGGATGCGGTGCCGGTTTTTACACCGTAGATTCCTATTTGAAGAACTTGAGACTTGAAGACTTCAGGAAGGAATTCATTCAACATCATCATCATCATCATATCAGCCAGAAGACGCCCACTGCTGGGCATAGGCCTCCGCCAGAGATCTCCACAAAGGCCGGTCCTGTGCTTTCCGCATCCAGCTGGTGCCTGCGATCCTTACCAAGTCGTCGGTCCACCTTGTGGGAGTAATTCATTAGACACGTATGCGGAAAAAAGGCTCGCGATGCCCTTACGTTACATTTTTTTTTTTTTTTTTTATGTTATACGATAGGCAAACAGGCAAGCGGGCCACCTGATGGAAAGTGGTCACCACTGCCTATAGACATAAGCAACACCGAGACTATCGCCAAAGCGTTGCCTACCTCTATAACACGTTACTCTGGCAGCAAAAAGGCAAATATCCCTCCACTGCCAAAGCCACGGTTCCCCAAATTCCCACCCCATGGAGCTCTGGAAACCTTACTCACCGGCAGAAACACAATTCTATTTAAAAGAGTATTGTTTAGCTGCGGTATTCTGTAAGGTGGAGGTACTTCCCCAGTCGGGCGGCTCCAATTCGAACGGGATACCCCGCTATGCCCTACCTCTCTTAACCTCTCTACATTAGTTGGATGCCAGGCATATGGCTAGATGGTGTGGATGACATCCCATCCCAGTGTCGGAGGGTGCAGGGGCGGAAAAGTGACGGCGGCACCAAGTTAAACAGTTCTTCAAAATAATCCCTCTTTGTACAGACTCTCAAGGGATCAAACCATCTGTGAGAAGGGGATCATCGACAATACGAATACGAAACGAAGGAGTTGGTTTATGGAAAGGAACCTATGCTTTGTACAGGTAAAGCAATGCCCCGGTGTGAAGCAGTTTTTGGCTTTATTAAGCACCCCAAGGTTTTCCAAGATAGGTTGGTAAGGGGAACGTTCTGGAACTGTAGCTCTACATCAATATGTTTCTTTTTTCGCGGTGAACGCACAAACTTATGTCTTCGTAGGGTTGAACTGGACGAGATTTCGTCAGCCAAATCAAGAAAACTTCCCCAGGGAGGTCTCGATTTCAGACACAAGTTTGGAACTGCTCTAAACCACAAAGGATATTCGCTCGACATAGTCATCCGCATAGCAACGAATGCTACTGATGTGCAACAAATCATTAATATGCAGAATGAACAGCGTGAGCGACAGCACAGAGTCTTAGGAAAATCCTGCAATTATCGGCAGAGTAACCAAGCATGACCTGTCAGCGACGACTTGAATACCCGTTCAGACAAGAAGTTCGTGACCCACTTGTATAACCACCTCCCAGGAAGTCCGTAAACTGGGAACTTCGACAGAAGTGCTTTATTCCAGACCCGATCAAATGCCTATGCGATGTCTAGGTTGACGGCCAACGCTTCACCTTACTCTCAATGGCAGCTGCCCATCGGTTTGTCAGGTACATTAGAAGGTCACTGGCACAGCGACCGTATTGAAGGTCGCTATTCAGCTGGTTTTCCTCTAGGTAACCGACAAGCTGGGTATTGATTACTTGCTCCATGAGTTTGGCGAGTAGGCGGTGACCCTTTTAGGGACCGGGATGACAGAGGCTATCTTCCATAAGGACGGAACTTTCACAATACAGTAGGAGAGCGAGAATAGGCGTTTCAAATCCGGAGCCAACTCAGAAGCACACGTTTGAAGCACAGTTGCTGGAATACCGTCGAGCCCGCTGGATTTCCCGACGTCGAGGGAAAACAATGCACGTCACGCATGTGAAATGCACATCAGGCATAATCTGTTTATACCGCGCGATAATAGGCTGTGCTCCTCCCGTCGTCAACGATCGAGTTCGACGCAAATAGAGCACAGAAGATCGGCCTTCTCTTTTGCTAAGTATGCCAACGAGTAATCTGATTTGCGCAAGGCTGGTAAGGAAGGGCGACAAAACTTCCCTCGACGGATGGGAGACTTAGTACTCGTTCACCAACCTCGCGAATGTGTTTGAGCTTAGCCCTGGCTATTTCCGCTTCTTTAGCGCAACCGTATTCGGGTACTTTGCATCTCGTGCTGCCGCCCAAGCTCTGTAAGCTTCCTGTTTTAGCCTTGAGGCCTCGGCACAGGACCTATCGAACCATGGCTAGTTTCGTTGTGGATCAAGCATTTTTGATATCGCTGTTTCGGACGCGAGAACCAACGGCTTACAACGTGAGGCTGCCAAAGACCACGCGAAGTGGAAAATAATGAGTAGGAAAGCAGATGCCGGAATAATCCGCAAGGATGATGATGACGAGTGCCTAGTTGCGTTTTGCATCGATTTCGACATTCGTCGACACTTTGAATTCTTTAAAACACGACGTTCGCCGTCTCCATATTATTTTATACTATCTTTTCCACAGATCGAACTAAGAAACTTAACAATTCCGGAGTTGGCCGAGAAAAGTTTCGGCGCTTCAGCAGCTGCGATCAGGCTAGAAGAAGTACAAGTGCTTACGATAAGCGCCTCCGCCTTCCCAGCAAACACATACAACGTCGTCGTGGCTGTCAATAGTTCCTTCAATGTAATAGAAGGTCACGCGTTTTCGCAAAAGTCTCTCATCAACAACCTACAATTTGAGGGATGTCGAATACGACTATTATCTGCTAATGCCCTGCTGTCCGCTGTCAACAGCCTCAACATTTCAAATACCAGGCAAGTACCTACTCGATAGATTAAATTTTTTCAATACAAATGATCTACTATATGTAACACGCATTACAATAGAAAAATACAAAACAAAACAGTGTGAAAGTTATAATAATCGTGAGGGGGACACGTAATGAACGTCAGTAGGTATCTTTTCTTCAGATAATTATTAGGTTATATTGAGCATCGGTGGCCAAGCGGTAAGAGTATGCGACTCGTAAGCCAGAGGTCCCGGGTTCGAATTCCGCTCCGGCCATGTACCAATGACTGTTTTCTGAGTTATGATGCTCTTACGGTGAGGGAAAACATCGTGATGAAACCTGCACATTGAGGCGACTGTATGTGTAACCATGATCCAATCTGATCAGGTCCCCCTGGTAAGGGGTCACGGAGGTCAGATGGCAGTCGCCCCACTGTAATTACCTGACCTGCCAAATCCTGATGATTTTTTTTTATTATTTGGTCATATTGGCGTTAATGTCGCAGTTGTGCTATAGCGCGCGAGGGCCCGGGTCTGCCTTGATCATGATCCAGGATTCCGCAGATCAGATAATTTCAGTGGAGCGATTGCCATCTGACCTCCGTGACTCTGTTAACAGGGGAACCTGACCTCATTCGATCATAGTTACACATTCAGTCGCCTAAATGTGCATTTCGATGTTTTCCCTCACGGTAACAGCATCTGTTAGTGTTCTACTAATTTTCATAACTCAGAAAAGAGTAATTGACTGCACTGCGGTTCGAACCCGGTACTTCGAGGTACGAGTCGGACCCCCTAAACTTTAGGCCACAGACGCTCCCGTCGGAGTCTCCCGTCCCGTCCCGTCTTCAGATAATTATTATCTTTGCCTAAAGAGAGGAGTGTGGAAATGTATGTCAGTAGCACGAAAGAGAAAACACTTTTTGTATCTGGGTAGTATTTTTGTGATGGGAAGTGCGACAGGGATATTGCAAGGTAGTCAGTAACCAAGCGGTCTCCCACAAGGATGAATGGCTATTCACAAAGGCGTGCTGGTGCCAGCGCTTATGTACCGAAATGAATGTTTTTTTTTTAATCTTTGTTTAAGGAGCTTGATCACATTAAAGCGACCATGTCGCTCCATACTGTTACAGTCTGTGGAGATGGGTTAGAGTAAAGTTACCTTCGCTTCAAACCCATCCTGACCAGTTTATTTAGCGCCCTGGCGTCCTTCGATAGCGGGAAAGCCAGGATACTATTACATCCACCGACTGTCAAATTTTTTTTACAATATAAATGCATGTTTATTCTATGTTGTTCGTTTCGCACGCATTCCATTATGATATGATAAACATCTTCGACGGAATTACACACACTACAATTGGGAGAGTCTGAGTTTCCCATCATATACGCAAATTTATTTAATGGAATGTGTCCGGTACGAATTCTAAACGCTAACACTAATTCGTCTCTACTCAAACAGTTATCGATCCAAGGATTATTCAACGGCTCTGATTGTATAGTTCTGTACCAAATGCCAACATCTTTCGATCGCCTATCGAAATGTTCACTCCATAGTTCGTAACACTGTCTCTTGCCAAATGTAAACATTCAGTAAAGAATGAAAGCCTATTCACTACACAGCCTTCTGACGCCGCTTCCTTTGCCAATCCATCTACTGTTTCATTATGTGCTATGCCACTATGCGGTGGGATCCACTGAAGATGTATGGTCTTTGATTGATTTTGTATTTCCGAAATTAGATTCAAGATTAAATAAGCTACCGGGACGCCTCGAAAAGTCGAGGTACACCGAGCTAAATTTTGCAAGGCACTTCTTGAATCTGGAAATGAATGTTGTTGAAGTAACACAAAAGTTGCGCTTCCTACGAAGTATGTGTGTCGTCACCCTAAGTATTAGGTGATAGGATAGCAGGAGGAACAGTGTGCTAAGAGATCGTTGTGATTAGAATTAAAATCTACTATTCGTTTCTACGAATCGCTATGGGATACGGGTGTGAGTATGTATGTATGTATATGTATTATCTTTGTCGAGCTCTAATGTTTTGTCTTTTTCTATTGAAACACATTATTTATTTATTTATTTATTGGAGTATTATACACGATAACCCAGGCTCCACGACTGAAAACGTTTGAACATTTTTGAAAATATTGTCTACAGACGTCACGTAAGAGCCGTCAAAAATCACCATTCAATGAAATATCATCATATATCTAACACTCAGTACCTGTCAACTACTCAATTAAAGTTAGAGAAAAGAAAAAATAAATTTTAATATCGAAGAGTCGAGACGATCAGTTTTGAATAACTCGAACCATTCATGCATCACGCATCACATCACTAGCTGTCTTCTATAGAAGCTTAGCGTGAAGGGACGGTATTTTTTAATGACGCTTGGTATAAAGCGTATAAAGACATATTCCTGATATTTTTTATAGTTCCGTATTATGTAAGCGCTAAGGTATTTAGGAAGAAATTACAAGAACTGTCATTTCAGGTTCGACTATATAGAAACCGGCGCGGTGAAAGCAACAGTGGCGAACGTCGTCATCGTGGACAGCGTATTCAAGGACTTCATGGAAAGAGGAATTGAGCTATATTCCTGGAATAAACTTCAAATGGAAAGGAATTCGTTCGACGAACTACCACCGCAAGCAATAGTTGCTCCTGCTGCCGCTTCGATACACGAGTTATCTTTTGTAGAAAATGAAATAGAAACAGCCCACTCTCAAAGTCTCGGGTTTATTGGACAAGCTGAAGTAGATTTTGGCAAATATATAAATTACAACAGTAATTACTTCGGTCAAACATGTCATTGCAACGTTACGACCTGGCTCTCTGAAGTTTTAAACATTTCATCAGTGGAGTCATTTGAAAATGAAAGTTACTGCACTGTTGATGAATTTTTCGCTCGCTGTTTTAATGTTCCTGAGCAAAACATGATGGTAAAAAAATTTGTGGACAGTGTGTGCGTCGAAAATCAACTTACTATTAAATGTGAGGCCACAAACATCATCAATTCTACAGAGATAAAAAATCCTAGATTTCCACATAAAAAAGAAGCGCATGGTACGAGCCATCGGAATATAAAAGTCATAGGAATTGTTATAGTGTCAGTTTTTGGTTGCGTAGTGATTGCTATGTTTGTAAGTCTAATCAAATGGATTAGACGAAAGGGATATTGCGTAAATTTGAAAAACATACTGCTATCATCAAACTCCTGTGGGTCATTTTGCGAGAGGCTTTGCTTTTGTCGCAGTAGCAGCGGGCTCGACAACGCCAGATCGATCTCGCAGCTCTCAGTGAACGAGTACTCGGAGCGGCACCGGCTCAACGAGCCGCGCGTGCACGAGACAGTGCAAGAAACCGTCCTGCCCGAAGTCTATACGGAACAAATGGTACCTTTAGAAGATAAAACTACTCAAACACTGCCAGAAGAACTAACCAAAGAACTTTTAGAAAATTTGAAGGAAAAGTTAGAAGATCCCGAGAATTATGTAGAAGCTCGTGAAATGATTGAACACTTGTATGAACTGATAAAAGTCGAAGAAAACTGCAACTCAAATGTTCCTATAGCTCGTAACGTGGATGAAAATATCTACGAATTACCATTCCAAAATACTACACCCAGAATTGGAAAGAACAAAAAACAAATGATAAGTATCGGTACCAGAACGCCATCTTTGGAAAAACTGACGCCACTTTCGCCTTACAATAGACAAACGGCGTTGGCACATGAGTACTTTGAACCCAAAGATTTTGCTGTTCATTTGTACGCTGAAATCGCTAATAGCGAGAAGGAGAAGAAATCATTGCTCAGTAGCATGCCAGACGTTGTGAGTAGTCAGGTGATGCCACGAGGTCCATACCTGCGAGCGAAAATGGCATCGAGTGCTAATTCTAGTCCTTCTGCAAAATCTACGAGCAGTTCTCCAATAACTGGGTCTACGATAAAATCTAATAAGTCTAATGCGTCAAATACTTCAGGAAGAATGGTGAACAGGCCTCTTCCCGAGAAACCCGCTGGGAAGGATCCCGGAGAGGGGACATCGCTGCGAGTCGTCTGAAAAGAAGCAGTGGCCCGCCACGATTCGCATTAGCCAGCAGGCGTACTCGCGGTAGCTACGCTCCGCTCCGACAGAACTTTGTGGCGAACCTCGAACGTTTCTTTGCTGTGATATTATTAATTTTATATTATAATTTCGTATTCAAGACAAAACGAGTGCCGTGCCAGATTTTCGATGTTAATTTGTAAATATTTTACAATTAGATTAATTGAATAGAAATGGCCTATAGCATTATTTCTAGGACAATAACAAAGATTTAACTGTTTACTTTCAAACGCTTTGTAAGTATATGCTGCTCAACGAACTTTTGTACTGGTATAATGTGTATCGTGTCATTTTCATTGTTGCGAAACGTATGGTGCTTGGATGAGGATATGTTACGCAAGTTTAAGGAACTATAATGTGATAAATGTTTCCGAAATTTTCAAAAAGGCGATAATTGTCATGTCATGTTGCAAGTTAGTGGCCAATGATTTCACTACAAACGTAACATATGAAAAGAAGTCGTTGTTCCTAGAGGTCGCTGAACTACCATGGTGTTTAGTGATGTTATTAGAGATTGCGGAGTTTGCGTGCCGACAGAGCTGGCCTAAGGAACACTGGCTTACCGTAGTACATGTTGTACAAATCCCTTTTATTTGCATTTATAATGCATTATCCAGTACCTATCTACCACAATCGTCCCAAAGGTTAGTGAGTAGTGATTTTTGAAAGATATATATTTATTTTAGGCTTATTTAATAAAATATATTATGAGACTAGGTGTGATACCTAATATGCATTCACAATGCTCATCAAGGCGCGTTCAGAGCTGTGCTTAAATTCGATAAATTTTAATGAATAAATAGTTTACTTTTTACATTATGTGGTTAACATTGATCTATAAAAAATTTACGTAATTTAAACTTGTAAGTAAGTACTTATCACACTGTTTCTTGGTGAGGATTGTCCAAAACTGTATACGTATCAAGTATGTAAACGCAATTGAATATTTTTTTCTTCTTAAATGTTGCACAATATTGATCAAAACACCAATGTAGAATTATGGCAAATTCTTTAATATCAATGTACTTTATCATACATTCATCAAGGTGTTTTTAAAAGAATAGGTAGGTATATGTATTTAATAAGTGTCGTCCTGAAATTATATTGTATAATGTTGTAGCACCATTTCTGTCTACGATATCATATTGATAAGATTAATTTAACGTACTATAGCAATTTATTATTCTAGACATATTACACAAATGTTAATTAAATACTAAAAATAAATGTTAAATGTCCTAAACGACTAATATTTTTAATTTTTAGGCTTCGTTTGTTGTCAGTCCATCCATCTGTTTGGTAGTCAAGATCCTTTCTGATGAAGCTTCTACAGAATGACTAAACAAAAAAATATAAACATATTTTTATTTCAACTGGTATTTGTAACGCCGTTTACGCGGTACTGATCCAATCTACAAAAAAAGGAATTTAGGAACGAGCCCTATTTGCATGTCTTTTTATATGTTAAGAAACGAGAGTAGAAAACATATTGAACTACAACATTACAGTACCTACCTATGTCAATGGCAGGACAAGCTATATTTTAATGCCATGCGCAGATACTAACTGGAAAGGCGGTCCTAACAAATATGAATAATTCGAAAGCTTTTGTTACTGTTTTACTATGTCGTGCAGCGGGGTTAGTAATTAATTACAATTGTAGATAATATGGAAGTTCGTCAAATTTTCCAGTGCCGAACGAGTCTCTCTTCTTGACTGGATGGTTTTTTAAGTCAATCTTCACCCTTGGCAATTATCGTCTTGGCGTCAATATCTCGGTTGTGCTCTCGCGCACGAGGGCCTGGCGGGGTCTATCTTGAACATAAACTGGATGGTCAGAAATTTGGCAGATCAAGTAATTACAGCGCAGGTAAGTACAGACCCTATTAACAAGGGCACCTAACCAGATTGGGTCATAGTGTACACATTAAGTCAGCCTCAATGTGCAGTTTCCTTACGACGTTTTCTGTGCAGTTTTCCTAACGATGTTTTCAGTCACCGTAAAAGCATTAGTGTTCAACTAACGTACATAACGCAGGAAAAGTCATTTGTACATGACGTCCCTGGGGATCGAACTCGGCATGTCTCGCTTACGAATCGGACTCGCTAACCTTTAAGCCACCGATGCCCAAGTTAAGATAGTAATGTTCAAAAAATTATGTTACCGCAGAATTGGGCGTGTTCTGTATTCACATACCTGGACGATCTGAAGACAACATACTAACGTCTTCACGTTGCAAGCAAAGACAACATTGGTCACATCACATCAGCCCACTGCTAGACCTGATGCTCCTCCATATCAGTAGAAGGTTTTGCCATAATCAGGCGAATTGGAGATCGCAGCGTTTACACAACAGGAAACATTGCTTGCCTTGGTTAGACTCTAGCTAAGACATTAGTCGCCTTTTGCGGCATCTACAGCATCCATAAGTTGAACGGGTGCTATTTTACTCTGCCGTACCCCTCACGACACGGCGAACAACGACGCAACATTCCATAAGATGTCAAGAGACCTATCCAAACTGCAGTACATTAGAACGCAAAATGAATCCATGTGGCGAATACTAAACAGACTAAACAGTTCAATCATTTCAGTACCTACATAGCGTTCTAAGATGTATGTAATCTTTACATAACAAGCAGGCACCAATACCTACAGGTACAGCGAGCCAGGTAATCAAAATGTACACTATGCTGAGTCAAAAATATAACATCCATCTAACAGATGTTAATAATATTGGCGGTTACTATTGTTTCTTTGGTTATGGTCAACGTTGAGCACGTTGAACAGAAAACGGAAATTGAAATGATAAATTGTAATATATAAGTATCTCAAACGTAGAAAGGTATGTAAATAGCACATTAGTTATATCGCACGATTAACAACCGTAGTAGGTACCTAAAAGTTTTCAATTACTTTGGTGCGCTGTGTGAATTTGTACAAGCAAATTATATTATTTATCCATCTGCAGCCTGTAACAGCACACCGTAGGACTTGATCCCACATTAGTGAATGGCAACAAAACAAATATGTGGTAAATTCTGTGCAGTGGATTAGACCTATTATTCCAACACTCTGTAATTCGGTTACTACGTTCTGGACCCGTCCCGTGGGAACCACATTAAATTTCGAAAAAACTATTAACTACTCGCTGATAATGTAGCTTTCTATAATGAAACAATTTTTAAAAATAGCTATTGCAGTATTTGAGTTTATCCAATACAAACAAACAATCAAATATAAATGTAACAAAAATATAGATTATTAATTAATAAATTTAAATAAAACCTCAGTAATGTCTTTAAAATAATATCTAAAGAAGTCGTGTTTAACAAAATGCAAATGTAACGCAGGAATTAATGTATTCTATATTATAATGCAAATTGAGTTCATACTCAGGCAGGTGCCATATTTACCTTTAATTTAAAGTAATGTGTGGAATGAGATGGAATTAATATACCAGTATTCACGCGTAGCGCATTACGTAAACATGTAGAGCGGTATTAGAACAACATTATGGTTCCATCGGAAATCTGGATAGCGTTTCTTTGCTCTACACGTGCGGTTCGTATTTTGGGACCGAACCAGTACTTTAAGTGCGCTCTTACGCCCATTTTCGACTCGTCTAATTTGGTTCAACATTGGTGTACCTACCCACCTATAATGAAATTTCACTCTATGAAACAAAGGTCAAACATAAACGAAAATAATGAAAACTTATCCATATGGAGGTGCCTTCCAAAATCAAGTTATTTAATTCGTACTCAAAGCGAACACTTCATTCTGAATTAACTGAAGGTATAGGTAAAATATTTTCAATAGGCATATAAATAATTGTTATAAACGTTTTATCTCGATATTAACGCATTTCAACAATGGTTACTGTTATTGATACATAAAATTCAAAACAAGCATTGTATGTGTTCGAGTAGATAACATTATAAGTATCGGAAAACAGGCTCGCTCAGTCCACGGCTAATGATTGTCGATTGCAAAATTAATACAGCTGAAAGCTGGGTATTTTCAATTAGCATGACGCGGTTCGTTGATCATTATTGAATGGTAGCCACATGTGTAGTTTCAATAATTTCAATATCGGAATGGAATGGTGGTCACAAAACAATGCTTCGGTAAGTTTCAACAGGGATGGGAGTGATAGCGATACCCCCGGGCGCCGCTTCAGGGCGCGGGCAGCACAGCCGCGATTGCCCGCGATGTTTTATTACTCTGCCGCCTCGCCGTCGGTTTATCTCGCGCTTATCCCACGAATACGTGTAACCTTGGCGGTTAGGTCACACTCATAAATAGATTTGTCAACATTACCAGTTTCCAAACACTGGGATGCTGATTATCATATTTTGTTAGCACTTTAAGATTTTAAAAGATCGAGCCGCCTACATATATCGCTGTTTATCCTATAGAAAAAAGAACTCGCTTTTAATAAGGCCGAGTCATTGTTCTGAAATATTTGTTACAATTTCTGTCTGTACCTCAGTTTCAGGTATAGGAACAGGTACGTACATTGTGTAAGTATGAGAAACGCCTATGACGTATGCGGAGAGTACGTACTCAACGGTCTAAATTAAAGCGTGACTACCGATTCCTGGGTTAGGTCTGAGCGTTCAGATTTCTAGGCTATTTATTCATTACTTAGTGATAACGATTTACCTAGGTGGGCATAAAACAATGAATAAAAATTAAACTGAAGTTACGTGCAGGCTTCTTAACCGACTAAGAAAGCTCATGCCAGTTAGCTGTCGGATTTGTCGGCTGGTTTGACAAGAAACAAAAGCGAAAAAGTGAAACGGCAAAAACAGATTAAATTCGCAATGGATTTAAGACACGTGAAGCCCGCGTAATGTACTCTTAGGCAACAGAATCACACAGAATAGCACACCTAGGACTGAAGGTCACACGAACAGCGTTCGGGCAGTCTTCATGTTTCCAGTGTTGCCAGTCATATAGGTAAGTCCTCAAAGTCAGGAGAATCTAGATATGAAACCTGTCCTATAATCATTTTATAAAACGATCTGTTCATAAAATACTGAGTATCTAGCCTTTAAAAAATTAACCGTGTTCTTTGTTAGGTAGGTACAAATAAAAAACCACTTAATAAGCAGCAATCGATATCCAGACGGTGATTCATGATTCATCATTTTGATGGCCTTTAGCGTTTTAACTATTCTAACTATTATAAGTACCTACTTACGTACTAATGATTAGGGCATCATTGTAGTTCCTGTCTTTATTGTGGTTTAGCGTGGAAAAGTTTATGAAACACTAACTATACGACAAGTGATTCAGCATTAAGTGATTAATAAATAAGTCAGAGGCATAAAATATTTGATGTCAAACAACATACATATAAGCAGGAATAAAATTAAAATAGTGTACATAGTTATATTGGTGTTGGTGGAAAAATTATGCACTAAAACTGTATGTCATAATAATCACAGCAAGCTGGCAACACGGGGCCGTATCAAATCAGTCACTCGCGCGGGAACTTTACGTGCGCGTTGGTGCTGCGCGCGTGTTATTGTTAGACCAATAATATTATGTACGACCGCGACAGAGTTAACTTTAACAAAGAAAACGTAAAACGCACCCATTAAACAGCAAACGTTCTGAGCGGTGTTCGGTTCACGGTGTTGCCTATTAGAATCAGTGCTGAAGCTAAATGGCCATTATTAAAGGACTGAAATAATAAGGTAAGCAGCTAGTTGTGTTTTATTCTTTGGATGTGTACTTAGCAGCCCCATAGTAAGGAAGGCAATAACAGACTTAAATAAATTCAATATTCTACTATAAATCGAAGCTAATATTAGAAACAGGCTGTTTGTAAATATGCTTGCGGAGGGACGGGCAGGTTAACTTTAGAAATACTGAATCGATATCGAAAAAAACTATGTTAATTTCTAATAGGCGTTTATGCAGTAGTTTCCTAGGGAAAATTTAAAGAGCAGACTAAGTGAAATGTGTGAAAATCTAGAAAGTGGCAAGAACTTTGATTTAGAATCAATATAGCAAAAAATTAAACTCGGTAGGTAGTAGGGCTATACCAATGCCGCTTTAATGGTTACCACCTTATTTGTGACAGCTTAGGCTAAGACCCTTACGATATCAACGCGACTACGTTTATCATTTTTGTTGCATGAAGCCTACAAATATTAGAGAAAACATGGCGCTTTTCAATAAGTGGGGGGAAAGGCAAGTATTCTTTAATATAAATTGCTATGTAAAACTATTTCAAGTACACAAAAACAAGCACACTTGTTCATGAAATCCCTCTATTGCAACTGACGTGTGTTTTGCTCGCCAACGTTAACTCCACAATGCAGCCCTCGAAAACTCGCAAACATAAACTGGGGTTGTTATACAAAACTTCTAACAAGCCGAGAGTTCCACAAACTACTTATTTGCGATGAACTCCAGAATGAAATACGAGAAACCAATCGCGAACTTCAACGGAAATTCAACCCAGAAAGTTGTCAAACACGGCTAGCGCAAACAAGGACTCAAGTAGAAGTTATTAAGAAATGTCTTAGCATAAACAGAAACTGAGAACGAATAGTAAATAAATATAACTTTCGTCGATACAATTCAACATGATATCGTTGTATGTACGTATTACTTTGTTACATTGTAATAGGTGATAGTACGTGTAGAGAAGAGAAACAAAAAATTGTAAATGTAACACTATTCTTTTTTTTACATTTGAAACCGAATTTTTAATAATACGTACAACCTAAAATAACTGCCTAATGAACATTTGGTACCTATATCGAGAACTTGCAAGTCTGAAGTAGGTGCACTGAGAGGTCGGGAAGTTGACACTTATGGGTTAATCTAATAACAGCGTCCAATTTGTTGAGCACGCACCGGGTCGCCGCACGTCTAATGCAAAGTTACCAGTCTCATGTCATAAATGTTTCATTATCATATCAACTACAAATCTCGTGACTAAATGCGATAAACATTCAGGTGAGACAATGAGCATTAAATATGATTTCATAGTACTTATTTATATACCTAAGTAGGCAGGTAGGTAAATTTATATACTTAACCTATTTATCATTGACACGATAAGAAGAAATAGGTACCTAAGAGCGTCGGTGTCCTAATGGCTAGTGGGTCTGACTCGTAAGCGAGAGGCACCGAGTTCGATCCCCAGTGTCGCAATGTTCCACTTACTTTTTATGAGTAAAGTGAAGACTAATCGATTCTCTTATGGTGAGGGAAAACATCGAAACGAAACCTGCACATTCCGGCGTCTGTATGTGTGGCCGTCTACATGTATGATCCAATCTGGTCAGGTTCCAGGTCATGGAGGTCAGATAGCAGTCCCTTTAATGTAATTACCTAATCTGCCAAATCATGGTCAAGGCGGACCCTGAGCCCTCGGGCGAGCGAGTGCACAACCGGGATATTGACACCAAGATAAATTTATATAGGTGCCTAATCATGTAATACGGGCAGTATCTACATACTCATTTTAAAATCTAATAAACTACATAGGTACCTTAATATAAAATCAAGCTCTTTTAATACATGATAGCTTGTTTCGCATCTGTTGTCGCGGTGTCAATGGCATCGTTATAGTTACATCGCCATCGCTTTTGCCAGGTGTTAGAGACCATTTTGACGCATAAGGTACAACTACCTAATTGGTCACCACAGACTTAACCCGATTCCATTTCATGCTAAATTATCAAAGTTCACATTGTAACCTAAACCTAACCGGCTCACCTTTCCCCGGCGCGCAAAGCTACCACAACTAGCATATTAAAATACCTTGGTCATGATTTAATAAGCATTTGCCAGCACAACAATAAGGCGTAATATGAAACTTGTCCACGTACAAGAAATAGTCGAGTATAAAAATACATCAGCGACTGCACACTTGCAACCATCGATAATATATAATACAGACTAGGTTTTTTGTTCGTAATAATACACGATGTATGAAAATAATTCTATTTCCACTAGATATATTTCCTTTCATTAAAATTTTCCAATATCGACATCGATATCTACCTGATTAATAACTCACGCGTTCTCAATTGCATAATAATTGTTTCAGCCTTCACAATGAAACGTACCTAATTCGAACCAAACACCCTACAATTTAAAGAGACTAATTGACATACTTCGTGTTTGGAATAATTCTCGTTACGCTTATTCGGAGGATATTGTGAAGCAGGGTCTGCGGCGGCTGCGGCCCTAACTGGGACAGCACAAGCGCGCCATTATTGCAGCCTGATACGAAACGCGACCGCTACACCCTACACAACACATACTCATGCTATCTGATAACGCGACCCCGATAACGGCCGATACCTAACTGAGTCAGATTGAATTCCTTACCTATGAACGAAGTAAACTGCAAAGCATTTTATATTACGAAGTTTGTTTTAATAGTGAATCAGTATCGTGACTTGTACAGTTTCCTCGTTGAGTGGCAAATTTCATCGAGGCCAGAAACAGTGGTCCACATTGTAGATACATTGACGTGGTAATGTTTGTGCGATAGGTGTATTGTGCGATGGTGATGTGAGGCGGGCAGCATGCGTTGGAGGGCGTGGTTGGTGAGCGTGGCGGCGCTGCTCGCGAGCGCGCGCGCGCAGTCCGCGGAGCCCAGCCTCTGCGAGGAGCGCGCGTGCCGCTGTGACGCCTTCACCCGGGTCATATGCAATTGCACGGCTGAACACGATGTAAGTGAACTGAACAAACACCTACCACTCAACTGTGTTTATATTAACCAAAAAGTTCTCACAGTCGCCAAAGTTTTTTTAAGTTGTATTTGTCTTTAACATTCATTATTATTTCCAGGACGTGATGCTACGTCCACAAGGCGTCTATCGGGTGCCATCGATGACAACTGGTATCATCGTTGATGGCTGTGCTCGAGTTCATTTTCTAACAGAGACTGTACGAAACTTAAGAATGCTGCGAGAGGTGTACCTAAATAATATAGGCTCTGTTTTAATAAATGAGAAAGCATTAGCATGGACTCCCTTCACGGACTTGGAGAATCATCAAGGAATCAACATAAACATAAACAATAGTACGATCACTGAAATATCTTCAAATGCAATTCAAGGGCGAGTCAATAGAATAACAATAAGAAATTGTAAAGTAACATCACTAAAAGCATTTGCTTTTTCTAGTCTTATAGGTGTAACAAATATCGAACTAATAGATAACGAATTTGAACAAATTGAAATTCAAGCCTTCAAAAAATTTACAACGATATCGTTTTTATTACAAGGAGGAACAATAAACTTTCTACCGAGCAGATTCTTGTCAGATGTGGAAGTAACTGATTTGTTTCGAATGGACAGGGTCAACGTACATCACATATCCAGTGTATCGTTTTTAATAAATCTGCCACAAAGAGTCCTAGTGGAAAATAACGACATTGGCATACTAGGTGGAGATGGATTTTCAATTGTTACTAGAGGACCGGTTACGCTAAGAAATAATACTATTTTAAGATTAGAAAAAGGTGGACTGTTCGGTTTTTCAGTGAATCCCGCAGTAGTATCAATAAAAGGGCGACAAGAATTACTGTTCGATAACAACACTGTAAACGAATTGACTCCGTCTTCGTTCATGTACAACACGAGCACCATGACCATGCGCATCGACGGGTTGAACCTCAACCTGACGTGCAGCTGCGAGTTGGCGGCCGAATGGCAGGAGTTACAGAAACAGCATGGCGGTGTAGTGAATTGCTGGTATCCTCTGGAAGGGTACTTTGTGTCTGTGCCTACTTACATAGATATGCGGTGTGGAAGTTTCAAGCAGACTTTTTGGATTTATGTAGTAATAGGGATAGTCATCGTGGGAATATGTGCGTTATTGGTAGTGTGGTGGATTGTAAAACACGAAAACGATAAGAAAAAGAAGGTACAAATGGTGATGCCTGACGGCAAGACTTATAGAGAGACAGAGTTTCATATAGTCGTGGAAAGAGCTGAGCTCCTGACCACAGACTTGTAGCGGTGCTTGTATTTAGGTCAATTGATCTCCGCCACCGGGCGGTGATCCAGTGACGACTGATAAACGTGTGCAGTTCGACGACTGTTTGAATCGAACATTCATCGAGTGGTTTTCAATTAGCTTATATAGGTTAGTTGTCTACCTCATTGTTAGTCAGAATCGTGCCAATGTAGTTTAAGCTTTTCTATTTCGATTAGGGTTTAAACTGTTTTCGTATATGTCTTAAATCTAATTTTACTGTCACGTTTTAGGTGTTTATTATTATTTATTATATAACGGTGCATTTACGTCAAGCGAGCGAATGCTGAGCATTTATACGCTCGGTGTAAACAATGGTAAGTCATTCGCCCCTAGCTGTCTCGTGTCAGATTTTATTTATGCCCGGAAGATGTTCGGAACAGACATAGAATAACCCGCGAATGCTCTGCCTCTATTCACATCAAGCGAATAAATACTCCTTGCTCGCTTGGTGTAAACCCAGCGTAATTAAGAAATAATTATAGTTAAGGTCTAAATGCACTTGCGCGATGCGGCGAAATCATCCTATTCTTCCTAGAAAACCCTGTCGGGCCGCGTAAATGCGCTTAGACCTGTAATTTCGAGACTGGGATCTAAAATATAATGAACCATACTTCAGTATTAGACACATACAGCTTGTTAGTTCGATATTAATTGATGTTTACCTAGGCATATAAAAATAACAGAAGTGCGTTATTGTTTCACTATGCTTATTTTTACAAATAAACTTAATAAATGGTACTTCCTAATGTTTTGTTTGTATGTAGGTGTGACCTCATTAAAACGACAGATACGATGCGAGTTTACAGCTATATCATAATTTGATGAGTTGTTGCGTTGAAGGTTGTTGCTAGTTTGTAGTGCAATGCGAAGGTTTTCCAATATGTACGTGTTTGTATATTTAGCGCTGCGCAATAAGATGCTTCGTTACGTCAATATGTATATAATGTATACAATAATGTATACAAATCTGATCACACATCGTCAGACTCAGACATAACAATATTTATCATAAGTTGATGTTAGCCATATGTTTTATAAGTCAACCTATTGCTAAACTTCTTTTGAGTGTTTTTTGGGTGATGAGTTCTTTATGATTTGGTGAAACCTTTTGATGAATGCTGCTGTGTACAAATAGTGCATGAATTTATTTTATTTAAGGTCGCAATTTCGATAAATAGTTTATTAAAATTTTTTTGACATGTAAGCAAAATTGACATGTGAATAGAAAGACAGAGGAAACAACTCTGTATATAAAGATTTTTCCTCCAACTCCACTCTTGGCAGAAAAACACCGCTACCCGTTTTCCGGTATGCAGGCAGTCTGCCTCTAAATCATTAGTCACCTCGTACGATACCATATTTCATAGATAACTGTGATGATCTCTGAAAACAATTTTGTAGTCCGGCAGGTAGATTATCAAAAAATATTGGACACGTATTTTTTCTTTTGTTAATTTGACAAACAATAAAGTCGATACAGTCCGTTAAAATGTTGCGTGACGTCACCGCCTGAGCTGAACTTTATTCAGAAGTGATGTCACGAGTTCCCACTCCGAAACTTTGATATAGTTTATCTTTGTCATTTTTTATTGATTTGATAAATTAAAAAATACGTATTTAGTATTTTTCTATATTATAAGTGACGGACTAAATAAAATTTTTCATTTCATCCCTATTGTATCTTCCATAGAAAAGACTGTTACCCAAGTCCCAAAGTCGCAATCACATGGGTATTCTATTAGAATGTACTGTTTACATTGCAGATATGATTTTCCTATTTCTTCTTTTATTCCATAATTAATTTGTTGGGTTCCGGACGTAAAATCGAACACTGCAAAGGCTACACAGGGGATCAAAGCAAAATGACGCGTTCTAGTACATCGCCTGTGTATCCTTTTATTTACTCGATCGTATATACTTATTTCTTGTTTTGTGCAGTTGCGCTGGTAATACTGCTATAATCTGGGTTCCCGACGCTCCCACATCGCGATTGAGATAATGTAAAGTGTCATAAATTGTCATTTGATTAAAAATAAAAATGAAACAGGCAGGTGGCTTAACCGGCGACCAACAAGCATTAATTGTAGTTTTATTATTGCTTGGCACTACTGAATAATGGATTCATTTTCATTTTTAATTAAATTATTGGCCATATTTAACCGTATTTGGTTTCTGTGCGAGTTCGGTAATATTTTTTGGATTGAAGTAAACAGATTTTACTCCAAACCAAAAATGTCGTTTAATTTAATTTAATTTGATCACATAATTAATGCTATGAAAATTTAAAACAATTCAGTGCAACTCCGCGTAATGTATGACGCATGGTGCGTGTTCGCGTCGCACCACCTTTAGTCTTCGAACTGAAGAATTAAGGTATCTAATTTACTTATAGTTACTACACTTTGATAAACGTCGTTTTACTTGTTGAAAAATGTCGTATGACACTCATATGCATTGATTGCACTCAAGGCTCTCCTGCACAGGCGAGCCACTAGTATAATGCTAATGACCGTCATATAACAACTTGTATCATAATGTACTATTTATATTTTCTAACTGAATTATTATATTACGCAGTGTAAGCGAGCGGCCACACAGAAAAGACGTAGACACGTCGCGAACGGGGCACAGACGGGACGCGGACGCGACTTAAAACATACAGAAAAAACAGGGCACGGACGCGGCGCTGTCGCGGACCAGTCAAGAGCGTAGGCAAGACAAGGACAGCAAGCGCTGCGGGCGAGGCCCGGCTCCCGCGCCCCGCCCGCACCCCCTGACTCGCCCGCGGCGCGCCCGTGCCCCGTCCTTTCTGTATGTTTTAAGTCGTGTCTGCAACGTGTCTGCGACGCGTCCGCGCCCTGTCCGCGCCCTGTCTTTGCTGTATGTTTTGCGTCGCGATGTTACTATACATTTTATATGAAAGTAATTTAAACGGGCGCCCCGTCTGCGTCTTACGTCTTTTCTCTGTGGCCGCTCGCTTATGTTCCTAGTGCCTTTGCGCGTGCCTGCAAAAAATCATTTTGTGTTCACAATTTTTCACAAATATTTGTTGTGTTTTGTGATTATATTAGTCTCCATTCGGCACGGGATGCAATCGCGCCTCGTGTGGAATGAGTTCACTTGTATGTGTACTATTACATAACGTCGTCATCAACTTACCTGAATATATGCACTTTTACTCACAAGGTTACATAAGTTGTAATACTAGTAATATGCGTTCAGCTAGACAAAGGTATAATTGGAATTCCTGTGAAACCAATTATACTACGAACCACAAAGAACTGAAATATTCACAATATTCAAAAACACAATCTAAGTCAGAGCAACTGTACCATTTACCATTACAGAACTCTATTACGGTCATCATTATCATCCGAGCGGTCAATCCCGGCTTCGCCAGGGTCCGCTTTCCTACTTTATCTTCTCCACTTTGACCAATTTTCGGCATCCTCACGTCGTAAGCCGTTGGCTCTCCCGTCCGTCGGCGCTGTAAATCCATCGCTTTTTGGGTCCCCCGCGGGACCTTTTACTTGATATAGGCAGGTTTAGGCACCTATTTCCCATGTATTTCTGGGGATTACGCAATACGTGACCAAACCAGCGCAGCCGTGCCTCTTCAATAGTCCACGGCTCTTACGCCAAGGCTGTCATGGATGTACTGTAGATGTATGTGCGGCGTTACGCAAAGTGATAGAGTGCGTAACGCCAACGACGGCTTCAGCGTTAGCGTACATGTCGTGGATAATCCTAATGTCCGCCTCGGGTAGTCTTTGACCTCAGAGTTCACTAGGTTACCTCTCAAGAGAAACTGTCGAAGCCCCTCTACAGGACGACGAACTTCTAGAGGAACCTGAGAGCAAAGATTTTATCCATGGTGTTGCAGCCTGGCCTGAAGCCGTATTGGCATTCTGACAAAGAGCATTCCTAGTAAAGTGTCTGGTATACCTATAATATGTTCGAATACCATCAGTGTGTGTCTAATAAGTTTGATACCTCAATAATTAAAGAATTCTTATATAGTCATCATAATCATCACCACAGCCCATAACAGTCTACAGCAGGACTTAGGGCCTCTCCCGCGAGAGGGGAGGTTATTGCCATAATCTCCACACTTGCCGGACGGGCAAACATTTGTCGCCTTGTACGAAACCCACAAGTTTAAAGGGTAGGTGCTATTCTACTCTGCCGGACACCACACTGCCATTATACGGTATTCAAACAAATTACAATAACAACGCACCTGCGGGAGAGATTTTTGCTAGTTTACACATATACTCTCAATTACATTATTACATTATATACACAAGTACATTATTATGTTAGCGGCAGTTCTTAAAAATATTCCCCTGGGGGAGCAGTGATGACGTTATCAATGTTTTAAATGAGATTTGAAATTATTTTGTTCTAAAACCTATCGTGTTTGGTATCAAATGAAAGGTCTTCACAAGCCGGTTCTAAAAATATACGAATAACAATAGGCCACCTGTTTTTTAAAAATCCATCAAATAGTACTTGGATTTTTAGAACACAGGTGGGCAAAAGGTAATGATGTTGTATATTTTTAGAACCGGCTAATGAAGCCCTTTGATACCAAGCTCGATAGGTTTCTGAAAAAGGAAATTCATGATGTCTTCACTGCTTCCCATCCCATAGAAATGGGAACCTAAAGTACCCTTGATCAAACGGCTATCCTGTACATCGATTCACGGTTTTCTATTAATATTTGTTGCGTACTGAAAATGGAACCTCATTCAAACAAAAAAAAAAATTTCAAAATCGGTCCATAGTGAGCCGTTTCCTACAAATTGTCATCGATATTTTTTAGATAGATGGCGCGCTATAACGACTGACGACATTATCAAGGATTTATGGTATTGATAGTTATCTTTATTTCGATGCAAATTAAATCGATGCAAAATAAATTTTATGGTTTTTGAATGTCAGTGCTCCTTGGGGCCCAACTTTATACATTTTATTAATCGATTTCTGGTTGACTGGAAAATAAAACTACTTAATATCCCACCTTTATACGTCACCGTCCAAGTTTAAATAATAAATTAGTCAACTTTAGGTTAAAATGTAACACTTTAGCAAATATTAAATAATAACTAGCGTTTTAACGCGATTTAATTTGTTTTAAGGCAATGAATAATAACAGTCACACATATGATTTGCACATACAACTACAACAATAGCCGCATTTAGTCAAAAGATTATAATAATGTTTGAGCCCTTAGAGCGTATATGAATTTTTGAGAAGCTTTTCTTAGAAACGGCTCATTAGCGGAGAAATTGGTGAATACACACAAAAATAAAATACAGTCGATCATAGAACCTCCTCCTCCTTCTTTTGTGTTTGAAGTCGGTTAAAAATAAAGTGGGAAGCCGTGGCTTAGAACGCTACATGTTACAATTTTGGATATTTCTTGTGTATTTATAAAAAATATATTGACGCAGTTTTACTCATTATCTAACCGTCGATATTAGTTCAAAGTTCAAGTTTAAATGTTTGATATCTTTTACATTAACGAAATCGCCTGGACACATATAGACTGCAACCCTGTAAAAAGTAGGTAGATTATTAGGTTTCAAAGTTAGTTACTTACCGCAGCAGCGGCTGGCCTTCCAGTACATGATGTATGGTTGGCGGGGAGGAGAGCTCGAGCCCCCGAGACAGCATCAGCGCGTCGTTCGCGTCCTGCGCGGACTCTCCCTCGTTTCCGGTGGGACTGCTCTCCATCATCGCCATGACTTGCACCTCCACGATGGTGGCTATAGGAAAAAACATAGTTTCGTTATAGAGGATCTACTACAAATGCTCCCAGTGCGAACAGCTAATTACTGAAAGAAGAATGACCACGACAGGATGATTGTACTTTTACACTGGTACACCAGCTATGGTGGTCACCGCCATCTAACATCGGTGTTGCTGATGTCCAATGAACCCAATAAACATAAATACACACATAGACTATGTTACCGTCTTATTCATATAAGTTATTAACCTTACATAAACCTCTTTTAGTAATTAAACATGTTTTGATAACAAATTACATTATAACTAAAATGGTAAAAGCATTTAATAACTTTTATGAATTACGTTCTAGGTGACAGTATAACAGAACGCAGTCAATATTAAGAAGTTATCACTCCATATAGGTGCAGAACACCTGCATTTCGATATTCCAGTCACGTTGGCTTTGTTACTGCGCTTGAAGTAAACGATCAATAATTCATAAATTTTAAATAACGATTTAGCTATGTTTTCCACGCGATTCAGCTCGAGTGGAAGAATAAAAGGTTGCGCTGCTTGTATACTCCTCCGTTAATAGGGCGCTTTCGTTAAAAGAAAGAATAAACTTTGGCGCACAGTGTTGATAAAACCAAGAAATGGGAGCGTTACGTTCATATAAGAGCCTAGAAGTTACTTTCATAAAGGACCGAGGAAGCAGTCACTTTTTTTTTGTTAGTTTTCAAAATCAAATCTAAGCAAACCCGGCGCATTTCCGCTGTGTTTATGAAGATGACCATTTGCTAACAACCAGTAACCAACTATCGTCACTATTTCGTGCTTTAGAGTTTAATTTAATTGCTTGCTATTAAAATTTGGTTTTGAACAGCTAGCTTACAATACAGCTGCATTAATGCATTTTACCTCTACCACATTATTACATATTTCCATATATTTATGTCGGTTGCGAGTTATTATGACCATAACGTTAGTTTCACGTAAGACGTGTTACTGGTACTGCAATCATTAGAACGAACTGTAGTCGTCGCATCGTACTCAGCAAGCCAGTGGCGGTATGTCGAGGTCTGGTAAGAAGTGTTACGTCTGTGGAAACTATTACAAGGAACTCTAGGTCACAGCGTACTCACAGAAGGTAAGTGGCGGTATATCGAGGTCCGGGGCGAGGAGTCTGGCTGCGCACGCGGCGCCCGCGTACACCAGTTCCATCTCGAGGGCCACCAGCCCCTGTCGGTGGGAAGGCGGCGCGTCCTCGTAGCCCACGCAGAGACAGCGGAACCCGTAGCGGGCGTCCTCGCTGCAAACAACAGAGCTATTTTAGTTCTTAGTCGACATTACGATCTGGCGGAAGGAGACCATTCACCGACCAAAGAAGAGCGACAATTTTAAAGTAGAAAGGGCCAACAAAATTAAGGTGGCAATTTCGACAGCATGCATTATTCTGATTTTTTATATTAGGACAGTTAAACTATATAGTTAAGGCAATCCTAGGGTTATACATGAAACCTGAAAATCTAGCTTTTCTACGATTTCAATAAATTTCTGGATTTTAAAACTTCTGTTTCTAGTAATAGTCGTAGAGTTAATAAAATGTTCAGAATGAAGCGTTTTGTCAAACTAATTTCTTTTCAGTTTTTGGTCGGCACCTAGTTCGACCACAACAGTAGGTCATCTCAGTCGCCTGGCGTTCCCTGCAGAATGTGGACTCCCACGCTTTCCATTTCAATCAACTCCTCGAAATTCGGGTTTGGTGATGCAACGGGGGCTATCAAAACAGCGGAATTTGATAGTGACAAGGAGGCGCACATTCGTACGACTATACAAATGTCAAACACTCTATGCCGTACGATACCTATGCCCTCTGTCGCACTTACGGTCTTTACGGGAGGCACAAGTATTGCAACGTAGGTGGGCATTGAGTGTTTAACATGCACATAATGTAACGTTTCGTACCAATGTGAACATAAGATTCATTTATATAAAATTAATAATTAGAAATAATTACAATCAATCCAATAATCTTACTTGTCAGCTGTATTGAATTCATTCAAATAGTCGGACGCAGTCTCCAATGAGAATATCACTTCATTCCCTGGCACCAGGATAGCCTTCTGTGGCCATTCCGAACGTCTGCAAAAAGAAATAATTAAATATCGCTGAAATTATAGACAATGACCATTTGTATTTGAAGCATTGTAAATCATATTATAAATGTTTTAAATGTCTAGTATTGGCACCACAAAAACCAAGATAAGATAAGTAAATAGAAATGCGACGCTTGTCGCCACTGCGCATAACAGTAGTACTGAGCAATAACTGTCACGTGTCAGTTACTATGAGCAAAATATGGATATCGGGTCATCTGCATGGCTAAAGTCATGTGCGTATAGGACTTCTATTGACGTATCTGATTTTGATTCCTGTGATTGGTACTAACACGTTGGCCAGCTTGGGCGTAACGCTGACGTAGGTGCAGTTGTAATGGACGCAGGGGGCGTCCCCGTCGCCTTCCTCGCCGATGTCCTCCACTTCGCCCGTCTCCGATGTCAGTTGGACCAACCGCTGGAACAAACACACGCGATGGACTACCAAGAAGCCTGCTAATTTATGATTACAATTCATGCAGTCATGAATCATGGTCATGAAATTTACTCTACGTAAAGTTTTAGCTGGGAAAATATAACATGTTTACTAGGTGAATCTTTTGGAGAATAGTATGATAAAAACGATTGAACATGATATGAATGTAAATGAATGGATTAAAATAGAAGTCCATAAATAAAACACAGAGTTTTGAGCAAAAACAAGAGTGACTATAATGGATGGAGAGCGTAACTATCTAATTCTAACGGTCGGCCACAACAACAAAAGGTTGACCCTATACAACTTCTTACAGCGTTATTTTTTTTATACCACTAAGGTAGCCAACAAGTTTACGGCCCGCCTGATGGTAAGCAGTTACAAACACCGACCGCAAAATCAGCAGTTACACTCGGAAGGAATGAATGAATGAACGATTATCTACCTTATATACCTTGCGGAAGGGCGAGTCGATAGCACGCATCTCCGGTGCGCAGTGGCAGCGGTGTTGCGGAGCGCCGGCCGCCGCGTAGATGGTCAAGGAGTCTTCGGGTTGCGCGGTGCCGCTGCGGGGGTCCATCTCGAGAACCATCCACGAAACGCTCGAAGGGAACAGCACCCTGAATACACGCATTACCTTCAATCTTATGAATAACTAGTGGACATCGCATTGACTACACGACGTGGTAGAGAGAGTCAACGTGGCCTTCGAGCCTCATCGACAGCGAACCATTTTGGCACAAGTTATTTCCCATTATTTGAAAACAATAACAAATACGAACGTACAAATGAGAGCAATACTATCGCCCGCGGAGAACTTGAAAGAGGTGAACAACGGTACGCACCTCATATTGGTGACGGTAGCTTGTTTGTAGGGGTGGTCGCTCTCGAGCCATGTGTAGTACTGCGTAGTGGTGGTGGTGAACTCCTCGGTGCTCGGCACCAGCAGGTTCATCGCAGCCACGTGCGGCAACAGCTTGTGGATCATCTCCAGCAGTTTTATGACGCTCTGTTGGCAAAAATAACGTAACAGTCGTGTGTTTTCAACAGTGTGATCTCCAACCGTCTACTTTTGTGGGGGACGCTCACGTTCAGCAGTAGACTTTTACTAGCTGTCGATGTGATGTATTTTTTTATGCTATTCAGTGACAAACGAACAGACAGCCCACCTGATGGTAAGTGGTAACTGTCGCCCATAACATAATATATTATTTACAAACATCGCTGTAGTCTACAGTGTGAATTATGTTGTTCAACGTTGTTGTTTTAATCAACACGGAACTAGTGTGTTGGAGTAATTCCATGTAGAAAAAGCAACATGGAACCACAGCGAATAAAAGAGCATTCTTTGTCCATATCAGTCACAGAATGCAGCTGGCTCTGGCTGGCATAGTTCGGTGATCTACCTCAGTTTCACTATCCGCGAGCGTAAATGGCAGCAACGTCCAAAGTGGCACGTTTCATAACGGCCGCGATCATGCGCATGGTGGTCGCACCCGACTCCGCAGCTTACCTTAGAATCGTCCAGCCCCTCGAGGCTGGCCAGCGTGAAGGGCAGCAGCGTGTGTACGGCGGGCGACGAGTGCAGCACAGCCGCGTTCCGTCTAAGGTCTTCCGCAGTGAGCTCGTTTCGTAGCGAGCAGAACAACGCAGCAGCTCGCTCTATCACGCCGGCCGCCGCACGCACCGTGGTCGCCCGAAGCGCGCTCGATACGGAGTCCGCACTCTCGAAGCTGCCGCACCCGCCGCTGCCCGACGTTGATTTGTTCGATCTACTGCAACAATGGGAGACGCCGTCCGGGTAACGTGTGAAGTAGGGTCTGGAGGATGTCGAATGGCTGGTCTTGGCATTGCTCGCAGCAATAAAAAAATCAACTTGGCGTTAATGTATCGATTGTGATCTCGCGCCGGGGCCGGGGTCCGCCGTAACCATGATCCAGGATTTGGCAGATCCGGTAATTCATTATAGTGGAGCGACTGTCATCTGACCTCAATGACCCTGTTAATAGGAGAAACTGACCAGATTGAATCACGGCTACACATTCAGTCACCTGTTTGCAGTCCAGTGCAGGTTTCGGAGCATCGGTTAGTGTTCAACAAATGTACATAATTCAGATACCTCTCGCTTACGAGTCGGAGCCCTTAACCATTAGGCTAATTTTATATGAAGCCATGTTCATCAGGTCCGCAAAGATTTTTACCAGCTTTACATTACATCGAATACATCGAAGAACAAGGCAGGCAATGTACGGTAATAATCATTGGCTGATCGTTAATGAAATATAAGCAATTTTTATTTTACACTTATCGTTTTGAATCAAAATACTTACCCGTAATAAATAAGGCAAGGTATCTGCCCTCTGGCCAGAGAGGTGCCGTTGAAGCTGAGGGAGCACGAAGCAAAGCGGAAAGTTGTGTCGTCGGGCCCCTTCACCGAGGGCAGCCCGCAGTCTCCGTTGGCGGTCCGCCCCCCGTGGTTGCAGAGCCGGATCGCGTAGCGAAGGTCCTCCTGCGTTACCATTACATTTTGGCCGTTATGTAATAAGTAAATAAAACCTAATCTCAGTACCGAAACATTACAATGAAAAATGTGTGACACATTACAATGAAAAATGTGTTCTATGTGAACCAGACAAATCGCAGTTTTAATGTTGGCTCACCTTTTAACACCAAAATATTTTTAGAGGTGTCACTTAGCTCAGAATCCCCACTTTTGAAACCACGACGAAAAATTTACACGACTAATGAAAAATATTACATTGGTGACTATTTATGACTATAAAAGCCACCAATGTAAAAAAAATTTAAGAGCCTACCATCATCTCAGTAGCTCAAGCCAACCTCTCCTGCTCGGCGACCCCTGCTGGAATCTGGTAGGAAACCACTTTCAGTAATTCTTAAAGCACTTTCCTAGTAGAAAAGCGGACTCTGACTGTCAGATTTACCGCCAGCTGCTGAGCCGGGATTCACCGCTAGGATCAGCAGGACAACTTTTAATACAGGCGTCTCTCGCTTCGGCTCAGAAACCTGTTCATTCCACTTCTACTACCCTACTCTACGTCACCTTCAAAGGGATGGGCTTGTCGAATTTCAGTTGCACGATGTCATGTTGGCAGTCGGCCGCGGCGAACGCGCCGTGGGCCACTTCCACGCTGACCCAGCAGTGGGCTAAGTGCGAGTCTTCCGCTGCGCCCCGGAGCTGTGAGTATAGTAATAGTAAGGAAGCTCGTATACTTGCATGATATAGTTATCTAAATCTATTGTATGTACTACACTCTAAATTGTATGTATGACATAGATCAGTTGATAACTGGGCAACTGAGATAGTGTTCACAGTTTTCAAAAAACTTCCCGCCACAATTAAGGTCAGCCCTGAATATTTTTTACAATGGAAAATCAATCTTGTTTTTTTATGAAGTGCATCAAGCTTTGGGCGATAAACAACTTCCTAGACCGATTGATCGTATAGGATGGCTCAACCGCAACTTCCAAAATATTTAAAAATAACCCAATGTTGTCCGGTTTTGTGTAGAAACACATACTTTTCGTAGCACGGTGTTTATTTTTTCGATTTTAACTAACACATGATGTTCATAGAGACTACTTTTGTGGGTATAACAATATTCATCATCTTGGCGTCTCTCTGGCGTCGCGCGAGGACTCGGAGTACAATAACCATCATTCGAACAACGAAATTGTGAACTCGAAACAAATTAATACAAATTGTAGAAGATTTATCATTTTATTAGAGGCATTAGAAATGAGTCAGACTGTTATCAAGTTACCATGAATCATATCTCGTGACTCTAAAACATGACGCACTCACCCTAACATCATGCAACAGCTCCAGCGAGTACTCGTAGTTCCCGAGGCCCCCGTACACGCAGACGCCCACCAGCATCACATCAGGGCGGTCCACGGTGAAGCAGATAGCGTCCGGGTTCCCGTTGCCAGTGTTCCAGGCCCGCGACTGGTTGACCCGCATGAACCGCGACGGGGTCACCAGGTGTTTCACGGCGTTCGTGTCTAGGTCCTCCTGGGGGGCATTGGCAATTTTGTACGTGCGCCACTGAACAATGGTGCAACAAAATCGCATGTCGGTTTTGTGTCTGTCGGTCTACCTTTCATTTCATTTTGTGGCATCCAACACCATTAACAAATATAAAAGGTAATACTTATTGCTAAAACTTTTTATTAAAGTTTTACAATCCCAACAAAGACTACACCAGAATACAGAATATCGCAGATAACAATACTGTTTTAAATAGTGTTATGTTCCTGCGCGTGAATAAGATTTCTAGGGAGGATGGGGAATGCTAAAGTGGCAGATCCTCTCCTATCAGCTGTCAGAGCAACATGTTTTACAGGGTCGGCAACACGCTAGCAATACCCCTGTACGGCTAGCACTAGTGTGCCCGCGACACAGCTCGCGCCGCGAGAAAGCGTTTGTTTCCTTCTTTCACTACTAAGATAAAAAAGACAGGAGTATACATGTCGCGCCATTTCTCGCTTATAGCGCGCGAGGGCACACTTGTGCCAGCCGTACTGGTTTTGCAAACATCTAAAGGCTTTTTGAGCATCTTTTCAGGTCTTAAAAATTTAGAAAAAAAGTTTTATGTTGACCTATAACATCAGCGGGAACCATAATATTGACACAATTATAAAGTGTAACATACCCTAATATTAGTAGCGCTGTACGAGAGCTCAGCAATGATTCTAGTCATGAGTTTGCAACAGAACTCTGCCAGGCAGTCTTGCTGTTTCAGCTCGCCGTGGTCATGCGGCTGTCCGCACGGCCGGGTCATCATCTGCTGCTTTATGGGGATCATCACGATGTCCAACAACTTTGTCAACACATCCAGCAAATGCCACTCTGTATGGTCCATCTTCGTCTCGGTCGAGTCGGCACTCTAGAAAAGTTAATTGGCTGTGTTAAAATCTAATTCGTAATTACTTAAACACCTTATAACAACAAAGCACTTTAAATTTGTTGAGTAGGTAATGGGGAGGCGCACTTAAAAGCTAACGGCGCCACAAGCGACTGAACCCACATCTGTTTCTTGGTTTAAATTTTAAAGACACGTAAAAAATTAACATACTTGTCATTTTGTCAAATGATTGGCCAATCAACAGATTTTGGGCACAGTCTCTAGTGGCTCCACTTGGCTCCCCAATCCCCATTCAACAATTAGTGTACCTTTTGGGAATCTTTGGTATTGGTACGCGGGGGAATAGGCGGTGGTTTTTGAGCGTGTGATGAACGAGGTACCGTAGCTGACTTCGTCGGTTGGGGTGCTTCTTTTATTTCCTAAAAGACAAAACTTTTAAATAGTACAAATTCAACATGAACCTTGTTATAATTAGAAATAAATTATGTCTGTTTTACCCTGCTTTCCGGTCTCCGATTCTCACTCTGCATAATGGCCTTCTGTGTCACGGGGACAATGTACTGCAGTACGTCCCGTAGGCTTCGTGATACGCACATCGCTGCGCAAGTAGACGTTAGTTCTCGGATTTGAGCTGGCGGTACAACTCCATTCTGTTAATGTTTAATCTCATATTAGTATCGAATACAAAAACAGAAATTGAAAAGGGAAATACGTAATAAGCTACTTACCCTAACGTAAAGTAGTAAAGAGCACATATGATTCCATTTCAATGTAGGCGTTGGAAAGAAAGCGTGAAAACAAGCCGTAATAGTGCTGTGAGCTTCTTTCAATATGCTGTTACTCAACTCTAGAGCGAACTGCACAAAGCACACTCTGTGCGCCTTATTCTTCCCGGGTTTCCGAGGCAACATGGAACAGCTCGGAGTTTGATCTGCCATTATAGCCTGTATTAAATTTCTCACTTCTGCTATGGCTTCAAAGTACGACATGTATTCGTGTGAATTTCTTTTCCTGTTATTTTGAGGATAAATTTCATTGATGTACGACTTGACGAGGCGGAGAGACGCCGTAATAATGTAGACCAGCCGCTTCTGATGTTTCATCACAGTCAACTTCTGATAGTTTATGGGTACCTGGCCGTTGGTGTCCAGAATGATCTCCTTGAACGTTCGCCAGCTCCACTGCAGCAGGGTGATCAGCGATTTGAAACACGCAACGGTAACTTTCCTCGATATGTTTTTGGAGAGCACGATCACCGGCTCGCCGGGGTCGACGGTCCGCACCGGGATCGTCTGGTCGGGGCCGATGATGTTGTAGAGGAGGCAGGGGATCTGGCCGGCGTTGACGTCGGTGCCGTTGTTGGACTTCTTGGAGGTCTTGAAGTGGAAGCCGATCTCGTCGTTGATGACCATGGCCTGGCCGTTGCTGCCGCAGTCGCTGGAGGGCCCGTTGATGCAGGCCCAGGCGATGTACCAGCGGTGCGCGGCCAGCGGCACGGGCGCGGCCAGCAGCAGCGGGTAGCGGTCGCGCGGCGCGCACTCGTACGCCACCTCCCCCGTCTCCGCCACCACCTCCCCGTCGCCCTCCTGGTCGCCGCCCTCCGGCCCGATGTCGAACAGCTTCGCCGTGGCCGTGTAGTCGCCGCGCCCGCCGAACAGCCCGAACCCGCCCAGCAGGATGTCCGTGTCGCACATGAACCGGATCGCCTCCACCGAGTGCCCCGAGTAGCCCCACCCGCCACCGTGGCTCTCGAACCGGTTCACCGTCAGGAAGTCCTCCTTCGCCGACCCGACCGGCGACGATGAGGTGTCCCTTTTGCACTCCGGCAGATTGAGCTTCGTGTCGTGGGCGTGAGTCAGCGAGTCCAGGCAACCCAGCAGATGTAGGGCTGCATGCATCCGCGTCACCGAGCACCCCATCATGGCCGGTATCGCCAACTCCTGGTTGAGCACCGACATATTCGACAGCGCCAAGTTGTGTTCCTCGGGTCTCTCCTCGATGTAGCCGGTCACTTCGAAGTTTTCTAGGTTTTTGAAGTCTTCCAATCTCTTCATACTGCCGTGGTTCGGATACTCGTACTCTGTGTCTGTGGGGAAGGCCTCAGGATCGTTGCAGCACCGTTTCAGTTTGTGGGAATCGAAGGCTAGGATGTTGTAGCACTTCATGACCCTCAGCTGGGGCTGGTAGCACCAGAGCAGGTCGTACAGCGGGTCGAGGCAGGCGAGCGAGTTCACGAAGTCCACCTGCTCCGCGCCCGTCCACGCGTTGCACGATCCGTCGCTCTTGTTTATAGTTATGCATTTAAATGTATGTTCCGGTCTGTTTGGTAGGATTACTGGAACAATCATGTTTACCCGTTATTTTATGTAAAATAACAAAACGGTTCTCAATGAGAGTTTCACGATTTCAGATGGTGCTAGTGAGGCGTAAGATCTATTGGTAAAATACTGTCGTGCTATTGCTGTAAAATGGCGGAGACAACTGCTATAAAATGGCGAATCTATTCTAGCCAATGAGAGTACTTTATTTGATAGCAGACCTCGCGTCACAGTAGCGCCATCTCGTGGATTCCGGCATTTCGGAGACCCTCATTTCTGAAAAATACTCACTGATGCTGTTATTGTTGGCCGTAATAGTGGAGCTGAAGAGCGTGTCCGTTTTGATGAGGGCTTGGGAGACAAACACGAAGGTCTGGTCGCCGGAGGCCGAGACGCAGACGGCCTTGCAGGCGTGGCGCGGGCCCAGCTTCGGGACGCGGCCCGGGACCGCGTACCAGATGGGGCAGCGGTCCGTGCGCGTCGGCTCGTCCAGCCGGGGGCGGCCCAGGGCCCCTTTCTGAAGTCAGAAGTGTAGCTTCAGTTTTGCAGTCGAGTGGAGGAATTGGAAGGCATTTCTTTACCGATTACATAACACTACATTATAAAACAAAGTCACACGCCGCGTCTGTCTGTTCGCGATAGATTCAAAAACTATTAAACGGATTTTCATGAGGTTTTCACCAATAGACATAGTGATTCATGAGGGAGATTTAGGTGTGTAATTTGTTAAGGTTACTACCCGAACGAAGGCAGAGCGGGTCGCTAGTTGTCAATAAGACCAACGATGCATTGACGTAAGTAGGAAATATAAAACTCTTTTGTGGGCTTCCCATGTCTTCTTGGTATTCTGGCTATGTTACATAACAACTGTCAATATTGCAAACTACACCACACAATGGGCGCCTATCTTTACTTGCACAACTATCATATCCATTCATTCCGTATCCACCCACCTCTGGTATGCCAAACTTACCTGATAACAGCCGAAGGTGTACAGTTCTCCCTCCCTGGAGAGCACGGCAGTGTGGTTGCTGCCGGCGGCGACGGCAGAGGCGCGCGGCACTCGCACCCTCACCAGCCTATGGTGTGGCGACACGTCGCCGGCGCCGAGCTGCCCATACTGGTTCGATCCGAATGTCAGCACCTCGCCTGCACAAAGGACGTTGCTTTTTAACAAGCGAAAGTATCTGTTGCCAACCGAGTAACAACCTTTTGGAGACAACTTGCTTCTTGGAGAGGTAGCATACGTTTATTCATTTTTAACGCTTGTACCGAAGAACGAGCGAAGAGGGCCAGGAAGAGTGGGAAGGCGGACCCCAGGCCCTCGCGTACCGCGGGGGAGGGCAACCAGGACATAACGCCAAGATGATGATGACGAGCCTGTGCTTAATTGGGGTATGTATTCACCGCTGGTACCACCGGAGTAACTACTATATCGGACCACAACCCCACCTATGTTAAGGAAAAGTATACGACATTCTGAAGCATCTCATGTGTCGCTTTAGTAACGCATAAATAGTTTGCGCCCTTCCGAACCAACGAAGCCGGACATCCGTGCAGGTGTTTCTTGAACATCTGTTTCTTTCGGTCGATGACTCTCAAACCACCAAATACCCAGTAAACCCTGAAAAACTGCACGTAATATCCGACATACCGTGTTCAGTCAGCAACACGGTGTGGTGCAATCCGCAGGCGACGGCGCAGACGCGGTGTCCGCCCGGCACGGCGACGCGCGCGGGCGGCAGACAGCTCATCTTGAGACTGGAGTCGCGCTCCGCCTCGCCCAAGCTGTGGCCCTCGTACTGCATGTAGCGCGAGCCCTCCTTGTCTGGACAGGCGGTGGAGATTGTAGTGGATGGCACGGATCGGTGGTAGCGGTCATTGAGGTCACAGAATACAGACTAAATTCAAAAGTGTGGGTGGGAAGGCCAAGAAATTTGTAACAAAATAGAAAATAAGAATAATAATGGATAATCTTTCGTTAGTGTAACCATAATTTTGAAGAAGCTTTCACAGACTACGTGGATGGAGTCTGCAGAGCAGTTTTAACATGTAACAAAACCGCTAAACATTATGAATTGTGACAGAGTTAGCAACTCTTAATGCCTAATTAATGTAGTGATAACACACGTAACGTTACGACTTTCTATGAGATACCTTATCTGGCCATATTCTATTAATAAGAGACATCATCCCAAACAGGTTGAAAGTTAAGGCGCCAACAACACGCAAAATATTTAAAAAATCTGACAATAAAACATAAAACACTAACCACTCCTCGAGTCCGACCGCGCAGAGTCACACTCTTCGGCGTCCGAAGGCGCGGCGCGATCACGGTCACGTTCACGTTCACGTTCACGGTCGCGGTCGCGGGCCGCCTCGGCCCCGGCGCACCGCCGACACACGCCGCATACGCTGCACCCGCTGTCGCCTTCGCCGCACCCGCATTTCCTGACACATATTCAGTGTTAATATAATGAAGTTGTCACTAAACGATCAGAGAACCGAAAGAAAGAAAAGTTCATGTCTAAAGCAATAAATTTGTGACGCTCTCTCACTCTCGGTGGACAGGACGAACATCCTAGTTAGATAGGGGTTTCTAATGTATGAATATAAGGTCAGTGCGGCCGCCTAAGTCGAATTGAACGTCGCCATCTTGAAGCAATGGGATCGCAAACCTATCGGACTAATCGGAGCAAGGCCGCTCTGCTGTTAAACAGCCGGGGTGCAGGCCACTTCGATCAAAAGCTTAAGTAAAATACTCAATCAACTTTTATTTGTGGTGTTCCCTTCACCTGTATTTATACCTTCATGGCTAATTTGAAGTTTACACTTTTCAAGTGCACGAGAGTTATTCGAGTGCGATACGGTGTTGGCTACGTTTCCGAAACCGAAAAGGGACGCTCATTAACAGTCTATCGAACTTGTCTCTATAGATGTCTCTTCAAAATAGGTGGCCTAGCACTTAACGCTCGCGACTGTACCACAATACACATCACATCATCATCAGCCTATGAGCGCCAATGCACCCTATGTCCTCGGCTTGTCGCATTCAGCATCCACCTGCAGCCGTCTGCAAATTGTCACTCCATCAGGCCAAAGGGCGTCCGTCCTACACAGCTTGCAGAGTCGCGGTCTTCAATGCATTTTATAACTCGTTTACCCCTTGGAGATGCCAGCGAGTATGTTCCCGGATCATTACAATCTAGACGCCTTGTAGAGGCTAGAGTGAATAGGTTGTTCCTAGACAGGGATGCTCTATCATCGGCTGTTTCGTGACCTACCAGCAGGTGAGATGGCGGTCAATGCCTGGCTAGTCTAAATTAAAAAAAGAAGATAACACTGGTACACATAACAAAACTGGTCAATACATGAGTACTAACTCGCCAGGCACCCGGTTCGGCAGTCCGGCGCACTGGCACGCCGCGAATCCGGTGCACTCGCGGCACACGGTGCACACGCGGCAGTAGTCCACGACCCAGGAGTGCCCCGACGGGCACAGCCGCACGTCGTCCCTGTTGCCGCTTTGGCGACGCGCCGTGTATAGCTCTACAATTTTAGTACACATGATTAGTGTAACATTCAAAAATCTACAATACTCATCATCATCATCTTGGCTTTAATGTCCCAGTTGTGCTCCCGCGCACAAAGGCCCGGGTCCACCTTGACCATTATTCAGGATTTGGCAGATCAGATAATTACAGTGGAACGACTGCCATCTGACCTCCGTGACCCTGCTACCAGGAGAACCTGATCACGATAACACATTCAGTCGCCTGAATGTGCAGGTTTCATCACGATGTTGTCCCTCATCGTAAGAGCATCGGTAAGGATTCAACTAATATACATAACTCAGAAAAGAGACATTGGTACATGGACGCAGTGGGATTCGGGTCCGGTAACTTTCCTTTACGACTCTGCCACCGTCGCTCCTAAAAATCTACAATAGTTCTGTACATCAATTAGTCCTGGTATCCTATCGCTTTTCAGGGACGTAAAGGACTCTCTAAGAATTTAGCTTCCTATTAGTGACAGAATTTCCAACATAGGTTCAGTGGTTTCGGAGATTAGAGCATTCAAACAAACAAAACTCTTTGTATATTAGTGTAATAATAATAATAGCCTTTCTGGCCGTCTTCGGCTATAGCTTCTTCTTCTAGAAAGCGATAGGATATACCCGCAGGTGGGCGGGCTTTAAAACCGTTGCGTCTTTGATTTGAGTCGTTTGTGGACGGAAAAATTCGAAAATGTTCTGTTTCACGCGACGTCTCCACTCGGGACGGTTTGCAGCCAGCAATTAGTGTAAATGCCTCACAAACAAACTGCGCAGCTATGATCCAGTGTACAGGGGGGGGGGTTAAAATGTGACAAATAGATGTTTAGTAAAATTTAGTAACGGCGTAAAGCAACTTACTTTCTTTGGTGTAACCAAATTCACGTCCACATTGCCCTTTGTTATTGATTCCGAATGTGTACACCTGTCCAAAATTTGTTAGCGCTACGGCGTGTGCCTTTCCCAACGCCACCTGCGAAATTATTTTAAAAAATTGAGATACAGCAATAAGTTAACTGAATTTTCCGAAGCAATTCTCTGAATGTAGTAGAAGCCGCATCATAATCGTTGCGTAGTTTAGGATTCAGGGGATGTACAGAATTACAGACAGACACGGAAAGCGACTTGATTTTATACTTTAAGTAAGGATAGAAGGATTTATACCTGTATGACCCTCTCGTGCCGTATGCCGGTGACGAGTCCAGTGGCGTCGCAGTGCTGCGTGTCCTTGCCGTACATGAGCAGCAGTCCCTGCCGCGTCACCAGTGCGGTGGAGCCGTTATTGCACGCCGCGTACACTATGTAGTGTCCCTCAGCCTATTGGGCAACAACAACGTCCATTAATAACCTCCTGCCGAAGTATGCCTGCTTAAGGACCTCTGCTGCAAGCGCCGGATGACGATTCAGTACCATGCGAATGCTCATGGTTTAAATTGGGTAAGGTTAGTGTGGTGCATGACAAAGTGAAGTGCAGCGGATCGAGGTCCGTCAATCCGGGACAGTATTGACTTGATCGTAGAAAGCATTTTTTATTGAGACCTTTGTGCTTTGACAATCACTTGTCGCTGGCGGCCATCTTTAAATGGCAGTCGCTGCTTTAAATCTAGGCAATCGGCAATCCGGCAGTGCAAACAAATAAATTGGATCTGCTTTGTTTATACTTGTAAATACCGGCCGTTGGTCGGTCTGGGGGCCACTTACACCAAAATCGATAGTGGGCCAAGCGTGGCCGGTGTGTTTACATCCATTACCGTGTAGTGTAGTGAGCTGTGATCAGACGGCTCACGACAAGCTAGAGCAGGCTTTTTGTCATCCAATGCTTTATAATCTGGACATACGAAACGTGCTCACTCTATTTGACACCCACCTTGAAAATCTTCTTAGGCCGCGTTGGCTTGGGCATGCGGCGGTGTTTGTTGATGTCACCGTCCTCCCCGCGGCGCGCCGCCCCAGTGAACAGCGCACCGCCGTTGTCCAGAACCAACACCGCGTGTACGCCTTCGTGACCGACGGCCACCTGCGAACACAAGGCGTTGAGGATTCTCGCACTGCTGGCTATCTTACAATCAAATAACCAGGTCGTAATAGCGTACTACTAGAAAATTAGTGGAGGGTTACGCTTCAATCTACGCGCTTCGCAAGCGAATTGAGATCGCAATATATCTAAATATTAGTCGCCTTGTACGACATCCGAATTGGGATGGAATGGTGTCTCGTTTTACATGTTCTACTTCAACCGCACTTTGAAAAGGTGCAGATACCACACGATTAAAACTATTAATTGTTGCAGTCATATTCACCTGGATCACTTTGCTCTTCTTAACGCTGGACGAGTCGGTCCTAGTCAGAACCGCCTCCTTCATTAGCGTCCATCTGCCTGTGTTCGGGGATGCCGCCTTGTATCCGAGGCTGGTTCCTTTTCCAGTGTAGAACACCTGATAATGCAATATTAACCGATAAGAAATCATTTAGCTGTTCACAAAGAGCGTGTAGGCTGTTGCATACCTAGTTACCACCACAGATAGTCTTCACCACAAATAGAAAGGGACATTTCCTATTTAAATTTTAATAATAACAATTGCATTATAGTCGATTAGAAGTCGATTTAAATAAACGAATTTCACTGTATTAGTTTATGATTTCCACTAAATTGTAAGTTGGGAGGCAAATGCTTAGCAGAAGAACAAACCGACTCACCTTTCCCGAATCGGTGGTGAGCAGGGCGAAGTCTTGTCCGGCACAGATCGCCAGTAGGGGGTCGTCATCGCTGTCGTCGAGTTGCATGGCGACGGGCGCGTCCAGCTCCGCCGCGCGCCGCCCCTGCCCCTCCTCGTAGGGCGCGCGCCCGAGCACGAGCACGCGGCGACGCAGCAGGTGCACGCGCACCTCCTTGCGCGACGACAACGTCACGGACCCATCGACCGCGGCGCGCTCGCTCGAACCGCTCACGTCGTACAACCGTATTGTCAGGCTGTCCTGTTGCGTATCATAACATCAAGAGTCAGACACCACCAAATGTGTTTTGTAAACAATAAATCGCCAACCGAAATTACACTCACGAAATTGGTAAGCAGTATCAATCCAAGCTGGTTTCCGTCGGTGAAAACTGCCGACTTAGGTTCGACTGGCGCTGGGTGACCCGGATCTAATTTTATCACATTTTTCGTTTCTAACGTATTTTTATCAATTTCATATACTTCAGTCTTTTTTCTTCCAATTCTCGCGTATAACTTATTCTGTAAATAAAATTATTATAATACGAAAAATAATCGCAGAAACATTTTGCAAGATTATGTGTGAAAATGAATATCTTACCTTACAGTACCCTAGCCAACCATGTCGATCACTGGCAAAAAAATCTGGTTTATGTAAATAAACATGTTGTCTTATAGAACTGCCATAGCCAGAACCTATTTTAAGGAGACCTTTAGATGTGAAAACGTAAAGGAAACAGCCATCCGAAACCAACGAACGGACAACCAGTTCTCCTGTGCCTGAAGTCAATTGAGGCGGCAGTTCTACAGGAAAACTAGTAACTAGGGATTGATGTGGGACTCCATAGTTTAGCCACTGGTTTCGGGACGGCGAGCCGAGAATCACAGATTGGACACTGCGTTGAAGTGTTGTTAAGTTTGATGGGACCTGCAAAAGTAACGCTGGATATAGTAATAAGCCCAAAAATATATATATTCAAGTTTACTGAAAACATAAACAAATTGAATAAAATTTATTTTGAAAACAGTTTGTATTGTTTTTAATTAATAATACCTGGACATATTGTTCTGATAGCATTGGAGTGGACATAATCAGTGAGGCTACAGCATTAAGTATTAATTCAGCTTCACCTCTTGCAACTGACAATGCTATCAAGCAAGAGCAACTTAGTGCAGTCAGATTGGACGGCATCTCTGATTTGGTATTGGAACCACCATTCGCTACTTCCACAAGCATTGTATGAAGATTTTGTATTATCTATAATGAAAAAGGGAATCAGTAACAGTTATTTACATGATCCAATATTTTAGTTGATTCATTGTCATCAATAAGAACACAGAAAGAAAAATCCATAAAATTACAGTAGAGTGGTAGGGTAGGGCAGGGCTAGTAGACTGTAGAGCATAGTGGTAAGTTGGGCAATCGAAATATCTCAGAAATAGGGGTCGCAAACCGGGATCCCGGATACCGAAAATACCGGGATGCCGGATCAAAAATACGCCTTCACAATACCGGTATTAATTTTACAAAAACCGGAATTTTCGGTATTCAGTAAAAATACAATTATATATTACTGTTGCACTATTAGAATAAATTTTATATTTTTTTAAACTTAAAGATGATTAGAAATATTATATTCACGATTTTTATCTTTGTCAAATCGTTTGTAACTGATTTCTGTTCCAACTGACGTTGGTCTGGCTGGCCGACTTATTCAATAGTGCAATCAAATCTTCTAACCAATTGGGAGTACCTAGCCTTTAGTTATTATTTAAGTCTGTCTATGAGTTTTATGCAACAAAGAATGTAATATAATATAATATAATAAAAAGTTTATAATAAATTACTAACAACTTCTCCAAATCCCAAAAATACCGGAATCCCGGTATTGACCTCATGTCAATACCGAAAATCCCGGTTTTGAAAAGATATACCGTATTGCGACCAATACTCCGAAACTATACACTAACGGCAACACATCAAATGGCGGGAATAAGCGGTTTACCACCAGTTAAGATATTTCTATCGAGTGAATTATGCATACGCTTTGTTTAATTTTCACATAATAAGTAAAAAGTTTAGGCTTGTGAACATTTCATCTACACCAGACAATAATTATCGATGTTACTTATGGTAAGTTTCAAACTTTCAGGAATTTAGAGTACCTATTATTGATATCGAGAAAGAAATGAGTTCAAAATTATTTTTATCTACACTCATAGCGTAATGTTCCAATTACATTCGAATGAAAACAGTCATTTAAGGGAACACTTTTTACACGCCATATATATGAAATTTAAAAAAATTACTTATCGATACAGCATTTCCCATACTATTTTCATTACAGCTGTATCGAAAAATAACTTTTTAATCATTATGCATACGCTGCTTCTGACTTTGTTCACTTAAATGGCTGTGGCTCTTAAATATTACCAATTAGAAATAAATTACTAGGGACAATTTTAGAAAGGAATAAATTACTTACCTATCGGTATAAACAGCAAGCAATTCGGACTTATCGTTAAGGAGCCGTGACCGATCAAGTGAAAAAGTGCTCAACTATACCTGCCCTATTCTTCTCAATATTGTAGGTAAACCAGAGGTAAACAAATTCAATAGGCAATATCATACCTATTGACTTTGTTTACCTCTGCAACAATAGAAAGATGTCTTATCAATTTGCAATATCCAAACCAGCACCACCTTTTTCACCTGGTATATTGGAAATTGGTTAACAATTTATTATCATAGCTCACCTCAGCTGGCTCTTGTGCGAGTTCCTCCGGTGCATGGCCTTGAAGTACGTCCAGCAAAGCCTTCAGAGCACTTTCACAAAAAACTGAATCGGTTAATCTGGCTTGTGATATGAGAGCAAACACAGTGCGCAATCCAATACCTGTAACCTGTGAATAATTTATTTTTTCAATTATAATTTTTGCAAATAAAATTTTACTTCGTAAAGATGTTAATTGTGCTAAGTATTGTCCACCACCTTTGTTATATTATCTAAGTTGAACATTGATACACAACAATATGAAGTGCTTTGTGTGCAACAATGACTCCAGTGAAGGAAATACGGTGTAATGTGAGCCTCCTGTAATGGGGCTAAAGGTCAAGAAAACCCTACTATATATGTGCCCCCCATGTCGTGAAGCTCATAAAGGCTTATGATGGTTTACGAGAGAAACTAAATAATGTTTAAAAGCAGCTAGCAAAGACTCATGAAAGGCTCGTCGTAAGTTCATCCGCAGCAGCCCGATACTGGCTCATTGCTCGAGGAACGTGAACGGAGGGCTAATAATGTGATTATTGTGGATGTCAAAGAGTGCGATTTGGATAGTGGTAGTGACCGAAAACAGCATGATGAATCGATTGTAAAGAAGATTTTGCTGGGCGTTAACAATGGAGATGATTATTCGGACAAGGTAATCGCGATGCATCGTCTGGGTCGCCACGAACCAGGTGCTGCGCGCCTGCGACCTATAAAAGTGGTGCTCCGAGCCCGTCACGATGCTATCTTAATTCTAAAAAACAGATGTAAGGCCAGCAAGTAGGTAAGAATTTATGACGATACGACGCCTAAACAGAGCTAATAACTTAACCCATTTCGCGACACTCTTAAAAGGAGAATCGAAAGTATGTAAAGAACTCGCAATCATAAAAAACTATTCACCGATTCGAAAAACCCATACACCCACGAGGAGTTCCAAAAAGTTTACTCTAGGGCGCTAGTGTTGCAGCCTCATGCAGATCTGCTTAAAGGGCCGCAAGTTGACTAAGTAAAATTAATTTCCCTGTAGCTGACATGGAAAAAGCCATCTCCAAAATGACCCCGACATCAACCCCTGGGCCAAATCAAATTCCAAGCTGTATCCTTAAAAACTCTGTCACCGGTATTGTCAGTTCCGCAGTGGCTGTGTACATCAAGACTGGAAACATGCTATTGTTACACCAATTTATAAAAAGGGAGACGAAACCCTGCTAGAAAACTTTAAACCAGTCAGCCTTATAAGTAATCCGGTGAAAGTTATGGAGAGAATAATCGGTGAACAGTTGTAACTATTCCTTAATCAAGAGTGCATAATATCCACCAATCAACATGGTTTTGTTAAGAAAAGGTCAACTGTTACTAATCTGCTGTCTTCTGTACATTGGTGGCCAACAGAAATAGATAATAGGAATCCAGTGGATGTCATATACTTGGACTTCTAGCGCGCCTTCGATAGGGTACCTCATCAAAGGTGTGTTGATGAAACTTGATCACTTCAGAACAAGAGGCTAACTTGGATTGAGAACTTCCTCCAGGACAGAGTGTTCCAAGTACGAATTGGTAGCTCCCTATCCCAACGATGGGAGTTATTTAGTGGAGTACCGCAGGGTTCAGTACTCTCAACCCTAATTTAATGCGTTGAATCCCAATCTGAATTGTTTGCCGATAATGGAAAATTCTTTAGAAACCTACTATTCAGCTCTGGGCAGCTACAGCGTGACCTGGGTATTCGACAAGGGATTGGATCATAAACCTAAATCATTCAAAGTGCACTATCCTATACTTGGGTGGAAATAACCCTGGTGTGAGGTTTTGTATAGACAGAACCACGCCCACGGTACAACCAGTTATATCCCAGAAAAACTTGGGTGTCACAATTACACATAACTTTAAATGGGAGGATCTCATATCCATCATCATTCGTTTACATTATAAGAAGATGATTCCAAACAATCAAGACAGACTCCAGGTCTTTTGAGCCAAAATTCGTCATATTTCGGTAAATTTTAGGTATTTATCAAGTACTTCGATAACGCGCTAGATTTTAGTGGAAAATCTAGTCAAATACAGGTGCTGATTATCCTAAAATTCCGTTAGATCTAGCACCGAAGGCGCTAACATGACAGCACTGTAAACAGAGTGGTATCAAACTGAAACAAGTTACCACAAAATGTTGGGACAATTGTGTCTATGATTTTCTTCAAAAACTGACTAGACGAGTGGTTGACGTAGAACGAACTGTCTCCACCTGCTTTAAAATGACTTTCAACACTGTGTTATATAGACACATCAACAACAATGCTGCTCGGCTGTATCCTAAATAAATAAACAAATACCTAAATTAAATAATATACACCATTTTATCATATACAATACATAAAATGATAAAATGAACAATACTTATAATTCTTAAAACAAATACATACCTTTGGTAATTTAGCTATAGGAACTAGAGCAACAGTATCATCGTTATCACTATCATCAGAAAAGTCAGAAGTCATTCCCTGTAGATGTCGCCATCGTGATAAAATTGATCTCCGCACTGTAGCATAAACTGCAAATTGTGAAGGATTGCCTAGAAGAGATGGAGCATAGCAGACAGCCAAGGCACTTGATGCTTTTAATCTTTTTAATTTTTCTTTTTTTCCAAGTTTCTTTAGAGATTTTCTGTCGAATTTTCTGGAATTAGTTTTAATGTTTTACATAAATTAAATATGCTTGGTGTAGTGTAATGAATACAGCCTTAAAATTAAAAGACATTATATACCTGGTGCCACTCCAACAAAGGGTTTGAAAATACTTTTTGTAGTTCTCTGGATCCATACATTTTAGCTCGGGTACCTGCATTCTTAAAGCCATTTTGATGTTTTTCAATTCTGTAATTATAACTAGTACTTTAATCAAAGTAAACTTATTAATTAATAAATGAGCGACCATTAATAATTAGAAATAAAATGCGAGAAAATCCAGACCCTATGCCATTTGCATATACTGCCCTAAATTAAATTTCACTCACATGATATTACAATAATAATCATACACAGTAACACATCTTATGCGCTTTTTACATTTGAGTACATTCAGAAGCAAATAGCTTCTAAAAATAAGTTGCTTCTAAATTTAGGTATTAGTTGACAATAACATAACAAAGTTAAACATGCCATGTGTGGGAAAGGCTCCAGTAATTTTTAATGACAACTAACCTGTTTTACTTTTTATTTCTTTATATTCATAAAAGGAATTGCAAGTGACTATTTGTGTGTAAGCCCATGCACTGACTTATCATCTGACCATACCCCTGTTATTTTAAATGTCAGCAGCAAAGTAATATTAGCCGAGCAGCCACTAAAATTATACAATAAAACCACTAACTGGGAAACGTTCCAAAAGGTCATTGACTGCAAGGCTGACTTAAATATACCTGGCTGACATAAACTGCCATACACGAAGCATTAAATGAATCAACCAAGCAAAGACTACTAATGACTACAAGTAAACATACATATCCAAAGTTAATTAGGGATAACATAACAGAAAGAAGGAAACTACGCCAGGTGTGGCACAACACCAAATACCCAACTGATAAGACGAAATTTAATAAGGCTTCAAAAGAACTGCAGGAACTAATAAAAAGTAATGACAACCTCCAATCATACTTAGCCAATTTAACCCCCACTTCTGACACAAACTATTCTTTATGGAAAGCCAACAAAAAGTTAAAGCAGCCTAAATCTCATATCGCACCAATTAAAACTATAAACGGAGTTTGGACTAGATCTGAGGAAGAGAAGGCAGTGGCTTTGGTGAGCATCTCTGCACAGTTTTCAGCCTTCCCCAGCAGCGATCAAAACCATGACATTGAAGTCACCTCTAGATTCGCCACTGCAAATGTGTTTGCCTCTGAAGAGCTCAAGTTCTAAAGAAATTACACAGGACATTAAAAGACTTTCTGAAGGAAAATCACCTGGATATGATCAGATTGACGCTACAATACTTAACACCTGCCCAGGAAAGGAATCATGCTGTTGACTATCATATTCAATGCATGCTTAAGACTCACACACTTCCCCAGCCAATGGAAAATAGCACAAGTAGTCATGATACCAAATCATCACAAGAAATTACATCCTATAGACCTATCAGCTTACTTCCAATCACTGGTAAACTATTTGGAAAAATATTTTGAATAGAATGGTGCAACATCAGGATAGGGTAATCCTGAGCACCAGTTTGGTTTCCGTGAAGGGCATGGAACGGTGGAGAAGTTCCACAGACTGGTCGACATCATAAGCCGGACATTTGTGAACAAGCAGTACTGTTCAGCTGTGTTTATAACACACTCTATTTATCCTCTGATCAAATCATATCTCAGTAAAAGATGTTATGAGATAAAACAACACTCCAAATTGTCTAAGTTATATGAGATCAGATCAGGAGATCAGTGCTGTTCACGGCTGACCTTCCTATGGATGCTGAAACAATAGTGGCAACATATGCAGATGACACTGTAAGTAAGTAAGTTAAACCTCTTTATTGCACACACAAAAAATTATACATAACAAGAAATAAAAAAAAACAATATATATGCGCGCAAAGGCGGCCTTATCGCTTTAAGCTATCTCTTCCAGACAACCTTTGGGAAGAGGTAAGTTATCACAGTATCTCATAGTAGTGCAAGAGCAAATAAGGGGAAAACTAAAAGATGTGCTTACACATGTCATCATATGACACTGCAATGCTTTCTGTGCATGAAGACGCTAATGTTGCATCTTCTAAGCTACAATCTCATCTGGCAGTTTTGGAGACATGGCTTAAGATGTGGCGTATTAAAGCTAATCAAAGCAAATCCTTACATGTCACATTCACTTTAAATATACAAACTTGCCCACCAGTCAAGCTATATGGTGAAGTAATTCCTCAGGCTGAAGAGGCGAAATATTTGGGTATGTACCTGGACAGACGTTTAACTTGGCAAAAGCATATATGGACCAAATGTAAGCAGCTAGATATCAAAACAAGAAGTATATACTGGATGATAAGACGTAAGTCTCAATTAACACCTACAAGCAAAATGGCAATATACAAGACAATCATCAAGCCTATTTGGACGTATGGCATACAATACCAGAACAAAACACTACGAATGTTGTTTAATATACCGCAATGTATAAGTAACAACTACATTCATCATGATCTGAAAATAAATACTGTCAAACAAGAAATAGCGATATATGGTAAAGCATACCAAAAGAGACTGACAAATCTAGTGAATAAATTGGCAATAAAGCTGGCTGGGACTGGCAGTCTGCACTTCAGTTGACTGAAGCGCCAAAGCGTGGCAAATCTGGGCCACATTGAAGACTAAGATGAAGAGATGAAGGAGTAGTCAATGGACAATTATTGCATAACAACAAATTTAAAGGAAATATGTTTCACATATGTGTGCACAACAACTTAGAAATTTGCCAATGTGCAATGGAAAGGAGCATGCTGAATGTGAGGAGAGCGGACAGAATGGGAAAATGCAATAGAAGGCTTAGGACTAAAGTACAAGACTTTACATTTAACAAAGGAGACTTAAAATGAATTTGGGTATTTATTGGCTTTTGTTATATTTATTAGTTGGCTTATATTTTTATTTATTTATTACACTTATTAGGCTTCTAAATTCAAGAATAATACTTTCTTCTAAACTTAGGATACCAACTTGCTAAACTTGATCAGTAACTGAATCATTTAGTCAACTGAATTTAGTCAAATGTGATAAGCGCATTAGTAAAGTACCATAGTTAAACAATTCCATTAAATTTGTTAGACATTATAATTTAAACTATACGAAACACAATACAAAAGTTCAATGCCCCTTGAATACTAAATATTGATTACTTCCTTACTATAGTGCATGTACCAAATGTGTTGATAGGGCGACTGTAAAACTATTATTTTTCGCAGATGCAAGAGATTCGCAAGCAATTGAATTATGTTTAGACGCACAGCTAAAGTATTTAAACAGAGTTTTACCTTTGTAATATATTAAAAACACACTGCATTAGATTTTAATACATTATTTTGACAATTCAACTAGCCTATATAGCTAATGCGTAAACTACATTATTACCTGCATTGTTAGCAAATACATCCTAGGTTCACATTTTATCTAATAAACACCGCACAGTATTTTCTATTCGAAATAAATTTCAAATCAAAACCAGTCGAGCTCCCGCACAGTTTGTTCACACGTCAAAAAATCAATATACATACATTAGGGAGGTAAAACCGGCAATTGTCAGTTGTGATACGGTTTATGTTTCGTTATAACTAATTAGAACTTTCAAAATCGTTATAATAACTGTTATAATTTTTGTGCCAATCTTATTAAAATCAAAAATAATGTATTTAACGTACATGTGCGATTATTTAGGATACGAAAGATAATATGAATTATCAGAATGATTACAAATTCTTGGAAATATACGCTATTTCTCGTGAGATTTCTCGACAGTATCCTTATACTAATCTAGCACTCTACATCATTACATGGCTACATCCCTACATTAAGGCTCTAAAGTGGCTGATAGACGTGCAAGTAAGTACGCGTACTTGTGTCTCGACGACCTTGCTCGCTCGTGTGTCAACCTTAGCACTCGTACTTTAAAACCGCCGAGTAAGTTCGCCGGCGATCCAACATGTTTGATTTTTGCTCGTAGCTCGCGGCTCTCGGCTTCGGCTCGCGCGTCTGTCAGCACCGCGAGCCGCGTGTTTTGTGCATAAAATTAGTTTAAGTTTAATTAACTTTATGGTTTTCTGTTGCAAAAGTGACTGATTTTCGAAGCTATCAAATTATTTAAGAAATTTAATAAAAAGCGAGCTGGATAAGTTCGTGAACTTAAAAACCGCGTACTTTAAGTACGTACGTCTATCACCGACGTCGAGCCGAGTAAGTTCGCAAACTTAAAAACTGAGTACTTTAAGCTCGTACGTGTGTCGCCTACTTAAGCATACTCCGCATGTTCGCCGAAACTTTCGGCAAAACTTTGCCGGTCAGGTGTTAAAATGCATAGACATTATACCAATATATTGGTTTAATATCGCTCTAATCTGGTATGTTCTGCTTTAAACAGGGTCACAGAGATGATGGCAGCCGTTCTACTGTATTTACCTGTAGCCGCATTCACAATGATTCGAAACCGTTTCCGAACGATTCGACACGAAATTCGTGAGCTGCGAATCCGTGTCGATCGATTCGAAAACTGTTATTCAGAATCCCGATAGATTCCACGGAAACTCTACTCTCTATAACATATGATAATTTCATCAAAATTACCTAAAACCACTTTTCCTAAGAACTTTTGCGGGGTCCTTTGTCGATTCCGTATCCGAATCCGATTTCCGAGCCATTGTGAATACGGCTACTGATCTGCTAACATCCTAGATCATGGTCAAGTGTACCCCGAATTTGACTCGGAAAGAGCACTAGGAAGAAAAAGATTAAATCGATATACAGGTTGTTACTTTATACATGTATAAAGCCGAAAGGGTGTTAAAGTATAGCTTGCAAAGAGTACACTGGCGACTTCATATTATCCAGACATTGAATTTTAATTTTCATAAAAAAATCTTCGTTTTTAAAGAAAAATAACCATATCGACTACGTTGAAGCGCAGCTCTATTTCAAGTTGATGATCCTAGAAGGAGAAGTTCAATAACCGCGTGCGACCCCTATGAATGTAGAGCAACCTCCTTAAGCCTAGTACCAGGAGCCTATGAAAAAACTATGAAGGAACCTTTTAAATTAAAATCATAATTGATTACAATATTTTTTTGTACAGAACCCTCAAACCAAAAAATACAAAACGGCTTATTTAGATCTCCTTAATATCCCATTGCGCCTAGTACTATGAACTTGAGTGACCTTTTAAACTGATTTCTAGAGATGCGGTCTTCCGTTTTCAAAATGTCGATTATCGACATTGAAAAAGAAAAAGTTCGATAGTCATTTTCCCGCTTACTATTCCACGCACGAAAAAAATAATTGTACCTATCGTTTTAATACGTTTAGCACTCTATCCAGTTCACGGCTTTATTCATGTATTATGAAACATCCTGTATAACGTCGGTCATCGAATACATCAATATTTTCGATACTATTGAACATTCTGACATTCAACAAACAAAATGTACAAACTGTCGAGGCGCCATCTAGTGAGTGGTGCTTTAGATACCTATTGTAAAACTGCTCATTGGTATTCAGGCACTGTTCGAGTAACCTAACTACTTCCACCGGGTTATCATTTTCATAAAATTTCATTTTAATAACGTTGACACCACAGAGCAACAAAAAATTTGCCAGTTACCTTCATAGGTAGCTAACTTTTCAATATCTGTGGTTGATACACACTTTTACGTTTGTGAACAGAGACTTAACGTCAAAGCTAACCGATTAAAAATAATACTAACCGTTGTAATAAACCTGATAACGTGTGCGATGAAAGAGAGCTATAAGGTTTACCGAATTAGTGGACGGTGAACAAACAAAATATTGATAGAAAACCGCTAATCGTTGTACAGGATAGCCGTTTGGAACACAGGTACTTTAGGTTAAAACCATAGAGAAAAAATTTTATCTACAGAAGCAGAGAGAACATACCGAATTTCAATTCAAGACAAAATGTCACACATCTCTAAAACACACACTAATGCAAATGCAGGGACGGAACAAGACAGCCCATCTGCAATTTAGCCCATTTGCTACGAATTTCCACTCGTAATGAATATAAACAAAAACATTTCCTTATAATTTTATATTAACACTAGTGGACCCGGCGCGACTTCGTTCGCGTAGCGTTCTAACCCTACACCTGCCCTACACCTACCGTACACCTACCCTACACCTACCCTACACCTACCCTACACCTACCCTACACCTACCCTACACCTACCCTACACCTACCTTACACCTACCCTACATCTACCCTACACCTACCCTACACCTACCTTACACTTACCCTACACCTACCCTACACCTACCCTACACCTACCCTACACCTACCCTACACCATATTCATATTCATTTATTTCAGTAAAATATTACACCGTCATTTATCATAATACAAAAATATGTATGATTATTAAATTATAAAAGCAAATAATATAAATGATGTCACAGAATACAAAATGTCAAAATGAAAACAATATTACTTTATAATAATGTCAAATTTAAATTAATATTATAAATAAATAATAAAATGTCAAACAAATGTACCTATATATTGGGTAGGTATGCCCACTATTAATTTAATATTAAGAAAACTAACATAATACAATATGTATGTCAATACTTAAAGTACAATAAAAACAATAAAAAGAATGTCAATTGAGTAGGTATATAATAAAAGTCATGTATCAAACATAGAACATAATAATAACATCGGAGAGGATATAAGGTTTCACTCGTCAAGATACTCATTCACCGTGTAGTATGCTTTTTTTGTCAATATTGACTTTAACTTCCTGCAAAAGCTAAAGTCAGACTTACACTCGCGTATGTCTAGATCTAGCTTGTTGTAGATGCGAGGACCCATGACTTGTAGCGACCGAGTAGTTTTTTCTAATCGATGAGACGGTATTAGTAGGTCATGCTTCCTTCTAGAGGAGCAACGAAGACCAAGAGTTGCGTTGCTAGGAAACTCCTTCATATTACGTCTCACATATTTTGCCATCTCATAAATATAGAGAGAAGGCAGTGTTAGGATGTTCAAATCTATAAACAATTGCCTCGCGGGTGTATCTAGCGGCACACGTGATAGAACACGCACTACTTTCTTCTGAACTACAAACGGCCTATTCCTGTCTGCTGCCAGCCCCCACAGATCAATGCCATAAGTTAGATGGGAGTGAAAATATGCATAGTAGGCAATTATTAAATTCTTGTGCGAAAGCGTATGTGACAGACGGACAATGGCGAAAAACGCAGAGTTTAATTTTGAGCATAGTTTATCTATATGGTCGTGCCACTGAAGGTAGCGATCGAACTCGACACCAACAAAGCGAGCTGAGTCAACGTTTGGAATTTGGACATCCTCCACCTGCACAGACATGGTGGGGCCGGGACCTCGCTTCAACGTAAACTCCATGAGGTTGGTTTTGGAAATATTTAACTGCATTCCATTTGCACGCGACCACGCCGCGACTGAATGGGTTACCGATTGAACAGTAAGGCTCAGTTCTTGGTCATCATCAGCGTGCACTATTGCGCAGATGTCATCGGCATATAACAGAAACTCGACAAACGAAGATTGAAAAGGTAGGTCATTCATCATTAACAGAAATATACTGTTGCCGACATTTGAGCCTTGAGGGACTGATCTGTCACCGATCATGCCAGGTTCGGACCTGCTACTACCTACATCGGTCACCTGTGTCCGGTCCGATAGGAAAGTTTTAATGAGCTCAAGAGGTACACCGCGAATGCCATAGTGGTTAAGTTTCGAGACGATGAGTTGATGGTCGACTAGATCGAAGGCGCGGGATAAATCAAAGAATACGGCAGCGACGCGCTTCCTCGCCTCCAAATGGTGCAGCACGGTGCGCTGCAGCAACCGCGCCGCGCCCGCCGTGGAGCGGCCCGCTTGGTAGGCGTGCTGCTGCGGACATAGCGAGTTATTACTCGAGAGGAAATCAGCGAGTCGTGAACAGATACCTACTTCGAAAATTTTTGATAGTGCCGGGACTAAAGATATAGGTCGATAGCTTTTTATTTCGGTCCTCCTACCCTTCCCCTTATAGACAGGGATTACCTTTACTACTTTTAGGTAGTCCGGGTATTTGCCATTACATACAGCCTCATTAAATTCCTCACAGAGAACAGCCAGAAACTCCCGAGGCAACCTCTGGAGAATGTACGTGGGAACATCGTAGATATCTTTTGTCCGTTTTGGTTTTATTTTCTTAATGATTTTAACTATTTCATCCACCGTGAAAGGCTTAAAAAACATATTACGCTGTACAGATGGTACATTGTCGCGCAACATTCGCATAGCAACAGCGACGTTGGGCCGAAGCGGCGTGTCTCGGACTACTGAAACGTAATACGAGTTTAAGGCACTCGCTAAGCGCTGTCGCCCCGGCTCGCCCCTGCCCCCCACAGCATGTTGCAATACGTCCATTCCATTCGTATGTGCACTTTTGTTTGTTTCGGACTTTATTAGATTCCATAAAGCCCGCCCCGAAGTGTCACTAACCGCCACACACTCATTCAGATATTTCTTTCTGGTCACCGCGAGAAGGCTAATGTGTTTACTTTTACAACTCAAGTAGAATTGTTTTAATTCCTTATTCAAAGGAAAATGTTGTGCGTACATTGATACAAGTTGTAAAAATTGACTCGAAGATTTTGTGTCATTATTGCACCATACTTGGTATCTAGTGCGGTGTTGAACTTTCTTAAGCCTACAGAAATTGTCAAATAGTTTGGTAAATGTTTCTAATATATTGTTGGTGCTTGACCAGTCATAGTGTAATTGTCATTATAAATTTATTAATATTGGTATTAGACGTCAATCTTTTAATTACATGCTTAGTGCCTGTGATTGGTTTTGAGACAGATATACTGAAACAAACAGCAAGGTGGTCACCAATTCCTAATTGTAAAGGAGATGATTTAATAACATCCAAGTCCGAAAAAGCATGATCGAGGCAAGTTCTAGACTCACCCTGGATTCTAGTAGGAAATCGGACTAAAGACTTTAATTTATATCGATTTAATATGTCAAATAACTCATTTTTATATTTGGACGATTTTAGAATGTCAATGTTGATGTCACCAGTGATCAATATCTGACAATTTTCGTTTATAATGCTGTGAATAGCAAGTTCTAACTGACGACTAAATACCCTAAAATCACCCTCCGTGTTAGATCGATATATACAAATTACTATTAGGTTGAAGTCGACAACTTCTATTGCAGAAATTTCGATATGCATCTCTAAAGAGAAAGCGCAAAGATCATGTCTTTCTAAAAATGATAAATTATTATGTACAAAAATACAACTACCGCCATGTAGCCTTGAGGGCCTACAATAGTATGACGCCAATGTATAGTTCATAATAGCACAGACATTCATCTCGCCCGCGGTCATCCAGTGCTCAGTTAGCAGCAGGATATCGTAGCACTGGTCATTTTGCGTAAAAGATTCAATACGTTGGGTCTTATTACGTAAACACTGTACGTTTTGTAGCACGGCATTCAATGATCGTCGACACGTAGCTTCAATGCGCATGGTGCTCGGCGACTGCGCCGGAGTGGGGCTCGGTCCCGCGGCGCTCGCGGGGGCGCGGCAGAAACCAATTGCTATAGCATACACCTTGAGGCCATGCAGTCGGCGAATTTATTTGTTCGAATATGCTCTCTGGAATTCCGATTACGAACGATGCATGCCTGTTCGACTTTATTGAACGTTTTTCCACATGGTATTCATCGGATTTTACTATCCCATTGAGAAAATTAATTATTTGTTCTGTACTTGTCTCTGGTTTAAACTGCCAAGCTTGTAAGTATTTTATTCTTTCTACGGTTTGTAGATGGTCAAGTCGGTTACCAGATCCCACAGAGACAAGTAAGCGGGATTTCTTGCCCTTTCGGTTTACAACTTTGTTCCAATCTAAATCTGCATCCTTTGATAGCGCAGGGGCCGCCTGTTTCGTGGCCTCATTGGCGTTGGTATCAAGCGCGCGAGGAACATCGGTATTTTTCGGTCGACAAAGCGGCGTTGACGAATCAGCTGTTGATGCGCTTACTCCGTTAGCGCTACCGCGCTTTCCAGCGGCTGCCGTTCGGCCGATGGCTTCGATCGCTTTTAGACGGGCCTGACGTTGTGGCTGCTGCAGCGCTTCTGGGGCAAGTGCGGGTGCACCAATTTTTGAAATATAGTCGGGGGTAGAATGGGCACTATGCTGATTGAGTTTTAGTGTTGAAATCAGACTGGTTTGATCACTAATTACCGTTTCTAGGGCACTAATTCGCGTCACTAAACTAGTTACAGTTTTTGATAACTCGCGAACTAAATTTTCCAGCGCTTTCGTAGACATGTTACACGAAATAAAATTAAAATGTCAGGAGCACTACCTTGTCACTATTGACCTCTCAGGGGTGAGGGGGGTACTGACCTACCCTACACCTACCCTACACCTACCCTACACCTACCCTACACCTACCCTACACCTACCTTACACCTACCCTACATCTACCCTACACCTACCCTACACCTACCTTACACTTACCCTACACCTACCCTACACCTACCTTACACCTACCCTACACCTACCCTACACCTACCCTACACCTACCCTACACCTACCCTACACCTACCCTACACCTACCCTACACCTACCCTACACCTTAGGTGTGAATCTAAACCATTCCCAGATCCCCTTGAACACACACAAAAAATTTCATCAAAATCGGTCCAGTCGTTTGAGAGAAGTTCAGTGACATACACACTCACAGAAGAATTATATATATAAAGATTATAATAAAAGGTAAGCTGTCTAGTGAATCGAACCCACGCCCTGATACCTACCACCGTCTTTTTGATTTCTCGATCCTACATACCGTGAATCGGCAGTGCCTTTTTTTGCATGAAGGAGGGTCTTGAGGATTTTTACCGGTATAAATGTTTATTTTTTGTCTCATAACTTCTTAACTAAGTAGGTACCCTACTTACTTATCGTTATAAGTATCTTCATTATCCACAGGTTGGCCTATGTGACTTCACAATAAATTGAATATGATGCCCTCTAGAGGACATAGTCATAAAAAAAATGAAATGGATAGGTACATTAATATATTAAACAGGCAGCATATTCTTTATTTTCAGTAAATATTCATATAATGATGATACACCAGGACTTCTTCAAAATGTTTACAACGCTACGCTTATAATTTGCAACCCAGACATAGCCATGTCTGGTCTTTAGGAAACCTAGAAAACAAATAAATGTAAATAAACGTACTACCTAAAATATTTTTCGTCAATTACAAAAATAACCTTTAAACTTTATCATTTTATCTCCTTTAAAATTATGCCACTTTTGTTGTTGTAGAATTCTTTAATGATTTAACACATTTACAATAAGTCCATGTCTGCCTACTACAGGGACAGTTGGAGGCACTCCACTTGAAGTTGTTGACGACTATACATCATCATCACAGCCCGTAACAGTCCACTGCAGGACTTAAGGCCTCTCCCGCGAAAGAGGAGGTTATTGCCATAATCTCCACGCTTGGCAGGCGGGTTGGAGATCGCAGTGTTTAAATATAACAATGGAAAATACTGCTGCCCATTTTCCAGACTACGGAGACTCTTTATCTTTTGCCTTGAAAACATTAGTCGCCTTGTACGACACCCATGAGTGTAAGGGATTGGTGCTATTCTACTCTGCCGGACACCACACGGCACTAAGCCGTCTCCTACCTGAAGAAGCCAAAACTTGGCATGTTTTGAAAATATTTCTTGAAATTTTGGAAAACAGGTGGCCGAACGGTAACTGCATGTACGCATGGTGCAGGTGTAGCATATTTTTAGAACCGGCTTGTGAAGCTCTTTCATTTGAGACTAAACTAGACATGAATCAGAAAATATTTCAAATCCCTTACAAAAATTGTCATTACTGGTCTCAACTTCCCAAGGGAATATTTTTAAGAACTAGGTACCGCTCAAAATGATTGTTTTAACCGAAAGGACCAGTGTACTAAATGGATCCTGTACATCGATTTGCCGTTTTTTTTTATCGTAGCCACTAAGCAGCGAAAATGGAGTGGCGCGCGAATCTGGCGCGATTATACGCTACGGCAGGCCACGTGACAGGCCGCCTATCTTACACACCGTTGCGATAATAACGAAGAAATAGGATAAAATAAATAGTATTATGTATTAACTCTTAAAATTGTGTAAACAACGATTGATAATTACGCAGCGACGTTAATAAGAGCAGCAGCCCGACTGCCTATTGCTGTATTGAGGAGTTTTCCAGTAGGTATTGTCAATTGGTTTTAAAAAGCATAAATAGATGGCGCTCCTAAAACTTATGGTTTGCTATTAATGCTTTAGATACCTATTGGAAAACTGCTCATTGGTCCCTATTACTATAGGATAAAGTGGCAGCGTTCAATTCGAGTTAGGCGGTCAAGCTATAGGAACGTATTATCGCAAGAACGCATGCGAATGCGACAATATCTCGCGTGCGTTGTGAAGCATGATTGATATTAACGATATGTTACAAGCCTACGTTATAATCGTTATTTGCAATATACAACCGGTTTTTTTTAATTTTTGAAGTAGCACTAGCGCGCCATTGTAGTAGTGGTTGGTTGGTTTTGGTTGGTTTGGTGGTTGATGTTCTACAGTTTATTCAGCTTTGTGTGTTTTTATTAGTTTTTTAACGCTAATGATCGTATTTTGTAATAATATTTTAGTAAAATTAAGAACAGTGACAATAATGCGTGCCGAACCTTTTATACCTGGTTAACTGGCGTCATTGAGTCATCCATCACGGTTAGTTCAATTTTATACAGATTACTCGCCAAGGTATGGCTGGCATATCTCCCACATATCCTGTACAAAATGGGGTGGTTGAGACGAATTTTTCGTTAGTATGGCTCTACGATAATCAAATAATACAGTGAAGCTTCTATATTGTAAGTAACCATAAGAAATTGACAGGAAAATCATCATAGCACATTTTTGTGGAATCGGTAAGGCGCCGAGCCGACACAAATTAGTTTAGTACCCTTGTTCCTTGGATTGGGTTGTCTTCGGAGCTCTAATTTCTCATTGTGATACCTACAATGTCATGTAATTTCTGCAACCTTTTGTTATGATGCTGTTTAGAACACTTGACACTAGCTATTTGTTATTTTTTGTTACGAATTGTGAAACTAGGCTGCAATTTGTTTTGAGACTGAGGCTTTATTAGTCAACCTAAATAAATTTTTGTTTTGATCACAGACCGCTATGATTGAGACACTGCTATATAAAGTACTTATTTACATATTTGATTTGTAGGCTAGGTATCTTATTTGAACTCTGCTGACTTATGATCAATATAACCTATATTCTCATTATTTGTTGTTTTTGTATTACTGTTGTTGAATAATGTGGTTTCTACCTACCCCTACGGGAAATAGGTGTGACCGTTTGTATGTATATTCTTAACCCTTTACCATTATCAGTACAAATCTGGAAGACTGAACTAGTAGTTATCTAATTTATTTTTATGGAATATATCTTACCAAATCAGATGCAAGAGGCGAATGTTTTATTTTCATTGTTGACAAGTTTTTGTGAATAAACACTTCTTTTCAAAAAGGCAAAAGTATTAGTCTCTAAACAATACTCTGATATGAATATTGTCTGTCAATCTGTTGTTTGTAATAATATTATTGAATGATAGTTTTCCTTTTACTATGATTTGGAGCCATAAAAATAAAATTAATATTTATTATATTTCTGCCTACTAATCTTATTTGACTATTTATTATTAGATCATATAAGATCATATTTTGGCACATAAACCTACCTTCCACCAAAATTACAAAAAAGGTAAACAAAAAGTCCATAAGGTGAACCGACGACCTGGTAAAGTTCGCAGGTACCAGCTGGATGCGGAAGGCACAGGACCGGCCTTTGTGGAGATCTCTGGGGGAGGCCTATGCCCAGCAGTGGGAGTTTTTCAGCTGATATGATAATCTAAGTCCTAAATAAGATATGGCTGTAGGCCAGAAAGTGTTTTTGTTGTTTTAATATTATGCCCAACATTAAAGTTGTGGTCGTAGTAAATAACTAGCTACCTAAAATGGGGAAAAATAAATATTTTAGAATATGAAATATAGCCTAAAATCAACTTTAAGAAACAAATTGGTCAAAGGTTGTGACTTTTGATGATACATTACCTTTAATGCATAATTTTGTACAGTTTATAGTTAGTAGTGATGCAAAGAACAGCTAACAATAATGTTTTGATTGCTGAAATTGATCACTGCATTTGATAACATCATAATTCTAAAAGTCCATTGTTATCTGAGGTATGGCAATCAATGTTTTCTGAGTATTTGATTCCATTGTTTGCAATATAGGCTCCTCACGCACGATTCCTGAGTAAGAGGCAGGATGGAGGTGGGCGCGCGTGCCTTGGACGTGCTGCCTCTTCTGCAGGAGCGCGTGGCATGCCTGACGGGCGGCCGCGACCGCCGCGGGGGGCCCATCGTGTGGTTCCCGGCCAACCCGCGCCGGGACCGGATTGCCCCCGATGACTATAGGCGGCTGCTGCATTACTTAATCTCCATACCTTGGTATGTTTCTCATTGTTGTTGTTTATATTTATAGTAATTGTTTGATGGAATACAATTAAAGTTTATCTACTCATATGTTTAATGTGTGATTCATTAAGTACCTAATCAATGCGATCTAAAGATGGGAGGGATAGCCTGAGATTGACTTGTTGTATTGTTTAGAATAGCTGCTTATTTATGTAGTTCAAGCCTGAAATGAGAAATACACCGATATGTGTCCCGTATGTTGTAAATGTGCGAGTAGTAGGTACCCAAATGCAAGTGACTTGAGTTTTATGTAATTCCCTTCATCATTTCAAATATAACTCATATATTTGCAATTGAAATATATCTAGATACTAGTGGACCCGGCGCGACGTTCGTGTGGCGTCCTACCCCTACCCCTACCCTACACCTACCCTTCACCTACTCTTAACCTACCCTACACCTCCCCTACGTCTACCTCTACGTCTACCTCTACACCTCCCTCTACACCTACCCAACACCTACCCAACAGCTACCCAATACCTACCCAATACCTACCCAATACCTCCCCAACACCTACCCTAAACCCACCCTTCACCCAACTTAAAACTTCACCCCTACCTAACCTTTTTTCTTTTGCCTATAAACCTTGAATCACCTCTGTTGATGAAAACTGCATTGAAATCCCTTGCGTTGTTTAAAAGATCTAATCAAACATACATACAAACCTACATTGATACAAAGGAACAGACCGCGGGAAGCGACTTTGTTTTATACTATATATGCTTGGTATGCTTGATGATGGTCATAACCACTTAGATCACATACACAGAGGTGTATACTAGAAATTTTTGATTTATTATTTTTGTTACAGTGATTCAGTAAAATCGAATGGCTTTACAATCCTTATTGATATGAGAGGTTCAGCATGGGCCGCCATTAAACCTATTTTAAAGGTTCTTCAGGAACATTTTCCTTCATCCGTCCATCAGGCCCTTGTAGTTAAACCTGACAATTTTTGGCAAAAGCAACGCACCACTATTGGAGCACATAAATATAAATTTGAGGTAATTATATGAATGACACAAGTATTGTAATAATCAAGATTCCTGAAACTAATATTGTGGTATTATTTTTTTCAGACAACCATGATTAGTTTAGAAGCACTGCCTAAAGTTATAGATAGTTCACAACTTACTCCTGATTTAGACGGAACAATACAGTATGAACATGCACAGTGGATCGATTTGAGACTGGTAAGTTATATCTGGAACCAAAGTCCAACTAATTTTGAATAGGATATTACTCATTCACTGCATGTTATGACTGACCATTTCTTTTATTTTTAGTGATACCGTTGTCCTATGTTGAAATGTGATATCTGTTTCTGCCTGGTTGTATGCCAGATTCGTTGTAATATGTACTAACCCCTGTTAAATCTACCAACTCTACACAGAAACGGCAGCAAGCCTTTACTAATGATCAAACCTCTTTAGATACGTAAAGAATATCTTCAGATTAGTAATTATTTTGCAGGCTTTGGAGGAGCTGCTATGGCAAGCAGGCGAGCTTCTGGACCGTCTGGATGACCTGCAAGAGGATGTGGCGCGCGCGGACTTCGCCGACGACGTGACGGGCGCGCGGCGCGCCATCGACGCTCACGCCGATATCAACAAACGCCTGGCCAAGGTTCCCGTCGACGAACTCGAGGCCCAAGGTATGTAATTTTTTGATACTGAGAGATAGCATTGTTGAATACTATGAACGCTGCTGCCCATTTTCTAGACTACAGCGGTCCTAGCTGGTCTGGTTCTAAGATATTTAAATATTATAGAATGTCGCCTTGAATTGTATGACACCTATGAATCATGTAATGTCATCAAAACGTTTTTCAAGAACATGATTACATTTTGGTTCTGTTTACGACAATACAATGGCTAAATATCATTGTTTAATTTTGTATTGTTTACCTTTTATAAATTTGTATAAAGGTCAAAGGTAATATAAATTAAAACTCACTGCTAGCTATGGTTGTCTATTCATTGTTTTAATATCGTGTTAATAATTGGGGCATCACAGTTTTCTATTGATGTAACTCGTTGAAATGGTTGACTGATTAACTAACTAGTTGGCTCACTAACTAGCCGACTAAACTACGATCTATACTGGTGTGTTTGCGTATTGTATAATATATAGTCAGGTTACTACTTGTTGTATTATTTCATAACTAGACTCGTGCAGCGCATTAATGTTGATGCGGTGTATTCCGAGTCTTGCGAATGTGATGATCTGACATGTGTTTCGATTGTCTTCGGTCCTCCGCTAGCACGGCCGATGATACCAATGGTATAATAATTCGGCAATGATATTTTTTCTAACGTAAAGAGTGTTTATCTATGTAATATGGTGTTGTGTTGTCCAGGGGAGCGCGTGGTGCAGCGGTTGCAGGCGGCCGAGGCGGCGTGCGCGGAGGCGAGCGCCGGCGGCGGCGGCGGCGGCGGCGGCGAGGCGGCCGCCTTCCACTGCGGCTCGCCGGCCGCCGTGCGCGGGCAGCTCTCGGCGGTGCGCTCCGCACACGCGCACACACACAAACTCTGGCAGCACAAGAAGATGCAGCTCGACCAATGCTTCCAACTGCGACTGTTCGAACAGGACTGCGAAAAGGTGGGCGGGACGACGGCCACAGTCCAGTGTGTGGATTGGTGGATTGCCTCAACTTGAATGTCTAACCGTGACGTGCCGTGGTGTGGCGTAATAATCTTCATGTTTCCATGTGTTATTTATTATGCTTTTGTTTACTCGTTACTTGTTGAAGTTATGTATGGCAAATGGCAATATATTTATGTATATAGATCATTCGTAACTTAATTTCTGTAAAATAATGCAATTTTGATATTACTTACTATGGATCCGACCGCCAATCATCACGGAATGCTCATACACCTCATTTCGCATATCATTTTGTTGTAAATGTTGGTGACAGATGCTTCAGTGGATAGTGTCGCACCGCACCGCGTTCCTGGCGACGTACGTTGAGATCGGGCGGTCGTGCGCCGCGGCGAAGCGCTTGCAGGAGGAACACGCTCGGTAATTATTAGTTGCTATTGCTATGAACTGCTGCTTACCTTGAACTGCAATTTCGGGTGTCATTTTCTCGTTAATGCCGTTAATTTTAAAGCCCGGCTGTGCTCTCGCGCACGAGTGCCGAGGGTCTGCCTTGACCATGATTTGGCAGATCAGATAATTACAGCAGAGCGACTGCCATCTGACCTCTGTGACCCTGCTACCAGGGGAACCTGACTAGATTGATTTAACATTCGGTCGCCTGAATGTGCAGGTTTCATCACGATGTTTTTCCTCACCGTAAGAGCATTCAACTAATGTTTATGTACATGAGAAATGAGATGACTGCAGTGGGATTCGAACCCGGTAAATTTCGCTTACGAGTCGGATACCTTAACTACTCGGCCATTGACGCTCCTTGAACAGCGATTTCTTTGTGTAACTTAATAGAGCAACCACTTTAATAATAACATGACAGAAATTGTTAAGTATGTGAAAAATTATCTTCTGTACACACACGCAGGCAAACATAATAAAATCCGGTGTCTGTCTCATCATAAACTGGTTTTTGTTTAATTGAAGACTGGGTTTTCCGAGGCTCTCTCAGTCCTACTATCACTGCGATCATTACTGATCTATTGTGATCGCCCCCTTTCTTACAGTTCAGTGCTAATCCCTGTAGCTTCTATGAACTGTGATAGGTAGCACTAATATCGTTCACCTCATCGGGCAGTGTCATAATATGTTAAGCAAGGTGTATCTGACGTGTTACACCATATGGGCAGGTTCGCAGCGGCGTGCACTGGCGGCGGGCGGCCGTCCGTGGCGCGGGTGACCACCGCCGCGCGCCGACTCGCCGACAAGAGACACTACGCGGAAGCACAGATCACATCGTTGGCCCATCGCCTCGAGAGGGCTTACAAACAGCTGTCGGCGGGTAACTGGACTTTATATTATACCGACCCGTGCGCTTAAGTTTCTTAAAAGTAAGAAACTTAAGCGCATGGATCGTAGAATGTTAATGCTTTCCATCAGGTGGGCTCAATGCTCGAAGTAGTGTAAAAGTTTTGAGCTCCATTGGTTTACTTATTGCTGGGGCCAGGCGAATATTCTATAGTTTATATATAGAAGACTTCAATAATATCAGGAGCCATTTTACCACTACTAATAGTGGTCTCTTAGTTATGATGACGACAGAACAAAACATAAAACTACAGTTTTATTTTGATGTTACTAATCAAGTGGTAGGACTCTGCCAAGCCTGACGAGTCCACATGGGTGAGTACCATCGCCTTATCTATTTCTGCCGCCAAGCAACAATGCTTGCATTGTGGTGCTCCAGTTTGTAGGACAATAGACTGAGGGCGCCGTCGGTTATCCTACGTCGTCGAGTACAAGAACAATTCCATTTTGTGGTGAATGTTCTCAGCGAGTACCTATAATTGGCTTGACTGTGTCTACTCATAGTATTTAATTTGTTTTATAAGGTGTTGGTACTGCATCAAATAAATAAACGTTTTAGCCAGTGCCTGTGCACGGGCAGACCAACGTTTTGTGAATTTTTCTTGTACTCGATGAAGTAGGATAACCCATGGTGCCCTAACAGTGTATAAGGCATTACATCTTAGTCCTTACAGTGACAACTCACCTACCCTTCGTTCCAATCGCCTTAGCCCATTACTATCCTTTATTCCTTCCCTCACCAGGGCTGGAGGAGCGATCCGCGGTGCTCTCCCTCTCCGTGGTGTTCCACCACAAGGCGGAGGCCTACGCGTCGGCGGTGGGCGGGTGGGGCGCGCAGTGTGCGGTCGCGCTCCAACTGGCTACCGGCCAGGGCGGAGCTCCCTGCAACGACCCGCGAGCTTTGGAACAACACGCGCAACGGCACAGGCAGCTCTATGAACACATGTGCCAGGCGTATACGGAGGTACGCGTATATCTAGCGAGGGAATAGCGCTACCGAGGCGCGAGGGTTGTCAAAGTGTAGCCTTTTCATTGGTTAATACGTCATCACAGCAGTAGTTTATGTCCAATATGTACGGCAGTATTTTGATAAAGGACCTCGCATCTCAGCAGTGTCGTCTGGTGGATTTTGGAAATGCGAAGACCCTCATTTATATGTTGAGTTTCAATACTAACATATATTTGTAATCTGTCTCGCACTGGACGAGAAGCGGGGTGTTAATGGGGTTCGATTTCCATACTAAATTTATTTTTCCATTTCACTTACTAAATACCCATTCCAGTTTGGGTATTTAGTAAGTGAATTATGGTTTATACTCTTAGTAAATGTATTTAATGTTGCTCAAAATGGGTGTTTATAGGTTAATGATTTAAAATAAAGCAATTAATTCGAAAGAAGAAACACGAATCTCCGCTAGATGATGTTGTTTTGTGATTTCATTATAAAATGTTTCTTTTTCATTGCTTTGTTTTATATTATTAACATGTAGAAATTCATTTCGCGCTCATTTAGATACATTTACTAATGGCCAATGACACTAACATAACGACAAACCCTTGAAAGAATAAATAAATAAGGTTACATAATGTTTTATGAAAAACGTCCCCCCTTAAGTCGTCATGGGTCTCCTCCAAAGGTCACAAATGCCGGTCTCCTGCCATCCGCGTCCAGCCGATGATCTTTACCAGGTCATCCGCCACTTTGCGGGAGGCCAACAGCTGTGCAGCCAACTGCCACTGAGCCTAATAATCTTTTGGGTTAATCTATTAGTTAAACTGTCATTATTCGTCTGATTTTCACAGGTTCACTCTACGAGTAAGAAGCTGCTCTACCAGCTGGATCACCTTGTCCAAGTTTGCCATCAAACCGATCCAGAAATGGTTAGTATTATTTTTAGTCATCTTAGTCGATAGACATCTTTTGGTGATAGTATGACTGACACCGAACAGTTATTGCGCAGTACAACAGTAATGCACAGTTGTGGCTGAGGCTGTCAACAAGCCTTCCCGATAATTTAATGCCCCACATGGCATTTCTATTTACCTATTTGGATTTCTGTGGTAGTGCTGTTGTAATTTTGAAATACAGGAATATGTTTATGTTGATTGGTGTCATGATAATTGCTTCTCAGAGCGACGGCACAGTGAGCTCGGCCGGGAGCAGCGGCGGTGATCCTGCCGCGGATTACAGTTCGGGTGCCAACCACGTCCTGGCGGTGATTCATCAGATCCTGGGTCACCACCGAGCCCTCGAGGCGCGCTACCACCAAGCGAGGCTCAAACTACACCAGAGACTGGCACTACTACTCTACAAGGAAGATTGCAGACAAGTGAGTGGCCATTTTATAAACAATCCGAAGCTTATATTTTCATAATTTATCTATATGTTCATAAATTATATCAAATTAAATTTTACAGGTACTCGATTGGCTTTCGAACCACGGCGAAGTGTTTTTGCAGAAGAACACCGGAATAGGAAGGAATTTGTCGAAGGCCAGAGTGTATCAGAAGTCGCACGAGCATTTCGAAAATGTTGCACAAGTGAGTATACATACAATCTATATAGCACTAAATACACAGTACAACAATAAGAAAAACTAATTTCGAAAGATCTTCACACTAAAATGTCAATTGCAGCTACGAAATTTCTCAACTATCTTCGACAATCGTATAATGCCGAAATTGATTTCAGTTACGTTTTAATAGAGATTTATGGCTAAAGAAAATGTCGAATTTGAGATATCACAGTGCGAGGATAGGCCCCCATAGATACGCGGGATTTCTCCGCAACAATTTTACGTGGAGGTGAAGTGTTCCAATTCCCCCTAGAAACTCATAAGCTCTGGTTGAATCTGTTCGCAGAACACATACACGAACGCCGAGAAGCTGCTCTCGGCGGCGGAGGAGCTGGCGCGCTCAGGCGAGTGCGACCCCGAGGAGGTGTTGAGCGTGGCGCGCGAGTTGGAAGCCCACGTCGGCGCATTCGCGGCGCGGGTCGACCGCCGCCGGCGACGGCTCGACCTTGCCGTCCTACTGTACACGCACGAGAAAGAGGTATGTGTATACGGTACTAGTGGACCCGGCGCGACTTCTTTCGCGTGGCGTCCTACCCCTACTCACACCTAGTTTACCCCGAACTAACCTGTTTTTTCCTTGCTTATAATTATAAACCTTCCTCTTCAATCACTATCTATTGTTGAAAACTGCATTTAAAGATCAAAGCGTACATAGATTCATACATAGGGACAGACGGCGGGAAGGCACTTTGTTTGATACTATGTATAGAGAAGCGACCCGCCCGGCTTCGGACGAGTGGTCTCGGCTTTTCTTTACTATATTGTACGCATGAATTATAGATATAAACCTACCGGAAGAAATTCTCTAAATGATTGTCAAAAGACAGCTGTTTATTATGATTATATTTCGTCGCTTCATTCTTCAGATATAAGATAATTCACAACGTAGTCCCTTTAGCCTACAAGGTAGCTTCGCACGTTTATTTAAAGTAAAATCGATTTGTTTTCAATCGATCATTTTTTGTTTTTTCGATCCTACGTATCGATACAGCCAGCCGCCATTTTTATGTCATTCCTTTTTCGTGCGAGGTAGCGAGCACATCGTGCACACGTGGTGCACAACAAATTGTTAAAATTTTATTTCAAAAGAAGAAACGCAGCGTCGAAAACAAGATTCGGTATTTTAAAAGAAAAAGCAAAAAACCTACGATGTCACAAAGTGGCGATATTCTCGGATTCCACTTCAGATTCCGATAAAAATTCATGTAAGTACCTACAATATTTTCGCCGAATGTAGTTACTTTTATAATTTATGCATTGAGTGTTTTAATTCAAAACCTGGGGGTTGGCCGTGAGTCAACACGACGGTGATTTAGCTTAATGTACTTATATTTCAATAAAAAAGTGAGAATATAATTAAAATTTCATCTGGAGGTTGGTCGAGAATCAACCGCCGGTAACAAATAACTACGAATATGCAATAATCTAGTGTCTCAACCTGCTGATGATCGAGGTTTTTAGATACTTTAGATTCCGATTAAAACTCAAGTAAGTACCTATTTTACGCGATTTTCGCTTAATGTGATACGTGTAATTTATGCATCGAGTGTTTCAATGTAAAACCTGGGGGTTGGCCGTGAGTCAACACGATGGTAAAAACCTGGATGTTGGTCGAGTATCAACGCGAAGGTAAAATTATACACCTGGATGTTGGTCGAGAACCAACACGACGGTATCGACACAAAGCCTGGAGGTTGGTCGAGAACCATCACGAAGGCAATGTGCATATTCACCGGGATGTTGGTCGAGAACCAACACGACGGTATCGACACAGAGCCCGGAGGTTGGTCGTGAACCATCACGAAGGCAATGTGCAATAATCCCAAGTGTCACAACCTGCTGATGATCAAGGATCATTTAGAGGTTTATGACACCTACCTACCCGCCACCGTCGATCGAGAATCGGCAGCGTGCGGGAAACTTTTATTTTGTGGATATACCCACATTCTTCACATATCCGTGGTTTTATCTTCGGAATGGTTTTTAGTTGATCGGGGATCAATACAAACACCTTATGAACACTCGATGAACGATGAGAATAATACTTTAAACAAGTGGGGCATTAAGTACCTACTAGTAAAGTAGGGTGTGTAATCGACCACTCGTTCGTGAACTCGTTTGTTCTAAAACGGACATAATATGATTTTGTCTGCGGTTTTAGACATCGACACACCTCCGGATGCAATTACTGAGAGGTATTACTCGCTACTGAGGCGTCAACAGACCTGCCCCAGGTCGCTGTCGCCGATGAGTAGCGAAAGAGCCTTTGTCGGTGCCGCCGATGCGCCCGCGCACAGTAAGGCTCACAGCTGTTGCGGGCCCTCGCAGCCAATATCCACAACAAACTCGAGCACGGGAATATGAGACAATATGAGTCTATTGCGACTCCCTTACAAGGAAAAGATCCTTAAGAGTTAATTAGTGCCGGAAAACATAAAGTTACCCCAGGCTCAACAATAAAATTTCGTATTAATGAAGTTTAGGCTCATTAACCGAGAGCGCCCGAGGCCGCGACAAGAAAGCGGCGACGGCGTGGCGGCTACTCGGCGCCGGCGTCATCGCGGTAACCCGCGCCGCAAGACGTAACACGTACTCCAACGAGGAGAATACCACATTCATCGCCGTCAAATATCTGAGTGACGCCCGCCGCATACTCTTGCGATCTTTATTTTATGGACTCGAAATCGAGAATAAAACTGATAATAATAACGCCTATAATTATAAGGCGTCCTTGAATGTCGTCCGTAACACTTACCGAAACGAAACGATATTCGGAAGTACTGTGTGCGAATTGGCTCCATCGACATACCCCTTGCTCGGCCGGCGCGCGGGCATCCGCAGCGAGCGTCGGCCAAGCAGCCTCCCCGCGCCGCGGAAGCCGCCGGCCGCCGCAGCCGCGCCTACATAGTCACCTAAGTGACTCAGGTACGCAACGTTGGTCGCGGATAATTATTTGATAATTAATTGTTGACATTTATTCGTCACGGTTAAGAAGTGCCATTCTATAAGTCCGTGGCACAATATCTATGTTGCCCCTGGTATAGACAAGTATTCTGTCTCCTGACCGATACCAAACTTTTTGCTCCTGACGAAAAGAAGGAGTCCCCTAGTCCATTAAAATGTTAGTAGATTTGGGTGCGATTTTAGAGTGTTCAGCCGAACACCTAGCATTGGACAGGCGGCAGCCCCACATACCTAATCAATTTTTATCCAAAACCATTTCAGAATAAATTCCAAGAAACACATTTTTAAATATGATAAATTTAAAATTGTTAACCATAAAATCTTTAATTCAATGGCAGAATTTACAAATTTTCAGCCTTACCGTATTGGTCTCTCGGTTGCCCCGCGAGGGTTTAATAAAGTGACGACTAAGGTCTTCACCTTCTTAAGGTCTCAAGGCTCAAAATCCGTGCGAATAAAAATTAAAAAAAAAAAAAAAAATTAAAAAATATTTATTTCAGACCATTGATCCATAATTTGTTAGTATTATATTAGTAACAATTGTACTATACTATTCTTAGACGAAATCATTTGTATTGGCAATGACTTCGAGGAATGTCTAAGCAATGTTAACGAGGCTCAGATTACTTCAAGGTCTCGGATTCATAGTCAACGTTAACAAAAGCAACTTTTTATCTAAAATATGTGTAAAATTCTAGTGTTTTAATTTTGAGAATTTCAATAAAAAAAAAATAAAAAAAAAATTTATCTGGAGAAAAGCGACATTATAGCACACTCAGTGTATATATTTTCGTCTCTTCCCCGTTGCACAATATAAGTTCGATCAACTTATTGCGCTGTCAGTAGCAGCTTGTTCAGCGCTACAATACAGCCGATTGCACACAAAAACTTTGGAGACCAATTTTTATCTATTGTTAAAATGTATTTAAAAATATAATAGCTACTTAAACTTTAGCATAAATATCCCCCCGTCCCCATTCTTTGAGGATCTTAATGGATGGGCGCAAAACGTTGGCCCTTTATTGTCCCTCAGGACTTCATTATGTAAACGAGAACGTCACTTATGCCTCTCGTACTGACTGGGGAACCGTCTATGGCGACGATTGGGTCAACGGGTGTTGGAAGCAATGTGAACTCAAGTATCCCATTAACTGGATTTACTAAATCTAAAAATGTTGCATCATACGATAATAATTGTGCTATATTGGTACGAGTAGATAACACCACAGCTATCAGCTATGTAAATTGTCAAGGAAGTATTGAATACCTTCATGCAAAGAATCTAGTGCGGCATATTTCGTTATGTGATATTAAGGTTAACGAGGACTCAATAGAGTAAAGGACATAGAGTGGAAACTCTCTGACTCGGCTTACCGATAGATAGTCCACACTGTTAGACAGACTATGATTGAGGTATCGGTAGATTACCGATTTCATGTCTCGCGTCAATGCCGACTGTGAGCGCTATTTATCCTGCAAACAGGACTCGGAGGCTATCGCAGTAAATGTGATTAATCTCATACATTCTCACTTGCCGCACTTCTCTCGATTTGCAATTTTGTTTGCAGAATAATACTGATCCATATGAAGATTCTAACGAATTTGTGATAACATTTTAAGTAATTGTTTTAATACGAATGCTTCGTATGACACTTTGAACAATCATCGTTCACCTCCGTATCCCATTTTGGTTCCAGTTAGGATCTTCGAATTAAACGATCACTAAAAGGAGGTTTTAAATTCAATCCAAGCTTGCCTAGATATACTGCCACTTGGAATCCACGAGAGTGTATTGGATAACATTTCAAATTCGGTCCCGTCCGAATAAATAAAACATAATAAAAAGTTAACCAGAACATCTGGCCCTGTGTACTACACACACAGGGTACAAACGCTATCACTTTTAAGAATGATAATAATAATACCACCTCAAATAGCATTAAAATCATAATTAGTTACAACATTAGGGTCAGATCGCTAGTATCCAGGGCTCTTTCGTACCTAATTTACGCATAACCCCTTCCATCACACTCGAGGAGTATCTGATTAGAATCGAGCAACTCAGTACTGGCACATACTAAGTATCTCTTTCTGTCGTGCAAACACCATAAATTAGTCACGGCCCAAACCATTAGCCAATGGATTGGCAGGGTGATAACAGAGCAGTGTCTCATGGGTTCATGTGCTGTGGCTCGGTGTGGCCGGCGTCCGGTGTCCGGCGCTGGGGCCGGCGGCGTCTCCGCGGCGGGGCGTTTTCGCCAGATATTATATCAGGCCGATCGCTGATGTCGGCCGATTTGTTAAACCCGTTTGCTTTCTTAATAATGAATTAACCACAGTTTCCATTATGTAATATGTTTCATTTACGGTTGATACCGTATTATTAATACATTGTTTAAAATGTATGAATAATTAATATTTTGTTTAAAATTTGCAAAACTTCCCTCTCCAAACATCTACGTTGTGAATTATCTTATATCTGAAGAATGAAGCGACGAAATATAATATATGATCAAACGAACTTCGCGAAGTTCGATCGATATTATATGAGTCGCTTCATTCGAAGATATAACACCCGCCCGCCCATATTCCCAGGCGTGGGGAAGTTTCGCATAGCATCTCTAAAAAGAATGACATAAAAATGGCGGCTGGCTGTATCGATACGTAGGATCGAAAAAACAAAAAATGATCGATTGAAAACAAATCGATTTTACTTTAAATAAACGTGCGAAGCTACCTTGTAGGCTAAAGGGACTACGTTGTGAATTATCTTATATCTTCGAATGAAGCGACTCATATAATATCGATCGAACTTCGCGAAGTTCGTTTGATCATATATTATGATGATTATAATTATGATCAAAATATCGTTGTTCAGGAGTTAGCGGATAGGTTACGGACTGACGCGTAAAGCGACTTTATTTTGTACTATATAATATGTAACACAGTTCTGGGTAGTCTCTCAACCGACCGACTAGCGTTACTGAATGCAGAATTACTTCCAGGATCAGAATGTTGAATTCCTAATGTGTTGAAATCGCAATATCTACTCTGCTGGTCTAGCCAAGATGTCATTGTCGTGGCGATTGTATTGGAACTGTCGATTTGCCTCCCAAAACTGGTCGAGTACGTTCGGGTAGCTTCTTAAATGCGATCTTAAATGTCATTTAGCAATCTCTTATATCATTTTTCTATTGTTTATGTCAAATCTAATACATTTTCCTTTCGATTCTACTGTCGATCACCAAATATCTTGGCTAGACCCCTGAGCTTTCTTCCAATCGAAACTCAGTGGTTTCATAGTATTTCCTTTTGTTGGCTATGCATGTTCATCATTTTATCCCGACGTTTTGAAAACATTATTGTAATGTCATGGTTATGGATAGACTCGAAAGATTAGGTTGTATACAGTGCTGTATTGTCTTATCAGTTTACGAACCGTTTAGTTAAACGGTTTTTGTATGTAGAGTGATCTGCTCTATTGAAGATGAAAGTGGTGACAGGTCACCATAATAAAAACTCACATGAGACACGTGCTGACACATCTCGCTATGCACTTATGTAGTCGCGAAGTTTGTTTATATCAATAATTGAAAGAGATTAATTATGCATCTTGACCCTGTTTATGCACTTATAAAGCGATGAAGTCTGTTTATAAAAATATTTGGTGGCAGTTAATCCAATATTTATTCTGCATCTTGAGTCTTGTTATGCACTAAAGGAAGTTGCAATGCACTAACTGGTCATATTTTTACTGCATTGCCGACAACCATTGCAAGCCATTTTTATATTGTTTTAATGGCACAATGCGTACATTTGAATGAATGAATGATGCGTACATTTCTACTCGATATGAAATTAGCCGTAAGTGTCGAATTGGCAATATTGCGCTAAAAATATTGCCCTTTGCGGAGCGAAGTTCGCTAATTTAAATATTTGTTGGCAGCTAATCCAATGGCTGGAGACGCTGCGCAGTGGCGGCGGCGTGTGCGCGTCGGACGACACGCCGGAGGCGGCTCGGCGCGCGCTGGAGCAATGTGCGCAACACCGCGCCGCCAGCCTCGACGCGTGCGCCGCCACCATCGCCCAGGGCGAGGCGCTGCTACAAGACCTCAGGTTAGTGTCCATCATGTATGGTAACCGAAAACCAGTGTATGCCATGGTTCGTGAAGCAATGCGCCCAACATCGCGCCGCCAGCCTCGACGCGTGCGCCGCCACCATCGCGCAGGACGAGGCGTTGCTACAGGACCTCAGATAAGACTATATAGATAGATGTGTCCTGGCCTTTCCGCAGTCTGACGAACTCGCGCCTATTCTGCGTGGATATGATGTACTCCTAGATCCTATTGTCCTGCCATCCTAACTCTCCCAGGAAACGTATCCTTCAGATTTACAAACGTCTCCGGAAGCGTTTTGTAAGACTATATATCGTGCATGGTAATCGATAACCAGTGCTTGCTTTGGTTCGTGGAGCAATGCGCCCAGCACCGCGCCGTCAGCCTCGACGACTGTGCTGCGACCATCGCCTAGGGCGTGGGTCTGCTACAGGTAAGTGTATATCGTGCGTGGTAATCGTTAACCAAGGCTTGCTGTGGTTCGTGGAGCAATGCGCACAGCACCGCGCCTGAACGCTCAGGTCGCAGGGTGAGGCGCTGCTTTAGGGCTTCAGGTGAGACTATCAATCATTTGTAAACAGTGTATCCCGAAGGTTTAAACCAAGTCGTGCAAGCGAGAGCCATTTCCTCCATTTGACGTTGTAAAGTAAGTTTCTTTAGAAAAATGCAAAACAATTGAGTGCTACAACGATAATGCGGCATAAAGAGGAACTAACATGTAGCCGATATACAACTTTATAGTTGAGACAGTCTGCGCATTTTGCGTAGTTAAAAAGTATTTACTAGCCACACCTTTTTTTACCGTTAGGTATTCTCCATGATGTTTTATGATTCATCCATATCACGATATGCCTGGCAGATTGAAAACATCGAACATGAAATATGCGCACGACGATGTCACGATCGTGCATAGAACAAACCTTTGCTGGCTCGATGATGCCGCGGCGCATATTCATGATTTAATTAATTAATATTGTCAAGGTTAGATAATTATCTATTATGTTTATAACGTTTGAGAGATGATACCGTGTATCCTATTCAAATAAAGATATATTGAATATTAAAACACGCACACACAAGGCGACGGCGGCGGCGCGGCGGCGGTGAGACTCCATCATTGGACCCTGGGTGTAATCCTAGTGAAAAACAAATCAAACGCCTCCAAAATTCGATAGTGTTGCATGGGGCATCGATAAAAAGAGATCTGAAGAATATCTTCCGTCGATCCTTGGTCAACCAGATAGGAATGCATTGTCTTAAGAGTTGCTCTGATTCTATAATATTACAATGTCATTATGTGCAAACGGGTTTGTAGGTAAGAGCTACAAGCTGGCCACGATTAAATTTATTTATTTAAAAAAAATTCGCGCTTTGAAACCTTCACTAATAGATAGAATTCACTTTCAAGTTAAGTTTACAAAATATAATAGGTCGTATTGTGTTTACGGTCCCAGGATATCCAGGTCAAGACATATATATAACATCAAAGATTTTGTGTCTAAAAAATGTACCACCTCTTTTTCTTATTTGTGTCATTAAAGAAAAAAGAAAATACAAAATTGCGTACTCACCATTGGCTACCTCCTATAGTAAAACTTCAAACCCCTTTCACTTCATTCGTATTTCGGCGAAGTAACACACATGATACGTCGTGGACATTTAGTAAGTCCATATTTAGAGCCATGGAACGAAAACGCAATACACTTTACTCTCATATACCTTACCAAATGTCAATTGACACAGTACTTCGTCCTATGACATCGAATTTTCGTAGTGGACGAGACAGAGAGTGGTCACGCGGTCAGGCGTTACGCATTCGCGTTCTTCGGTCGTTGTCTTGTATGACGTTACATAGACTTACCCACACAGCAGGGGGTCAAATAGCAAATTCGAACACAGAACGAGAGCGCGGGACACTTGACCGCGTGACCGCCCTCTCGCGTCCGCGTAGTACTCGATGGCTATTGGTCTGACTTCAGGCAATCGATGCAGGAGAGTTCCTCAGGAGTAGGTTCTGTCCCGTTATTTTCCTTCTGCATATTAAAGATATGCTTGTACCCGGTACCATTGGGACGCACACGACAGTACAGTAACGGATATGTATATCCGATGCAAAACACATTCAGTCTTGTCGAGAGGCCTTAGTTAGTCGTTTGAACGAAGCTCTCAAGGCAGGTTCTGATTGGGGCGAAGTCATTATGTCCTGGTGGCATTCAACGCTACCAAAACACAGGCGTGTTTATTTCCCGCCAAACGGAAATTTTACTTTGCTCCGACTTTCCGCATTGTACAGCCAACCTACAGCTCCTTGGTGTTGAGGTATCTACCAATATCAACTTCAATCAGTAAATCAAGAAATTTCGAGTCCTCTTAAGGTTCAGGCGGTACCTCACTTCAACGCAGTTGCTTCAGTTATATGAAGCACAAGTCCGATCCTGCATGAAGTACTGCTGCCACCTCTGGGATGGATCAGCCAAATACCAACTGGCCGCTTTAGGTTCGGTGATTAATGCTATGCTGCGGAGCCCGTATAGGGTTGCGCGTCTGTGGGTCTTGTACAGGTTGCATTTCGGAGAGCGTGCGAAGCAGTTGCACGATCTTATTCCACCGGCCCCTTTCCACCATTGGGAAATGCGATCCGGGCGAACACTTCATCCTTATGCCTTCAGCTATCAATCTTTATAATGCGTACGGTTAATACCACGTTTTGGGCGCCAAATTGCCTGCGTGTGTGTTCCCTGATCATTATAATCTACCATTAATTTATTGTAATTTGTCTTATGTGGTAAACAAACAGCACTCGTAACAAAATTGCAACTTGCCGTATCCATTAAGCAACGTATATTATGTATAGATGTCTTGAATTATATAAAAAACATATATAATGTTATTTCAAAGGATACTGTTGCAAATTATTCATTGAAATAAGTAATTTCACTGATAATATAAAGGAGACAGTCTAAAATATTCCTGACCACCAGCTGGCATAATGAGAGTTGTAATATCCTCGCGTTATTATTTAAATTCTTTACCTAGCAAATTTTTTCATATTGATGTTTAAAATACAGGGAGGACCAGAAAGTTGGATGGATTTGAAAAATTAATTAAAAAAAGGAGAAAATAGTACACAAACGAATCTTTATTAAAATAAAAAATGATAAATGGGAAATTTATTTAAAAAAAATATATATTTTCTAGATGTGCACCATCGTGCTGCAAACACTCCTCAAATCTGGACCTCAGATATTTAAAAACTCGCTGGCACATTGCGCGTGAAATTACAGCCATTTCTTCTTGAATGTTGATCTTCAACTGGGCAATCGTGGTTGGATTATTGCAGTAAACTCGACTCTTCAAGTATCCCCACAGAAAAAAGTCTGATGGTGTCAAATCTGGACTTCTGGGCGGCCACGCAGTCTCACCTCGGCGCGATATGAGTTTTCTTGCAAACATCTCGTTTACGACTGCTATTGAGGCATCAGATGTATGGCATGTCGCGCCATCTTGTTGCAAACCATGTTGCACGATTATAGCCTTCAAATTCTTGTAATTGTGGAAAGAAAAGATCTCGTAACATGGCTGTGTATCGGTCGAAATTTACAGTCACACTTAAATGTTGACGTGCCCATTTAAGTGAAAATAGGCTTCGTCGGAAAAAAGAATATTGTTCAGACTCCGAATCGCCATTTTTGTAATAATTCTTTACGCAGAACGCACGCTGTGCACCATTGCATACCGCTCCAGCGCAATAGTGTTTCTAAAATCGTACGTCTGTATGGCCCACCCTGTATTACTAATTCGCTATGAAACGAATGCATTCTTGGCATGAAATTATGAACACACCCGGAAAAAGGCATGGATGCACAAACTTATCTGACCCGGTGGCCAAAACTGGACCCAAGTGTCGCCATTTTGGAATGTCATATCAATGCTATTAACAGCGACGTTGTCACCGGGTCAGATTAAGTTTGTGGCACTGCATAGACAGACAGGAAAACATCCTAGGTTTAGACATTGACAATGACAGGCATGTCATTGTCTTTGTCATACACTGCCACTATTGACTTATGAAACGCCTTACTCCGCTAAGAGGACCTGCCCTGTGGTTGTGATTTCTATGGCGATGACAGGCTGTAAAACCAAGTTTCGCTAATGACTCTTTTCTGAGTTATGTACATTAGTTGAACACTAAGCGATGCTCTTACGGTAAGGGAAAACATCGTGATAAAACCAAAGGCTAATGAGGAGTTTTCCAATAGGTATTTAATGCATTCCTAACCACTCACTAGATGGCGCCCCAACAATTTTGGTAATTGATAATCGCTTGAAATAGGTTCTTAGCATACAAGATATAAACACTGGGTACGTTGTATTGGATAATATTGTATTTGTCAATAGTTTTCAACCATTTTAGAGGTTGTAATATTAATGGAACATAGTGCCAACTTCTATAAATATTTCTTTTTACACTTCGTTCACCCTTTAACAGTTATGTTTATATTAATAAACACTTTATTTTAAAGTTTAGTATTACTTGGCTGCATGAAATCACTGCCACCATCATTACAATTCCTCCTCATTACGTAACGCTGTTGCTAACAAATATCTGATTTCAATGGTTGAAATTGTTACTAAAAGTAATTGTGAAGAATTGGTTAGGCTTAGATTTCTTTTTTCAACTGATACGAGTTCCGTATTTTAGATTCTTCCTTTTTTCATTTACTTTGTACCGGCTGGATCTTAGTGAACCTTCTATGAACCGCTAGACCGCATCCTTTCACCATCACTTACTGCCACACATTTTAAAAATAATTGACATTCCGAAATCTATAATGTCTAATGATTTTTGAGATGGGAGAACTAGAACAAATAAATGAACCAAAGAGTTTTACATAATATTAAACTCTTTGGAATGCATTGACTCCCACATTGTTCTCACATTATGTGTGAATGCACGTCATGCACGATAAATATTATATTTTATTTTGATTGATGGAAGGACATGAAAATGGTATACCTACCACCTCTATGGACCACATAAAAATTATTAAAAAGTATTTATTCTGCCTACTATAGAAATTGGTACACAACCTCTTTTGACTACTTACATCAATAATTATTAAATAAAAAGAATTTATTCGGGCTACGCTGGGCTTATTGAAATTGGTCTACAATTTTATTGTTTTTTTTTGTAGGCCGAAAGGCAGGTCGCAGCGGAACCTTTATATTGTATTGTACTCCAACAATTTTAACCTGTGTACCACAAATAAATACATTCATTCATTTATTCAATCTCTTTGAACCAAAACAAATTTCAATTATTTAATCATCCTTCACTTTGAAATTTTTCTCTCTACGACAGCTTAGCTTTTTTGAAAGAAAACTTTAAAATGCCTTATGTTGTGATTGGTGATTTTATCTGCAATGACGACTTACGGCTTTTCTTTTATAGATTTCGAAATATACGTTGTGTCTCGGTTGGTAATTCTATCTGGAACCGCTAGACCTAGTGCTTACGGCTTTTGATACACGGAAATTTCACAATCGTGTGTTCGTTATTTAACTCGCTAAACACTGCTCGCATCTATCTATCTAACACATAGCTAGAGTGATTGATATTGTTGTGTTTATCAAAATATTAATTAAATGAAATTGTTCGTAATCAATTGTAATGTAAAAAAGAAATAAAACTGAGTAAAATAAACCAATTTACAACTATAAACGAGTTCCACACGAGCCGCGGGCAGAAGCTTTTTTATAAATAACTAGCGGCCCGCCCCGGCTTCGCACGGGTACCACTACGGGTACACAGAACAGAATGAACAGATATAACGGAAAAAATACAACAACATTCGAATATTAATATTAAAATGTAATTTGATTAATATTATGCTCTATTGCGAATGCAATAGAATACAGATTATCCATAGTGATCCATACACGTGCGTTCGTCACTGTTGTATTTACGCGCTGTTATAAAACAGAATTTGTATAAAACAGACAAATTGTGACGCTAACCTCTGACCTCAGGTGCAGGTGGTGGTAGTGCGAAACTACGAAAGTGGATGGCGTAGTCGTGTTGTGTGAAATAGCAATATATTAGTAGTAGAAAATATTATGTATTAATATTAGGTGTTATCGGTATATACCGTTATAATATATTCGTTATCTAATATAACGAACACCTCCAATGTCAAGTAAAAAATTGCCGCGCGGCACACTCGCGCGGTCGGCTCCCTACGCAGCGGTCGTGTGTAACCCGTGTACCCGTAGTGGTACCCGTGCGAAGCCGGGGCGGGCCGCTAGTATTTTATAATAGCATAATTGGGACCTTTTTTTATAGGCATAATTGTTTGAAAGTTTTGGTTTTCAAGTAAAATAAATAAGAATTAATTTGATTTTAATAGAAACAGTTTATTGAATAGAAGTTTTCATAAAAAAATACATACAATACTTAAATAGGTGCTTTAAAAAGAGTGTGACACTGCTATAAAAATAAACTGTCAAGGTTTAATCAAGTAATTTATGCGCAGTTTTGAAAATAACTCCTAATCGATAGAAAGAAAATGTGCTCTATCTGAAATGTGTTCTATGGAAAAATCTAAATGTTCAATATCGGTAGCGTCCGCTGCGTAAGAAGCCGACCGCGCGATTGAGCCGCGCGGCTACCTATCTTACAGACGTGCACGCCCCACTCCTGTATTTCAGTGCCCCCTCCACCCCGCCCGCCGCGATGCCCGGCGCGCTTTTCAGACTGCATCGCAAACAACGGCCACGGCGCTATGGCGGTTTTGTTTACTGTTTGAATTTTTTAATTCGTAATATCTTTTGAATGGAAAGTCCAATTTAAATAATTTAAAAACTATTTTAAAGGTAGTTAAATGGTCTTGACCATAAAATAATTTATTTGGATAAGGATTAATATAAACACATAAATAGCATGGTTTGAATTTGGTTAGCATTTTCATTAATGTTTAAAATGAAAAAAGTTGTTGTAGTGACATAACTACAATAGTTGGACATATGCTACCGCGGAGTTTTTTGTAGACATTATGATGTTCTTCAATATTGTTGTACATTATTTTGTTCTATCGCTAATAGTTTCGGCAGCGCATTCGACGAAAGACATTTTAAGACTCATTTTTCTACACCTTCGGTTACATTGTTCAAATTTTACCAAGGATCCCTAATTTTTTTCAAAATGAAATGTAGCCTATGTCAAATTGGAAGAATGTAGCATTCTATTGGTGAAAGAATTTTTTAAATCGGCCCAGTACTTTTTGAGCCTATTCATTACAAACATACAAACATACAAAAATAGGTACAAATCTTTCCTCTTTATAATATTAGTGTAGATAGAATTTTCCAGCACAGAGTATGTGGTGTCAGAAATTCAAATAACTTTTCCTCGTATGTGAATAATGCGGTATGTGCGGTAAATTTTTGTACTGGAGAGCTAAAAAGTTCTTTGGAAGCCTTTTTAATTTTCTTTAAGTATTGTTTGTTACAAAAATATTTTATTTTGATTGTTTGGAACACTAACAGCTTAAATAACCATTATTTGTGTAGAAAATAGGATGTACAACAACTGCATCGAAATATCGAGCTACTCGTTAAACAGGTACGCGGTAGGATACCCGGAACATACTTTAAAAATATAGTCATAATTTCAAATCCGCTTTGTTTTATTCATAATGGTAGTCCAGAAATACAGTAGTATCAAGATTACCTGCACTAAACTTTGACGACGCTTAAGTTGGCGTCTAAGCGTTACGGCGTCACAAAATCGGTGTCATAAAGTTAAAGACTCAGTTACTTTGGGTTTCATTAAAGGTTTGTGTTGGTGCTTTTTTTGTTATGCATTTCTAAAATCAACTTAAGCTTAAGCATCGCCTAAATGCGTTTTTACGTTTTCGCATGTCCTGTTCAGAGGCACATGAACAAACACACCACCTACGTTAGTTTATCAGATTCTGATCGAATAATAAAAGAAACCTTATAGTTATGTCAAACAACGTCCTGTTTGTCGTAGGCAGCCCGCCTCTTTTAGTAGTCGCGCGTCGCTTGGCGCGAACCCAACAATACTCTAATTAATACAACGTTTTGAACCTGTCTTGAATACTGCCACAAACAGCAAAATGTAAAACATAATTGCAATAAAGACTAGCGCGTAGTATGTGTTTTTAACTATTGACCCAATATATTGGCAGTGTGCTGTGAAGTGCAGATTAGTTCACGAGTGCCGTACAATACCACTATTGTATAGAAAGACCTTAAAAGGTTTTAGCGCTTTCTGTAGTGTAAGTTATTTCAACACTACGATCTTCAACTTACCTGCTTTGCGTTAATGCGGTAGGTGACTCCCAGTAGTTGTAAAGCCGACAGTGTATTAAATGATGAGTTATTTTGAGCATATCCAAGTGATAAAATCAATTAATAGAACTATCGATCTTCTGTGGTGCATCAATATGTCCAATCCATCTCATCATACATCATTCTTCAGTTTACAACGAATTCTTATTACACTATTCCTGATTCAATCTCCACACATACTAATTTTTTCATGTTTTTTTCTGCTGTACCTAACATTAACTTCCATAAGCGCTGCATTGTAAATAGCCATTAGTGCTTTCTTTATTTACCTACCACAAAGCAATAAATAAATGACAAAAAATTACAAAAATGACCATCTAATGGAGAAATAATATAAGCTACTGTAACAATTAAAAATAAAACTAAATAAAACCCGGTTCATCCTTTTGCGAGTCGGCCGGGCCTAGCCTAGCTAAATGCCATAGATAGATACATACGTTAAACTCTGAATATTTCTCTTACATAGACTGAGTATAACGTACATGCAGCTCGTTCGAGCCATAAATGGTTTATTTACAAGTAACTAATATTCATTCCGATTGTGAGAATTTTGCGAAATTATCCAAAGGCTGACAAAAGATGTATGTAACATTTACTTGGTATTTTCTTAACTCTAGTTAGCTCTAGCATCAAATTCGGTTTGTTGTCGAAAGTATACGACGTGATATTGAAAGTAAAAACACTAAAAATATTTTTTGTCTATGTAATTCTAGAAAAGCGAAACCGAAAGGTACTGTTGCTCGATCGATGTATTTACCAGTGTGATAATAACCAATACAATGTTGAACATTAGAATACTGATGCGAAATATATCGTGTTCCATGCTTTACCTATAAAATCCCAATGTATTATATTGATCACCCTCCCATAATTAGCAGCGTTTTGATGAAAATGTCGTCTTTAAATATGTTGCAGTAACTTAGTATCCCTATAAGGTTGTAGAACTCGGTGACTTCCTTCGCGAGCTGTGGTTATTGCGTAAAAACTTGCTCTCCGTAGAAGGACCAATATTGCTTAAACCTACTTATTTACTACATAAACACACTCAACTATGTGTACAGCACACATGTACTCATATTTGAAACATTTGAACGACATAACAAATATTATTTGCGTCTTATATGGTTCCATGTATTTAGTATTGTTACAAAGAGAAGTAGACAGTCTGATTGTGGTCAACATTGCAACTGGTCTCTTGTCAGATATTTTTTTGTTTACAATGCGGTCGGCTATTAATGGTGACAACACTGTTGGCGACGTGTTTATAGTGGAAGTTGGTTAGCCCGTACTGGATCGTTCAAAAAACATGTGCTTCGCCGTATAAAATGAATCAGCCCCTGTCTAATCCGTTTATCGTAACCGGAAAAGTGGCGTCGGGCACAGCGTGCGGACAGCGGCCCGGCGCGCCCGGGAATTTGCTTCCCGTGATCCCGCACTCCCACAATAGACCTTTTGTCCTGTTAACAGGCGGCTTGGGACGATACGTAATACTACCCGTATATAAATTAAATCCGTTTATTTCGCCTTTGTTGTTTTCCTCTGATTTTTAGTGCGAAATCAATATTTTTTATTGAAGCGCTGTAGTATTTATCACTTTTTAGATATGTTTATATGCCTCATTTTAGAAATTGCAGGCCGGCGGAGTTCGTTCCAACGGATTTTGATTCGGGTTTGATTATCAGTTAGAGAAGGAAGGAAGGTTTATATGCAGGTATAATACAAGCACATTATAGTTAAGAAAAGCCGAGAAAACCCGTGCGAAGCCAGGCGGGTCTCTACTTTTACAATAACATTATATTGCCACATTAGGTAGATAGGTATTCAAATCATACGTTCACATCAGATACACGTATATTTTCAATTTCTCACATGCTGTTTTTATAATATTTTTGTTATTAAACATAGGAATTGCTGTGGGAATAAATCGAACATAACATTATTTTAAGAAATACTAATTTCTAATAACGACGTTGAACGTCAATAAGGGTTTTACTCACTCAGAAAGTTTTGCGATACTACAATAAATGTACTAGAGGTTATTATTTATATTATTATGTCTATACACAGTTTCAAACCAATTTTCAAATGTCATTTTCCACTCCGCAAGCACAGACATAACAGTCTAAAGACAAATCACAAATGTTCCCTGTTCGCTCACTCTACAATGATTATGAATCTTGCTATCCCGTCTATCACCCATAAAAACGAGCCTGTCAGAAAGTGAAGAGCGCAATGTTTTGAACGTTCACCGCGTTGCTCTAGCTAACAACGATCAAACGTTTCTTTTGAAACATCGGTGTAAATTTTATAATTTCCTAATCAAATTTAAATCAAACCATTTAAAAGACGGTGTAATGTAGTGCACAGTTATGTGAAAGTGCAAAGTATGGAAATACACCTGGATTATCCTTTCATCTGTAAGTAAACAATCTTGGTCGTGGCTATCGGGAATCAATTTTATAAATTGTGATAAAAATTTGAATAGTAATAGTATGAATTTGCAATAATTGAAATCTTCATCTTAAAACAACATGCAATTAAAGACAAATTTAAAATTATTGGTAAATTCAGGTATATTTCGGTATCTAAATAGATATGGTAATATTTCGATGTGAACAGGGTCGGATTTAGAATTTGTTGTATAGAATATTAATACTCAATAGTAAATAGCTGTCCACAATTTTATATGTACCTATTAATTAGGGTTTCATTTAAAAAATGTACCTAAATGGGGTCTTTAGCCGTTTCGCACCGCGACCGGTTCGGACCGCGGTGCGAATCGACCAAAGACTGTTTCTGAATGGGGCCATTCGCACCGCGTGGGTGGAGCGGTGCGAATGGCCCAAGGTATCTTTTGGAATGGGTCGATTCATACCACCAATATGACATTTTTAATGCACCATCATTATTTGAATTTTTAGTGAAAATAAAGAATATGCTGCCTGTTCAATATACATATATATGTGTACATACCCTTTTCGTTAATTTTTTTGTTTATGATGATGTCATCTAGAAGTTATGAGGCAACAAATAAACATTGATACCGGTCAAAATCATAACTCTCCTTCTTGCAAAAGCAAGCACTGCCAATTCACGGTATGTAGGATCCAGAGATCAAAAAGACGTTGGTAGGTATCAGGGCGTGGGTATGATTCACTAGACACCTTACCTTTATTATAATGACAATATTAAATTATAATTTAGAACTAGTCAAAAAAAATTACGAAATCGTCCGGAGCGAAATATACCCACAAGTCAGATTTGTTTATGTTCGCTACGAGTAGAAATTCGTAGCAAATTATAACTTATCAGCAGATGGGCTGCATTGTTCGTCCCTGCATTTGCATTTGTGTGTGTGTGTTATAGAGATGTGTGATATTTTGTCTCGAGTTGAAACTCGGTATGTTCTCTCAAATTTTTCTCTATATCCGCAAGCTTCCTTTTTAAATGCAGCCAGCTGCTTTTCTCAGTTTTCCCTGGAGTTTAATTTTTATTTTAGGGAATAAAAGCGCAAATTTTATTATTTAGATAGTAGGTATTTATTTGATGTGAGTATTGCTTGCTTGACGGTGCAGTGTCGGTGGGATATAACGGGGCCCACTGAAAACCAGCGTTGTGGTTCGCGGCAAGCGGCCACAACATTATGCTGAGGAGGGTCCGTTTACGCTGGATGCCCACGAAAAATGCCACTGGGAACCCTATAATTGTCTCCGTGTTTTATGTACTTTTTTTTTTTTTGTTGTGTTAAATGTAAATAATCATGTCGTGGCGTCCTTTGTAATAAATATTTTCTTTCTTTCTTTCTTTCTTTCTTTCAAAGTGCCAAAGGTACTGTAAGGAGTTATATATTGCAAGAGTTTGACCGGTATGCTGTCCAGAAAGTCCCCGCTTTGAGCGCCGAGTTAGCCAGCGCGTTGTCGTGGTGAAGCAGTAGCCCGCGGAGGTCCTGGTCACTTCTTGCTCATAGCAGTAAAACTTCTGCCAGACATTTGGTAACATAACATTCGGCATTGACACTCCTTTGATCTTTTTAGGGTACCGACATCAGGCAACCCGTCAAAGAAAAAAACTTGCGATCAAAATTCAATATTATCCCTGCACTTGTCGGTCGCTTTACTTTGGTAGGCGTTGATTCATTTTGTAATAGCCACATGCTCGACTGGCGCTTCGTTTCTGGATCATATTGATAAATCCAATATTCATCGAGTAAAAACGTCGAGAAGAGGCTGCTTTAAAATTTTCTATCATGTCTCGGCACCATTCTACTCGAACCTCCTTCTGAGCCTGCGTCAGATTGTGCGGTACCCAGCGTCATACTATCTTCCTTAACCGAAAATGTACGCTTAGAATTTCATGTACACTTCCAGGTCCTATCGACAGTGTATGCTAAATCTATTCTAATTTAATGCGCCCATATCTCTTGAATTAAATTTTTCACAGCCAGCACGTTTTCTTCAGTTACTCGACCATACATTAATTCATTGAACCAGCGGAAAACAATCGCTTACAAACGATTCTTCTGGGTTTAGTCGATATTTGAAATCATAAAAAATCCTTGTCACGACAATATTCTCGTTGTATTCCATTTTTCAGTGAAACAGAATATTTTAATTTTGTTCGTAAAAAGTTGTGGAGTGAATTCAGAAATGTTATGTTTTTTATAATAGTCAAAGTTTTATAATGACATCAAAACCAGCCGGTGTTCCATTGTAAAAAAGTTCCTCGACATAGTGCTCGTTGAATGACAGAAAGTTGACCGAAGTCCGAAGTACTTCACTAGCACTACACACTGGTTCAACTTCGTGAGGTGGACATAAGCGCGGAGGCGTCGGCACCACACGTACTCGTAGTGGACTCTAGAACTCATCTGCATGTGCAGTAGTGTAGGCACTTCGGGCAACTTCGAGTCCTTTGACTCGGTCGCAAAAAAACTGACAACAATTGGAAGTTGTCCGAGGCGAGGTAAATTTCAACGAGCTAGCATGCTAGCTTTACACTACTCGCGAAGTTGACCGAGGTTAATCGAATACGAGAGTGTGAGAGGCACTACGTCTAACTTCGTCCAACTTTACCTCGCCTCGGACAGCTTCCGTTTGTTGTCGGTTTTTAGTTATGACACGTTCCCATTTTATAACCTTACCTTCATACTTATACAAGCGGCCCGCCCCGGCTTCGATGGGGATTTATCGGTTTTTCTTTATAATATGCATGTATAATACACATAAAATTATTTTACTTTGGTGAAAACCGCCTCAAAATGCGTTGCGTTTCGAACAGATAGAAAAACGCTGAAAGCGGCTTTATTTTATGCGTTAATATCCCGGTAGAGCTCTCGAGAACAAGGGCCCGGTGTCCGCCTTGACCATGATCCAGGATTTGTCGATCAGATAATTACAGTGGAGCGACTACCATCTGACCTCCGTGACCCTGCTACCAGGGGAAACTGACCAGGATGGATCATGGTTACAAATTCAGTTGCCTGAATTTGTAGGTTTTATCACGATGTTGTCCCTCACCGTAGGAGCATCGGTTAGAATTCAAATAATGTACATAACTCAGAAAAGAGTCATTGGTACATGGCCGCAGCGGGATTTGAACCCGGTACCTCTCGTTTACGAGTTGGATGCTCAACCGCCCGGCTAGCGACGCTCTAATATATATAATAAAAAATAATCATCATCTTGGCCTTAATGTCCCGGGTGTGCTCTCGACAACGAGGGCCCGGGGTCCGCCTTGACCATGATCCAAGTTTTGGCGATCAGGTAATTACAGTGGAGCGATTACCATCTGACCTCCGTGACCCTGCTACCAGGGAAACCTGAACAGATTGGATAATGGTTGCATATTAAGTTGCCTGAATATGCTCTAATATACCATACACTTATACCAAATAAGGATAATAATATGTTATGTTCGTACATTAAAACAAATAACATTATATGAATGAATATGAAGCGTATTCTATCAAAATTAAACTGGGCATGAATGTCATAGGACTATATAGACTGCGATGTTGTAAATGAAAACTCTTGGTCCTTCACAACAGAACTCAACGGGCCGAGAGGCGCGCGTGGGGAGAGCACAAAAGCTCCCCCAGCCCCTGCATTGTTTGTTATAAAAGCACACACTCCATACTATGCTTACGCGCTGTTATTTGACGCAACAGTTAGAGCTAATAACGCAAAAATGCTGGATGCGTCATTTTATTTAGGTAATTAGCTAGAATTAGCGAAGCCAACTTTTTAATTTAAGTAAAACATTTCTTCAAGTTACATCACGTTGTTAAATTAAGGGATGCATAGAGTATACAATTCGTACTATTGGTTTTGATATTTTATGAGTTATTTACGTTCTACAACGTATAATGTATGTGTCGATGGATACTTATTGGGAATTCCAACATGCAAAAGAAAAAATCCATATAAGAGAAAATGACATAAGTAACAAACACGTAGGATGCACTGGACAAAACCGTAACTGGACCGAATATAAGACAAGAGATAAATAGACCGAAATAATTGGGAAATTATTAGAAGAGGACTACCTAATCATTCTGTACAGTTCTGTTTACAAATCAATATTAAAATTTTAATGTATTTTCTGAGGCTCTCCTAAAGTTTTCTTTCGTAAGCTGTGTACGGCGCGGCGGCAGCTCGCGGCTGCTGCGCGTCGCACGCAGTGAGTACTCGGGAAAGCGCGCGGCGAGACGTGCCCCGCGGCGGCTGCGCGCTCGACCACCCGTCGCCGGCTTACAGTGAACCCTAGCCTTTATTTCGTAATTTGTTAAACTTTATTATCACATTTTTTACTCGCCACTACTGACATTGTATTGTCATCTGTGACTGTTTTCTGAGTTATGTACATTAGTTGAATACTAACCGATGCTCTTACGGTGAGGGAAAACATCGTGATGAAACCTGCGCATTCAAGCGACTGGATGTGTAACCATGATCCAATCTGGTCAGGTTCCCCTGGTAGCACCGTCATGGAGGTCATGGAGGTCATATTACAGTCGCTCCACTGTAATTACCTGACCTGCCAAATCCTGGATCATGATCACGACGGAGCCCGGGCCCTCGTGCGCGAGAGCACAACCGGGACATTAACGCCAAGATATTTTTATGAACTGTATTGTCAATACAGTTCATATGTTTACACAAAATTCTGACCCTACTACCGACCTGCCTCTGAATCTCGCGAGCTTAATAAACATAATGCAATACTACTTAAACCCCCACAAATACTGTGCGTGAATTGTTATGGAATATTATATACATAAACAGCGTTTAGGCTGTTAAGATACCTAATAATTTGGTGTTAAATTAGTCAATTGCCTAAAACTAAATAGTGCATCATAAAGTTGATCCACCGTGTAATAATGTATTCTGTCATGCTTCCAGATTTTGTTTAGCTTCTTACGTCAGTCATTTTATTGATGTAATGGCCTTTCGTTGTTTTATAATTAGAATTATATTTCGTTACATTTTTGATTTGTCGGATATTCATGTTTAAATTATCTTTGACGGGACGGTATAGCATTTAAATACATGCTATCAATTATAAAATAGTTTTCAGACGTTGTTGTACACTTTTAGTAGTTTTTGTCAATAATCCAAGAAATGTCACACTTTAAATCACATATTAAAGTAATCACGATAAGTAGTAACAATTTGACCATTTATACGCTCTTTTTAAATTTAACGTACTTATTAATCTTGTAAAGTGTTGCACGTCAACTGTTCGCGTATTTGATTAGGTCCTGAAAACACTAACACAAAAAAGTTATTATTCATAATATTTTTAACACCGACTGCGGTGGCGAACCTATTAAAATACATAAATGCTAAAGAAATGAAGGGTCGGTTTAGTCGTGAAAGCAACAGGCAGGAAGACAGGCATACTTTTACGTTGCAATTATAATATTGGAATTTTTATTTATTTATAATATCCCAAGTCCCAACGATTTGTAATTCAACATGCGAGTGAGGTATGTGGCTAATTGTATTAACAGTATCTTCCTGGCTAACAAGCACATTAATCGTGTAGAAATTATAGTGATCGTGACAAACGGAAATCCTACACGAATGCAAATTAGCGACAGGTACAAGTGATACTCTGCGTTAGTACTCACGATGTGAGTTTTCATTTCAAGGAGTAAGTTGTACGATAAAGACAAATCGTTTATGTTCCCTGTACTGTAAGAAATGATTATGATGATAAAGCTCATGTTAACTTATTTCAATATAAAGCAATCAACGTGTGTAAGATAGTTTTTCCACTATTCCATTTTCTGACATTCAGTACGCATTGGTGACTCCAAATAAAAATAACAATTTTCTTACAAATGTTCGTAGCTCGTATGTATGTATTAGTAAAATGTTTGTGTTTCCTGCTGTGGTGCATAATTTAACATCCTCCCAGTCTGGACAACAGTGGGTGACATGTCGTTGCCGGACTTGCCCGTGATTGAAGCTGTCTCACAATCAGCGCTTCCGGCGCTCTTTAAATGGTTAAGGCCAGGCGGTGGGGCCGCCGGAGCTCCGGCGCGACCCTCGCCTTCGAAGATTACTCTTCATTTATGTATTCAATAAATATGTAGCTACTCGTACATTAGGTTTTTATTCCACTTTATATGCTCAAAATTAGTTTCAACAAAAACAATTATTGAGACGATGCGTTATCATATAACAATATGTGTAAAATATATAATAAAAATATGTATATGTGCTATACATACATACTGTACAAAAGAGCGAACAAAATACATAGACGCGGAACTATTGTCTCGCACATAATTGTTGTTTTATCTGAGAAGAAAGCATTGAAGTATCTATTGTATGGTCTTGGAAAAATGCTCGTTGAAACATGAGTTTCTTTCTATCGAAAGAAGAGTTGAAATCGTCATTTTCTTTTTATACTTGTCTTGATAAAGAAAGGTTTATGTATTTACTGATATCGGTTACTCCTGTGTATAGGTAATCTTCCGGCGCATAAATACGTATATTAATCTCTCGGGACTAATTATAAGAAATGCGAATATGCGAATATGTTTAACTTTTATTGTTTACTGTTACTAATAACCTATGTATATTTAATATAACCATGAATATTTTATTACGAATAGTAGAATGGACTGGGACTGAGGCCGGGCACGGTCACGCAATTTATGTGAAAGTGGACAGTTCATCTATGCGTGCGTTTCCTACCTAATGCCGTTGGCCGTTTCCATTTACCCTTCGTACATACCAATTACTTCGATTACGTATTATTTACCTCTAGAAAGAATATCTTTCAGGCTCCGTGCAGCTAGTAACGAGATATATTTGATTGAAAGCAAACATGACGTTTTATAAAAGTGGTTTAAAGATTAACGGCCTATTTCATAACCTGTATCATCATCACAGCCCGTAACAGTCCACTACAGGACTTAGGGCCTCTCCCACAAAAGGGGAGGTTATTGCCATTATTTCCACGCTTGGCAGGCGGGTTGGAGATCGCAGTGTTTGAATATAACAAGCGAAAATGCTGCTACGGAGACTTTTGATCTTGTGACTCGAAAACATAAGTCGCCTTGTACGACACTCATGAGTGTAAGGGGTTGGTGCTATTCTACTCTGGCTGACACTACACGGCCATACTCTTAACTTATTTCCCGTGAAATATCCGAACCTGTGTTATTAAGGTTTTAGGGAATTTGCATCGGCCATTTAAATTTTTTAAAGAAAGATGTAAATGGCAGACGACATTTTCCTTTTTAGGACTACCGGTTGTAGTGAAAGACTTTTCTTTCCCTCCTTGACAACCTCCTTCGGGTTTATGGCCGTATTTAGTGCTCGACTGACCTAGATCACCGTCGGTGACCTAAGCGAGAGGTACCGAGTTTGATCCCCAGTGAACACTAACCGATGCTCTTACGGCGATGAAAACATCGTGATGCAAGCTGCACATTTATCCAGTGATACAATCTGGTTAGGATTCCCTGTTAACAGGCTCGCGGAGGTCAGATTGCAGGCGCAAATCCTAGATCATGGTCAAAGGGGAGAACCGGCCAAGATGATGATGATTTAATACTCGACCGAGACCGTCGCCGCGTACTTCAGTCGAGCGTACTCATAGCTATCAATGACAATGTATGAACAAGTTCAGTAAAGCGCTGATGTGCGCTACGGCTTATAGCTACTTCATCCATACATTTTGAGTGACGTAGTTTTACGCAATCGACGTACGCGGCGGCTGTTGGTCGAGCATTGAATACGGCCACAATACGGGCGTCGAGTAACGAATGTCACATTTACTGCAAATAAAGATTTGATTGATTGAATGAATTAGAAGTTTATGTTTATGCAAGACGACGTGAGCTTCAGGGGCCATTTCGCGGGCATTGCTTTTTCTGTCCATTTTACCAATCCAATGAAACCATAGCGATTCTAGTAAAATAGTTGTCAAGTATATAGATATAAATATGAATTAAAGGGATTTATCAACATTTTTGCGATTACTGAACAGATCTTTTCTTAAAAATGAGAATGGAGTTAAACTTGTTGATGAAGCATTTTCATTAGAAGCAGCCTTTAATCCTAAAAATATTTATAAATCGTTTGGGTTCAAGTTAATATCTACAATACTTCACAACGATTTTACCTGAACCGCTGTGGTTTCAAAGATTTCATTATATTACTATAAATTGCGCGAAATGTAAAATAAAATATTCGCATAAATAAAAAATTCAGTACGTACTAGGACTGTGCACATACCACAAATCTTTTACAAGGAACACGTCTTTTTTCACAGTTCTGTCACACTGTTTATAACATTCACAGTATCAATTGTTATAGTTGAGCTAAATGTCATTTTGGACCCTTTTTACGCTCTGGTGCACTTACAAAGTAACGTCCGATTTCACATCGGCAGTACAAACAGCTAACCGTTTCGATTAATTGCATACGATGCCAATTACAATTCATCGGATGAAGGTGTAATTTGGCTTGGAAGTTATAATCGGCATCTGATGTCCTTGGTCCTTTGACGTAACTGACAATGCAGTTTCGAAGCAAGTAAGGATTGTTTATCGAAAATGTCGCCCGGATCTTGAGACAATGGTCGGCCGGGCGTGTCCTGCGAATCGTAATTATAAATATTAACATATTTTTCTAATGATCTGTGACTAGTAAAACATGTTACGATTATTGTATAAACTTTCGATTCTAAGAAAAGTCGCCAATATTACATTATAAAAGGAGTTCCGATAATTTTAGAAATTGTGCGTAGGCATGCGGGTAATGTTTAGGTATAAAGCACAATAGTATAAAACAAAGTCGCTTCCCGCTGTCTGTGCCTATGTACGATGTACGCTTAGATCTTTTAAACTACGCAACGGATTTTATTGCGGTTTTCAACAATAGTTAGAGTTATTCAAGAGGCGGGTTTATAGCAGGAAAGAAAGGTAGGTAGGGGTTAAGTAGGTGTACGCGCACGAAGAGCCGCCGGGTCCACTAGTAAAGCATAAAGTAATACCTACGTAATTAAATAATATCACCATAATGTTAGCGGGATCCAGTTTTCAATGTTTTCTTCTCCACTTCACTCTAGTCTTCAGCATCCTCACGTCATAAAACATACCCGTTTTGATAAATTAGTATATGAGATTGAATTTTACGACAATACAGGTAAAGTATATACCTGTTAAGACTCATAACACCAACTTATGTTCGTGACCCTTGCGGGACCTAGGCCCGGGGTTCAAAAATCACAATATTTTTTACTCACAACAGACTCAAATTTTTTAATTACAACAGATGTTTCCGGATATTTCATTAATGTGGTCTTGCTGGGGTCACGGTTGTCGCTCATGGTTGTTTAACTGTAGCTTTTACATTCGCCAAGAAAATACTTTACTATATAGGTAGGTACAACTAGTGGACCCGGCGCAACTTGTTTGCGTACACCTACTTTACCCCTACCTACCCTTCTTTTTCTTGTTTATAAACTTTCCTCTTGCATTAACGTTGTAAACATAGTCATAGTCAAACATAGTCGTTGAAAACCGCATTTAAATCTGTTGCGTATTTTAAAAGATCAAAGCGTACATACGTAGATACTTAGGAACAGACGGCGGGCAGCGTCTTTGTTTTATACTATGTATAGATACAACGATTCTTTTCTAACCTCCATACCAATTGTGCCTGTTTTGGTCTGCAGCGTTCTACGCTATCCCTATTCTCCAAACTTACCAAACATTTATTGCCTAGCACAACTCAATTTGTGCCACAAACTCCAGTAATTGTTCTATAATACAAATGTGACTTTAGCCGTACCGCATTTAAAATGAAATAGGAATCTCGTAGAAGCAGTAATTGTAATAATGCTTCATAAATAGGCACAAAATATAGCACAATTTCGAAGCTATTTGAAGCCAGGGTTCACGGACATCACCAGCTTTAATTAAAAATTGTTATTTAAAAGTCCGCTTAGTGGCTCATATCGTGGCGCCTGTGGTTTGAACCTATAAAACCGGATATAAAGCGTCTGCCGATGGATATATTTTAACGGGCTATAAAATTACTGAGCCTTAATTGTTGTTCAGTTAGTGCACGGCCCTTCCTCGAGTGTCAAAGCGCATCACCAACAGAATTTTTACGAGCTCGACGCTCATAAAGTTAAACGCACAGAAGCCACTTAACTGTATCCTCGAAGCAGTAACAGTAATTTTCGCTTCATCAGTATATCGTCATTCATCGACCATTTTTTATAGCTACATTTCCTGGATGCATTGGTTTTTCCAGTCTATTTGCTTAAACGCAGATATTTGCTTAGAATCGGCCGATCTATTAACTATGGTTATGGCTCATTTCAGAAAATCTGATGTTTCATAGTAATTGTTTTTAGAAGCTACATACATAGGGTACACTGAAAGTTCTGCGCTCCTGACCGCTCATAAATGTTTGAATGGTATATTTTTTTAAACATGAGCAACTTAATCTTTGATTACAAAAGTTTCGTGAAATCGCGTGTCAATTGTTTTTTATAACAAGTTCAATTTCGTCGTCTGCACTTGACTGCACTGCTCGTCTTCATATTGAGAGGGAAGCGACTCATTTGAGACCCCACATGAAATCACCCCAGAACAAATAAAAACTTGGGTTGATTTGTGTCTACAAACCTGGAGCGGCGAGAAGCGTAGAAAAAAAATGATTGCGTTTTCCCCCGGACTCGGGGACTGCACGGTCTCACTTGAAGAACAAAAGGCAATTAATGTTGAGTGGTACACCAACATTTGTTAAAAAGCCCCTTTGAAAAAGTTAGGGAAAACCATCAAGATGTCACAACCATGAAAATGCGCTTACCGCGAACAAGATAAAGTCATTTTTGGCTTCTGAAAAGGTAGAGCTAGTTGACCCACCCCGCACATAGTCCAGACCGGCATCATGCAATTTCTTTATTTTATTATTCTTCTATTATTCCCAAAAAATCAAAGATTTGATGAGAGTTTCGACATGTACGGGGCCGGAAGAGGCCGTGATAGCTTTCAACCAGCACCTGAAAAACATGCCCTCAGACCAATGGTCTTCATGTTTTCAAAAATGGTGTGACCGAATGAAAATGTGTTTAAAATGTAATGGAGAATACTTCGCAAAGCAGTAAATATATTACTTTACTTGTAAATTGTTTCATTAATAAGTTACGCAAAACTTTCAGTGTAGGTACTCCACGTGCATAAGAATTTATGTGCATTATATCTTATTTATTCTGTTCTAAAATGACCGATATAGCTATAGTGTACGAATTTGGTAGGTAATAACCAAATTAGAATGCTAGTTAATCGTGCAGAGTATAATAATGGTTGCCTTAAATGGCTTTCATTGGAGCCCCCATTTGATGACACGAGTATTGCAGTTAACAATGTAAAGTACGAATAATTAATAGTTTCCAATGCAATTATTAATTTAACGAATGATGATAAACGATAGTTTAAAAAACGCCTTAGATATGTCGTAGATATCTCTCGGTTCCGATTGGCCGCCGGCGCGTGAGGAATTTGCTCCGCTCCGGCGACAGTAGAAACCGTCGCGCTGCCGGCGGAATGCTCGCATCTTCAGCCCGTGTCGACGCTTTTTGAATAGCTTCCATAATTGATTAGCCAGCGACGGTGTTATTGCTACATTTATTCGCAAAAAGAAATCTGCAACGCTGACACAGATGAGCGCAAGTCGATGTGGCCAATTAACTACTTTGTGTAAATTATTAAAGCAATAATTATAGCCTCCGTAATTCTTTTGAAAAAAAAGGGTACCTGCCTTGCAAAAGGTCAGATACCCACCATTCTTGAATATTTTATTTTATTGATTTATTGGTGTGCCAACAGCTATATAAAACATAATAAATATTATATTAAAGTCAATAAGCCAATTACATGTTATAATTGTATGTTATACAGGTTTATAAAAAAGCCAAGTTTTCGACTACTCCGTCGATCTAACTACTGAACGGATTTTCACCCGGTTTTCACCAATAGACAGAGTGATTCAAGAGAACGGTTTAGGTGTAAATTTGTTATGATTATACTCGTGCGAAGCTGGGGCTGGTCGCGAGTATGTCATAAAATGCACATTTTGTGTTACGTTTTATATACATTTCCCTTAGAAGAAACAATCGCAATCGAGAATGGTCTTTTCGGTTTAGAATTTGATAGAATGTTTAAGGCAAAAGTTGTAGAGAATTTATATTCGTAGAAGAACACTTTTCTGTACAACGTACCGTTTTGGATATACATATTAGTTAATGACCCAAAAAAACGTTGTAATTCTCAGCGTTTTACGGATATTATTGAACCCGCGGCAGCACCCTGAGGCCGTAAACTTTGATTTTTTTATAAAGGTGTCTACTTGTTTAACATATCCGAAAATGGTGGTTACCTGACCTTTTGCAAATGTAAAATGTATAATTAATTGGGCTATTACGCAAACAGACAAATGAAATTAGCAAACACCCAGATAATTTTATTCTCGGCTATTTTCATTGCAAAAATAAATACTTGAATGATATAACCTCATTACTAATATTTAGAGTGTTACTTTGTACATTACCACAACAATACTTGTTTTAAAATCAAAAAATATGTGAACTAATCGGTAATAGCATAATAGGGTAATGTTTAAACAACGACTCACAGACAATACCTGATTACGGCATGAGAGGAAATCAGCGTAAGAGATTTGCTATCCAACCGTAACATAACAGTAGCCTCGCATTAGTGGGCCACACTCGAGTTAAACACTGTCTTCGAGTATCAGTCTGTAGAATATACTGTCAGTTATTTAAGTTAGAGTTATCTAGTGTAGGTATTACAGTACCTATAATGAGTAATAGGTTGTGTTTATTGACTCTAATAAAGTAAACTTCATCGCAGTGTCGTTGAATACCAGTGTAGAGATCCAGTGTTAGTTGATTGGTGACTCGATACAGCCGCAATCGGCCTAGTGGAAATATTTTCGACGATGTTGATATAATAACCGAAAGTTTGCGTTCAGCGGTGAAATGAACATTTTTGTGCAAAATGCTCAAATATCACCGACGCTCTCATCGGCATAAATCGCCCGTGCAGTGTCTAAGATGGAGGTTTGTATTGGTATGCGATTTGTAAACGTTAAATGTTTACCTTTTGGTAATGCTGTAATATTTGTCTATGATTGAATAACAAACATTTTGCCGTTACCTTAATGAGCCAAATCTTGTTACTTGATCGATCACAGACGTATGAAATAAGCATGTAATTGTCATTTGGGTAGTAAGTCTATTTAAGTTTTTATATTAGGTCCTTACCTATGAAATTAGTGTTTTGTATTGCAAAAATAATGGTAATTGGTATTTTCTTACAAGCAAATTTTTCAATTTCTTGGCAATGGCCAAGCTAATTGGGGTATTTCATTCTGATAACAACCCTTTTCACAAAATTACATCTGGTTAAAAATTCAAATCTGACGACAGATAAAAAGGGGTATTTTAAAACCATTATCAAATATTTAGAAAATCTTTTTTATTTCAGGGAGTTTTCTAAACGAACTATTTTGAAATGAAGTATTAATTTTGAAATGTTATGTACAATTTAAAATAGAGCAAATGTGTAATTGCAAAAATAACGCCAATTTCATAGGTAAGGACCCAATACTTACGTTCGAGTTATCTGAAAACATTAAAAATGGTCTCGGCCTTGCTTGGGTTGGTTTCCTGTGGATGAGAAATCGAAATGATGATATTATTATAGATTCCGTTTCTACTTATTTGTAGATGTAGGCGACGAGTCTATGCATTCAATATTGAGCGTAGAATATTTGTATTGAATTAGGGATATTTGTCCATGATAACATCGGTGCTGACTAGGCGGACAAAGTAACTAAGGTAGAAATGTATAGAACATTACATATGTAGTGATTCCCGACCGATCCATATTGGCTGATTAATTCGACCGCTGTGAAATCCCGACTGCGTGGCCACTACTGATATTAATCTTTAAATGCTAGTGCTTTTGGAGGGCCACCTAAAGTAGTCTGTTTTAGTTTCTATCCAAAAATATGTGAACATCTCAGCAGTGAAAATTGCCATATTATCATCGCAATCGCGCGCAGTTTTTCCCACCATTCGATTTTGTGCGTGCTACTATCTTCGTCCGTAGTTGATATGTGACTGTCCAAGTACAGTAGACTACCGTGTTTGAGACTTTATAGCGTGACGCAACGTGTCGTTTCCTACAGGTCGTCCGGCGACTCGGATGCGGCCAGCTCGACGGCGGTGGAGACCACGCTGGAGCGGCTGCGCGGCACCCGCGGCGCGCTCGAAGAACTCTGGTCGGACCGCGAGCGACGGCTCGAGCTCACACTTCAGCTAAGACACTTCGAGAGAGATGCCTTGGAGGTACAGCTTTACATTTCTACCGATATAGTGCAAAAAAGTTATCTGTGACAACGTCGCTGTTGTTGGAATTGATATAAGTTATCAGGCGACACTTATATAATTTTATAATACAAACCGGGCATTTGACCGCCGTCTCACCTGTTGGTAAGTGGCGATGCGGCTGAAGATGGAGCATGCCCGTCTTCGAACAGCCTATTCACTCTAGCCTTGAAGGCATCCAGATTATATTGATCAGGGAATAATACACTCGCAGTTAACGCGTTCCATTTCTTAGCCGTACGCATTATAAAGCTTTGGCCACTAGTTTAGGTAAGTTTGCCGTACTACAGTGCCGTGTGCCATAGTTTCTTGCAGTATGGGAGCGGTACTCGAAAATATACTCTGACGATATTGATGCCAGCCTTCAGTCGCGCACGCACGAAACTGTTGTAATGTCAGATTTCCGTTTCGCTCTCGCGGGAACCTCATCATTGCTTCACGTTTTTATTAATTTCCCTGTTTACGATTTCTAACGAATCACTTAAATAAAGTATGATATAAAGTAAGTAGAGACTCATTTGAGTTGCTTCATTTCAGGTGTCCTCACGATTAGAACTATGGGGTGACGAGTTGCAACGTACAGATCCGCCTCGAGATCCCCAACAGGCTGAGCAGGCACTCGCGGCTCACAACGAAAGTGTGGCCCGAATGCATAACGCTACCTACCAGGTAATTATAAATACTAGCATTACGATCTACACACTGGATGCGAGTTTTGCTCTACTTTTTCATCGTCGTACCAAATCCGTCAGTCGTTTTGCAATATGTCCGGTGTTTATAGGTGGTGCAACAAGGCCAAGAGCTCGCGGCGGCCATAGCAGAAGCATCCGACGTAATGGCATCGAGTGGGTCAGACAATTCGGAGAGTGCGCCGCTCGATGCCCAGGCGCGGGTGCAACTGCTGCTGGAGTTCCTGCACGATAGGCAGCTAGACCTGGAAGATCTGGCCGAGGAGAGGCGCGCCCGCTTCGAACAGTGCGTGCAGCTGGGTATGTCGTTGAATTAATATCATTTGGTTGGTGTGGCTTCCGGTATAGAGAACGCCGTACTACTAATCCCTTGTTCTGACAGTTGTGTACATGCGACTATGAGTAACAGGAGATCTAGATCAGAAAATAGGCAGCATCATTTCATTGATTTATTTCAATCATTAATTTATAAAAATGCGACATTTTGTGTTCATATTTTCAACATGCCTGCCAAGTATGGCATTAAGTCAAAATCCGCCGTTAATTAATATAAAGAAGATTCAAGTCTACAGTGGATTATTACGAGACATTGGTGATGATGACATTTGTAGGTATAATAACATCAAAAATCATCGTTTGTCCAGGCCAATTTCAAAAGGACGCAGCCCAAGTGGTGAGCTGGATACGGAACGGCGAGGCGATGCTGGCCGCGTCTTTCTCCGTGCCCGGCACGCTGCCTGAGGCGGAGCAGCTGAAGAGGGAGCACGACCAGTTCCAGGTCGCAGTGGAGAAGACTCACGCCAGTGCTGTGCAGGTCAAATACAGGGCCGACGCTCTGCGGGCAGCTAACCATTACGACCCACATACTATTAGGTAAGAGATCATAATTTTTATTATGGATAGACAGTAAATTTTGGAATAAATATTCGATAGTAATTAATATGATATTTCATTTTATTTGTACTCTAATTCACAGAGAAATCTCAGAAGAGGTAACCGAACGGTGGCAAAGACTTGTGACGTGTGCGGAAGAAAGGCACAAGCTCGTGACTGCGTCTCTCAACTTTTACAAGACCGCTGAACAAGTTTGTTCCGTACTGGATTCTCTGGAGCGGGAGTACCGGCGCGACGAGGACTGGTGCGGGTCGGCGGCGGCGCCCTCCACCGACGAGCCGACGCCTTCGCAGAATTTAGACAAAGCTTCTCAGGTGGGTGCCTATTTGTGAGATTTACGCATAGTTTGTTCATCAGTTGGACATCATTGTGACAAATGTCCCGATACGCTGTTTTCTTGTTAACAAAATACTTAACATATCGAAGAATATTGCAGCAGCACTGATATCACTCTCTTATATAACATAGCCTAGGTGTTATAGCGCTGTGTTCCATACGTTATTTTAATTAATGTACTTGAAGATATTGTCTTATTAATTTAATAATAGTGCTTAAGTACATTATTGCCGCGCCTACAAAAACCATGTTAAAAAAAGATCTAAATAAATAGTGCAATTCTACGAACGACCGTAAACTGACATCGCTTCGTATCCAGGTGGCGGCCCTGATAGTGAAGCACGGCGAGCAAAAGGAGGCGTTCCTGAAGGCGTGCACGCTGGCGCGACGCACCGCCGAGACGTTCCTCAAGTACGCGGCGCGCTCAGCGCAGGTCCACGGCCAGACCCCCGCCGCCAGCAAGGCGCACCACGAACAGACGCGCGCCATACTCGACACACTACTCTCGCAGGAAAACAAGGTGACCCCCCAGCTCTTACATGCATAACGTCACGCCTTTCTCCCGTAGGGGAAGGGGAGAGCACATCGTTCTAGTTGCTGCGGTCCTGTAAGATATCTCTCGCGTCTTCCACTTTCATTCACACACGCGACCAAATAAAAGCCCGTACATCCCCAGGCATCACTTACAATTTTCGTACCCATATTGTGCACAGGTGGTAGATCGGCTATGCAAGCCATTTCGTGCGCATCAGCTCAAATCTGAGTAGGGATCGAAGACGCCATGGCCGAAACCGGCCGGAAGAGAGACCAACAATCATACGCTGAAATTAGACTAGCTTTCAATTTTCTACAAGCCTGCAAATTGTACGGCATTGTTTATTTGTTTACTTGTTTACACACCACATTGTCCATTTCAACTATGTCATAAGATAATATTGATGTTGACAATGTGTATTGCGCCGCCGTTCCACTTGTGTCTATTATTGGCTCGAGCGGTACATGCGCGAGCCCCATTGTCAGTGTCAGTGCCGCAGAGGTGGAACAATAAAGGCTTTTGTTACGGGCCGGCCGATGGTATCGCCGCCGCGGCTGCGCCATGAGGTTTCCCATCGGCTGCGGATGTGACACGCCATGTTTCTGGTGCCATGCGTGGTCGTTATGTGCGACAATGTTCAAGAGTTTTATTTTGATATTATTTCAACCGGTACATATTACGTTTTTTTATTATAGTGAATCGTAATAAATGTTATTTTTTTTTTATAATACGTTGCGTTTCTATCCTAATGTATATTGTGAAAAGTGTAAGTGAAAAGCCGTAATATTATTTTCTATGGTGTTAGGACCGCTGACTGAGATCCATGTGCTACTTCTGTGAGACGCGTATTTTTCGCATTTTTGCGCTTTAAAAATACATCAAGGAAACGTTATTGATTACGTTTTAAGTTATAAATGTCTATCTCGGCAACCGAATAACCGAGAGTACTCGGTTTTTTGTATGTTTGGTTTCCGGTAACTGTCAGTTAGATTATTTATTTATCCAAAATTTTATGTTTTACTATTTTGCGTTTTTGAAGAAAGTGAGGCCAAGAAGTGCTTGGGAAACAAGTAGCTAATTTAATAATCTACCAAATGTTTGTTCGAATTTTTTACCTAAATTCGTAGTTAAAGCCAGGCAGCAGGCAGGTCATGCCTGGAAATGACACTAACCTCACTTTAGACTTCTCAATCTCCGCAGGGATGAATGCTACACACTCGATGTATTTATTTATTTATTGGAGTACCAACAGCTTATAAAACACATTACATACTATGAGTAGATACAGTTATGCCAATTAAAGGTACTCGCTGATAACCACAGACAAAAATATCACAAGTTTACGTTATCGGGGAGGAGACGTCGACACACTCCTCAACGGCTGTAGCGAGTACAGCGTCACTAGTTGAGATCCTGCACAGATAACTAATATGGTCCGCCGCCACCCAGGTACTGGAGCACTGGACCGTTCGCAAGAAGCGTCTCGAGCAGTGCCAGCAGTTCGCGCTGTTCGAGCGGTCGGCGCGCGCCGCCGTCGAGTGGATCCGCGAGACGCAGGAGCGGTGCGGGGCGGCGGCCGCGGCGGCGGCGGCGGGCGTCGCCAGGGAGAGCCGGGAGCGGGTGCGGCTGCTCGCGCAGCTGGCCGACGGACTCGTGGAGAAGGGGCACCCGCACGCGGTGCAGATCAAGGAGTGGGTCGCCGCTGTCGACGCACGGTACGTACGCCCCACTTTCTGAAACGCTTGTCTATGTTAATCATCGATCAAAACCTTTCCGTCACTGTCTACAAGTCATCATTTTTTTATTATACTACTCAGTGACAAACGAGCAGTCAGCCCACCTGATAGTAAGTGATAACTGTTGCCTATAACATTTACAATTCATACTTTTAGGTTGCAGGTAACAAAAATACAGAACCGCAGGTGCGCTGTCACTGTGCGGACTGAGATGAAATGCCTGTAATATCACTGGCTACCTTATGCTTCAAACCGATAGTCAATTTTAATTGATAATTAACGATAGATTGTCGTACGAGAAACTGGCCGTAAATTTACCGGACCCTCTTTGTATTGTACCCTCTCTCACCGATATGTTTCGATAGGTATGCCGAGTTCAGCGGCTCGATGGAAGGCGGCGAGAGCGAAGTGGAAAGCGACTCGGGATTGGCGCCCTCGCTCGTGTCCTCGCAGTCGGCCGACAGCGACGTGCGCGCCGAGCCGCAGCCGCCGGCCGCCGGCGAAGACAAGCGACGCAGCGCCAGGAGAAAAGAGTAAATATCAGTACCTATCTGATGTAGTACTTGTAATTTTTTTTCTCATCACATGTTTGTAACTAAAACGTTCGTATCAACAGATTCATCATGGCGGAACTCCTCCAAACAGAACGAGCATACGTGAAAGATCTCGAGACGTGTATCACGTGCTACCTGCGCGAGATGCGCACCGATCCCGGCTCTGTACCGGCCGCCTTGCACGGCAAAGAGGAACTGATATTTGGCAACGTCGAGGAGATATACAGATTTCACGAGCGCGTCTTCCTGCGCGAGCTGGCCAAGTACGAGACGATGCCGGAGGACGTGGGGCATTGCTTCGTGACGTGGGCGCGCGAGTTCAACATGTACGTGTCGTACTGCCGCAACAAGCCCGACAGCAACGCCGCCGTCGTGCAGCATGCCGGCGACTACTTCGACAGGTACTATAACATACAATACCACATACAGCTTCCTATTTTCATTCGGAATACAATTCTATAACATTTTCTTATAATCCCAGGGTACAAAGGAAGAAGAAACTGGAGCATCCTTTAGCGGCCTACCTGATCAAACCAGTTCAACGAATTACCAAATATCAACTGCTCTTGAAGGATCTCCAGGCGTGCTGTGCAGAAGGGCAGGGCGAAATTAAGGTTTGTGACTCTCTTTTATGTAGCTCTATAATATTATGCCATAAAAAGTAACTATCAAGCATATAATAACAAGCCAACCGTGTAGCTACACAATGGACTTGTAATGAAACTGAGTCCTGAACGAAATATATATTTCAGACTTTGTTGACGCGTTAACCACAATCTTTTCTACGTGATGTACGACACGCTATTCCCATTTATTGTTTTAAGATTTTATGTCGGTGACATTGGTTCTGCTATGAATATATTCTACTATGGTTATAGAGGTTAAGGGTCGGCAGAGATAGGCAGAACGAGGTTTATGTAATCGGTGGTTTTATATTGTTAATATGTAGAAATTCATTTCAAGATCACTTCGATACATTTACTAACGGCCAACTGCACAAACATACATTTAAAACGTCAAACCCTTAAAGGATTGGATAAATGTGGTTATATAAAATTTGTATGAAAAACGTTCCCGCTTAAAGAACTGATGTAGTTTACAATAGCTTTGTTAGTAAAATAACTACCTTCATACTATTTTTAAGTTCAAATATTCCTAGGTTTGTCTCAAGTATTATACACAATATTATATGTATTTACTGCTGCTTGACTGGTAATTGAAAAAATTAAATATAAATTTTATGCAAATATAGGTCTCTTAATGTTTGTAAAACGCTGTTTGTTTCCTGAAGAAATAAATAAATATTTTGGAACTAATGGTTAAGGAGTCCGACTCGTACGAGGTACCGGGATCAAACCCCAGTACCCCAAGTACGAAAGACTTTTCTGAGTTATGTAAATTCATAAGTTGAACACTAACCGATGCTTTTATAGTCCTAGAAATACGCCTAAAAAACTGCAAATCGAGGTAGAGCTCGTCTAATTTAAAATGACGCGCCCCACTATCGCATTAACGCACACAAGCAAGTTTAAAATATGGACGCAATACATATACAAATGCCGTTGTAATTGGTCATTCACTTGGCGGTGAAATTCAAACGTAGGAGCACGCGTCGTTCATTGACACACAGATGAAGTGTCGTTATCAATATTTGCACTCACACATCGAAATCAACTAACTAAGTAGTGGGGCGCGTCATTTTAGACTAGACGAGCTCTACAAGCTAGCCGTTTAGTCAAAATAACTATTTTGACCCACAGCTCTAAAAAATATTTCCCTTTTGACAGGAGTGACGACGTCATCATTAAGAAAACATTTTTTGTTTTCTCTGAAACCTATTGAACCTATTAAATGTAAGGGCTTTTCGTGACAATTCCAAAAATATTTAATTATTTATTTTTATGTTATTTACGTAAGGAAAGCCAACAGCAGTTGTTACAATAAAAATAATAATAGCATTACATAGCCAATTATAGGCTTCCACTGATAAAATTACAATATTTAAAAAGAAGTGCAACAGTTAATGAAACACAGCAACATAAGCCGCCTACCACGTCATTATATTAAAAAATATATTTCGTCAGTTCATGACAAATACTTTAATTTGTTACCTGAAACTCTCAATTATCCTCGTTCGTGCAGTTTGGGACGGAAGGTCGGTGGGAGAATCAGTATTTTCAGTCCATATTTTTGATTGACACTATGTTCAAAACGAGGATTTTTTCGTCCAAAATTCGATTTTACGATTTCACTTCAAATGTGATTTTCTCCGTAAGTATACACATGTTCCTAATATAATTTTTTTTATTTTTCTACATTAATTTCCACATCTGTACATAACAATCCGTATAAAACGAAGTCGTTTCCTTCCGTCTGTCCCTCTGAATGCATGTATATACGCGTAGATCTTTTTAACTACGCAACGGCTTTTAATGTGGTTTTCACATGTTCCTAATATAATTTTTTTTATTTTTCTACATTAATTTCCACATCTGTACATAACAATCCGTATAAAACGAAGTCGTTTCCTTCCGTCTGTCCCTCTGAATTTTTTGCTTTTAATGTGGTTTTCACAATAGTTTAGAGAATTTCTTCCAATGTTTATATATATTATACATGCATGTAACCCCAAGTAATAGCTTGCCCGTGACTGCGTCTGCGTGGAAAAAGTTGTTATGACAGTTTTGCTTATGCCCGCGTTACCATTTTAAGTGACTTCCGTATTGTATGAATGCTAGTACTACTTGGAGCTCAAGCTGTATTTCTGGTTCTACCTACCCGAATTACATGAAACATGGCCTAGATTGTTCTATACATCAATGATTAATTGTCCTGGACTTCAAGTTACTAAACTATCAAAACTGAATCAAAATAACATAAATTAAAAAAAAAAATGTTTTTGGTCATAGTTATGTCCCAAAATCATATCACGACTATTTTTCTGAAATATCTTCAATATTCAGCAGATGCGGCTTTTTCACAGTTTTATAATAATATAAGATACCTAGATAGATAAAACAAATGTCAAATCTCGGGTTTGAGGGGGTCAAATCGGCAATATTAATAGTACAGTAACAATACCGTAGACTTGCCAGTTCTAAAAGATGTTGTCTTGGTTTGTGTCGGATAATATATTTTTTCTTGTTTTTATTTGCATACGAGTATTGCGCATGTACTAATATTACTGATGAATATTTCATTTAAAAAGTTTATGTAGTTTAAGAATCGGCGGTCAAAAAAGTCAAATGTGTTTTCGTAAATCTACTACATACTAAAGTTCTTTTTTACATTTAAAGGGAAAAAATAGGTAGGTACCTATATAGTACTCAGTGTTAGGTAACATTGTTAAAAGTGTAAATTCAGTGAATATTCTTACGAACATCATCCGTATGGTATGCGGGCGTGAGTGTGTATGAATGTATGACTACATGTGTACTACAAAATCTTTCCTCTTTATGGTATTTGTATAGATGTCAGAATATTTTTTCCGTGTACTAGACTGAGCTCTGGATCACCCAAAAAACATAGAGTAGGGGTCATCAACGAACAAGCTGATCGAGCTCGCCGCTTAGCTTTCCGCCCGTGTGGACTACATGTTATATCGTACGAGTGTGGATTCTCCTACGGTATAAAACCGTCACGAATTTCTTTTGGCACCGTGTCGATAACTCTTATGTGTATCATCCGCTTGCAACAGAGCATAGGTTATTGACTACTTGAAAATCAATTGTGATACAACGTTAAAATTAAAAAAGAGGTTAAACTTCTGGCCTTCTGTATAATATATTATAAGAAATCATATCCTTCTATTATTACAAATGCGAGAATTTGGCTATTTGAAGAACATCAGGCAGTTTTCCTTTATACAAAGCTGCTCATCGGAGCCGAGAATTGAAATTTGTACGTCATTTATTTCCGCCGAAGTTTTAGTAACAGTTTCACATGTTTCAAATTTCGTCCCGCCGTTCTTAAAAAAACAGTTTACAACGCCAAATTACATATTGCTGCGGATGTCTATGGGCGGTGGTGATCACCAATGATCGGTCGGAATGACGCAAGCTATCGTTATCAAAGCTATGGATATGTTCTTGAATTTACAGTATCGGTACCGGTTCTAGTTTTTAGTAATTTTTGTGTTCCTCTATACTTTGGAAAATGGTAACATAAAAGAAAATTCAAAGGCTTATTAATTGCATTTATTTTAACCATGACGGACGGTACATATGTATACGGTTAAAATAAATGCAATACCATATGCGAATATCATAACGGTAGGTGACTGAAAACTACAATCCCCTGACTGTATTTCTACGGTACATTAAAGGTTTAATAGTTCCAGAGAGATCATTCCTTACAAATCCATCCGTACAAAAATCCTTAACATTACTTTTAGTTATTAATAGCGTAAACTTACAAAGGACTAAATATAAGTCAAAGTGCGGAAAAAAAGAGAAAAAGAACCTAAACCTAGTATAGCGTACAATATGCTCAGCATACAATATGAGCGAGAAATGCTTGACAATCACAAAGTTAGCCACGCATTTGTTATACGTAATGTAGTAAACTAGCCTTCTTATCACTGGAAGTCTTACGGACGGATAAATACTTGATATGATAAGATAAAGACGTTGGCATGGAATAGCTTCAGTTTGACAGCAACCTGAAACAGTTAGCTGAATAACATGTTACATAAATACTAAATAACTAGACATTTAATTTATACTTGAATAGTGCTGTGCTTTTCTGTGCTGTGTGATTAGTAATGTGTAAGAATTGTAAGTAGTGAACTGGGCTCAGAGTTTTCTGTTTAGTTTGTTCGCAAGGTCATTCATTTCAGATTATCAGTTTAAAGAAAATTAATTTTCCCTTCACATTTTATGGCCAAAAGGAGTTAGTAAACCATCGTGTTATACATTTTAAGAGACGGATTGTGTAGGATTGGTTTACTTTTTAATTAATATAGGATATATTTAAACATCTGCTGATTTGAAGTAACAACGCAGCTACAGTTTCGCTTTGTTGTTACACATGACTAACCTAAACGTACGCAACGTTGTTTTTATAAGCAACAGTTATCACTTTCTATCAAAGCTACCGTTATCGTTACTTTAATATAGGTTGGTATAGATTTGTCATTTTATTTTAGGTGTTTCGTACACATTTCGAAATATTATGAAAAAAGAAAAGTATTCTTTCGAGATAATGTAACTTTTACGATTAGTCATAAATTCAATGGTATGCTCGGGGTATATGTTGTTTTTTGGGTAACGATTCGATTTACGTTTAAAAAATGCTACGAGAATTTACTGTACCGGTTTAGTGTTTCCAATTTACTTAAAGCGTTAAATTATATACATTGATTTCCCTTTATTTGTTCATTTGTTTCTATTCCGACATAAATGCGGCCGATGTTTATTATAAAACTACAAATCTCGGGTTGTTTGTAATAACGAATACATGTACTTCAATATTTTCCTCATTAGTGAGTCATTAGTACGTTTAACAGAGTTGCGCGCGGTCGGGGGACTCGAATGACATGACGCTCTATTCCGGCACACTGCAATGTGATATAGTCTACTATTTGTAATTTTTCTTTGTGTAATGGTTTCCAAATGTGTTGATTATTTGCTACTGACAATGTTGAAATATATTGTGAACCAACGTGGTAATCGCATAGAGCCGCTACCTGTAGGTGCCAGGGAAAATGTACGTATCTTGGTTTTATTACCGCTGAGCCTCACCAAATTTGCTCTGGCACGACTTAATCGTGCCAGGTAAACCTCTCTATGTACCCAAGTTAAATTATTTCGTGTCAAATGCCCTGTTAATAGTAAAACAAATCGGCTACCTTTTTACTATAATTAACGTGTGCCACAGACATAAACAGCGATTTGCGAAATTGTGCGTTATTCTGCGACTACTTAATCTGTAATGGCATTTAAATTAGCCCATCCAGCTAAAAGTATTAGTACTCGTATAGTCTCCGAAATTCGAAATTTCTTTCTGAGGCAATCCTCAGTAATTTTTTTGTTTGTACCAACAAATGCGCACCTATCAAAATTCGTGAACTAAAAGTTAAACTGTTCCAAATTGAACTAATCTGTGGGATTACAAAACAGCAATACTTTTGTTTAATTAAATTAAAGAGATAATGAAATACGAGTATGTTGACTTTCCCGTATTAAGTATGTGTCGTCCTTGTCGTACATTACCACCACAACATGGTGGATTTATTAAAATGGTTTAAGTAAAGGAAATATAATACTATCCTTTTCCATCCTTATATATTATGTACATTATACCGTCCGAATCCATGTACCACTATATTACGTTTTAGCAAAATCTTTGTTTAGTAATTATTTAAACTAATAAAGTTTTTGTTTGTGGTTTGTATGTAGCATTCTCCGAAACTTCTGGACCAATTTCGAAAATTATTAGAATATACGAATAGTAATAATATACTATTATGACTATTCGTAATATATATAATATACGAATAGGTAGGCTACATTCTTTCAGAGTACCATAGGGTACTTAATATCCCGTAAAAGTTACATGTACCCGCGCGATAGATAGTAGAATGTTTAATAACTCTATATCTACAGCAACGCCATCAAGCGGGATACATTTTCTGTCATCCTGCCATTGCATATGTTATTTAAATATGTATAAGTGATGGCTGGTACGCCGCATTTGCTTACATGATCATGTTTGTTACAGGACGGTCTGGAAGTTATGCTGTCGGTTCCCAAGAAAGCCAACGATGCTATGCATCTCAGCCTACTCGAGGGCTGTGATGTCCCCAATGACAGTTTGGGCGAGGTGGTCTTACAAGACTCTTTCCACGTTTGGGACTTCAAGCAAATAATTAAAAAGGGTCGAGAACGACGAGTATTCCTTTTCGACTTACACCTCTTGCTGGCTAAAGAGGTTAAAGACTCGCATGGAAAAGCTAAATATATTTTTAAAACGAAGTTTATGGTGAGTATTGTTATAATCACGCTGGACATTACTGCGTTTGAATGGAGTGGTAAAGGAGATTGGTTGTTGCCAGACGGCGGACCTCGGCATCACGGAGCACATAGAGGGCGACGAGTGCAAGTTCTCCGTGTGGACAGGCCGCGAGCCCATGGCCAGCGACTGCCGCATCGTGCTCAAGGCGCCTTCCCTCGAGGTCAAGCAGACTTGGGTTCGCCGACTGCGAGAAGTTTTAGGGGTAACTACACTACGCACCATCTTTTTTATACTGACCGTTCATGAAGATTATTCGTTAACCAAACTATAAGAGACAGATAAATATTTTAGAATTGTATTTTTCCATGGCTCACTTGTAATAGAGGTGTTATTTCTGTAACAGGAAACATATTTACGTGGAATCCTTCCCCCGCGAAGTCCTATACGTTGCCGTCCTACGTCAACAAGCTCTCAGCGGTCTAGTCGGTAAGTAAATTAGCTATGGAGATTGACTCAATATCCTGTTTCAAGATGCATTTATCAGGATAAATTCCTTTGATCCCAGTAGTTCTCAGTCGCTGATTCACTGAGGACGTCTCACCACTTTTACCAAGTAACTTTTAAGTGGCTCATGACACCACATTGATACCTGTGAAGAAATTTTCACGATATCTCTTAAACCAAAGAAAATATATGCGCTACAATTTTGTTATTTTGGCATGAACTATGACGCCATTCGGCACTCGGTAAAACTGATATTCGTACTAATAAAGCACATATTATTTGCGCTTGAAGCGCTTGAACTTATGAATTATAAAAAATCTTTCACTGGGTTTCAATGTTGTGGAAATGCATTCACATGTTATTGACAAACTGATAAGATTTCACTATATGAGACGTCTTCATTTTGGTACTACTGGGACTTTTTTGTGCCAGCAGTCTCGTGGAACTGTTCACTTATTTTTTTTGATTTTTTTTGTAGGGATCTCGAGGACACGCTGTTAGACGAAACTACAGAAAATCTCGACAGAAACTCTTTGGCGTCATTTGGTAGCGGAAATACGACGGACTCCGACAAGGTAAGTGCATTTGAGCGAAAAATCTCTCTCTAATAACTCAATTAATGGGGGTGGCCTGTAACAGAAGTAAATAATAAATTGACTGTGGATTGTGTTGTAACTTTAATGGATTAAGGCATTGAAATATTAGGATGGTCTACGAATAGACCTAAGCTCCAATTACAGGCTACACAGGTATCATCTCTAACTTTATACAGAATGCAAAAAAATACCTAGCTCAAATATGCGATACTGCGGTAAACTAATCGTTGATAGAGTTAGGAACACTTTTAAAATGCGTCCACTTTTTCATAATACAGGATGACTTTAAATTCATAATTCAATGTGATACCGATTGTAATATGGGTCTTAATACAGTTGGCACGTTGATGAGGGCAAAGTATTATATTGTTTTATTTTCTTATGGAAAATGTAATTTTTAATGTACTACATCAAGCATGTTCTCTGAAATGTGTAGCGATCACATGTTAAAAAACACAGATTTCACAATCAAATTTAAGTATCAATAAATCGTAAATCAGATTATTAATTAATTATGTATCAAATGCAATCTGTGGTCGTGCTTTACGCACGCAGCATGGAACACTTTATTAGCACCCTGAATAAACGTACCCTAGGTACTTGTAAAAATCGTGTGCCTCTTGCGAGTCTTCTCACACGAAACACTGTCTTTTGCTTTTGTTGTTTGTTGAATATGTTGAAATCATGCCATCTAGCGGTAGTATTAAAAATCAATACCAATAGTCACGCTGTCAGAATTCGGAACTAAAACGAGGCCATCAGATGACACATTCACAATACGATTCGTCGTGTGAGCCAGATGGCGGTTACATCTATTATTGCTTCTCTACACACCATGCAATAATTGGTTCATCATAGATGGCGTTACTCTTCCATTTATAAATAAATCTTCCAGGATGTGTGATTATTATTTTTGACTTGCCATTACCATGTTCTATTCATTTGAACGGTACAAAACATGTTGTCTTCGGGAATAAATCAGTCCAGTCAGACCTCTTGTTATAATAAAAAAATTATTAGTTGTATTAGTAGTTATTAAATACGACATAGTTTTCTCACAATGATGTAAATATAATACTTCATACACAGATGTAATGAGTAAATAACGCACCACACACTTAGATCCCCAAACGAACCCACTAAAAATTAACCATGGTCACCAGCTCCTGGTCCCTCTGCAGATAGATAGACGTTTTCCTTATCGGGTAGTGCGGGTTGGATGGTAGTCGCCCCACGTAAAACTACCAAAACACTGCAAAACAAATAGATGATTATGAGGACCATAGCAGTTACCATAGCGGTCTGTGCTATACGGAAAGACCTGGGTACAATTGCCGATAGGACATATTCTATCGATAGATAGTGTGTAGATGATTCCTTGCTCACAGCCAGGTTAATTCTCTTCGGCGAATGTAACGAGAATTGTTTGCTTTGTGCCCCCGTCACATACCGCCATCGCACCCTCCGACATTAGTATAGATAGATTTACATATTTGCCAGACATTCTACTAACATAATGCATTACGATACAAGACTTTCACCGCGCACGTGCAAGATGCGGAATGAGCCCTCCCGAAATATTTTACCTTTGATATAATGTCTTACCAGGCAAGGGTACTGTAGGCATTAGATGATAGATCATCTGTCCGTGTACCTCCCTATACAATAAAATAATATCGACTGCAATAAGCATTGCATGCATCAAAAGATATTTTGAACAAAGACATTTACTACAAAGGAGGTTGAAGAATTTACTATGGGAGATTCCTTACGGCATTGCCGCCATATTAAATTCTTAAAACAGTCAGATGATCACAACATTTATCTACGATTTGATCCAATGGATTATGACTCGAGGTTTGGTAGTAAACCTGGATTTATTGTTATCTTTCATGTCAAATAATTATTTTTAGCAATCGGTGGACTCGGGTTCCGATCAATGGGCAGGGAGTTATTTATGGTCGTTTCTGTGTAGAAGGTATTTTGTGGTCTTAGTTGGTACACATCCTGTGACGTGGAGTATTGTTTTGGTGTTATTCTTTAAAGATTTTCTTGATGCCTAGTCCGTACCATATACTCAATAATGCATATTATGATATGAGTTCGTTAGAGTAAGATTAACTTAATTCCAATAATCTTAATATTTGATCTAAAATATTTCTGAATCACGACTCTACGCACAAAATGTACACTTTAAAAGTAACTTTTTTAAATTTTATAGACTGACGTGAAAAAAGTGTACCCTTAAACGACTGTTTTCGAATATATAATTGGAGCATTACGCTATGAGTGTAGATAAACGTTTTTTTATACAGGCCACGCGTATATTACGTAGCGTAATGCCTTCTTGGTTGGTGGGTTAGCGCCACACGAGAACCTTCGGTGGTTGGCTCTATAAACAATGTGACTCGCCTATTACCACTGTAAATATTCGAGCTTTATCTGATTGATGATATCATTTGGTTTCGCTTTGCCACATATCTCCATTGCCCTATAGAGTGCCGACGATATTTCAGTGCCGCGAGGTATCGCGGACAACGCACTGACTTTGGAAATGTCGGAGTGGCATGACTGAAGGTAAAGGTCAAATCACGATTTAATGAAAAGTATTTTGATGAACCTGCCGTAGCGAGTGAAGGTATGTTGTATATGCAATTAAAGCCTTCTCTAAATCCACGTCTCTGGTTGCAATAACATACCATGGTCTAAATGTTTTCACAAAATTTTCGTCATGACTTCATGAATAAGAGTATTTCGTATATATAATAACGTAATTATTCGTTTTTGCTACGGCAGTGGCTTTGTTACTATCGAGTAGTATCGAGTAGGACGGAATAAAATAGCCATTGAATTTATGAACTCCAATCTCTTACCTACAATCAGAATCTCATTCACAATTCAATTTTCATGAGCCTAGCTAATCAATAATGACATCCATTGTTTGTCTGAGCATGTATGGAATTTCTGACGGCTTGGCATCTTTTTGTTATCAAGGTAAAATTGAGTTATTGCCTATCTTGCACACGGATCTAATAAAATGAAAATAGCGTTCTATCAATACTGCACTTCGGCAAACACTATTTGTTAGGCTTTGGCACTCGGGTATTAGTCGCATTCCCTTGAGCTTCAGTTTAGTTTAGCTGCTTAAGCTATAATCAAATACGCTAGGATTGCCTTGGTGGGGGTTAGTTATGGCTGGAAGCCTTAGTACGCTTAAGTTAGCGCCCTAAGACACTTCTAAGGTGTCACAAACTCGGTGTCATAAAGTTAAAGAGTGACTTAACGAGTTTAGCTTTCACTTAAGGTTGATGTTCGTTCAGGTCCTGTCCTACTCCTACCTAAGTTGCAAACGAATGATTTAAGTAGATATTGAAGATATCTAGAAGGCAAGTAGACTAAATCAGTTCTAGATGAGTTAAGTAAAAGTGGGCACAGGATATTAGACACGTTTAAGATGGAGTTAACACTTCTCATAAGATAAACTTAACCCCACGTAATAGTGTGGCTTTATAATAGCCTCAAACTCCTATATTAAGATATGTTGCAGGCTGGCTTTAGACCAAGAAATATTTTAGTTTTAAGTGAGCTTTCAAACAATCTGAGTTATATTACTGTAATACAATATTTTTAAATTTAGCTCTAGACATACATAGTTTAGGAATACTTAAATTGTATCTTGGTTTTCTTAACCTACTAAAGTAGCGGTAGTTTAACACTATTTAGTATTGTAGATAATAATGTCTTACAAAAATCACTTTCGATTTAGCAAAATCCGAGTTTAGATAAACTATAGACATAGAAAATTGTATTACTTGTATCACTAATTCTTGTTTGCTTCTTGGGTACCTATCACACTTATTCCCTGGCTGGTGGCTACACTATCCCTACCCTATTCTACTCTGTCCTTCCCTACCCTACTCTACCCTACCCAAAAAAGAATTAAATAGGAACAGCCGGTCTGAAATTATGCGCGACCGTTCTGTAATTTATAACAATTTTACTAGGGATCCCTAATTTTTTGAAGATAAAATAGCCTATGTTACTAGCTGATACTGTAGCTTTCTATACGCGAAACAATTTTTAAATCCGACTAACAATCAAATATTTTCTCTAATATTCGTTTAATAGGATTATATATGTGACCGGCTATTCAGCATACCTAGTGTATGCGTTTTATAGATAGACAAGACATCTTATAACATAAGATATTTTTAATAAAACTACTTTTGTGCAATTTTTTCTCTGTAGCACGATTCCTTCATAATGTCAACTTTATTTTGTAGTTCATTATTTGTACGTGATTGTGAGAGCGGAGAGCTTGCGTATCTTATTTATTTTGCAGGCTTAATTTAATTCAGGATACATTTGTGAACTTAATTAAATAAAGGCATTGCACTTTTCTCAGTTCGCACGACACCGAAGAGCAGGATTATCTTTTTTAACCTCGTAAGTCCCGACTGTTTAGAATAGTTTTAAGTGTAGAGACCTAATGGATTATATTTAGTACATAATAAAAATAGTGTGTCAGACCGACAATTTTTTTTTCATATTTAATTGGTTTTTTATACAATACCAAGTATTATGTATTTTTTTATGTATGTGTGTTGCATTTATAACTAATTTATGAAGACGGTATTGGAAATTATTTTGTACTTTTTTTAGTACATTAGGACTTAATGTGATCTAACAAATAAAATAAAATATAGTTTTTTTCCTTAATACCTTTATTTTCGAATCAATTTTCCACATTTGACGGAACAATGTTTTATTAATCTAGGTAAACTTACCATTTTGCTAAATTGGTTGCAAATCTTATTAATTGTCGCTCACTAAAATAGTATTGAATTGGACGATAATTATTATAAATCGCTTATGTTAAATTTAAGCACTTTCCTGTTCTTTGTATGTAAGTTCGGTTACTCATCATCATCATCGTCCTAGCGCTTATCCCGACCTCTGCCAAGGTCCGCTTTCCTACTCATTCTCCTCCACTTCGCCAACATCGCGCCATAGGTCGTCGTTAACATTACCCTAGTGTTTTAATTCATGATCTGATTCATTTGACGACGTAGTGGATTAATCTATTACAATTTGTCGATTTGTAGCATAAGTATCTTCTGATATGTAATCTTCGAAAACAGAATCATTTAGTAAGGCTAACATTCAAAATCACTGAGAATTTAAAAGAAAATAGATGATTTATTTATTATGAGCTCAAGACCTAACGTACTATTTAAAGTACAAATGTTGAGGATATATTAATGTAACAGAAGCCTAACGTACTTAATAAAGAACAAATTATTTCAAAAGCATGTCAGATAATTTCCATGTGAATTTCAATGAAACATTTCTTTTAATTACATTCTTTATATATTCAAGTAAATATTACTAATAAATAAAAGAGTAAAAATTTTAAGATTATATTCATTTAATGAAATTAGCTTAACACGTCTTTCTTGTCTACCTTCTCGCCCGACCATTTTGGAAAAAATTTACACTGACAGTGACAACTGACATCACGTTTTGATGATGACACGACTGGTCATAGACCATAGAAGCAAATTGCTTTAACAAAGCTGTCATTAGAAAATGGGTAGCCCTAAAATGGGTAAATTAATATTTTGTACTATTTTTAGTACGTTAGGCAGTTACGCTTGCTTTTCTTTAAAAAGCTTAGGTCTGAACCACTTGTAACATTTTGTACTAAATATAGTACGCCAGGACTTACGAGGTTAAAATAGGCGAGCTTTTGAGCGCCATCCTACCTAATGGTAGGTGACGATGCGGCCGACGATGATGAGCAGATGAGCACGAGTTGCTCTCGCGCGCGATAAACGAGAAAAAAAGCGACATAGATATTGATATCTCTTTCATCTTAGTATTGAAAGAAGGAAACAAACGCCCTCTCGCGGCGCGAGCTGTGTCGCGGGAACACTTGTGCTAGCCGTGCTAGAAACCGCCATCACAGAGGTGCCAACAGTACTATATCAAAACTTGTGCTTTATAATACGGAAGCAGCTGTTATTGTTAACGTAACACTGACTCGAAATATTACTTAATTCAGTGCGATAAGGAAAAGGTGTCGCCGTAGGCTATCCTACGTCATCGAGTACACCGAGTACACCAGGAAAAAGTCCACCTTGTAGCGATAGTAGAGTTTTAGGAGACCCACAAAACGTTGGTCTGCACGTACACAACTAGGCGCAAAAAAAATATTTTGTTACTAAATAAGGTTATTTTGTCGTTGACTTTTCTTAGCGATAGTACTTACTTATCATGTTGAGTGTGTTCTAAACGTAAAAAAAAACCGGAGTGCCTCACATTTTCGCAGTTTCGCTTTCCAGACACATTAAAGTCATTTTTCTTTTAGTGACATCTTGTGCTGTGTTTACTGTGTAGGGTTTGTCAGCCGAAGTCTCACCAATTTTAATTTTGTCAATTTTGATATATTGATTTAAAAATTCATCATATTTTAATAAAAAGAGGTTATTGTTTGATGTAGCCACCTTTAGCGTGTAACGGGTAATTTGAAAGATGTGATTGTTTGTTAAGTTTGTTTGTATGTTTATTTGTTTTTAATGGATAAACTCAAAATTATTTAACCGATTTAAAATTCTTTCACCAATGGAAAGCTACATTATCAGCGAGTAACATAGGCTATATTTTACTTTAAAAAAGTTAGATTTCCCTGGGAAATTTGCGTTCTTCAAAAAATACTTCAAAATAGACTTCTACGCGGTCTACACAGCAAAGCAGCTCCTGGATAAATTAGTGATAGCCCAAGATATATGCGCCAAATATTCGCTTTGATTCAGACGTTCTGTTGCCTCTCGAACTCAGTACAACTGTGGAAATAGGGTAGCTAACTGTGCTCCAAGATTTTGTCATATCGATCGGAAACTACGCTGTAAACGAGCTTGCTTTGAAAAGCAATTTCGTACTAATTAATTAGTGCAGCAGAAATGTTCGCGACGGTAAGTAATAACGGTGAGTAAGACTCACGGTTGAGCAAAGAGAAGTCTTTGATGAAGTTTTGAGAACTGTGTATCTTTAGTGCAATATTACTTACAGTTTATACTTAATAAACCAAGACGTACCAGGAAACTGTTTCTCATTTACAGCGTACTGGCACAAAATAGAAAACTAACAGAAGGTCCACTCCCGTCGTCTTTGAAAATTATTACCTAAACTTGCCGACTCACTAGGGTTGCTACTGTATTTATTCAGAATTTTGTAAAGAGTATTTAAAATATCGAATCGTGCAATATTATGGTATTAGTCAGTTGATCTGATGATAGAGAAGGAAGGTGGTTAGCGATTTTTTTATATTAGACTAGGCGGGCATTTCCGACTAGAAACCATTAAGGTGGCCATTACGGTTTCTTATTATGTTAAAAACTGTCACGTGATGCCTGAAACTGTTCACCTAGTCCTAGGGTCTCTAGCGGAAGACCTTGGTCAACCTCGCTTCACCATCGGCATTAGAACTCGTAGCAGTGCTGAAGTTCGACCATCCTCAAGTCTGAAATGGTCACCCATCAGTTCTTGGATTCTGCGTGCGTTGCTTGTATGTTATTAAGTAATCTTAGTTACGTACAAGTACTTTTATTTTATCAATAATAATATCGTTTAATTAAAGAATATTCAATTTAAGTCGATACCACAACGAATTCTCGCGTTAACAATCGACCGAGCACTGCTTGAAACTGCTTGAGAATGCCTGTAAACGTTACGTCAATGTTGCTGACGGAAATGGCGCATTGTTTCCAGTGGACCTTCTGCTTAGGGCGGGCCGTTCTATATTTTGTGATACTGGATAAAGCCAGGCGTCTATTTAAATCGTACTTGCTATAGCATCTGACATCTCTGACACACTGCTTTATGTAGGTAAAACGTACCATTACCGAAACACCTGTGTGTAGGGTGTCACATAACTGCGGGAAAGCTTTGGTGATTCAGGATTACCTTATTATCTTATGGGATGTTTGCACTGTGGTGCACTAGAAAGCTGTAGAATCTACGGATATGATGCTTAAATAAGGGTTAATGCTCCCATTCCAGACGTTTGCAATGTGGTATAACTGTTCTATTTTTTGGGTGATTTTCGGCAGAAGTTTACCATGATGATGCCTTTAGGTTCACATGCTCCACTGTGTTAAAATGTTAACTGCAGCACCAGAACCGATGCAATTAACGCCCACTTCAAGCGTTCTATACTATGCTCGGGAGTACTAAAATAGCGCCTCTCGCAGAATATGCGTCGCCAACTTGGTAGCAACTCACCTGTTCAAGAGATTTCAAAACACTTTTCAAGATTGGTGACCAGGGCAGCGTTACCGTAAATCTAGGTCTTTTACCTATCCTGAATTATTAGTTAACCTGTTTTAAATTACTGAATAAATTACTGAATTACTAAATGAGGTCCGGACAACCTAGCCAATATGACCAATACCGTTGAATCTCGTTGAGTTCTCGGATCGCTGCGAGAAAAGAGTTATTGTCAATTAAAATAAACTTCATTTTGTACTAGAAAATTCGGCCTATATGACCAATAACGTCGAGCGATATGTCATTGGAAAGGATTTTATATTTTCTACAACTTTTACTATGGCTACAATTCTTGATTCGCTGTGAGAAAAAAGTCATGGTCAATCAATGTATACTTCGATTTGTACCGGAAAATTCGGCCTATATGACCAATTAACTTTTTCTCACAGCGATTCGAGAATTCACGTCATAGTAAAAGTTGTAGAAAATGTAAATCCTTTCAAACGACATATCGCTTAACGTTATTGGTCATGTAGGCCGACTTTCCAGTACAAAATGAAGTTTTTATAATTGACCATAAATTTTTTCTCACAGCGATTCGAGAATTGTCGCCATAGTAAAATTTGTAGAAAATGAAAAATCCTTTCCAACGACATATCGCTCAACGTTATTGATCACATAGGCGTAGATATAGAGCGTCAACATTTTATTTTCAGTAAGTATTAATGTATGGTTACAATAAATAATAAAAAATGCATATAATGTTAAATTAAAAAAACATTGTGTCTTTTATTAGGATTACTGACATTGATTATCTACTTTATTCCCTTTCGAATAGTATGCTTCATTTTACAAAACCTTTTAACAGCTGCACAGGAATATTAATTCTAAGGTGGTCATGCACTTATGAACGTGCCCGTCCATCGTTAAGTGGAGTTGAAGATGCTGATTTACTGCAAAATTCAGATGAATATATTTACATCTTTCAAAACTTAAACGATGTTTAGGAATATGTTACCGTAACATTGTTAAAACTGTCAGCTTATAATCTAACGTATTTATTCAATACGTTAGATTATAAATAGACGAAAAATTGTGAACTGTTACATTTTAAGGCATTTCGGCACTGGGCGGACTTGATGAGTGATCAACACCTAACCCAATTTATACCTATTGTGTATGTGCTTTTTTGTAAAATAATGCTTTGTGAAGTTTGTATAGCTCACAATATTTGATAGTTCACAATCTAACGTATTTAACTACAGTAGATTGTAAACTATCGGTTTTTACAATCTTACGGTACGGTACATATATAACGGTGACGGTAGTAAATTAAAAGTAGATAGTAGATTGCCTAATTAGCGAAACTCATCCACATGGAAATGTCATTACGTCTACGAGTAAACTGATGACCGAGTAATAAGCTGTTAGCAAACACTGGCTACCCATTTGTGTATCAATTATTGGGAATTGGTGTTAATCACTACGTTGTAACGTTAAAAACGGTATCGACGGCGGACCGTCCTGAGTCCCGAGCATGACATGAGTTAATTTTAATGGAAACTTATTAGGCCGTTAATTTTATAAAATCCACGTGAGGTGTTGGCAAAAATAAGTTGCTTTTATTTATATATTTAACCGAGTCGGCTAACTTTATTTTTGCTAATATTTCATTATTGTTTTAGGCACAACAAATCATGTTGTCATTAATATAATAACTCCTGAATATAAGAACTCCCGCATTCTTTATATTTATAAAAATAAAGTAGTGGATTTAGGTGAATGGCAAACGATGAACACTACATAGGTATACGACGTATACCTACATCTTCTGTTAAAGAATGAAGACATTCGAAAGAAACAATCCTCTCATCACTTCTATTTGCATACGTGGGGTACACTGAAAGTTTAGCGTAACTCATTCATAAATCAATTTACAATGTAAAATAATATATTTACTGCTTTTCGAAATATTCTCCTTAACATTTTTAACACTTTTTCATTTGGTCAAACCATTTTTAAAAAAAGGTTGAAAGCTATGACGGCTTCTTCCGGCCCCGTAAATATCAAACCTCTCATCAAATCTTTGACTTTTGGGAAAATTTAGAAATCGCATGGTGCCATTTCTGGACTACGTGCGGGATGGGTCACTAGCTCTATCGTTTCGGAAACCAAAAATTACATTGTGTTGTCCGCAGTGTGCGCGGACATTGCGAAGCATTGTCATGGTGTCAATAGGATGTGGTTTCTTAGTCGTTTTCCCTAACATTATCAAAGACACTGACATAAACAAATGATTGTGTACCACTCAGTATTAATTTGTTGTTCAAGTGGGATCGAGCAGACAGGATCCGTCCGGGAGAAAAAAAACCGTATCATTTTTTGCCAATGCTTCCCTCCTGCCTCAATTTTGTTGGTTTGCTGTCGCTAATCAAATCAGGTGCTTCCCTTCCAAAAGCATTTTGATGCCGAACAGTGCAGTCTTGCGGAGACAGCGAACTATTAAAATCATAAAATTTCATCGTACTTCAATCTTTTCGCGTTAATTCCGACGAATCGACTTCCCGTTCAAAAAAATATAACTTTTGATATTTAAACATTTATAAGCGACCAGGATAGCACCACTTTCAGTGTGCTTTAACAGAGCTTATGGAAATTAGAAGATCGTGTCCAGACTCGCTGCGCCGGGATCACGGCCCTTTCCAGCTTGCTTTTAAGTGCACCGCCGGCACGTCACATTGAGTGCACGACCCCACCGCCCGCCCCTCCGGCACTCCGACCTCGCCTCCTCTTAACGAAGGTACACAATGTAACCACCTGAGCTCAATCATGCCCGCTACTGAATAACTACCCACTACTGAACAACTACGGCTCAATTATATACGTGATCCGGCCCGGTCCGGCCAATTTTCGCAAGCAAACTTCGGCTGCAACTAACTACTTACTAACTACTTCGATTTCAGTGAAATCTCTGTTGGTAGGGCTCTAGAGAAATTTGTACTGGAAAAATAGTAGGAGGTCGCGGTATATGATTGAAAACCATGCCGTAATTTTTACTTCTATGCAAGAAGACTCCCTGATTATAATAAAATATATTCACCGGCGCAAATATAATGTCTAATTATTTTATAATTATCGTAATTTGTTACTTTATAAATTTCTATGCGGGAAATTGATACCTGACAATTAAAGTGGGGCCCCCACTTTAATAACTACCGTTATTGAAAATTGTACGCCCTACACATTGACCAAAGAGGTCTTGTTTTAATAAGTTCATTCTTGGCAGCTATACGACCGAGTTCTAATTAAAACCTTTAAAGTTTCTTATTCTCTACCGCTTACCGGAATTGTATTTTGCATATTTTAGTTTTTAGCTTAGGTGTATTTTATGTTTATGGTCTTATTCCGTAAAACGTGTTTTAGCTAAAATATGTTGTCACTTTATTTCAAATTCAATCTTTTCAGTGACATACAAGATTTTAACATAGGATTGTCATAATATTTTTTTATATACGTCAAATAACTTTGATGATTAGAACAGTTAATATTTTTTTTATTGTTGACCCATGTCTTCCGCTGGGAAACCTCAGACTGGTTGACCAGTCTCGGGACCGGTTTGACACCTCTGATGGTACATTATTTTTATTCCATACTGTTTCAAATACCTGCTCGTAAATTACTGCAGCTTCATGCGATTGTGCAGTGTATTGAGAAAGATTGACCACTGCCGCTGCTTCAAACGTACATGAATAATATCCGAGCAGTGTAGGTTCATGTCCGCAATAAAATATGTATTTAATTGTTCAAACGTTTTACAGTGCAGGATACTAATAACATTATACTAGATTTAGTCGTTATACCGCTTACTGTTAATATTTTAGATTTTCACGTTGCCTGTAATTTGTTTTTGCATGACGCGCCATGCCAGATTCACCTTTACGTGTGCTTTTATAAAGTTAAATATCATCTGTACTTGAAAAAGTGACTTACGCATGCTAATGTGTATTTTACCTTTTCTATGAATTATAGGCAATCTAAACAATTTAGGTAAACTGCGTTTTTACTTACTGTGTGTTTTTTAATGTTATTTATTTGGTTTATCTATAGTAAGCCGTTTAGTGGAAATCCTTAATAATCTCTCAAAAACGCAGTAAAATTAAAATGTATGAAAGTAAGTTCATTTTATTGTGGTTTTGGTTATACGAATACAATACTAGACAAGGGGAATCACATACTGAAATTTCAGGTGTCTAAATCATACAGCTAGTGTTCTAGTTCTATTTTCTTAAAATGAATGCGGGACGCATGATAGATAATAAAAAATATTCTTATTAGATGTTTAAAATAAATGCAAAGACAGGCAAGCGTATATTAATTGTTGATAGACACATGATCCGTCGCCCTTGAAAGTTGTGATCTGTTTCGCTTGCCGCTAACCGCAAGCGAAGCAAGCCCCGACGCCGGCGGTAACTGCGGCAGCGTAGGTTCTTGTCCGTACACATTAGGCGCGTCCTTCGCTTGCCTCCGCTACGGAGCATTCGTAAAATAAATTCGGGAAATGTAGCTCGATACGGAGGCTGCGTAGTGAGTGAGCGGGCGAAAGCTCGCGGCGGCTGCGGCGCACGGCGGCAGTGGCGATAGCGCCGCGCGACCGGACGCAGGCGGCGGCTCGCGACGCTCCGCCCGCCCGCCCTCGCGCCCGGCGCCCGGCACCCGGCCGTGCCGGCGCGATGGGCACTAACCCGGCGCCGCCGGCACTCAAACCGCACAAGAGCCGCCGCAAAATATCGCTGCCATGGTTCCGGCAGAGCTCCGTGAGCGTGCCACACGCCGCGCTTTCGCGACAGCACACCATCGACACGCCGAGCTCGTTCCACGCGCGCCTGCTCAAGGGCAATCGCCAACGACAGGTGACCGACTACGTTTCATTGATGCGGCCCGTCTTCATCTGTCACACTCACTAATGGTTCATCTCGAATGGCACCTATAATAGTTGTCGCTCGCTAATGCGTTACTCGACTTTGTTTTGTTATTATTTATGAAAGACAAAGTATTTTACTCAATAATAAAGTAACACTGAGTTTTTCGATTTTCAAAGTATCGTACAGCATAAAGTATAATTGCCGGTTTCAATTTAGATTTAAGAACACGCGTTACAATTATTGTATCGTCACCATCATCTGAGCGGTCAGTCCCGGCTTCTGTCAAGGTCCGCTTCCCGACTCATTTTCCTCCATTTCGTCCGGTCTTAGACATCAACAATTATTGAATGTTTATATATATTTCCACTTAAGAGTTAACGACGACATTTATATTATAGTACCATCTAAGGCAAATTGTTGATTATTCATTCCTGTACCATTAATAAAGTAATAATCATACTTATTTAGTTATGGTCACGATATATGTATGATTTTATATACCTAGTTTGGGGTATCTACTAGCACGTACAACTCAGCCGTGATAGTGGAGGCTTTATTGGTCAGAACCTTAACATTTTTTGTAGAGCTATGGGCTTCACCACATTTATTCCTTAAGTAATTCTAAGCATTTTCAGCGCGGGCTCCACGAAAAAAAATGCTGCTGTCAGGGGCGAGAGGGGTATAAAAGACCCTTCCGCCCACCATCTTTTTAAAAATTCTATAAGTTACCCCGCTGGCTACTACAGCAAGTTTGGTATCATTGCCGGTATTTATTTTTATCATTTTCATAGTAATATTTTGAATAAATCGCATAAAAGTGAAAAGTAAAAAAAAATTCTGCTTTGAGCGCTAATAACTTTTAAACAACAAAAAAATATAACAAACAAAATACTCTAGTAAAGCGTTTTTTATGCAGATCCTAAAATATAAACTTTAAGAACCTCTTGCAACTAAAAGTTTGTAAAAAAAATTGTAACGTCGCGGTGGTGACAATTCCCTTCAAGAGGCGATTTACCTATTAACAAATTGGTCTGTATTATCAAGCTATTATGGTAAGTTTTGTATCATTTTTATATAAATAGAATATACAGAATTCATTTCTGGTATTATCTTAATCATTTTTATAATATTTTTTGTAATAAATCGTAGAAACGTGAAAATGTTACTATGATTTTTTAAATTTTTTAATCTATCAAGCTAACTTTATAATAGCTTAACAAAGAACAAAAAGAAAATACTTAAATAAAGTATATTCTAACAAAGGAAAAGTAAAGAGGCCCCGTGGGCGACCCAAGAAGCGTTGGATTGATATCGCTGAGTCGAATGCGAGAGCCAACGGCTTACCACAAGAGGATGTCGAAGAAGTGGTGTGGAAGTGGCGAAGTGGAGAAGATTGAGTAGAAAAGCGGACCCTGGCAGAGGCCGGGATAAGCGCTAGGACGATGATGATTCTAACAATACTAACTTAAACAACCTCCAACTAACCAAATTCTATAAAATGTTTGTAAATCAATCTGTATCTTCGCAATGGTGGCGACTCGGGCTAGGAGGCAGACTACGGTCTAGCTCATAAGCCATCGGAGCTTCTGAAAGTACGATAATACTAATATATAAGACACCAATTAAGATAGTCATTTTCATATCAATTGACTGAAAACTTTAACCTAAGTATATATAGTAGCTTTTAATAATTGTCACAATTTCCGGCACAAGAAAAGTATAGAAAGAATTCTGTTCGCATGCAAATATTTGTACATTCTGAAAGTAAGTAAGTAACGGGCACACACTTGCGATATCTGGCAAGTCAGATCGATAATGGATACAAATGATTTTTTCTATACTTCCAACAACAAGAGGAACGACTTTCTATATATCTAATTCCAAAGTGATCCAAGGAGAGTGCCTCCTAACACAGAACACCGAGTCCACGTCATGGACTTCCTGGTAAGTAGTAGACGGCCTATTGCAAAACCTTACGTGTCGTCTTTTGAATCCGCAAGTCATTAAGTAGTGGACTTTAAAAAGCAAGAGCCAGGAGTTTATGCAGGCAGCCGATTACCTGCATTGGAGCGCAAAGGCTGAAACCACTCTCTCTCTCTCTCTCTCAGCTCTAGCGCAATTTCCGCAAGTCTACTTAAATTAAAATGAACTTCATTTCAATGTGTTTGAGGCGGCTAGAGAATTGACAAAGGCACGGGGTGCCGTGGATCGTGGGGTGCAGAAAGCAGTCAGGGAAAAAAGGCATGTGCCATGAAATCGCAGCGAACTAACTCCTTTCCGGATAAAGATGTGTTGGGAGCATAGCGCTAAGCTAAAATAATGGTGGAAGAGTTTCGGTTTTCAAATCAGTTCCGCTCAAATCAGATACGCTAGATATTTGCACTAGGAGATCGGCAATTATACAACTTATAAGCTATAAAAAGTTCTCGAACGTACTAAAGACCAGAGAGTTTGCCAGGAATGCTCCTTCCAATTCAGATTTAGGCCGGTCTGTGCCACCATTGATCCAATAATTTGCCTTGAAAACCGTCCAGGACGCCTACTGCAGTAGAAATCAACATCTGCATTTCTTGAGCTGGAAAGAGCATTTGACAGTGGATCAAAATCTGTGCCGGAGGCGAACATTAGAATTATCCAGGTCACGTATGCCAATACTGAGGCCGTGTCTCTCCCCGATTGCCGTAGGTATTCACCAGAGTTCAGTCCATTGTCTGTAATTCTATTGCGTTATGCTCGATGTTCTCTCAGCTGAAATTCCGGACACGCTTCTATGGCTCATGGAATACGCTGATGATATCGCACTTGCGAGCAGGCTTAGATAGGATCTTGAGATTAGGGTAAACATGTATAAGGATGTGCTAGAAAACGATGGATTGAAGCTGAACATCGCTAAAACAGAGTAGCATGCAAGTATTGCTAACTGCAGCGCGAATGTTAAAACTATCCGTAAAGGGAACGAAGCTGTCAATAAAACAGATAAATTGAGGTTCATCGGATCTGTGTTCCACGAGTCCGGTGACATCGGCTCCGATGTCAAGTCCCGTAGTTCTGAAGCTTGGCCAAATCTCCTGTGACACTAAAATCCCGATCAAGCTCCCTGAGCTTACATACAAGAGCATGATATTAGGTTTGTGGTTAGGCATGTATGGCTACCACGCTAACGAACCACTTCCGCGAATACTACGCCAACGAAATGAAAATGTTGCGAGAGCTTATGATAAAGACCGCAAGGGCTGCGAGGAGGCCGAAAAAGTGGAAAAGCGAACCCTGGCAGAAACCGGGGTAACTCGCTAGGACGATGATGATAGTTGCTGGCTGCATTATCGTACTCAAAAGCTCTGATGGCGAACGAGGTATACCGCCTCCTAGCGAGACTCGCAACCACTGTGAGGTTACAGATTTAAGTTCCAACTTCTTGTTCTATAAACCTATATCTATAAACTCGTAAGCGAGAGGTATCGGGTCCGAATTCCACTGCGGTCATGTACCAATAACTCTTTTCTGAGTTGTGTACATTGGTGGAATGCTAACCGATGCTCTTACGGCGAGGGAAAACATCGCAGTGTAACCTGACCAGATTAGATCATGGTTACACATTCAGCCTCCTGAATGTGTAACCATGATCCAATCTGGTCAGGTTCCTCTGGTAGCAGGGCACGTAGGTCAGATGGCAGTCGCTATATGCTATATATAATAGAATGAAAAATATTATTCAGACACATTTGTAAGATAGGTTAATTGTCTCCTAGCGGGAGTTGTCACAAACGCAAGTTTACTGAATTTTTTTTACCACCTATTTGTACTAAGAGGTTTTTGAAGTTTATATTGTTAGAATCCGCATAAAATATGCTTTATAAGGGTATTTTTGTTCGTTATTTGTTTCTGCTATAGTTCGTTATATAAGAGTTAAGAGCAAAAAAAATTTAATTACTTTTTATTTTTACGATTTAATAAAAAAATTACTATGAAAATGGTAAACTTAATTACCAGAAATTGATTCTATAAAAATTTTTAAGGTTTTTTAAGGATCCAATAGAGCCTCGACTATGATGAATGTTACAGAAGAAAAAGCTTTAATGCTCATTTGTTACCATTTAAACTAGGATATTTTATGCGTATGGTCAACGGCGATAGTTGGCTATTCCTATCATCGATATCATACCAGACTATCAATTTATATTAAAAACTAGTTTGTATAAAACTCGTTTTGAATAATAATTCAGAATTATGGTAATAAAAACCGCGCAACGTTACTAAAATATGCAAGTCAGCTGAATTGAACAGGGAAACTGAATTCGTGACAACAAAAGGCAATTTGCGCTCATAATACTGGTAAAACAAATGCGAAAGGAATTTCAATAGCGTTTTAGAGGCGAGGGTCCGGGAAACTTTGGGAAATACTATGTAGTGTCTGCACCGCGAATTCTTTAAAGCAAAATTTGAAAAAATCTATGTTACCATTTTTGTTTGTATTAATACATCTTGTTCCTCAAAAAGCTCTTCTTTGAAATAGGATTTCCCTTAGTAATTAATAGTCTGTTTCCATAATAATTATAGTAGGTACCTACTGCCAATTTTACATACTCATCAACGATAACCACAGTATTGTTGAAGCTAGGATTTATCAGTAATTACTCGGATACCTACGTGGCTGTTAAGTCAATTTCGAAATCAGATTTTAATCACCAAGATAGGTATGTATATATCTTGTTTGCCTCTTAATTGGCTGTGTCGTGTTCGTTAGTGAAACAATTCATTGTGGATTGCCTGCAGTATATCGTACGGAAACCGTCTATTATACCATTGTAGTTTGTAGTACCATGAAAGATGAAGGTAGTACGTGGTTTATTGCAATACAGGGAATGCTTAGCGCCAGTTCAAGATTTGTTTTGGCCTCATTGAAAAAGGCTTGTACAATATGTATATTATGTTTCTTCGAAACACACAGCGTTGAGTGAAGAAGCTGTCTAAGATTTTACCTTAATAAACGATGCAAACATACCAATCAATCCGCATATTACCTCCTTGTTGCTCATTCCAGCAGCAGTGCGGCTTTACTACTTCCATTGAAGCGCGCTGAAACTTGTCATAACATGTTTACCTCATAGCGTCTACAGATTTTGCCGGCAATGAATGCAAAATCTTATATTTGTTTGAAAAATAGTTTTTTATTACTTATTTCGGTGCGAAATATGTATAATTGTGTTGTGTAATTTGGTAACTGTGTTTTTGATGTGTTTTTGTGCAATAAGCGTGCAAAATCGGTAAGTCGAGGCCGTAAATACTGATGCCGGGCGGGTGCTCCGGACGAAGCTGTGTTGCTGGGCATCCCTTATCGTCTTTTAGCCAATTATGAGGCGGATGGTGGGAGCTCAATATCCTCGGAGGATGAAGGTGTAGCTTCCGCGCACCACAGCGTCCGTGTATACTTGCCACCCGCGCATTGTCTTTCTAAATAACTAACAAGAAAGGTTAGTTACATACATCTTGCACAGTTACCTCTTATTTGTGAAATTTATCTGTGGTGTCTCGTAAATGCTTGATGTAAATTATGGAAGTTATGCTTTTGTACTTATATTATTGTTACAAAGTGTTAGACATCCAAATAATATAAAATAAAATATATGTACAAAATGTTACACAGAAGAGGACTTTTGACTCTTAGTCAGTGTAAAAGAAATAAAGTAAACTTTCCTGGAGCTAGTAGTAAATAACATGAGAGAGAACGACAGACAACTTCCTTGTAAATTCCATAGGATATTCTGAGATATTATATAACAGCTATGTAGATAATATTAGTACAGAAATTGATAGTGAAGTAGTTGAACTGAAGACTAATAAGAAGGATCGTAGATCTTACTCCCCTACAACAATTTGGCTCACCGGCTTGGACGAGTCATCATCTTTCCCGGCTTATGCCAGGGTATGCTTGGAGCAGTGTTCATTATAAATCTACCATAAGGTTGAATACCTAAAGCGGATTTGTGCAATGTGATGCTTCTGGTGTTGTAAGTGTCCATGGATTGCTGTACCTGCTACCATCAGGCTGTGAGCATGTTTGCCATTTTAGTGGTATAAAATAAATTAAAGTATATGAAAAGAACTCTCTCACATTTATAAGACTACGGACTATTTAGCCATCACAGAGGGAGTTTTGCCTGGTCTCTCAAACATAGGTCTACCATGAACTAGTTATTAAAACAGGACCTAGTAAATTGGGTAGCGGCTAACCCACAAGATCTCAATCCCAGTTCTCTGTTACGTAACTCTTAGCCCAAAGTTAAAGTTAAGAGCTTTCTTCATAAGTATACCTCTACGTTCAGAGGATCTATGTAGCCAGGATGCTTTTTCACCTCTTATTCAATTCCTGGCAGGTAGGCAGACTTGGTTAGATGCTCCAAATTACTTTAGAAAATAACAATAAAAAATTATTATAAAAACAATAATAATTATAGTTAAGTATAAGTACTGATTAAAATTAAAAAAAAAAAAAAAAGAAGAAAGAATTAGGAACATGTGTAGGCAAATACAGATCCATTTGGAAGCAATCCATTTATATGGAAGATAATAACGGGTAATCTATGTAATTTTCCCTATAAATCAAACCATTGCAATTTCCCATCTGTGGAATAATTGCTATTTACTTACTATGATGGTATAGTAACCCAATGTGAGTCTGGGTACTGTAGGAATAACAAATCTATTTAGATTAAAAAAAAAAAAAAAAAAAAAAAAAAAAACTTTTTAGAGGAACAACATTTTAAACTGATAAGTCAGTCAGTCAGTAATGTATGCTTACTTCCATATCCCAATAAATATTTAATTTGGTAATAATGATTACTAGGAGTTAAACTGGCCTAATGAGGGCCGACCCCCTGAGGGTTGAACTCTGACTGTTTGCAGCGGTCACCAGTTAGATGATAGAGAGGTAGAGATGCATCTCACTGTCTCATCGGTGGTCTATTTTGCTGATATTCTAATAGCCCACCAGAATAGGGTGACACTGGAAAACCAGACACAGTGGCAATTTCAGAACTCAATTTCTGAACCAGTCCTGGAGCTGGAATACCTGGGGCTCTACCTCAACCTGTACACAATACAGTGATAAGGATAGGATATATTAGAGGTACTATCTAGGGATACATTTTTAATATTTAGCTAACCTAACTATTCCAAGGGTGCTTAGATTGTCGTCAGACTCAGGTCTTTCTGAAGTCTTTAGACAGGGCAGACCCAGAGAGAGGAGGTCGATGCCATTTCAATCGTTATTTGAGATTTTTGGAACGTGCTATAAATAACAGAACAGCAAGTCTCCACAAGAACCCAGTAACACACTTACCACAGTTGCAGCGGATGCACTATGGGGAGCTTACCTAGACAATCTTAGTCTGTTAGACATCTGGACATCATATCAGAGATGATGGTGTTACAATCTGAATGGTGATGTTTGCCGTATATGGAGCTGTAAAAGTCCATGAAGCAAGCCTTTAGTGTGCAAACATTCTAGTTCAGTCCATATAACAGGACATTACTGTATGTAGTTGCAGGTCAAATCAGCAGTTTTAAACACCTGACAAGATACAGAATTTGTATGCAATACAGACTTGTGAGCTCACTTTCAAATGGGCACTTCTTTAACGTTTTATGTGGTTTAAAACATAAATAATGGGATTTTCTTTTTTCATACGCTGGGCGAGTTTTAATGTAAAACTCAAAAAACATTTGAGTATTGAATGTAAGTTCTTTAACGGTGTTACATAATTTAGTTGCCACCTAGGTAAATAGCCTTTTACAACAGACGGAGGTACTCATTCCCGCGCTCTCCTGAATTTGACTGCACATCTCACTGACAGCGGTGTACCTTTCGGGAAGGTACAGCGGCATAGCCGACCGACCGCTTTTTACCAAATGCTCTTGCCGGAATGGCATTTGTTGCCCCGGGCCTCGGAGGCCTTGATTCGTAACTGGGGCGTCCGTGTTGTGAACATATCGTCTTGTCATCACCCTCACACTGGTGGTCCTCTCAGGGAGGTATAGCGGCATGGCCGACCGCCTTTTAAGAAATAGACCCTTACCGGAAAGGCATCTGTTACCCCAGCCCTCGAAGGCCTTAATTCGTAAATAGTATCGGCTCAATATCACCCTCACAGTGGTGGACATCTGAGGAGGTACAACGGCATAGCCGACTGCCTTTAAGGAAACAAACCCGTGCCAAAATGGCATCTGTTGCCCCAGGCCGCGGAGGCCTCGTGGGCGTCCCAGACTGTTGACTCGGCTCGGTTGGGCGAGAATATGTCACTTGGGACTCAAACGATGACTTGACGAAATATTGCGAGGCATTCAGTAAGACGGAAATTTCGGCTTGCGTGGCCTCCGTCTAATCTGAGAACGCGAGTTCTCAATCACATGAACACGGCAGAGAGACCTTACATATTAATTGCGCCGTACTAGACTCAGTGCGCCTGGATGCCCTACCTGGGGGCCCGAGCTCTGAAGGAGCTGGTACCAGTAGAGAATCTGAGCGAAAACCTGATAGATCTCGCAATTGGGAGACGCTCACCCCTCCACAAGTGGACAAACTGCAAATCTTGGCTTGAAAAAGGAGAGGGGGAGGGGGTGAAGCTACTCAGTGTAGTTTAGAGGAAAGAGAGAGAGAGTTATGCTCTCATAAGTACCTAAAGTTACTGGTTACTAAGATGAAACAAACTATTAATTCAGGAATTTTGCAAACTAATATACTAATAACTTGAATATGTATAATGTAATGACCTGCACTTATGCCACAGTATTATCCTTTCCTCCTCTTGAGTAATATTAACTGCAGAAATATCCAAGTGTATGATTATGCAGATGTCTTCCTGAGGTCAGAAGAAGAGTCAAAGCCGTTCTTCTTGACATGTCATGCAGTGTGCATAGGGAAATGGTGGCTTATTTTAACCAGTAATATAATAGTTTTGTGTCAAACACAGGCTGCTCTTGGGCTGTGGTTTACTCAGAGAAATAACTTTTAGAATCTGCTGTACGTAAAGGTTTATCATATATTCTCATTTAATGGGGAACAATGGTGGAAATAACCAACTCGTATGAAATATACCTACTATACAGGTTAGAATGTCTTTTAAAAATAATGTAACTAGAAATATAGCTAGTTCCTGGCGTTCAGAAGGTTTAGGGTGATGTAATGTGAATTTAAAGAAACATTTATTAAAATATAATTAAAAAAGGAATTTCTAAATACCAGTCCCTCTAAATCTTTATTTATGGAGAACATGGAGGCACCAACAAGGAGTTTCCTAGAGAACACCCCTTAGACAAGTAAGGAAAACTGGAAGAGTTATATAATGTACAAAAATTTTGCTGTCATCAGGTTGGCAGAAAAACAGACTCAGCTCAGATTTCATATTGATTTTTACTTTTGGTAAGGTGTTCATTACCTGATTTAAAACCAGAGACTGTTGTGGAGTGATTAACTATTATGTAGAATTACTGTTAAAGTTACTGTTTATTGTAAGGGCTTCCCTAGTAAGACTCTTATATTCAACTATACATTCTTATGGTTATTGTTAAGGTTACAATTGTTGCTGATGTCATTAGCAATATAATATGTTGATTTGTGGAATAACATACAGAAATTTATAAAATTTTAAAAGGGGTCATGGTATTTGTGACATACTAAAATGTTTTACTTTTCAGAATACCTAAACTAAACATTAAAATTGCATATTATTTCAGTTGTTTGATCACATAGCGTCTGCAATCCTCTTTCACCAGCAGTAAACAAACAAGTCTTCACTCAACGCTGTGTGTTTCGAAGAAACATAATATAACTGTTTTGCATTACAACAAAACAGATATTATGTGTATGAGAAACACACAGCGTTGCAGCAAGGTTCTTGCTGGTGGATCATGAAGACTTCTATGAGGTAAACATGTTATGACAAGTTTCAGCGCGCTTCAATGGAAGTAGTAAAGCCGCACTGCTGCTGGAATGAGCAACAAGGAGGTAATATGCGGATTGATTGGTATGTTTGCATCGTTTATTAAGGTAAAATCTTAGACAGCTTCTTCACTCAACGCTGTGTGTTTCTCATACACATAATATCTGTTTTGTTGTAATGCAAAACAGTTATATTATATCTCCATATTAAAAGGTTGGAGCTCGGTCATAATATGTCCTTTTCATTTGTTTGTCTCAGCCACGCTAATCCGAGTAATAAAAGCATGACGCTTTTCTTCCAATTCGTTTCGTTTTGGTACTTATACTCTGATTTATTTTTATATTATTTTGAGTCAGTAACATGACAATTAGGTCTGAGACTTGCAAGCTGAGTAGCAAGTGGAACAATGTGGTCTTTGTCTACCCCTGCGGGAAAAAGGCGTGGCGTTATATACGTGTTTACTGACCAGAATTTCATATGTGAGTATCTACATCTCAGCCGTAGGACCTCCACTGCTAAACATAGGGCTACGCCTTCCACACTTATCGACGCTATGCTTCTTGCATCCATCGGCTCCCAACGACCTTCACGAGATCTTCCGTCGCATCTCGCGGGGTCGTCCCGTGCTTCGATTACTGATTACGTGGTCACCATCGGTTCTGCGAACTATGTGGTCTGCACATAGCCACTTCAGTTTTGCGTCTGTGTAGCCTACGTCAATGACCTTAGTTCTGCTACGGATATCTTCATTTAACTGACCATATCGCGTAAAGAAACTCCGAGCATAGCTCTTTATATCGCCAGGCTGAGTGAACTTGAGTAAACTTATGAGGACCTTTGTAAGACACCACGTCTCAGGTCCATAAGGCCATTCTCCCAAATGTAGGACGAATTATCTTTTCTTCTACTCAGTTCTGCAGTAATCGCCTGGAGACTAATATTTTTAGACCTCGGGAGCTTACTCGTAGCATCAAAATCCATTTTTAAACTTATTTATTAAGATAGCTGAAATGATTAACATTTGGATGAAAATTTCCCATCGCACCCGCTCGCTCACTTGTTTTAGTCGTTACTTTCCTCTTGAGTGCAGAGCTGATAGTCATCCAGCTTAGCTGTGCGGTGTCCGGCAGAGTAGAATTGCACCAACCCCTTACACTCGTGGGTGTCGTCGTACAAGGCGACTAATGTTATCGAGACAAAAGATCTAGAGCTTCCGTAGGCTGGAAAATGGGCAGCAGCTTTTTTCATTGTTATACTTATAACACTGAGATCTCCAACCGTCCTGCCAAGCGTGGAGATTATGGCAATAACCTCCCCTTCCGTGGGAGAGACCCTAAGTCCTGCAGTGGACTGTAATGGGCTGTGATGATAAATTAACAGTGTAGCAGCGTAGCTTTGTAATTTCTTAATAGGATCAAAATTCTCCCTTTTGGGCTCCCGTGATGCAATTGAGGCAGCGTGAGCCAACTACGAAACCCTACTATGTCTTTTAATTTAAATTTATACTTCCATCGCCTTATGAGATCGTAGCGAAACCAGAGGAAATCGACAACGTCTTCAAACATTTGAATTGTTTCAGTATTCTTTGTAAGTATGAAGTGTGTTATAGTTTAATCTATATATTGGAGCAATAAAAGAGAAAATACTTACTATTTACTTTAAATATCATAATCATCATCACAGCCCATACCAGCCCACTGCAGGACTTAGGGCCTCTCCCACGAAAAGGGAGGTTATTGCCATAATCTCCACGCTTGGCAGGCGGGTTGGAGATCGCAGTGTTATAATATAACAATGGAAACTTTAAATATAATTAGAAGGTATTGCGTAGTCCACAATAGTCTAGATTTGCACCCGACATGCTAACTGTTGTTGGAATTTTCTTGGATTCTTTAAATTATTTCACAATTATCGTTATTCCACAATTAATTATTTCACAATTATCATATACAAATAGTCTCATAAGCTTATTAGTCATAAAACTCGTTATCCCACCTTTTCTCCCCGTATATTTGTTCATTAAACTTGCAAGGTCTCAACTCTCTCAGGGGCCCGAGCTAACCTCATGATGGACTACACTCTGGCGAATTCATCTTTTCGCTATTCCCTAAGTAACGGATTATGCAGGTCAGGGGTGCCATTGGCTATCTCAGTGGACAACTGAATTTGACATATAATAATCTTACACTTCTCTAATTTTGATGACGCTATTGCCAGTGGCCAACGTAGATGACGTAGTGTAGAATTGTCTTATATCAAATTCAGTTGCCAACCGAGTTACACAATAGCCCCCCGCTGGTGGCACAGTCGCCTCACGTAAAAATCCAAAACACCACTTTTATTTTGATCAAAACAATTTTTTGTTATAATCCTATAGGAAGCCGCTTTTGGTTAATTTAAAAGCGACTGGGAGCTTTACCGTTAGCCGCTGAGCCGGGATTTACCACTAGGATGACGAGGGCCGTAATACCCAAGCATAAAGAGCATAGTTTTGAATGAATATCTTTTAATGAATTCGGATTGAATAAAAAAGGTCTTTCAATGTTATAGATGCAAAGTGGTTGCCATAAAGTAAATGACAATATGTTTGGGGAGTGCTTCACTCGATCAATCCAATATTATTAGAAACGCTCGGAAGTATGAACGTAAGCTTTGTATACAAAACTTGGTCAATATTGACGCTCTATCTATTACCTAATCAAATCAAATCTAAATGGTATGGATCGCAATAACGCAGGTTCAAAACTTCTGCTGTTTTTCGGCGTTACTACAATATTTAGGATTACAATTCAAAATAATGACATGATCACATATCAAATGCAATATGAATTAAAGTCTACCTAGTAAAATATTGCCAGTATACCATTGTAACATTTATTTATCTATCTACCTACCTACTATGACAATACCTAATTATAAGCAGTTTCAAATATTATTTTAACTAAACTCATATTTTTATGGTTACTTGTCGTACCTACTGTTTGCTTAATTTTAGAAGAAAGCTGCGAGTCGCATTTCTGTTGCCGCGTCGAGGATATCAAGTGGCGTGAAATACACTTCACTGCTTTCATATTTATCTAGTGGGTATTTTCCTGTAGGTGGTCGAGCATTTCAACTATCCGATCTATTCCTTTTTGCTTTTCGATTTCATTTGTCGTGTGGGTATCATCTCTGATGTCATTCTGTATGGCTTCCACTGGTATGGTATCAGGCTTGCATAGATCCTAGGATGCGTCGGAGATGTTACAGGATAGTGTCGTTTAGCAATGGACTTCAGAGTGTTACAGGAGAACAGTGGATTACAGAATAGCCCAAAGTGTTCGCCGATCCGCTGGTGGAGCTAAAATACTCTATCATACGTTAAAAATGGTTTTTCCATAATTATACTTGCGAACGAGTTGATATCTCTGATTTGGTTTGTCGATATTTATCATATTTCCAGCAACATATAAATACGCAACCGACTATCGGGGGCCGGCGAAGCGATATTTTTATATGTTTTCCTTATCAGTGGGTATTAGGTACCTATTGTTGGCGGCGGATCTTATCTTATATCAGCAAATTCGTTTATACAAACATATAGGACGTGAATTGCCCTTTATACACTATTATCACTATCCAGGTAACAAGAAACTAGAGATGTGTACAAGCGAATAGACGCCTGGTATATGGACAAAATAAAAACGAAAAAAGAATTAAAATATGTAAGTAACTAAAATTTTTTAAACTTTTAAATCTGTTCAAGCAATGTTCATTTTAAAATTATAATAGGTAAATCAAACAAATATGTAGTAAATGACAAAATAATTAAAACTTATTACAAATTACAGTCCAAATAAAACAGGATTACTTTATTTACACTAAAAGTGCAATGTATTCGTAAGGACTCTTCAACATCGGTTTATGCTTGTTATACGCAAATATTTTGTGATGCCTTCAATATGCTACACTTTGTCACACCTGTTATCAGTACCAGTGCTCGTAGTACACGATACAAAAAATACACTGGTTTGAATCATAACAATATGTCGTGATAAAAATATTGTATATTAGTTTTACATCCGTACTTACAGAGTATAAAATTGACGCTTTTTACGCCTGTCTGTTTGTCTGTATATCCGTTAATTCCTCCTAAACCACGCAACGCATTTTGATGCGCTTTTTATTTTCATTTAGACAATTTCTTCCGGAAGGCTTAAACTTAAATTAAATATTATGACGCTGATTGTGAACATTTTATTTTATAATAATAATCTATATTCATAAAAATCAATTGTTATTCGTTGGTCTCGCTAAAACTACAAACTACTTTTTTTTGCTGGGTTTGTAATTGGCAAGGTTTGGTTTGAATGAAAAAAAGGGTGGGATTAGGATAGAGGTAGGTATTGGTTACGTCACAAAAGCAATGTAGAAAATAAATAAATTATATAGTCATAACTTTCTTTCTGCAAATACGAAAATTTGGCTCATGCCACTCAAATTGCTCTAATATGTATACGGAACAAGTGTACGAAGTAGCACAAATGTAATATGAAAAGCCGAATGTTTTCACTAACAGTTCCCGCTGTCTAAACAGTATAAAACGACGTCGCTTATTCGTCCATCGCTTGTCTCTCCGCTTAAGCCGCTTATATAAATATTTAAAACCACTGAAAATTTAACGGATTTTAACGCGATTTTCAGTACTACTCACAGAATTTTCACTTTATTCCGAAAAGTTTATATGCACACGTATGTGCATTTGTTCTTTTGTCACGCTTTCACAACTAAACGGCCTAACAGATCGCAATGAAATTTGATATGGATAGGTGTACTTAATCCTAAGGAAAGACCATTACATTATTCAACAAGATCGGAAATGTAGTAGTACGGGTTCAATTGTGAATGTGAACAAAAAGAAAAAAATTAAAAAGACGACAAAGAAAACAAAACCAGAATAAAAAGTTTCAAAATCTCCAGGTCTTTATTTATTTATTGAAATGTACTTGATTCTTCGTAGAAATTTCCAACTATAATCCGCGAGAAACGATAGTTTGTTGATTGCACGTGTGCTCTAAAATGTTTCTGTTCCGTTTCAAATATTATTTTGCCCCTCTGCAGTATTGTAGGAGTGCAGTAGCACTTGTAAACCATAATGAAATAAATTGGTGTTATGAAGTGCACAGACATATCCTCCTGCATTGACGCTCAGCGTTCTTTTTACGTAGCGGGAACTAAACTTGCTGTTTTTCAACAGGCGGAAATGACATGGGTGATCGGCGACCACACAGCGAGTGGGCCGGGCGAACTGACCGTGACCAAGGGGCAGCAGGTGGAGGTGGTGGAGGCGTGCCAGGGCCGCGCAGAGTGGTGGGTGGTGCGCGTACCCGGGGAGCCGGCGCAGGAGGGCGCCGTGCCCGCCCAGGTGCTCAAACCGCAGCCACAAAACCAGCCCCAGCAGAAGACCTCGCCCTCCAGGCGGCCGCTTAGTCAGCCCTGCGAGGAAGTTATTGGTGAGTCGTTTTGTACTAGTTCATTTGTCAGGTGCAACACGCGACGTTGGGCGGGTGTGAATATGCATACATTACTCATTGTACTGAAATATCAAACACCATGAAGCTGAAGAACGGCAGTCAATATGGATTTCGTCCAGGGTATGGGATCATGGACCCCGTTTTTGACGGGAGAACTCTCATTGAGAGTTACATATCAAAGAGCACACTTCTGCATTTCCTTTGAAAGCCTTTGACCGTGGCCTTCGTGAGATGATTTTGTGGGCGTAGCGGTCCTCTTTATTGGGTTAAGACTGCTGATGGTGACACCAACCCGTACCCTATTACCGTTGAGGAAGGAATATCAGGGCTTTGTGCTCAGCCCATTTCAGATCAGCGTGATACTCGTATTAGACTTACTAGCAGACGGCATCGGAGACTATTATGAACAGCCTCCCTGGCTCATATTTTGGCTATAATTTATCCCGAAATTTAATGTGGGCACATGACATAACCGAATGTTACGCAGACAAAATCGCGAAAGAAGAACTTTGTTTTTTGTAGTGACTAACTTCGATGGAAATAACTGTATAGAAATGTAGCAATTAAAGCTTAAAATAACGGTATATTTATCTAGCTCTTCCCTGTGATGAAATCTTCTCATATTTTTTTAGGGACCCGCCCCCGCTTCGCGCGGGTTTTCTTGGGGTTACTCTATAATATGAGTGTATTATACATATCCTGAAGTAATTTATCTAAATTCGTTCAGTAGTTTTTGAGTTTATCGCGAAGACAGACGTGTGGACGGCGTGGGACTTTGTTTTATAATATGCAGTGATAGTGATTCTGTAATCTATCTACTTGCGAAATAAGCTGCTACTTTTTTTAATAATATTTAATCCTTTTCAACATGAAGATCTTTACTGACTTTTATTTATTTATTCGTAAAATATTTATTTAAAAGCTTTGCTCCTGTCGGTAAAGTAATCGCCATTAGTCTTCATGAGTTTGTCTTTATTTCTTGATGCATTAATGAAACCTCGTTCTGTTTATGTGAAAATATTTCACAGCCATTTATAGGGTATTGATAAATCGTTAATTAAACTTTGTAAACGTAACTCTGCTACGTGAGTACTTTATTTGTCTCATTTGACTAAATTATAGTCAGTAGAACGGACATTAGCAGTGCGTTTTAAACGCCCACAGCTACTCGATAAGCCGCCTCTATGATAGCTCTGTACCGTATGCATATGCTCGTGATAACAAACAAACTTTTACTATGACACCAACTCCAACAGAATCGCCGAAACATTAGCCGTTTTGCATGAAAAAGCAGATTTTATTTCTCGATTTTATTGTGTTGGTGCCGTGGTAAAAGTTGTTTGTTATCTCGAGCACATGCATACGCCGGCATACGGTACCCCTTTGTATTGTTGAGGAACTAGTGACTGGCCGTAGTTTGATAGAAATGGCTAGACGCAGTGAGACTAATATGCATACGAAGCATGCTCGACGTGGAGAGACTCGACATGAAGGGAATGTTCCAAACTTCTGCTTCTGCCGCCAGATCTTTTATTTATGTAATTCTGCAGACAAACAGGCATGCGGGCCGGCACCAAGGAGACCTCTAGTATATCTAGGAGGCGATCTAAATCTGACCTAGAATTACCACACTCATGGGTTTAGGAGAAGGTTTTTTACCCTTTTTTATCGGCGCTGCTGCAGTGTCGATCGTTAACTAAGTTTGTCCACACCACTACGGATTAAGTGGAGTGGCCCGCGCAGCTGCCTAACTTGATTATTGGAATTTCGCAGCCTAAAAGAGCGTTCTGTTTTCGAATTTGTGTGCAACTGGTGTACCTGTCACGTATAAACGGTTTTGTAATCTGTGCTAGTATAAAACATGTTTTAATTTATTCAGCCTTAGTCTTCCTTACTGATTTGCGAGTGAAATTAGCCCACTTAGCTTTTCGGTGATGGAAGTGACCGTTTAACATTGTTAGCGAGTTCTTAAAAACAATTCTTGTTTTTATTTGGCGTTCCCCTGGCGCTTTCGCAGGATCACTTCGTCGTCTCAAGCTAATTTTTAAAATGCATAATGTGTAATTACTCTTTGTATTATTTCGTAATGACTACACTTAAATAATGATAATCGACTACATACGAATCGCATTCTAAAAAATTTTACCCAAGCACTAATACCTTGCGACCAGGTTCTACTACTGGTTGGCTTAGGTCATGTAGGTGAAGGTTTAGGATTGAATAGCAACGTATTCAGTATAATTTAGGCATTTTAAACATTTACATGTACATAGTGTCCGTGATATAGTCTCTCTTGTCGCTTATTACTGTTTTAACAAACAATGGTGAGACTGAGACGTGGCCTCCACACCTATCTCCCGGCTCTCAACAGGGCGAGTAATTGTTTCCGTCACTCTTTGATTTGGGTCAGAGTGGGGTGCCCATAGTTAGATCGAAACGAGCTCACCGCCTCATGTGTACGTCTTTATTTCCCACCTCTGATTAACAATTTTGTTGAGGTAACCCGCTATTTTTCTTCTTGAAAGAGGTGACATTTTGAGTCACGAATTTATATATGTCCGTTTTACTGGCTACAATTTATTTTAATTTTACATGGATATATTTACTATTCATCATCATAATCTGAGCATCTATCCCGGTTTATACCAGGGTGACTTTTGACTTTTTTTCCTCCACTTCGCTCGGTCTTCAGTGATAATTTTAATTAAAATCTAGCGTTAGATTATAAATGGGAAAGTAACTCTGTTACTGTTACGTTTTTATGCCTGAACCGCTGAACCGATTTGAATTAAATTTGACAATTAGATATACTATGGAAAAGGTAATAAGCAACTTTTTATAAAAAAAAAATGTTCACGCTGTCAAAACCTAACTTAGAACCTAAACGCCAACCAATGTTCTTACGGTGAGGGAAAACATCGTGATGAAACCTGCGCATTCAGGCGACTGGGTGTGTAACCATGATCCAATTTGGTCAGGTTCCCCTGGTAGCAGGGTCACGGAGGTCAGATGGCAGTCGCTCCACTGTAATTACCTGACCTGCCAAATCCTGGATCATGGTCACGACGGACCCCGGGCCCTCGTGCCCGAGAGCACAACCGGGACATTAACGCCAAGATGATTATTTTATTTTATTAGTCAAAACCTAGTACTTAATTGTAAATATTAAATTTTTTTCATACACATCACATTACATCGGCGAAATTGTTTTATATACAAAAACAAATATCACTTCGTTTGATACATTTATTTAAAATCTCTTCATTATCAAAAAGCTATACTACCCATTGACTGGTCTTGCGGTGTCCAGCATCCTGCAGCCTTTCGCAAATTGTAACTCCACTTGGCCGGAGGGCGTCCTACCCTACGCTAGCTTGCTGAGTGTACTTACTCCACTTTATATCTTCATTTTCTTTATCAAGTGTAGATATATTTTTTAGCATTCAATATGTTTTGTGCATTAAAAGTGTAGTGTTAGTAAAGGTTGAATCAACCGATCACTTACACAATGGATCGTTTCGTTGCTTTTTTATTACCTTACAATGAAATGTTTTAATGAAACTTTGTTATATTTTAGATATGTAACGGAATATGGTTTCGTGTTTCGGATTGGTACGGATATTCCTCTAGACTTCATGCACATACATATCTTTGTTTTCTTAGTAGTGCGTAGGTTTCTACCTTAGCCGTTTTCCTTAGCGAGTGGAAATTGTATTACATCATGTTAGTAAATAAACGTTAGAAAAATACCCATTAATACATACCGGAATAGGTTTCCCACCTGCATTATCCGCTTAATAACGAGGTGTATACGAGTCTATTGATGGCATTTCATTCAATTTTCGAGATCACCAAAAGAGAAGGAATAAAATTCCCCTGACCACCAGCAAACATAATGAGAGTTGTAATATCGATAAAGCTTATAAAACTTAATGTTATCAAGTAATTATTCAAATTCTAAAGCTAGTAAATATTTTATATTTCTGATTAATATATTAGTAAATCCGCTATGAAACTAACGTATTCTTGGCATACAACCCAGAATAAAATCTCCACGCTAACGCGCCGCGGGCATGAAAACGTGCCTGAAATTATGAACACACCCGAAAAAAAAGTTGTCGACTGTCAATATCATACAGTGCCACCAAACTCCGTAAGAAGGAGCGGCCCTGGGGCCCGACTGCCTTACTAATATTGAACTAAACGCTTTTGCATCAAGGGCTGATGATGACGAATGAGTGAGATGGCGATGCATCGTAACAAAATGGCGACGATTCAATTTAGTCGGTCGCTCCCCTGTTGACTGGCGATGGCAGGCCATGAGCGAGCCGATTCACCACATCAAACTATCAAAAGGTATATCACGCCGCGTTACCGGTGTTTTTTCTATGCGCGTGCATTACACGCATTATTTGACATAAAAACTTAATTTATTACGTATTTTGAAGAATTGGTTAGACTTAGATTTATTTTTTCAACTCATACGAGTTCTGTATTTTACATTCTTCCGATTTCCCTTCACTGTGTACCAAGCTGTATTTTAGTAAAGATCTTCTATGGAACGCTAGACCGAATCCTTTGTTCGGCGCGTAGGGAAAGTCTATCTGACATGTCTCTGAATACGTTTGCTTTTTATAAATGTTGTTTGATGGCTTTTCGCAAGTAATAAAATGTACTTAAACATTTTATTTCTCAAAAATAATTGTGAAGAATTTGCTAAACTTAGATTTTTTTTTTAATTCATACGAGTTCTGTACTTTACTATCTTCCGATTTTCATTCACTGAGTACCAAGCTATATTTTATTGAAGACCTATGGAACGCTAGACCAAATCCTTTGTTCGGCGTGTAGGTAATATCTATCTGACTGTTTTTGCTGTTCATAAATTATCTGCTTGATGGGTTTTTGCAGCCATTCCATTAAAATTACAACAATTTTTTTGAATTTATTATAAAAATAGTCTTTATAGCTACGTAATGGTTGCAAAATTGGCGCTCGATATCCCGCACGCATGGCATTGGCTGGCCGCTCTCGATTAATTATGTCGCAGCTTATACCTACGACTATGTTTGTTCTATTGCGAAACGATGAGGGTCATTGACGTATTGGGCAGGTCGTCCCTGCGCATAGTCGATAGGCGGCAGCGGACCCGGCGACGGCGGTGGTTGCGGGCGGGCTAGGTTTTCCCAGGGTAGTCGGCAGCCCGGGCAGCGGCCCGCCCCGCGCCCCGCGCCGCCGCCCGTCGCCCGCTGCAGCGCCCCCCGATGCACCGCTTGCAGTGCGCTGCATGCTACGCAGCCCCGGACCCCGCGAGGCACGCCTACCTCGCCGCCGGAGGCCGCGGCCGGCCCGCACCGCACGGCACTCATTCACAGTTCCTATTTGTTGGAGTAACACGCTTTACCGGCGCCGTGCGGCAATGTCGAACCGCGGGACTTTTACTCGGAAGTGTATTTTCAAAACATTATTGTGTTATGTTATATAGTTATGTTTTTTGTGTTGTTTGAGTTTTTTGTGAATCATGGCGACTAGTTTGGAATTTTGTGGACCCAGTACAAACTCTGAAATCAGAGCGGAATCGCACAGTCCGCCGTCTCCTAACAATGGCACCCATTCCAGAGCTTTGTCATTACGATCGGCTTATCATAAAATGTCGAAATACTTAACGAATTCCGGCGGCAGTAGTCATACAGGTATGTCAGAATATATATTTTTGCAATGTACTTCATTTATAATTAACAGAAATGGGTAAAGGAGAAATACAAACGAGCTTATGATAATGTTCTGAATTAGTTTTCTTTGTGAATATGTTTTATAAAGGTTATAACATCTGGATCGAAAGAGTTTGTGAGTAAATTTGTTTATCCATCGCGTGCATAACACTGAACAGATTGTGTGAATCAGCAGTTTGAGCCGCTGCCCGCGCCGCGGCCGCCGCACTACACGCACGTGTAACGCACTATCTTAATCGTAAATCTGTATTCGCTTTTTGCTTCATGAACCTCTCCTGAACACCATGCGGGATGCTGCCCGTTCAATTACTATTCACATATGGATACTATTGCGTGCCTTCTTTATTTCAACTTCCATTATCTATTTTGTTGGACGTTGTTCGTATTTCATGGATAGTAAATTTAAAATATATTTCACAAATATATTTTAAATTTACTTATCATTAGGTAGACCAGGTTACGTTATTTATAAATTGTTCATTACTTCTTAATTAACCGTTTGGACAATTTATCGCATTCTTGACCAAAACTTCCACAACAGTAATTACGTATTTATAATATTATAATTGATTAATAATATAATTGTAAAATCACATCATACGTTACATCTTGAGTCAAATATATTTAAAATAAATTGGTAAATGTTCACATACAAAACGTCATTTAGATAACAATACACTTGTTATTATATGGGGCTTAAAAGGGTATAGATAGGGTGTAGGATTAAGGAAGAGGAGTGGGAGATTGTATTTCACATTATATGCGTCCTATATGCTGGATTATGAGAAGATACTTCTGTTATTAGATTAGATATATCCGGGCATTTTCCGTAACTCGACGACCTTGCGCCTCTTTTACGTGAGGGTGAAAATTATAGTTTGGGTTACACTAATGTCCCAGCCATCCCAATTCCTCTAGAAAATTCAAGAGAGCCTTCCGCCTCCTATAGATCTCCGAGAGGGTGGTTGGTCGTCATAAATATTTAGACCTATTGCATTTGAGCAGGACATGGGCAGCTGTATCTTCTTCCCCTAGGCATGCTCTGCACACGGGGCTGTCCTACAGATCTACGGTAAAAAGATTTTACCGGTGTTTATTATACTTCTGTTTTATGCTTCTGTTAAAATTGACTGAATGTCTAGATTGTCTAGTTGAGCTGCGGTGCCTATTTCACACCTACATACATACCTACTTGCTTTCCGGTTCATTAGGCACATGGACAAGATATCAATTCGCGATCATTGAGCTCGCATTCGTTAACTGTCCAATGCGACGTGCGCACGCGGCTGTTTCCATATTTGAAATTGAATAGAAGCCCGCACGGGTCTTGCACAACAATATCGGAGTAGTGGAGTCGGGCCCGCGGGCGGCGATAGCGGCTCGCTTGTTTTTCGCTCGCTCAATCAATCGCGGGTTCGCGCTGATTAATGGTGGAGTCGCTGCTGCCCAAATGGACAAGGACGCTATTGGTAAGACTGTTCTATTATGTGCGTGTTGGTATGATGAACCGCCGAGCGCCGAGCCGAAGGAACAGCGTACATCATAACATTTCATCACTGTTTGTGGCCCATCAAAAAGTCTGAAGGTAGCAATGTAATGCCTGTTCGTTATTCACAACGCCAATACGAATAGATACGAATATAATATTAATACTCGCTCGTGAAGAACGCCTGTCGGCCGAAGTCGAAACGAAATGACCAACTGTTGTTTGGGAGATTGCCGTCGCGAAGAGCGGCGCCAAAGGGCTATTTTAGTTTTATAGTATTTTAATCCTCAAAAATGTGTGTCATATTTATACCTACGTGTTATTATTTGTTTACGCGGTGACTGAGCGGCCGTCCAGATTGCGACACCAGTCGCATTACGATGATGCTTTTTCAGAAATGTATTACTTAATTGGGTGATCGTTATGGTGCCCTAATCTTTTTGTAATTCGTTCTATAATGAATTCTGAGAGTAGCTATAGTTCTGGTTCGATTATTCCACCTAAATCGCTATTAATGTCCGAACTGTTGATGTAGTAGACCAACTCTATACTTACCTGCCATTTGTTAATCGTGACATTTATGAATAACGTCGTGTTTATTTTGTGTGCCTACGAGTATTAACAATATTTACATGCCTTGTGTAAAATTATATTACAGGTGAACCAAATTCACCGTTCGTTCGTATCTTCGAAAACCGTAACAAGCCATTATTACGAAATGTGTATTTCGTTTAAACGAATCCGGTAAATACAAATGATCCAAATTGACTGTCCAGGATTATTTAGCACGAAATTATCGATCGGAAGACTCAAATATCGTCACAAACCATTATTGCGATATTCGAATACGTTAAACGAATCCAGAACGTACACGGTATACCTTTTAGCGCAATGTAGTTGTCCCAATTAAAGTGTCACGCTGCAAATTGATTCGAGGACAGCACCGTGCCGGGACACACGGAGCGGTGCGCTCGGCAAAAAGTGCGATGTATCTATACGGGAGTACGTATGACGTAAATATTCCGGAATTCAACCTTAACATTGCTACAGATGAGCGACGTAGACGCTACGATTTAAATATAACTTCGCATCTGTGATCTGTACTTACGCGTCGGCCGCATCGCGCGGATCGCACCTGATAATACACTGGGCCACTGGGTTGCCCATCCCATATACAGAGGTATTGCGTAGCGCCGCAGCGTGCCCACACCGTTCGAAAAGTAATCGCTACGTACTCGACTACGGCGTCAGATGCAACTTTATTAATGTCAATAGGGAAAGTAAAGTTATAAACATTATTTTCGAAATTAATAATTTGGTGCATACGTTTTCAACCACTTGCAATGAATTACGATTTATTGTAGTAATGCACTGAGTATCTATGAAATAAATACCATGTGAGATTTCTTACAATACAGATGTTACAATCGATATATTTGTAGTGCACAATATTTTATCTTTATAGCATTGTTTTAAAAAGAGGTTACCGTAAAATAAAGTTTAGTACAGTACGCATTATTTGCGCGAGCCGCCATGCTGATGGACGGACAAGGCCGCAGTAGACATCTGTAAATGCCCACTGTTCCGAATTTAATCCGCGATTATCAAAACGGCAGCAAGCGCCTATAGATATATCTATATCTACCCACACACTGGCGAATGGCGGAACGTCTTCCATGGCGACCCGCTACATCACAAGTGTTTGACGTCGAAGAGCTATTTTGTTTCCAATCCTATGTTTGTGCTTGTTTATCCATCAATGACTTTACGACTATACGTAATAGAGGAGAGTGTCGTAACGCACTCATTAAAGGGATCCGTAGTCTAAGGTAATATAGTCTGACAATAAATATATTTTACTTTGTTGTAAAATGTTGATTGCTGAATGCTGGTACACTAAAAACTTTTAAGACTTCTCGTAATATCTTTGCAAGTCCGACTCGACGAAACCCCTCGCGTGATCTAAACAATATTCCATTACCAAGTAGGGTAGGTTTCATTTCAATTTCAACAGAACTTTTACTTTTTCATCAAGATCCCAGCTTTCTCTGCTGCTCTCTTTCTCTGTATATTTACAAATTTTGTTTCTTACGGAACCCTGAAACGACGAAATAATTCTCACAGAAAACTGGAACGAATCTCGAATATTTTTTTCTATGTTGAGGTAGTTTGTGTATGTTTCGTATAATTCTGTTCACACCGTCGTGTGGTGTTTTGAGAAAAAACAGTGAGACCGGTGTGGCCGGGCGCCGATTCGCACGTCGTCCGGCTCGCCGCAATCTGTCAGAGATAGCATCGCCACGCTTTCGCTCCCTCGCGCATCGACAGCCAGACAATGTTGCCTTCCTCACCGTGGAGAGCTCTACTGCGGCTGTTCGATCAATTGAAAGCGTCCACGGTACTCAATTTGTCGCGGAACGTTTATCGGAACGCGGAACGGTCTCTGTTCTGTCTCGCTAAAATTAACATGATACTTTAAGGTATATAATGGGGCGCCAAGTCTGCAACCTGAAACTAGCCGAAAGATATAGTCCGTAAGGCAGGCAGAAGTATTTACAATATGTACATTAACTCACTAAACATCATATTAGTATCATATTAGTAGTAGTAAAATTGCCATAGAAAATAATTGGCTGGCAGCCATAGCAAAGGGTACATTATGGTACAATATTATAAAAACAATACCATATTTGACCCTATTTAATCCTTTAGATCCTTTGTGTTTTCACGCTATTCGTAAGATAGTATTAATCGATGGTCCTCGTGTAATTTTTTTCTATTGTTTCTAATAATTTGTATAGGTATTCCATTATATTTGACGATATTTTCAGTCTTTTCGCTTTGTGTAAGAGTAATAAAGAAAGTCATGCAATTAAAGGCGATTGGACACTTTCGTATAAGACCCGGCTTTGATGACTTGTTCAGGTGTGTTTTAGACTATTATTCACCTGCACAGGCGAATGAATATGTAACCATGATTCAATCTGGTGAAAATTACCCTCGTCTCGGAGATCAGATGGCATTCGCCCAACTGTAATTACCAGACCTGTCAAATCCTGGATCATGGTCAAGGCGGACCCCGGGCCCTCGTGTGCGAGAACACAACCGGGACGTTAACGCCAAGATGATTATTTTTTATTCATAAAAGTGCCAGTATCTTATTCTAGCATATATACACACATTTATGCAGTGTGTTTTTGTAACCTTTCAAATAATATGGTTTAAAAGTGGGGAGGAAACGCCCATTCCAAACGGACATTGAAAATGTCAATATTCTGTGCAATTATTATTAAGAGATAGATTGTTTCTACTTTGCTTGACAATAAGATTAATAAATAAACAATTGCGAAAGCAACTCTTACATACATACATACATAAAGCTCACGTCTCTGTCCCACAGTTAATTTTTTATTATTAGACTAGCCACGCATTTGACCACTATCTCACCTGGAAATAAAATCGATAAATAGGGTTTTTACATCAGAAAAATAAAAGAAAGAAAATTCATAGTTTCAGGTTCCGCATTTCACGCGGGGAACCCGTGGTGAATAGTTGTATTTCGTGAAGTACACTCACCGGCACAATTATCCGCCCGCCCAATAATTAGCTATACAGATACGCTCATACATTTCTAACGTAGCAACTTCATAAATACTTAATCGATTTTATTTAGGTTTTCTCGGTTTGATTGAAAGACAATGATTACCTTTGTATTTAATTAATTACTTCAACACGATAACTTTTTCGAAGAAAAAATTAATTAATTTATAATTATTTTCTGCTTTTTAGTCTCAGACCCTGGACATCATCTCCGATCAAAGTATTTGTCATGTTGAATCCAACAAGCTCAAACTCGATAGGGTTGCATTGTTTATTACAGAGTTCCTGTGGCCACCGTCTGGCTCAATGACACCATAATATTGCGTTGTCATCTAGTTCTGAGCTATGTTCAATTTTTCAAGTGTCTAGCTTATCGGGAAGTTAGTAGAAAAACTATTGCAAAATTTGAACCGAACAGACAAGAAAGCGACCTAATAAAAACCTGGTAATAAAATATTGGGTGGGCGGATAATTGTGAGTGATCGTACTATTGTAATATGTACCTATTAGTGCTTACATTTAGGCAATATTTTCTTAAGTGAAATCAATTAATAAAACTGTTGAAAATAAATAGAATTGATTGAATTCCGATTAGTGTATGTGCTTCTGAACAGTGTAGTATTAGTGGTATAGCGCGCTCAGTCGGCCGCGTGGGAATCGATAGGGCGGCGCGTCTGAAGCCTGGACCCAAGCCCGATCTCACGGAACACTGATTTTGTCTACACTCCGCCCGCGGCTCAGCCCATCATACTGATCCACTCCAAGTATAACTTTTTGTATTTTTTTGGCGATGAGTTATTTATAATACAAAATTTGATACACATTAAAGCAATTTAGTTAAACGTTTTCTGACGGATAACACAATAGTATTTACTACATGCATTAACATAATATGTTCGTAAACAAATATATAATACATTGGTAGACTTTGTCTAAAAAGTCTACCAATGTATTATATAATAATTAAGAATTTAGAAGGTTGATTGAAATCAACAAGGAAGCAACCTGATTTTGAATAATCAAGACGTTCATCTCTTAGCTACTATCTTGTTGGATACAGATGGACGTCTACATTATTGAATCAGATTTGCCTATGTACTTGTTGATTTCGATTAATCTTACAATTTCCCAAGTCGCTTGACTTTTTAGACAGAGTCTATTATGTAATTACCTACAATTCACCATATTTTCACATAATGTATTAGAATAGTAGTAATAAATCAAATAAAACATAATGTACAAACGTAGGAGTACCTGAAATGGAATTACATTACATTTAATTACATAGGAGTACCTAGTTGCACATAATACCTAAATTCTCCGGTGGAACAGTTCTCCACACATGTCAAAGTTGCCAATACCATGCCTGTGGTCTCTGTGAAACGCGCGCTCCCTCGCCGAACGCGGCTTTGTTTGCCAACCCGCAATGCACACTGCGTCGTGCTCTGTGCCTTGCTCAACTTCAATTTTGATGTTAACTAACTATTGAGTTTGCAACTCGCTCTACATTGCTCACTTATTGCATTTCCTTTTATAGTACCTAGCTTATCTATAAGTAAATAGTTAGCATAAACATGTTTATTATCGAAATTATTTAGTAATTACTTGAGAAAAGGATTATTTTAAGAAAAAGCTGATCTTTTTTAACCTACAGGTTTCCAAATCAAACACTTAACGCGAGCTTCTTGTGGCTGTTATCTTTTTGATGTCCAAACTACGCGTAACGTAATGTCTTAACATTAACAAATTTGTATTACTGAATTTTAAATTACGTGTAATGAGTTTATTAGTTAATCTCATTGAAATATATAGAAAGATAGGTATCACATCAATGACTAATCCAGTCCATTTTGAGCATCCCTCTTCAACGCCATACAGTTTATCGATTTTATAACAACTATAATATGCCGCCCTGGCTTCGCAGGGGCGTTCTCAGGTTTTCTCTGTTCTAGTATGCATATAATATACTTATACAAAAGTCCACGAAGTGTGGAAATGGGTGCTGCTGAAAAAACCTTTTTTTTTTTTTTACTTTATGCCATTGTTATTATTAGAGAGGTGAAAAAGGAGTGCTGTAATATCGGTATCCAGCAGGGCAAAGATATTTTGCTACAGGACGCTGCAGAGGGATGGGTTGTGTAAAAAGCTGGCACGGGGGACGGAAGGACCCCCGATCCCCCTAAAGATACCTGTTGGGTCCACTCCGATCTCCTACCCCGACACGACAGGCATCCCCAGGATTTTTCGCGCAGTTGGCGGGACATCCTCCCGGGACGGAGGTTGAAAGTGATGCCGGGTTCGGGTCCCCACTAACTGGCGGCCAGCGACGAGCCATTTCATCGGGTCTCCCTGATCCCCGCGCCAACCTGTCACGCCCATCCCCCTAAAATGTCCGACACAAAACTGGGACCTACATAGTACAAACATTACAGCACTCGGGCGAGGGGGAATTGCTCACGGAGTACTTTCACGGAACACAGTCCATGGGCTGCTTAGCGCCATGCAGGCTCATCTCCGTGGGTGGTCGCTAGCCATGCGGGCCGAGGCCCTACCATCAAGCAATTTCGGCTGCACTCTTCGCTCCACCCGGGGGTCACGTGTAGGGTCTCTAGGGTACGGCCTACGGACGTGGTGCAGCAAGACCCCATAAACTTCTTAGACTAGACTTCATTGAGAAACATAACTGCAAAATCGATGTCACTGATGGAATTTTTGAGTGTGGAAATACTTGACACTTCACACTTGGAGGAACCACTGGGAAAGTAACATGCCTGAATAAAATTATACCTAGTACCTGCACGAGCACAGGCTCAAGTAGAGGTAAAGTTTCCATCGGCTAGTAAGAACGAGCCGAATAGATGTATGCTGTGATGGATGGATACGCTAAGAATAGTTCTGCTATTACCGAACTTATTTATGGATGCAAAGGAAACCTAAGTTATTCTTAGAGCATAATCGACGGAAATCTTCTCTTCCCAAGATGGAAGTTTTGGAAGGACTTGGCTAGTTCAACACAGGATCGACACTGGAAGCGAAAGACTTATCAGTCAGCGAGCAAGGCAAATACCGATTGCCAAAGAAAAATAAGTTCAGGAGTTATTAGAAGACATATGACGAAATAAGGTCATAGAACCGTCTGCAAGTCCATGGAGTTCACCAGAGGTCTGAGTCAAGAAGAAAGATGGCAGCATCCGATTTTGCGTGGACTACAGTCGACTAAATGGAAACACAAAAAAGGACAGCTATACCTATATAGCCTCGTATCGACGACACAATACCCTCAGTGGCATGCAATAGTTCTCAACCTTGGATCTTAAGTCTGGCTATTGCCATCCTCATCCAAAGAATAATAATAATAATAAAATTAATTTTCTTTATTCAGGCAAAATACCCATAAAATACATTCAATACAATACAATACAATAATAATAAAATGATAATTTAAAAATATAAACATTAAAAATAAGGGATATCTAAAGACAAACAAAAATAAAACAAGATATTTTTCATTTTCGGTTTAAGTACTGGTGGACAGAGCGCTAATGTTCAAATAGGGGACTGTTGTAGGACGTTGTGCACATTGTCTTGAGAATTCCATTTCCAGATGCGAGCACCCGATTCCGAAACGATGCTACACGCGCCCGCATTACCGCGAAGAAATCCGGTACCCGCGCATCCGCAAACATGCGACGCACTGCAGTATCTGGGCAGTCTCACCAGGATGCGAAACGCGTCATTATATTGAACCCGCAGAGTACTGAAAGAATTCCTGGTGAAACAAGGTCACCTTGACGGGCACATTACACTTTGCGAAACAGCGAGCGAGCTTGTTACTGCGGGCGCACAGAGCCCTCCGCTCCCGCTCAATGTCGTGGTCATCCTTGAGACTGTCCGTGATGACATGGCCCAAGTATTTAAACTGCTGCACTCTCAGCACTGGTGAACCGTTCAATACCAGCTCAGGCACTCTATCCGGACCTCTCCCCGCCTCAAACACCATAATTTGGGTCTTGGAAGTGTTGTACCTTAATCCGTGGGCACTTGCATAGCGCTCACAAATCAAGAGCAACTTCCTCAATCCTGCAATTGAAGGACTGAGAGGCACCATGTGGTCAGCATAGCTGAGGGTGTTAACAAAAACCCCACCTTCGTGACAACCAATGCTGGTACCCCTCAACTCCTCGATCAACCTATTGATGTACAGGGTGAAGAGGTCCGGGGAGGTTAAGCGACCCTGGCGGACGCCGCATTCTAGCCTATAAGCGCTAGAGGTCGTGTCGCCCCATCGCACATAATTAGTTTGGTCCCCGTACCAATACCCCAACAGATCAACAACCTTCTTCAGAACCATAGAGCTCTGCAGTTTGGTCCATCGAATGTTATAATTCACAAGATCAAACGCTTTACTTAAATCCAAGAAGCATGCATAGATGGACGTATCGCGACTAGTATAGTAGTTTACTGTGCTTTAAACTGAATATTGCTGTATCCGTCGAGAGACCGGGACGGAAACCAAACTGAGAGTCATCAATCGTCATGTTGTTCACCAGTTCCGGGCGCAGCAGTCTCTCCAAGATCTTGCCAATGATCGTGTCCAGCGAGATCGGCCGGTAGTTGCTCGCAGTCCCAAGGCTACCCGATTTGTTTTTGATGATAGGCACGACCACCGTCCGCATAAGTGCATCCGGCAAATAACTATACCTTATACACTTAACAGATGGGCGAGCCCATCACAAATCAGGGGGCCGGCGTGGAGTATGTGCTCAATGCTTAGCCCATCATGTCCGGGGCTCTTCCCCCGCTTCATACTTAGTATTACTCTACTGACCTGTTCCGGAGTAAACTGTAACAGTGTAGTTTCTGAAGAGTCCGCACACTGCGGCGCGGCATCGGGCACACACTAAACAGGCAAGTAAACAACTCGGATATTGACTGTGGGTCCTGCGTTCCTTCAACAGCTACTGGAAGCTTTTTCTTGGTTGAAAACTTTTTAGTAGCTTTCCAAAACTCGGAGAAATTATTATTTTTTCTGGCGGTAGCCAGAATGTCCTTTTTGATCGCTTCCTGATTATTTAAGCACCACTTAAGTTTATTCTTAAACGCACTACGCCTTAAACGCATGCTCTCAAAAATAGCCCCTTCAGTTGGCCTACCCGCGAGTACCCACATCCGAAATGCATCGTCGCGGACTGGTGACACTCCTTTACGTGGTTGTTCCATCCAACAACATTTATACGTTTGCTCTCTCCACCAGAACGCACATCCGATGACATCGCCGCTCCTGCCTGCAAAACATTTATCATTTTATTATAAAATTCATCAATATGTTGATGATGGTCATTCATTCTTTCACAGCTAACATTGAAATCACATTCGTCACACTCTGTATCCCTACACTCATTCACACGAATCAATTCAGTCATACAGTAATCGTGATACTTATCGATTTGACTAGGTTTACGTGAGCCCCAGATAATCTTACGTAAGGGATTCGCACTTTGTCCACACACAGTGTCATTAGTATTCAACTTGCCCAAATCACAGCTAATGACCAATGGTAGGTATCAGATGTTATCACTATCACCCGGGCCGACACGACGGTCTCCCATGCTGCAGCGGTAGTGACGCAGTGGTCTAACCGCCGTCGACGCCCATGGAAGTAATTGATTGATGTACGTATAAGTACCAGAATGTGCGTCCAGCACACCCAAATCTGCACACACCCAAAGCTGATCTGAACAGTAGCTTAAGGGCCAACGCTAAAACTCGCGCGGGTGCATGGAACGGGCGTCCGCTTCGGACGTCCGACGCGGGCTGCGGCACGCTGCGGCCTCCGGCTGCTTAGTACAGTTTTGGCCTCAAGATGTACAGACTACAGTTGTTCCGATCCGAACTGCCATAATGGATTATTTGCTAATTTATTATTTGGCAAAAAAAAACCGCGCCCGCCCCCCGCCACGCGTGTCTAAACCCGCCGCACGCGCCCGCACTAAATAGCGCTGCGCATACATTTTTACGAAACAAACACGCTGGCGGGCGCCCGCGCGAGTTTTAGCGTTGGCCCTAAGAGTCACCCTAAGAGGCCTGCCAAAGCGCGCACCCGGGTGAGCATTGAAGTCCCCCATTAGATAAGCTAATGGCACATCACTTTCCTCTTTAGCATTAGCAACTCCCTTACAATGTGTAAAATTCGTAAGATTATCGGGCTCATCGCTCGGCATATAAATACTAATAACTAAAATATCAGGTACAGAAACTCGTACAGCTAAAATTCTATCATTATCACAGTCTATTTTGGTTACATTGGGAAATTTAGATTTCCTCCATAAGATCGCTAGTCCTCCATATGGTCTTCCTCTTAAGTCTGGTCATAATTATGAGACAGCGTTTCCAACAGGAAAAGGACTATGGACGTTCAACCTTTCGAACTGTGCAACACGACTGCAACTTTCGAAACACTCATAGAATATGTACGGACAGGATTAGTGTAAGAGGCTTGCCTGGTCTATTTAGATGATGTCATTATTGTTGGTCGCGATTTTAAGGATCAATTGCGCAACTTGGAACAAGTCTTAAGGAAAATAAAGGATGCCAGGTCGGCGTTAAACCTAAAGAAATGCCATTTATTTAGGAGCCAACTCAACTTAGGTAGTTATCCTCGGTCATGTGATCACCAGTGAGGGTATCCAAACAGAACCAGAAAGAGTTTGTTTAAGCACTACAGAAGACACACTTCCATTTTGTTCTACTCCCAAGGACAAAACAGAAGTTCGGGCATTCCTAGGGCTCTGCTCATTCTACAGACGGTTTGTTAAAGGATTCTCTTGCAAAGCTACTACATCGTCTGGCTGAAGACAAGCAACCATTCCGCTGGGATGAGTTTTGCAAGGATTCCTTTCAAAGACTGATAAAATGCCTTTGCAAAACTTCTATATTAAGATAAGATACCCACAACCCAGCGGTCCGCTTATCATCAACACAGATGCAAGCAACACGGCTATAGGAGTGTTTTCACAGAAACAGGGTAATGCAGAAGTCGTAATTACTTACTTCAGTAAGTCGTTGCCGAGACCGAGACAGCGCAACCACTGTGTAACTAGAAGAGAACTCTTGGCTGTGGTAAAGACACAACAACATTTATTTTATCGGCAGGCAGTTCGCACTCCGTAATGATCAGGCTGTCTTAAGTGGCTGTTGCAATTTAAAAATCCAGAAGAACAGGTTGCTCGACTGATCGAGCAACTGCAGGAGTTTGACTATGTCACTGAACACCGCTGCGGGAAGGCTTATAGAAATGCTGATGCTCTATCAAGGAGGCCTTGCTCGGACGAATGTAAGCACTGTGTTAAACAGGAATTGAAAGGGCAAGCCCTTCACGACCCTGGGAGAATGAACCTATCAGGGAAGTTCAAGAAGATAATGTGATATCGGACCAATCATCGCATGGAAAGAACGAGGTGCGGAGAAACCAATGGGACAGCTGTGTCCTGCAGAACCGATACTTTACCGAAAATGGGAAAAGCCTAATGGCAGAGAGTTCCATCTCTCCAACCACCTTTAGGTAGTTGTTCCACGGGTTAAGGTGCAAGACGTTCTCAAGGAGATACATGATGGTGTATCAGGTAGACATCTAGTGGTAAAAAGATCACTGACCAAAGTAAGAGAAAGGTTCACTGGCTTCATTATTGGGAAGATATTCAGAATTGGCATCGCAAATGCAGTATTTGCGCCGCTGTCAAAAAACAGGCAGACGTACGACATTTGCAATAACCACCTTGGGGGCTCCTGTTCTATTGTCTCATGCGATCGCGGGTCGCGGGTCATCGGTTAGCGTGGCCACTGGGACATGCGCGCTGGCTGCTGTGCACAACGGTAGGTACCTAAGCGGGTACGCTATGGCTGGGGCTAACTGCGCCCGCGATAGATCTACCAGCATACCTGCATAAAACTCCCTTTTAAGTTGTTTTTGTAAGTAAAGCTTGATAGGTAATGCCTACATATTTATCTTTGCTAGACAGTTATCTGCTTATTATTATAGTTGAAAAAAAAAAATAGTTACCTACAGTAGCAATCGAAAAACCATATCTAAGGTTACTATTCCCTAAATCAACATGTATTACACGCTAAGTCGCTACTATTCTAGGTTAGTATTTATTATGATTTCAAATCGGTGACGGAGAAAAATTTATAAATCTCACATGTTTACTATCTGATTGCAATTTAAAAAAATGTTTTGTATAGCTTAATAATGTGCCTTTATTATCTTAGTACATTAATTTGTTCTAAAGTTACGTAAGTCTGTTTTAAAGGCAAATTTCAAAATACAGCGACGGCCATCTTGTTGACAGCTGGAGCTGACGTCTGACGTCACAGCTGGAGAACCAAGCACTTTAGAGATTGTCTCCCGGCTGTTTTTTATTCAGAATAACATACCTAACAACATAATAAAAGATGGTGCTGATTTCCGGAAGTGAACTATCCGGGCCATATTTGAAGCTAAGGGAAGAGACTAGAAGGCACACAGGATCAATAAACGAGATTATACTATATGGTAACCGCAGCCACACAATCGCTTCTGGACGTCTATATATGTACGACCTAGTTCACGTTGTTCGAATCCGTGTGTTCAAATTTATTTTCTTTTTATAGTACTGCAAGTGAAGGGCTAAATTGAGTTTGTTTAATCGAACGGTCCGGCCGACGCGCCAGCCTTTATGCTTTCTTTTTCAAATTGACAGGAATATTAACTACCTGCCCAACGATTTCTGCGCTTTTACAATTCGTTAACTGGCTCGTTCTATATAAGATAGCTACGTAACTGCTGAGTGGTGTATGAAACACCAACAACAATGCAATATTACTGTCAGACACGCAATACCTCGCTATCTCTGTCACCATCTGAGTATTTTAATTAATAAAGTCAGAGTTGAATTGCCAATCAATACCGTAATTTGTTTATTAACTCATCAATTACCGAGGAGTTTAGTATCTATACCAATTTAATTTTGTGAGGTTTAGCTCGGCATACAACCCATTTCCAATTGTCACTTAGTAGTTGTTACGTTTTCACTGTGAGTGAGGACTATACTACATGACTTATGCTGCCTAACAATTCAATAATTATTTATTGGCAGACTCTTCAAGCATAGTCACTTCTCAGGAAATCAATGTAAATAACTTGGTAGAACCTAGCATCTAATTAATCTCAATGAATGGCATTTCATTCATATGTTTAAACTTGTTAGTCAGGAGCCTAAATGTCTGCTTTGTTCCTAATTTGGTTTCCAGCAATGTTTCCAATTTAATTGTAGTATTAGGGTGGGGGTATTTCCATTCGCCTACCGTTGTCTTTGTGTCCATCCGTTTTCGAGATATAAACGAAAACCTGAAAGTGGGACCTTCTTTGTGCGGTTTGAGCTCTTGTGGGGCATAGGACAAATTATCGTAACACCAGGAACATAAATATGACGTGAACATATCTCATGTTTCAGAATAATACTGCAATTGAATTAGTAGGTATTATTGAAGCATGGTTGTTATTAAAGCAAGCGATTGGGAGTACTATTATTCCTCGAGCTTCATCAGCATACCAAACTAATTAGGTGCGAAAATTACGGTAGATAAAACCGAATTAGTGAGTGGATCAGCTAGAAACAATAATATTTGGCTATTCCAGAGGTATTATTTATTTATTAAAACTTTATTGAATTAACTTTTGTTTATTTACACTGACAGACCAAACTGGAACGCGTTGCTCATAGAATATGGATCATTGTCGTACCACGCATTTTCGAACGCTGAGAGATGCGTAAGTGCGAAAAAATGCAAATTTTGATATACTTTTGCTTCATCATCACAGCCCGTAGCAGTCCACTGCAAGACTTAGGGCCTCTCCCACGAAAGGGAAGGTTATTGCCATAATCCCCACGCTTGGTAGGCGGGTTGGAGATCGCAGTGTTTAAATATAACAATGGAAAATGCTGCTGCCCATTTTCCAGACTACGGAGACTCTTGATCTTTTGCCTCGAAAACATTAGTCGCCTTGTACGACACCCATGAGTGTAAGGGGTTGTTGCTATTCCATTCTACCACCACACGGCCAATACTTTTGCTTATTATTATAAATTTATCCCCTAAATAAAGAAATTTATTAGGCGATACTTTTGGTGTAGTTATAGATTTGTATATTTGTATAAAAGAAATAGTAGTTGTGACTGTAAATCCTGAGATCTAAGCGATTTAAAACTAATTTCTTTAGGGTAGTTTTTGATGGTTTTGGCAAAGTAGCCACCTGTAAAGCTATACCCGGAGAGAGTCTCACTGCCCAGCACCGGGTCTTTGTGATGGACCTGCGCGTTAAGCCCCGAGGCAAATACCGGGAGCAGTGCCGACGCAAAACCCGGTGGTGGATGCTTGAAGGAACCAAATCCCACGAGTTCGCCGCTGCTGTCAGCGACCTTAGTGTTGCGACAGACGGTGAACCCGTCCAACAACTCTGGGACAGAACTCAGACAGCTATCGCACGGGGAGAGCGGACTGTGCTGGGTGTGTCTAGGGGTGGTCGGCTTGACAAGGAGACCTGGTGGTGGAACGATGCAGTCCAGAGGGAGACCAGGCTGATGAAAGCCCTCTTTAAAAAGTGGCAAGCGTCCAGATGTCCTGAAGACCACGCTGCGTACAGGGATGCCAAACGTGCCAGCAAACGAGCGGTAGCCAGAGCTAGACGAGACCACTTACGTCCTTTGTACGATAAGTTGGAATCGTCTGAGGGGCAGAAACTCATTTACAAGTTGGCACGATCGAAAGGTTAAAGCGGCACAGGACATTTCCACATGCCGCTGTGTTAATGACCCTAACGGTAACCTGTTATGCGATGACCGCGCGGTGAAGGAGAGATGGCGCTCGTACTTCCACGAGCTGCTCAACAAGCAGTGATAACGCCCGAGGAAGTCGAGGTGGCTATTCGCCGCATGAAGAATCGGAAAGCCGTCGGACCCGATGGAGTCCCTATTGAGGCGTGGAAATCGATGTGCTCTCGTGGTGTGAGCATCCTTACCGACCCTTATATCTGCATTCTCCACACCGGGAAGATAACCGACCAATGGATGCTGAGTATTATAACTCCAGGCTATTAGGGCAAGGGCTCGGTGCGGGAGTGCAGCAACTACCGCGGTATAAAGGTGATGTCTCACACCATGAAGCTCTTCGAACGCATTGTGGACTCTTGGATCCGACGGGAGTGTACAATCTCGGAGGGTCAGTATGGGTTTCGGCCGAGTTGTGGGACCACGAACCCCCTATTTACCCTGAGAACTCTCATGGAGGGATACAGATCAAAGAACACACCCCTGCATTTCCTGTTTCTGGACATGCAGAAGGCTTTTGACTGTATCCCTCGGGAGATGATATGGTGGGCGTTGCGGTCCAAGTCCATACCTGGGGCCTATATTGACATTATCCGAGACATGTACCACGATTCCGATTCCATAGTAAGGAGTGCCGTTGGTGATACTAAACCGTTCCCGATTACCGCTTGGGGTACACCAAGGCTCTGAGCTCAGCCCACTTCTGTTCAACGTGATATTAGACGTATTGTTAGACAGCATCTGAGATTATCATGAGGTACCTCCATGACGATATCGCGCTGACAGACTGACAAGGGGCGACTAATCCAACGTGTAAAAAAGTAGAAGTAGGCACTTGAGAATGGCGGTCTAAAGATAAATGTGGCGAAGACAGAGTACATGGCCTGCAACAGTGCAGATCTCCTACCCGTGCGCATAGGCGTTGAGGAAGTCAAGTGCACGGATCAGATCAGATACTTGGGATCTGTGCTTAGCTCAACCGGGGACATGGCGACGTCAAGGCCGGAATATCCGCTGCTTGGGCAAAATGGTGGAGGTAACAGGTGTCTATGTGACCCCAAAATGCCGATAAAGTTGGAGGGACTGGTCTATAAGACCATCATTAGACTTGCTTTCCTTTACGGTAGCGTGACTTGGCCTCTATTAGTGAATGCTAAATTCCTGTAATATTTTAAAACTACCACTTTCTTTTTTATTATGATCTAATATTGGTATTGTATTGCGGTGCGTCGGTGGCATAGTGATTATAAATAAAATTAACTACATTTATTTACACACACATATGAAACAACACCACAAAACAATAAGACTAAACAAAATGTAATTGAATAATGCATGTACCAATGACTCTTTTCTGAGTTATGTATGTTAAGAACCAAGCTCCGGGCTTTATTCAGAATGCTTGAGCACAGAGGACTCTAAATATGAATAATGACAAATCTAATCGGGAATGTAATTAATAATTATTAGTTCATTATTGTGAATACTATGATAATAAAGATACATTAGACAACATCTTGAATGCACCAGTTTTTAAAATACCACTCCGAAAAATTTTAGATTTGTTTCTGGAATTTGGTCTTCATCGCGGTAGTTCATAACAACTAACCATCATCGTCGCTTCGCTCGTCGCAACCTAACCCTCAATGACAGAACGACATTTAGATAAATTCGGTTTTTGACAAATTTTAAGGCAATATTTAAATTTCCTGGGAATTCTATATTATGACGTATTACATACATTTACGGTGACATCAACGGACATGATTTTATAATGCCCGGTCAATTAAATTATTTAAATAGTTTTTATGACCTTTCCATGTTGGGCAATATTCATATTGACGGACATTATAAATTATGCCCTATTAAGCACATTGTACATAACATGTACATTAGTTGAACACGAACCGATGCTCTTACGGTAAAGGAAAACATTGTGATGATACTTGCACATTCAGGCGAAATGTGCAACCATGATCAAATCTGGTTAGGGTCCCGGTTAACAGGGTCACGTAGGTCTGATCTGCATCTGTACCTGATCAGCTAATTCCCGGATGCCACAACCGGGACATTAACGTCAAGGTCTTTAAACGTATATACTCAATTTAAAATACTCAGCTGGATAACTTAACGTCCACTCCTCAATGAAAGCTATTTGTAAACTGGCAAAAGGACTCAGAGATTGTAATAAAATATAGAAAACGGTAGTAAATATACTTGACGTATACCTAACGATGTCTTTTATTGACTAAAGAAAGCTCGCCCGACTGCGTCGCAAGACGCCTTTACTCGTTATAAAAGTATATTTACAGAGTTGTTAACGTTTCCCCTTTGACAAATATTCTCCACTTTAACAGGTTTCTTTATGTTTATCTTTCAGACATCTTGATTTGCTCTGTGTGCTGGAATCCTAATAATAATAAAATTAAAATATCTTTTGAATCACAATTTCCAAGAGTAAAGGAGTATGATAGGCGGGTATAGTAAAAATTTGCAGTATTAAATATTTGTTGATAAAATATAGTATTATTATCGTATAGGACAAACCGTTCGGTCAGGTATAATGATGACTAACATGGTCTGTTTTATTGTTGCAGAAGCCTCCAACTCGGACCCTGGCGGCAGCGTCAGCGCCGCGAGCCCCGGCAAGCAACGCCGCGGATTCAGTGGGTGAGTCAGACAAATAACCTTCAATCGTAGTTGTAATCATATTTTATCTAGATTGATGTTACATATGAGAACTGGCTGCCAAGAATGGAATTTCCTTAAATATGGGTTGATGTTCCTAAAGGTAAGCCTCGGTTGCTCGTAAGTCGAACTCCATGCGTTGTATTGATTTAAATATTTGTAACACGTTGGATAGATTGCCCTTTTGGTTATTAACATATTTGTTCGTTTTTTAGTCCTACATTATGACATATTTCAATCTCATTGCGCTTCGTGATGTTTGTATTGTCTCCACTTGTATAAATACGTTCAGACTCGTTATCTACGAGGCTATTTGGTTCTCATTAGTCATGTTTTATCTTAGTAGCGGTTATCTACCTCCTTGCGCGATAGCGTTCAGTCGCTTAGTGTTTTCGCGTGGTGAGGGCACGCGCGTTTGTTCCTGTCCTCGTCCTCCGCCATGCTCCTCGGGCTGGGCTCGGGCCCCACGCCCCCCGCGGGTCCCGCGCGCCTCCCGCGCCGCCGCTGCACGCCCGGCTGCTGCCGGATATTCAGGTCCTACGCTTATCATTACGTTGCAATACTCCTTTTATTGCGTTGCATAAATCCTTTCATATTTACCCTAATCAAACTAAAATTCAAATCACGGCAAGTGTATTTGAGATTTAGGTATCTATTTGATTTTTATCGTGATTGTAATGTACATTACAAAACGTATTTATATTCCTTATCGTGAGTATACCTTGAAAATCAATAATAATCTTGTATTCAAAGTTACCTAATTACTTAATATCTCATTGATTTAAACGATGTACCTAATTATTAATCATTATTTAAACATTTCACTCGCACTGATCGCATCTGAAAACAATGGTAATAATTCCAAAGTACAAGTAACTATACTAATGATATCTTTATTTGACGTGATTACGCCTAACGTTGGTAATTTGGTTTGATTGGCGCCACTCGGGGCGGCGTAATGGCTTAGCGGCGCGCGCGCAGTCCACCTCATGCCGCGATGGGCCTTGTTTTGGCCGTATATCCTGCCGCACACCAACAGATTACAAACTTATCGCAATCTTTCGATAGCGTTTGCACATTCGTTTGCCCCGTCATGCGTCACCTACGATTCCTCTGTCTGCAAGATAACACAATCGTCCAGTGCTCATTCAAAGTCAGTGGCGCGTACGTGTCGGGACAATTTTGAGAGCCAATGTGCTGTGCTACAGTGATCTCCGAACACGATGTGGAATCAGGTTGTTTTTGTAAAGTGAGTTTTAATATTATATCTTCCAAAGGTAATGTTTTGTAATCGAGCGGCCGCACTGCGGTCGAGCATCCTTGACTCGCTGTAAGGATCGGCTTCCCTATTAAGATGAAATACTGGCGAGACATAACTCGTTAAGAACATTTCATTTATCTATGGAGGCGACAATGTATCGGTAATTTTGTACCAAACATGTCGTTAGTATTGTCTAGTAAATACCGTTTTTGTAATGTTAATTTTTTACTTGTTCGCATAAAGAAACTGCCAAATTTTATAAATTTACGATTATCGTAAATAAAATCTTGTCAGTTGAAAATGTTTTGAATACATATTTGGTTAATTTGTCTTACCTTGCGGGAGGGGAAGCTTTTAGTGTTCAGTGTAAAGTTACTGATGAAAAATTTAATAATAAAGTTTCACCGCAATGTAAGAACATAGAAATTTAAGAAGTTCCTTGAGCATAACGCGTATCATAATTGTCATTTATGACATTATGTACCCACATGCAAAATCATTGACGTTACTGCGACTCTACTGGGTCTGCACTCTTATGAAAACGAAGACCGTTTATTTGGGACCGGTCCATCATTAAGCAACGGATTGTCGTACGCAACAGTTTTCAACAGCGTTGCAGCAACAGATTCGATAGCTTCATTTTACATTTTGTAGAAACAATATTGTTGAATGAACGCATGTGTTGTGAGTACAAAAGTAACATTGTTTCAAAAAGTCTTATTCTGTAGAACGGTTAACTTTGTGTTGCAAGATTCATTTCACAAACGGCAACAGTGTTGCCTTTAACATGTTGCTTACAACAAAATCGCCCTAGTGTTGAATATATGTAAACCCACCTTAACTGACAGCACTGTCGCTGTTCACAATCTTATAGTTAGAGCCGGTTTTCTTAGCGGACGTCATTATCCCTTTCCATGAAAACATCATCACGGACGAATAAGACAAAAATATCTTATCTGAACCTGGCATACGAGGTTACCGATATGTGGAAAGTGAATTTTTCCTTGATGTACCGGGAGGCACCTAAAAACGTTCTCATTTGTAATCTTCTGCTGAAGTTATGGGACAAGACAAGCCATTGCTGTAGCATCTTTCTGGCGTCGTTGTCCTACCTTACAGTAAAACCATTCTGCCTTAGTGTTCCCATCGATACAGACAGTATGGAAACTTCTATGTACAACAGCGAAAAAGCTGCTGGAAAGCGAAAAGGACTGCAATCTGATAGGAGTGTATAATAGCGCACAAGAAAGTTGTTGCAGCTGTGGATAGGACAAACAAGACTCGTTAGGAGAACCGTTGAAATAGGTGGGGATTTTCGCCAGACTTAAAGTAGCTTGCTATCTCACTCGTTCATGGAAGGCGCCGCGAGCGAGATGAAGTCATAAACCTATCGCTAATACTATCGTAAAGAGTTAGGCGGTACAACGCCCCTTGGATCTACAGCGGCGACCACAGCTATTGAGTTTTGACACAAACAAATAGGTGACAGCTTTAAATGATCACATTCTCATCCAGATCGAGAGGGACGAGGTAATGTATACCTCCATTAATACTGCCATGGATTAACGCCACCGTATACCCTATGGACTTTCTAAACTCATTCGTATTCGATACGTGAATTCTCACTTCGAGTCGTTTTTTGCGGATCAAATCCTAGTCGAAGTGGTTGCTATTACTGGTACAGAGATAAATGGTGCAAAATGGTAGCAATGGTATGGGATACAAATCAATGTCCTTTTTGCTTCATAGAGCTATAATGAATTGTTTAGGAAATATCGTCGTCTCTTTTACTATCGTGTGTTTAAGCTTATTCTTGACTTGGATCCGTTTACCTCGTATGTTGAAGAAGGCGATGGCTGGGTCTGCGGAAGCCGTCGCAGGGCAAGGAGAAGACGCCAAGCGGGGCGCTGTCGCCGGCTACCAACGACCGCCCCGCACCTCTCAAGAAAGTGCCATCTGATAAGAAGGTATGGCCCAGAACGAACGATTGAATTGAAATGTAACCTGATTTGCTACTGTGTACGACTGAATAGAATATTCCAGTATTAAACGAGGTTTAACGGCCAATGAATGGAGACAGCGGGAATCCACGCATCTGATGTATTAGTTTGGGTAGCTCGCCGCCTGTACGGATGCCACCGCCTTATCTATTTCTGTCGCTAAGAAACAATGTTGCATTGTTCTGTTCCGGTTTGATAAGGCAGCCAGCGTAATTAGAGGCATATCAGCTTATGCTTCAGAATGACAACGCACCTGCGTTTCTATACTGTATGTACCTGTATTTAAATGAATCGTAGATGTTGTGGAGTTTGGGCGGCAGGTACTGTGACCACCAGAATGACTGATACCAATCATACCTAACGCTAAAATGATGTACAGAAATTGGATTATTTCTTCCTTCTATTTGCTTACAATTGCTCACTCGATAGTAGTAGCTTACTAGAAGTTATCAAAACATTTAGAATTATTTGCATATTACTGCTATATAAATATGCCAATAATTGTTTACTTTAAACTTTTTAAACGCCAATCCTCCAGCTATCAAGAAAATATATTGATTAAAGTAAACTTTTGCCTACTGGAATTATGACGGCAAATTTGCTTAATAATTATTATGACTACTTAATTTGGTAAGTTTTTTTCAATCGATATTAATAATCGATATGTCTTTCTAGCTATTCAAGTTTTAAAAGTTTGAAGTAAAACGCGCAAAACGTCATCGCGCGTAAATAATCTACAATAGATTGGTGATCAGGCATTCGGAAAGTCCCTAGTTACCGCTTTCCATGGCGGTTATTATACATAGCAAACTGTTTTATCCATGGAGGCCGCCTTTGTACAATATCCACTCAATTACATATTATGACGGCAGGTGGCTCAACCTGTAAACCTGTAAACCTGTTCTAGCTCAATAAAAGTTGCAGCGGTGGGAATGAGTGATTGACTTCATAGAAAATATCAAATATGTATTAGAGTATCCTATCACATTATCGTCATCTTGGCGTTATGTCCCGGTTGCTCCCCCGCGCAGCACGCGAGAGCCCAGCGTCCGCTCGTATAGTTAAATACATGAAAAAAAAATCGTGATTTCTTCGTTACACCCGATTGTTCTGCGGCAGTTGCCATACACTGGCGAGCACCGCGCCGAGGCCGACGAAGCCGGCGCGGCGGCGGGCGGCGTGCTCGACGAGACCGAGGACGACGCTGCGGACGTCGAGCTGCCACCTCCGATGAAGCCGTTACAGGTACCAAGTAACAAGACGCTCGTCTTGCTGATATTTAATGAAATATCCGTAAAATGAAAGCAAAATCATTGACCTAATTTATGAGTTCCCCGGGCATTTTACTTTCTCGGATCGATATAGCCGTTTTCATGTGATGCGCTCTCCAACGAACTGCATTTCAATCGATTATTTTTTCAATTAGTCGTTTACGGACTTCAGAGCATTACACTGACCCTGTATCAAACGTTTCACTTTGCATAAACCGTCATAATTTTGACTTGCCGTTACCGTGTTGGTAACTGCCTAATTGCATTACAGGATTAGCGCTCGAGCTCGTTTTTTCTTGTCTTCTAAAGTACAAATGCATGTTAAAAGTATTATAACCTGTCATTCTGATTGTAGGATACTCAATCAGTGCTGCAACAATCGCCGACGCCTGCGGCTACCGCCTCGTCGCCCAACACGCGGGTGAGTTCTTTGTTCTAATAACATTGATCATAAATGTAAATAACTTTCTCTTTTACCTGTGATAATATCATCATTGCTACTAACTTTAGAGGGTCCGTATAGCTTGCCCTGACTCCGTGATTGAGGGATCACTTTATGATACGATTTTCAGAATTCCTTGACGATGGACGCTTTGGAAACTAACGGTGGCGCAGCTGATATAGCAGAGATAGAACAAATTGTCAAGGAGAAAATGGTTCGATTTCATCCACAATGCGTGCATGATAACGTGTGGCATGTAGTGCATATTCACTATGATCATTTGTTTGGCGCATTTTTTATACTGCTGCATTAGCAATCGCTGAAGGTCACAAGCCTCTAAATTATACAAACAAAATAGGTTTTATTCTTTAGATGCTGCGATTTTGGGGACAATAATGTGTGGGTACACCATATGGCAACATGTAATGTCAACACAATTGTTTTAGTTAGGGCGATGGTGCTGTCTGTGTCACTGTTTGTTTATATTGTAGTGTAGGTAATGATTTAGTGTTTATTGATTTAAAACAGGTAAGTCTATTTTGTTTTTATCGAAAGCCAGAGAAAAGTTCCTAGTAATCCTTAAAAATGTAGGTAAATTAAAGAGGACTGTCAATATACTACTAAAAATCAAATAGGGACCACTTGTAAATTTCGATATTTAATAATTTTAAAGCAATTTAGGCTAGCACCGCACAAAAGAATCATCCATTATAGAATGCTTTAAAATTATCAAATCGTTGTGGATATCAAAATTTACTATTTTAATTTATCAATTTATTTTGTTTTGAGTAGATATTATGTGTGCTATGGGTTGATTTTCAATTATTCGTTTACCAGCCGTTACGCTTGACGTGTGATAGCTTGGTTTGTGGTTTGTTTGAATGGTTTGTGTGTTAATACCAGTAGTAATTGTAAGCCTGAAATAGACTGTTCTCTTAGCAACCAACTATTTAGTAAATGCATGGTTTAAATTTTACGAAAGTGCACTTTTGTTTTTAGTCACGTAACGTATTACTTTTCGTTTATTTTATAACACACTTAAGGTACTTATTCCATTTGGCAACGGAAATTTCTGAGACCCAAATAGTTTTATGAATAAATATCCTTTTGCCGATACCAAAAGATATTCGTATATACATCTGTCTGCCTAGATTGTCGCAACTTAAGTCGCCGGGATATTGAATATTAATAAAACAGAAAGTACATTTTGAAATAAAAATAAAATGATACTAATAAATGACTCCGTTATAAAGTTTAAAAACAACAATCTAATTAAATTATTATAAATGCTAACGTAAAATAAATTTGAAAATAACGGCTTGTTGCCGCCACATTGGCTACTCTCATCGCATTAATGTGTATGGAGCATGCGTAATACTACATTCGTATATTTTATCGTATTTGTACATTCGTTATCAAATGGAAAAGCCCTTATATTATTTATTGTGCTTCAATACTTACGGGTCCAGCCAAGATGCCACTTACTTCATAACAATATATTCTACTGTCTATCGCGAAAATATAATGCATCTTAGCTAGAGCCGTAGAATTTTAGTAATTATCGGTAATATACAAAAAAAAATTCAATTGATTGTCTTAACCACTGTTTTCGTTCAAAGAATTATAGACAGCAATTCAATTTTTAAATAAATTTCGGTCGATAGTGCTCAAGTTAAGTGTGCACATTTTTAACAATGAATTCACACGTATAATATATCTGTTCGTATGGCATAGCAATTTAACTGTCCTACCTGTGTCTACCTAGTACGTGTATAGTATAAGTGTAACACGGTGCGGTGCGGTGCGCAGGAGCAGCACGGCTGCGCGTCGGCGGGGGCCGCGGGGCGCGCCGACGACGACGAGCGGCCGCCCCCCACCCCCGGGCCGGACTCGCGCGACGCCGCGCTCAAGAAGCGCGAGTATGTCTTGCGCGAACTCATCGACACAGAGGACATATACGTCAACGATCTGAGACTCATATGCGAGGGATACATGAAGCACATGCAGGTACGAACGGCCGACAACCGTGGTCTTTACGAGTTACGGTGTGGCATGAGTAATCGGCTATTGTATAATTTGTAAAAATACTTATTTTTGACAGCTGGTTGTCACAGGAGTTGATGAACATTTTTGCGGCACAACCTTATCTATTACTTTAATGTGAAACCTACGATGACATAACGCGCCTTTTACAATATATCCTTCCAATTGGGTTGTTACTGTGTCGCCATTTATAACTTAAAATTAGCGCTATTTCGAAAAATCAATTGCTAAATTGTCGTAAGACAAAGTGTAGTGTGTTGACAGCCTCTTAATTTCTCAGGACCCTAATGCAGAACCGCCCCTCCCCGACGGTCTGAAAGACAGACGGCACCGAATGATTTTTGGTAACATCGAAGCCATCTACGAGTGGCATCGAGAGTGAGTAATCCTAGCTTTGTACTCTGTTCTGTTTCATATTTATTATTATATCTTGTTTACCCTGGATCCAGAGGTTATTTAAATATGGGGAGTTTGTGTTCGTTGTGCGAAATATGTTTTATTTGCTTTGCGAATGTCTATTGATTTTTTATTTTTTATTCAACATTAGTTACACATCTAAACGAAAAATATAAATAAATAGTAACCATAATTTTTAGTAATGAGGTGAGGAAGTAATTTTCCATAATCTCCATAACTGAAAATTATTAACATTGTGATTTGCAAAATTTTGATAGCAGCCAATCGGCCCGCAGCCTCAGCAGGCTATGCACTCAGTTTTTTTTAATTATTTTATTTATATAACTATTATTTCTGCATAAAGTGGCTTACAATAATTGTGCTGTTGTGTAATTATGTTGTTTGACTATATCGTTCTGTGCAGCAAATTCCTGCGAGAGTTGCGAGCTTGCATCGACGCACCGCAGCTGCTCGGTCCGCTCTTCCGGTTCTTAGCGAAAAAAATGGTCCTATACGAGACTTACTGTCGCAATAAACCAGTCTCCGAATACATCGTCTCGGAACACGACCACTATTTCCAAGAACTGAGGCAAAAATTGGGACACAAATTACAGGTACTGCACGTGCGATTTATGTTCTACTTTCACATACTGGTCGGATTGGATTATGCGTTACCTCTGGCTGTGTGGTTTCAGCTGGCCGATTTGCTGATAAAGCCGATCCAGCGCATCCAGAAGTACCACCTGCTGGTGAAGAAGGTGCTGACATACTCGGAGCACGGCGGTGCGCCTGCGGATGTGCTGGCCGCTCTTCACGATGCCGTCAGCTGCACCTCCATCATCCCCAAGAACGCCAACGACATGATGGACGTCGGCCGCCTGCAAGGATTCGCGGTCAGTTGCACTCACTTGACGACAATATCTTAGTTGACCTTTTTTATTTGTATTTATATAAATATAAATTAGTATTCTCTAGGTCTCTGTGAATGTATTTTTATTTAAGAATATGTGGTCGCATTGCGCGCTGAATCGATTGTTTTGTACGTTTATATTAATTTTCTGGTCTGTTTGCGAATTCTGCAAAGTGAATGCACACTTTTGAATTTATAGCGAAAATTAAACCTTTGCTGTTGTAAAAGCCAGTGCAATGTTAATAACCGCTTACTGAAATGTTACGTGTAATCGATTATAATTGCGCATATAATTACTAGTTTTTGGCCATGACTCTTCCATCATTGTCCATCATGTGTGAAATTTTATCAAATGTTCTTTTTACGAAATTTACGGACAAATACAAAGAATATTGTTATATTCACATAAATCACACTGTATATTGTTGCTTTACATTATACAGTAATTTTACTCATCTTCGGGTCAATATCACGTGCCCGGGGTCAACCTTGACCATAATTCAGGATTTGGCAGATGAGCCATCTGACCTCCGTGACCCTTTTAGCAGGGGAACCTGACCAGATTGGGTCATGGTTACATAATCAGTCGCCTGAATGTGCAGGTTTCATTACGATGATTTCCCTCATTCTAAGTGCATCGGTTAGTGTTTAACTAAACTATACAACTCATAAAAAGTCATTGGTACATGGCGGCACTAGGGATCAAACTTGATACCTCTCGCTGACAAGTCGACCCCTTAACCATTAGTTACTGTATATTTTTATTGTTCTTATTTCATATTGTCACTATAGTTTGTGAAACACTGTGTAAAAAGTCTTGAAACAATGTATTAAAAACGTTCCTCCTCATTTTATTTCAGGGGAACATAACAGCACAGGGGAAGCTTCTTCTTCAGGAGCCATTGATTGTATCTGAAGTTACCAGTGGAGGGAACGATAAAGGCAAAGAATTGCACGTGTTCCTTTTCGAACAGTGTGTGATATTTAGCGAAGCTGTCGGCAAGAAGACTCAGTTCACTAGCCCCACGTACAACTACAAGGCACACGTACAGGTTAGTCACTTTCCACCCCCATTCACTGGATGCCTGCTCATAACGCAGTTTTCAACAATCACCTTCTTTTTATAAAACAAAATAAAATAGAATTTAGTTACCTTACGAAAGTTACCTTGATGAAAACCCCGTTATATTAGCTAGTAGACGCCTGTTAATTATGACGATGGGAACAGGTGAACAAAATGGAATTGGACGAGCTCGAGGGTCGCGACGGTGCGTTCGTGATCCAGTCGGTGGATCCGAACAAGCCGAAGCAGTCGTGGATGTGCCGCGCGCCGGAGGCCAGCCGCCAGCAGTGGATCTCGAAGCTGTCCAGTATCCTGCAGTCACAGCGGCGGTTCGGCGAGGCTCTGGAGAATCCCGGCGCATACTTGCGGGAGCTGCACCGCGACCCCGCCCACCCCGCACACCCCGCCGCGTAAGTACGCCCGCGCCGCCGACAGCCGCACGCGCCATCCGCGCCGCGGCCGCCACCACTAACGCTACTAACCCACCAGCAAACACAGCCACCAATGTATCTATTTACCTATACGTAACCATATACTAGCCACGATTATTATATAACTTGACTTGCATATAGGATATGTGCGACGTCAACATTTATTATATTATAATATAAGTAGACTAAATATTTTCGAAATTGTTCGACATTGCATTAGCGTAGCCTAAATGCGAGTTTCAAATTAAGTAATTGTAATTGTAATGAGCAAGGGAACATTTTGCTTCGGTTATGGTGAATTTAATAAACAAAAATGTATTTTGTATTGTGAGATTCTCATTATAATTCGTGCAGGTACAAATAATTTTTTTATTTGGAGGTTATATATAATGGCAAATTGTGAGACTATTTTAGGTGGTAATAGTTGATTTAAGTTTTACTATTTTGTAAAACTGATGTTTGTATTGCACTGAATTATAACATAATGCAAGAACATTCAAATTGTGATCTCGAAATATATTTTATTAAATGTCGGCAAATGCACTACGTTGCGATTTACATCAATTTGCAGCTATTGCCTTTTATGAAGTAATAGTAGGTGATGGATATGATAATAATGTGTGTATATAATATTAGATTGCTTAGGTCGTAATTGCACCCGAAGATCGAACGAGGATAATTTTATTTTTATCTGTTGTCGGTGTACTTGTAAGTTAGTTAGCTTTACAGTATTAGATATTCAGCTATTACGATTACCTAAAGTGCCACATTTCTTTTAGTGATATATATTTTGTGAAATTGCGCTACAAATAAAAGTAAATAAAAGTTCAATTTTATTAATTTATATAGTACTGGTGAACTTTAGCGAATGATACAGTCAAGCTGTGGTTTATTTTACAAATTTGTAGCCACATACGACTTAGTATGAACACAACTAAGTGAATAAAGTAAAACGCACCCAGTCGTAAATGCCAGGTTGATAATTTAAGCTTAATAATCCATAAAGATACTCTAAAATAATAATAAAATATATAGCGCGTAACATATTTAAGTTTGCTAAGTAGTTAAATGTGGTTTTCAAAGTGCAACTTAAACTTTTGTCATACTTATATAAATAATAAATTGTCCATGTTAGTTAAACAAAGTAACACTGGAATTGAAATTTAGATATAAATATATAAAATATAATAGGGAATAATTAATGAATTAATGTTAGGTATAGCTTTACAACTTTCTAGCAATTATTTAGAAATGTGTTATAAGTTCCTCGATTCCAAACGTGTTTTTTCGGTTTTGGATGTTATTAATTGTGGATTTCTGTAATTTCTGTTTATTATGTGTTTAGCATCTTTTAAAATTAAAAATGCAATAATTTACTGCCATTTTATGATATAAATATGACGAATATCTGCCTGATATGATTACGATTAAGTCTAATGTTATCAATATATAATAGTTCCGTGTTTCTGGACGCGATTGTGTACATAATGGAAACGCCAACCGATGATACCTCGAATTGATAGCCGATGATGCGGGCCAATGTTAGATTACCTCTGACGTCCGGTCATCACTGTATCGTGTATATTTCTGATCTCTGAACCTATGTACTTTCTATAATATAATACTACGTGTGCACAGTAAATGGTACTGTTGTTATAAAATCAATAGTTTCAACAGAGATAGTGAATGTCCCTTTGTAAAGAATGTACTTACACCTGAATGTCGTCGGTTAGTTATTTTTACGCATGTGAAATTTTCCTCAGGAGTTGTTTGTATATTCGATGATCGAAACTTTTATCATTTGTCATAAAAGTGGTTACTCAACTTGATACGTCACTATCATCATCTTGGCTGCAGAACATTTGTGCTAGTATAAGCCTCTCCCCAAGCATTCCTCATATTTGGGCTTTGTATATGTCGTAGGCCGATCATTGAATTGGGCCGACCTAGATCTACCCGGGCATATGATTTCGAGATTATAAAGCCCCGCGCTTTAGCATAACATTAAATCTAAATATCGCCTGCGCTTTGGTATAACACTAAACTCATCTTACAGAATTGAAACCATCTTATTAAACTATCTGTCTGGGCAGGTTTCGATGATTGGCCAATGACATTTACATTGTAATATTTAGTAACTGTTCCTTGGTAACAGATGAAAATTACGGGGAGTTTTTGAGTCTAGAAACTGGTACCATTGTTTTGAAGTTCAGCTATGTTCAGGTCTCACTCCTAATAGGAAAATTTGATAGGAGTAAAATTGGAATGTTAGTGGTACCCATTGTTCGCCCCAGCTATCAGCTCGTCAGCCAGCGTGAGCAGCGGCTGGAGTCCCGGCGGCGCAGCGCCGGCTGATGCCTTCCCGCTTTTCCTATATTTGTGTCTATTTAGCATATTTAACCAACTCGTTTACAGTAAGATACACTTCTACGTACATTAATAAAGTATATGTATAACGTAACGATATAAAACTAAATACTATTTTCTCAATGTTGTGCTTATGTACAAATATAAAAATAAGATGCTATTTTCATAACAAGATAATCATCGTAAATATTCGTCTGTATCGATATTTCATACGCATATAATCAAACCAAATCAAAGATAAGATATTTGTAACATGTGACCATTACGGGGACACACTATTAAACTGATTTTAACGTCATACATCAAATTCCATTATTAGTAAATACGCCGCCAATTGTAAGTTTCAATTTGATTTACATTGTGGCCTCGTGAATGCATTAGTTATTTTTATATATTTTATCTTTGTACCATTTTATTAATTCTAAATAATTTATTTAAATTTTATAAAAAAGAAAAAAAAAGTTATAGCTATTTATTTTAATATTAAACCAAAGTGGGAACCTTATGTTTAGTTAGTTACATTGTTTTTCTGGAATACAAAAACGTGTGAATCTATAGATAGTATTAGTGATAAGGCAAGGATTCGTTGAAGACTGGCTAATAGAAGTGATTTGGAAGATATGTAAACAGGTTGGATTCATCGCGGGTGCTAGGTAACTAGACTCGACATCATCTCTCAGCCTTAGATATTTCGTATAAATATCCTATAAAAAACATGTAGAGCATAAGAATGTATCATAAAATATAGGCATATCTCTGCTGATTCGTTTTTAAAGGCTCTCATAAGTTATTCGCGTCATTTACAGTGTTACTCATTAAAACTGCATAACGTAATTGCAACTGTAATGTTCTAGTGTAGTAGAAGTTATTTTAAATTTTTACTATAATTTATCTGATTGTACAAACAGCACGGCAGATACGTATTTTTCGTAGTAAAGCTGTATTAAATAGGTCAAATATATGTATTAAAAAGGTCAGGGTACCATTCCCCTTATTAGTAATAACATCTTAACTGTATTTGTACTACTTTCATCTACCGCTATAAGTTATAACAATTTCTGGAGGGCTTTGCGACCCAAATCTCCACTAGGTGGCACGATTGAGACGTAAGATCCGGTGTCAAAATAAAATCATTAATTATCCGCATTAAACTGCATACTTACTGCATATATTTCTGTGCAAAACGGTAGTATTTTGACAACGGTTCATGTCTTACAAGCGCCGCAAAAACTAATTAGTCTAGCCGCCACTAAGAAATTCTCGAATCGTTTTATAATATTTATAGGTATAAAAGAACAACTTACCTAATAGTAGATTATACATAAAGGGAATAAAGTAGTGTCTTCCGTCATGGGCGGCATATTGGATACTGAGCGTAGCGAAGAACTCTATAGGTAAATCTCGAGCGTAGCGAGGGAGTTATGTAGATTCCTGATTGAAGCGAAGGGTTCAAGCTGCCCAAGGCTAAGACAGCTCTATTCCAGAGGTGAATACTCTACTTTTCACACCATCTGTGATACAATAAATCAAACAATTACAGCGTCTGATTTAGCAAACTCTGGGAGTTAAATCATTATTTCGTGTCAATGTAAAAACTGAAAATTATAATAACACGAAACGCATTTTTTATTTCACACTTTCCATTTGCGCAATTTTATTAGTCTCAGGTTCTGCAACCATCCTGCCTGTAGTCGCAGTTTCGCGCCAAGTTTTCATACGAATTTTAATATTTTAAATTCAAATCACTTTATTCCCTTACGAAGTTTTTTTATACAATATTATTTCCCTGCTGATAATAAGGCTATGCTTTATGGTGACATTTTATGATACATAATTGGACATTGTCGAGCAGGGGGGTGAAAAGACTTTATTGGTTGCTTAACCAAATGTTATAAAATTACTTTTCGTGTTTATAAATTTCTAATAATTATATAATTTGTCTCCAATGTAACATCTGAAGAATATATACACATCTCTATGATATAGGGATTTGTTTTGTGGCGGCTTGGTGCCAATTGTAGGCTTTTAACATATTTAAGCACATAAAATAACATATAGTATAAAGTCACTGTAGTTGTAAACATATCTAGAAATACTTTTAAAGCCTAGTTTATAGGAATTAGAAGGAAACCACAAACGAATAGTCCAATAAGTAAAGTATTTGCCAACTATATAATATTATACTTCTAAAATCTGTTACGGGATATGACATTTTACAGTGTCAGAACAGGAGATAGGATCGCACTGAGTCACACCTACAGAGTGCTAGCACGTTTCAAAATTTCAGCGTTTTCTCTTTAATAATTTCGAGATTTGTATGAACTGTTGTACTCACTCCCTTAACTATGTACATTAATTTACAATACGTTGATGTATAGCTATTTCTGAGCTGAACAGAAGCTATTGTGGGGCCTAGTTGGCAATTGTTAACTGATCTAGTTATGCCAAGTCCAGTAAAGCTCAACTCGGAATAGACTTAGTCCGGCCCGACGAGTAACGTAATTTTGAATGTTGTTTCCTAAGCTTTTATACGATTAACAATTTGGTGTAAGCCACTCCATTAGCAACTTTTGGTCAGTTTAAAAATAGCTACCTCTGTTATTAGCTAGCTTTCTGTGATTTTTTAAATATTCTTTTTATGCGCCCTACTTTGAATGTTTGATACTCATTTTATTCTTGCTTTTGTTTATGCTTTTAATTTTTTGTATGGAAAAAGTTCTTACCAAAATATTTCCTTGTCCATTACGTTAATGTAGTTGCGACTCAGTGCTTTTATCTCCTTTCGTAATACTTTCCTAATTGATTTTTAATTACGTTGATGTATATTTATATTTGTGATACCAGTTTATGTGATAAGTCTCATACTCAGCGTTGAGATATAGAATTCTCCAAATACGCATTAGGTCCGAGGATAAACTTGTACTCATAAATGTAATTATCAAAACATGCTCGAGGCCCACTTTATTATTTACATTAGAATATTTGTAAACGCGTTTTTCTGATATTTTTTACTTTTGTCTTGGTTCTATATTGTAGGTAGCAATTGACTAGCTTTTAACTATACCTTTCAACCATACTGCTTTGATATAGCCACAAACAACCCGGTGCGCGAGGGCAGTGCGTAATAGTCGTCTTACTGGTCAATCATAATTTATGAGTATTCTTTCACATAATTTAAAATTATGATTATTCTCTAATTAAACTTATTAGCTTTTTGTAAATTTACTTTTCACATAAGAATTTCTCTTAAGAGGACGCTTTATATTTTTTATAGTTTTTGAACTCTGATTCTGAGCATATATATATGAAGACATTTGAAATTTCAGTATGTTAATCTTGGAACCCTTATCAAGTATTCGTATAACCAAAAACACGATTAATTGAAATGTTTTTTGGTATATTTTAAATTTCCTGCTGATCGAGATGATTATTTACTATCAGAAGGGCCTTAAGCTAGTTTACCACCTTAGTGGGATAAAAAAAGAAAATATATGTTTTCGAGAGATTAATTCGGATTTCTCTTAAACCACTTACATAGATAGATTAATCATAAGAAAATTAATAACAACATGTAGTAAGCTAAAATTCGTGTAAAGGAATTTTGTGTACATTGTTTAAATTTCCTGTAATTCACGAAAAAAGGTAAAATACACATAAGCATAGGTCTTAAGTCGCTTTTCTCGAGTCTGACATGGCGCGTTAAGTAAAAACATGATAAGGACGGCGTCCTCTTAAGAGTCTTTTTGAAGCGGCCCCGCTAATAAAACAAATTATGTGATAGTTGATAATCCTGTATATTGTTAATAATTATGTATTTAAATATTTTTCTTAATTAGGTTAATGTGTTACTCTAAGGCAAATAATGGGGATGGGACGCAATTGGTTGTTAGCTTGTAAATTCCGAATTTCGAATAGATATTAACGAAACGAATATTCAGTTCGTTAATAACTAATTGGACTGGCATTTATATTTCTTAGACGTTAAAAATATTTATCACAATGACAATGCATTTAAAGCTGCGTACATGCTAAACTCTGCTTTTGATGTTCATAAAATTTTAGATAAGATAATAATTTAAGTATTTAACTTACTGGATATAATAAGTTGCTGTGCTGTTGCACAATGCGTTGCTTGTAACGCTGAAATAGAGTAAGTTATACATTTCAAGGGAGCCCAATTGGTGCATTACTTGTAATATCAGTGGAAGGCAATTGGATGCTTGTGTCGATATGAGAGGCGTATATTTGCGACGGGGCACCCGTTGAACGTCTGACAAACCAGCTCTGGTGCCGTGATGAAACGGGGTCTTACCTTCAATAACGAAAGCAATAAATAATCAGCTTACAATACGCGAAGCCTTATTATCTTCGAGCGATCGACACGAGACTACTAGAGAGTATTTAGTCTTAAACGTTGTCTTTGCCTTCGAATAATATGGATACACTAAGATGCGGGTAGCATGGGCAGCAGTTAGTCTAAATTACGCACTTAAAATATAATAGCATACCATCTGCACTAAATCGAGCTGGAGGAGAAAATATAGAAATTATTATCGTCACGTTATGTAACTGTATATCGTAACGTTATGGCACTTATAAAATATCTGTGACACCTCAAACCTGCTAATTCGCATAACTGCCCGCTACAAAAGTATGATAACAATATTAATATCAGAAGTTAAAAACTTCACATTTTTTATATCTCCGTATAATTTTTTTTAAATACCATAATACATGTTCGTTTGATATGTAATGCTCATTGTTGTTAGAGTACTGTAATTTAATAAATGTCTACACTTTTGGGATCGACCTTGTTTTTTTATGAATGAAAACAATGATCATTAAACGAAGTTATTTGGAAATTAGGTAAATTTTGTAAAGTAAACAAGACATCATAGTTTCGTTAATGACGAATTGAACATTGATTTGTAAACATCTTGTATAATATCGATTTGTCCTATCCTATGTATATAAATTTTAATAAATAACTTGTAAACACTAAACTGTACGTTATATGAGTCAACAATAAATGTGAATAAAAACGCTTGTGGTTTTATGCTTCTAATCCTGCATGCTTTTTAATTATTTGATTTTATTGTTATTTTATTATTATTTTGGGCTCAGCTTTTATGCCGTTTATGTAGTCACCGCAATATAGCGCCTTACAATCAATGCTAATTTATTATAAAAATTACAATAAAAATATTTACTCGCGACAAATAGCTCTCATAAGCTGGTCAGCCCCTTTTATGTTTGTATTGTTTTTTAAATTTGGTTTTATTTTCCTTTTACCCCCGCTGATAGTGGTGAGGGTTGGTGCGGGCTGCGCAAGACGGAGAGCGTACCGCCCTCGGTGGGCGCGCGGCTGGCGCCTGAGCTGCGCCAGCGTACGCAGCGCCCACACGCCAAGGCCAACACCATCAACCTGCCCACCACCACCATTAAGGCCGACGACCGCAAGAAAGTGTCGGCCAACGTGGCCGCCAACAACGCGGCGGTGAGCCCCACCTCGCCGCCACACGCCAACGTGAGTGCCGCTATAATTTTAACAGCTTCGTGTAACATGGTGTCGGTGTAACGGTAAATAACTGCTTCGAAGGCGTAGGAGTGCTCCTTAAATGTTTTATGTCGTAGACATTTTCAGTATTATTGTTTCTCTACTACCAATGCAGGAGACGGCTTAGCGCGGCTACAAAGTATATATTTTATGTGTATGTATAATTCGTATTCGATTGCTCTTGACTAACAGCATTTAATTGATATTTATCCAGCTTCAAAGCGATGCTAGCTAGACCACCATTCACGTGGTTGCAAAAAAGAGTATACATCCTAAAATTACGACTGACTAACGCGTGACTGATGCGCGACAAAATACACTTCTCAACAAAATATCAAAATACGTTGTTTTTATTTTTCTTGTGTTAATTTATCACAAAAGAGAAGCCGGACAACTGGAGGCATTGATTCTGGGCTTAGTGAGGTTTTTGTGGCTGTAAGATTGCATCATTGAATCAGGTCATTACTGAGCGAAATGATCGATATTCCAACAGTTTCTTTGCGAAATCGACGACTTAGGGGGTTCGATTTCTATACCAAAATTTCATGCGTTTGAGTGTTTAGTAATTGTATTATGGTGTATACTCTTAGTAAATGTATCAAATTAACCACGAAATGGCTTTTTATAGCTTAATGATATAATCAATGAAAAAAAAAGCATTTGCCGCTAGATGGCGTTGTTATGTGATTTCAAAATTTTTATTTGCTTTCTTTTATGGTTTTGACATGTAGAAATCCATTTCGCGTTTAATTTGATACATTTACTACAGGCCAATTGCACGAACATACAATAAAAACGTCAAACCCTTGCAAGAATGTACCTAAGAGGTTACATAAAATTTGTATGAAAAACGTATTCCCTTAACGCTTTTCTACTGCAGCAGCAGCTACGTTATGTACGAAGAGTGGCTGTAAGTGCCTCTATGATTAGAAGGTTGAAGGAACGTGAGCTGCGGGGCTATTGGTTAATTCAGTGGGCAGCTGAATTTGACATTTGATAATTCTACACTACCACCCGGTTTCTGAAACGCTTGTCAACGCAAAAATCACGTAACAGCTTGTTAAACTCTGATTAAATGCAGTTTGGGTTTCTGAAAGGGCCAATTGACGGCTTGTTAACAGCTTGTCAACGGATTGTCAAATCTCCAATTAACGGGTGATTAATGTAATTTTGAGTTTCCGGAAAGCTTTTTCTCATGTTAACTGTATGTTATCGCCTTGTTATTTTAATTAGCGAAAATCGACCAATTAACCGATTGTCAAAATAAATTATATCCGATTTTCTTGGTCTAGGTCTTGGTCCTGGCCCTGGTACAGGTCCTAGTTTTGGTCCAAGGCAAAGTTCAGGTCTAGGGTCCAGGTTCTGGTCCAGGATCATGACCAAAACTGCAACCTTGATCACAATTTGAGCTTGAACCAGAACCAGGACCTAGACCAGTGCCAGCACATAGACCATAAATATAAGCTAGACCAGGACCTGGTTCTGGGCCAGGACCTAGACCTGAACCAGGACCTGGTCCGAAGCCGTGGGAGGACTGTATTCAGCAGTGGACCGGGACTCACCTAACTGCCTAAAGATAATGATGATGGGATTACTGATCCACTGGAACCCGTGACCCTATAACATAAATATTGTTATAATTTCTCTTTTCTCGCTCTGTATATATTTTTTTTATAATATTCGATTTTACACGAAAACTATACAATCGCTATCAGTTTCATCTAAAAGTTGAATATCCCGCCGCTATCAAAAGGCCGCTAGAGACAGAGACAAATCAATGCGTTAGACAGAAACAAAACATATATGAGTGAATGAATGTGACTGATTTTAGCAGGGGTAGCCAGACCAAAAAATTGATCTCTTGTTAATGGTCGATTAGCTAACAATAGATTGATTGGCCTTTCAGAAACCCACAGTGATTTAACAGCTTGTTAAATGTGACAGTCTGTTAGCTAATCAATGATTTGACAAGCGTTTCAGAAACCGGGTGTTAGTCATCTATGTTGGCCATTGGCGAACACCAAATTAAGAGTAGTGTAAAATTATCAAATTCAGTTGTTCATTGACCAGAAGGGGGCTCCTTTGTTACCAAACAAGCTAGCAAATGGACCGAAATTGACAGCAGAACTTCGAAGAGCTGACTATAAAAATGACTCATTCAAAATACGTAGTCTATGAGTACTTCATTACCTCCTACTACCCACTATTAAACGACATTGTGTATTCCTAAATATACCTACACATTTTTCTGACAATCACTATAAAACATAACCTCGCGAGAAAGACTTCTATATATGGACCGGTTCATTGTACAAAGGCTAATTAGACCACTTCATTGGAGCTAAAACTGCAATGGAGCTCCAACGTCGTCTCAGTGACGTTTCAGCTATGTATACGAATGGTCGTTACTTTACAATCTAAAAATGCTGAGTTACGTAGTTCCGATAAACAGCAACCAAAAACAAGGACGAAGTATATTTTTTCCGTAAAGTATAACAAACATCATGTATTACTTGTAAAACTTATGTTTTTAGCATTTCCAATAAATATTTCACAGTTTATTGCAAAATTATTAACCGGCCCTGATTAGTTATATACCTTATTTACTGCATTAGTATCTATGGCAACGTATTGCTGACGTGATATGGTAACAGCCTGCCGCTAGGCTACTTAGTTCAGATAACCTTGGGGTGTATTATGGATATATTATAATTTACTTATTACAAACACTATAATTTGTTTTTCCTTAACTATAAAGTACCTACTGGAATAACGTTTCCCATTCACAGTGGTTGCAAGCCGGGGTTCACTTTATTTTGTCCCTTGCCAAGCATCAATAATCCCTTGCCATAATGTTGTCATCAGCATCCCAAGCTGGTGTTATCAGCTTTTCCATACTCGTATTTACTTTTTTAAATTATTCTCCAACTCTTCATTAAAAGATTAAAAAGAGCCCTTGTGGCCACCCTGGTACAAATCCAATCTGGTCAGTTTCCCCTGTTAACAGGGTCACGAAGGTTAAATGGCAATCGCTCCACTGTAGTTACCTGATCTGCGAAATCCTGGGTCACGGTAAAGGCGGACCCCGGGCCGTCGAACGCGATAGCACAACCGGGGACATTAACAGCAAGATGACCTTATGGCCACTCTAGTAGTTCTTGTGGCCACCTTCCATCTGCATCATGGGATCAGTGCACTGACGCCCACGTGTTGATGGTCCACTATGGTGTCAGGGTTCCAATGCCTTGCTTAAGTATGTCATACACGGTATTTGACCGACTTCCCGGTAATCAATTAAATTGAAATGCACACACATGTAAGTTAAATTGCCTGATGTCTGAGGTAATCTGATGATGGAGACGTGAGGTCGCCACATTAACCATTAGGGTGGAAGGCCATAAGAGCTTTTTAAAAATACTTTGGCAAGTTTCTGCGAATTCCTTGCGAATAATCGGGTGTGCTAACCGGCTACCAAAACTGTTCAAGCAGTCTCTGGCTCCTCAGCAGAAGATCTTGGCTAATCTTTGTCGTCTATTCTGTTATAATATGTAAGTATTTATTCTCACGAAAATAATTTAAAATAATGGAATAATTACAATATCATAGATACGATTTAATTTTATAGTAACACAAAAGAAAATAGCTTTCTTAATCTACGCCGTAAAACTCGCCTTAGCGTACCTAATTTGAATGAACCAATCAGCATTTCGTATTTAGCTTCAATACTTTATAGTTAAAAAAAATTTTGTATGGCATATTTTCGGACAAGGAATGGAAACTCATCGTTCCTATATGATTGTGACAGCCTTAGCGCACGATAAGACAGAAGTGCGCTTTTATTAATTTATGTAGCCCCAGCAAACCTTTCTAAAGATGTAAATAGGGATGATAACTGGGTCAAATTAATTAAATTCTAATTGGTACGCATCATACGCTTTATGTATCAAACTTCGGGTAGGCTTGTGACGTCACTTCTCACACTTTGACCATAACCGTGACGTCACGCAACATTTTAACGCACTATGTCGGCGTTATTTTTTGTTTATGTAAGAAGAAAATGCGTGTCAAATATTTTTAAATACTGACGAACTAAAAACTTTTTACGATGACTGCATCGTCCCTATAGTTACGACAACAAATCATCACTGGCGTTAAACATCTATTGTAGATGATTTAAACAGCGTCATCGTTAGGAGTTGGAGAACAACAAATAAGTTGTAGGAAAAATAGTAAATATAAGGAAAACTAGCAACCCGCCCCGGCTTCATTCGGGCGTTTCTCTATTATAACCTTCCGAAAGAAATTCTATGTGATAGTGAAAATTGCATCAAAATCCGTAGCTTTGTTTAGGAGTTGGCCTATATACTGACAGACAGACAGACGCGGAAACTTTATTATATACTATGTAAAGACAAAGAATAGGTGTTCGGCCGCTGAAATGTCTTGCACCACTTGCTTTAAAACGCTTGAAAATGCATGGAGATGACTTGCTACATAGTTTATTTAACAATTTATTACTGACAAAAGAATGCTTAGTTTGTTGGTTGGTAAAGTTCGTTTTGTTGGCGAACTTAATCGCGATTCACAAAGCTTTAGAAGCTAGAGAATTTCAATATCTTTTATCTCTTTATAAACCCCAAGCGCCTGATCCGGACGATCTACAGATCTACAGGTTGGGCAGTTAAACTGAAGCAAATAATTAAAGTATAGGTATTTTAGTCTATCAGTACTGATGTCGAAATGGTTTTAATTAATGGAAATCATGATGAATTCTTCTTTCTGACAAAATTAATTGCATCAGCAATGTACAGAAAATATTTTACTCGGAGCACTTCGCTGACGTTTAATTGACGACCATAATAATAATGATATTACGTCTCTGGCGTACTACAGTAATTCTAAACGAGTAACGCCTAAAGCCTCTCCCAGACTTACACACCGCTGCGATATAATAACGCATAAATAGAATAGGACGCTTGCGGTCTTGCGTCCTCCAATCAGAGAACGCTTGCCTAATGACTTTTACACCCAATGAGATTATGAGATACAGTTTGTGGCGGCTACTTATTGAGTCGTCTAGCTACGGACGTTGTTGACTTACTAAAAAATGTGCAAATGGCAAATGGCATGACTGCTACAGGACGATTAAAACGCATCTGTGTGGAAAGGACGCGGAATGCATTATCGCAAAAATACGCACGAAAACAAAGAGCGTTACATTGCGCCGCGTCTATTTGGGAGAGGCTTTCTATGGACTACTTTTATTTGTTTTCATTTTAAAAATAATTCACACTAATGCATGTCAATAATTGTCAGAACGTCCGGTACCAAGACATATGAGGACCGTACTATTAAAATCTAAACAAACAAGTAAATTGTTTTCATTGCAATATTCCCATTAAAATTTAACTATAAAATAATCAATAAAGCATCTAGGGCAAAATAACTAAATCGGATAAGGCTGCCGTTTAAAATTGCTCTTAGACGATCGTGCATCGACGTGCTCCGCAAATGGAACACCACCCCTTCCCCCTCCCTTTGCGGGGAAAGTACTAACTTGAATTAATTATTAAAAAAATAATTGGTAGAATTACCAATAACGTTCGAAGTAGGTTACTTGGCAGTTTAAACTGCATGACAATATCAGCGGGTTGTACTTGTGGTGCATTTCGCCCTTTAGGATTTAATTTCATATTTTGAAAATATAACTTTAGCATGAAACATGGATCGTCCAAAAATGGATCAACCCAGCCATTGATCAGTACAGGGGAAAAGTAAAAATAAATTAAATATTATTTAGAAATATATTTTAACAATTCGTAATGGTCATACATCTTCATCATCCCTATCGCCCCGGCATGGCGCTGTCGATGGGATCAAATAGAACTCACTTTGTCATGCCCGGTAGAATATTAATGATATATGCGGTGTAAAACATTTCCAATCGATATACTGAATTGTAAAAATACATATAAGCCAAATAAGTAGGTACGCAATCGGATCTTTAAGGAATGTGTAAAATAGACATTTTAAAGGCACGGCGATATATTAAATTAAAGTAATATTTACGAAGCTTTACAACCCAGATATCATTACCGGATATTATCAGCTGTTACTAAATTCGAGTTTTATTCATTCTCCTGGGATCAATACAAACTATCTTTGAAAGCATTTGATTTCTAGTACATTATGTAGATAACATTAACAGTTATAGGACCACGCTATACATTGCGTTACTATACACATAACACAAGAATAACATAAAATAAGCGTGAGTAGCATATAATATTATCCCCTCGTGATCACAATGTAATGGAACCTTGTCGAATTAGATAAGCTGTCATTTAGTTCCACTTCGACAAGGTTCCATCACAATCTGATCTTGCGGATAATAATTAACTTTATTAAATTACTAAGTAACTTGGATATGGACGGTGATTCTTGACACGCGATCAAAACCAACCCCACTGGACTCGGTAAATTACAAGCTGCTGTTTCTGCTGAGATATTTCTTATAAGGAGGCCTACGATTCGTAATAATTTACGCAGTAGTGTATGAATGATCTTGATCACGTTTCCTGAAGCACCACGTAAAAGGTTAAGGTAAAAATAATTAATACAAATGTATAGGTATTATCATTCTAAAAAACGATTGTTCGCTTCTCTTTTCTATTTGCATGTTCTTTTCTATTTTAACGCTTTTTATATTTCTTTTGTTATAGGTATGATATGGGAATGCATTTTAACATAGACTGTGATAGCGGACCGCTGTAACTCAGGCGCAAGATTTAATATAATTTCTGTGCTAAGTGTTTCGTGATGGCCGCCAAAACTATTATTTTAAGTTATATTGTAAATATTGTCGTAGTATATCTGGCATTATTGTCGTCGATCTAAGAACGGGTGAGCATGCATGTGTTGCTTATAATAATATTGAGATTAATTGCGATAAATATTATAAAATCGATAAGTAGATAAAGCAGAATGATGTCGTACAGGGCTTATCTAAGCGGCCCTGGGGCTTGAAGCTGCTCCGCGGCAGTGGCAGCAGCAGCAGCGGCAGCGGGCGCGAGCCGCGCGGCGGAGGCGAGGCGGGCGCCGAGGGCGTGGTGACGGAGCTGCGGCCGCCGGAGCTGGTGGAGCCGGCGGCGGACGTGGCGGTCGCGGTGGGCGCCACCGCCACGCTGGCTTGCCGCGCCGCCGCCGGCCGCGCCACCGCCTCCTGGCGCAAGTCCTCGCCCGAGACGCGCGCGCTGCGCCACGGCGGCCGCTTCGCCATCGCGCTCGCCGCCGACGGGCTGGCCACGCTCACCATACACTCGTGCCGCGCCTCCGACGCCGGCGTCTACTGCTGCCTGATCGGCAACGAGCTCGGCGGCGTGCAGAGCTCCGCGCGGCTGACGGTGGGCGCGGGCGGGGTGCCCGGCGTGCCCGTGGTGCGCGCGCACCCCGGCGGCGGGCTCGTGGTGCAGTGGGACGAGCCGGCGGCCGCGCACCTCGACTACTGCCGCGTGGGCGAGGGCGAGTGGCGGCGCGCCACCGAGACGCCGGCCGCGGCCAGCACGCTCGCGCTCGAGGAGTTGCCGGCCGGCCAGTACAGCTTCCGGCTGGTCTGCGCGCGCAGCGGCGCCCCCGGCCCCGCCTCCGGGCCCGCGGCATGCGGCGGCGGCGGCGGCTGGCAGCGCGAGCAATTCGCGCGCAGATATTCCATTGAGGAGGAAATAGGACGAGGGCGGACCGCGAGAGTCCTCTCTGCTAGAGACACCGGCACCGGTCAACGGGTTGCTTTGAAGCAGGTAAATCAATAAATACCACTACTAAGTATTGCTTGATTCATTTTTGTGGAAAGCTCGGAGCACCCTGATTTAATCATTCAAAAGTAGACATTTCATAAAACACCCTTATTCAACATATATTTTTTAAGTATTCTCTACCGAAGATTCTAGCTGCCGTTTGTAGCCACATGTTCCCACTCGTTTCCAGGTGACGGGCGGGCGGGGGGGAGCCGACGCGGTGCGCGAGTTCCGCATCCTGTCGCGGTGCGCTCACGGTGCGGTGGCGCGTGCTCTGGCGCTGTTCGCGGACGTGCCTCGCGCGGGCGCCCACACGCTGGTCCTGGAGCTCGTGGGGGGCGGGCCGCTGCTGGATTGGGCGGCGGCTTCGCCGGCTGCCTACACGCAGCGCGCGGTCGCCCACCACACTAGACAACTGCTCTCGGCACTCGACTGGCTGCATACGAACAACGTCGCGCATCTCGACGTTCGGGTAAGTTTAATGCTCCTGTTTTTTCTATAGAAATGAGCTTTCAAATAAACGAGGTGAAACGCTCACGTCGTACACAGGTATCAACCCGTTGTTGGGAGGGGATGGCGCCAATGAATAACCAAAATTCTTCGCTTTCAGCCCGAGAACATACTGATAGAGCTGAGCGGCGCCCAAGCCCAGGTGAAGCTCGTGGACCTGGGGTCTGCAGTGGAGACGAGCGAGGGCGTGGGCGCGGCGGGGCGCGAGGTGCTCCCACCTGCGGCTGCGCATTTGGAGTTCGCGCCGCCGGAGTGCGTGCTGGGCCGCCCGCCCGCGCCCGCCTGGGACGCCTGGGCCGCGGGCGTCTTCCTATACGTGTTCCTAACCGGGGTGAGTGCCATGCTTTGTGCTGCTTATGCCATTCTGATAGTCTTCGATCTCGATGACAAGAGTTTTCCTAATCTTTGAAGATTGTTTTTGTTGACATTCCAGTTAATCTGTATAACCGTAAAAGCGTCGGTGGTCTAGTGGTAAAGGTATCCGACTCGTAAGCGATATGTAGCGGGTTCGAATCCGCGGCAGTGCCGCCATGTACCAATGATTATTTTCTGAGCCAAGTACATTAGTTGAAAACTAACTGATGCTCTTCTGCTGATATGCCAAAATCCTGGATCATGTTCATGGCGGACCCCGGGCCCTCGCGCGCGAGATCATAACCGAGACATTATTTTATTATTCGGCCCTGTCGCTTTTTACTTTTGCAAACTTTTGTACACAGTATTTTCATTTATTTATTTATTATTCTTGGACCTGCACTCCATTTGTCTTTCTCAATATGTGGTATTAATATTTCACATCATCCTTCATTCATACATCAAAATTCGTTATGCTAAACGAGTGTTTCAACCCGCAGCTGTCACCGTTCCTCGACGAGTCGATCGAAGAGACCACGGCGAACATAATAAAGTGCGACTACTGCTTCCCGCCGGAGCACTGGGAGGGCATAGACGAGCGCGCGCAGCAGGTGATCCGGGGGCTGCTGGATGCGTCTCCCGCGCGCCGGCTGCTTCCTGGCGACGCGCTGCAGAGCCCCTGGTTTGATGAGGTGCGTATACATTGAGTCACGTCGTTTTTCTTAGCTGTTTCTTTCGTACAGAGTCCATGTATGTCGAGGGTAAGAAAGCGGTAAATATCGCCCATAAAATAACGCCGTCAACTTAAAGCGTTTGGTTCAGGCCGATAGCGCAAGAAATTTTGACAACGGGCCTTACTCCCCATGCAGCGCCATCTAGTGGAAATCTGAACTCGCGTTAGCGCCCTCGTTTGGCGATTTAAGTTGCTCAATAATTAATATTTTCTATTTCAATTTCAATCAAGGTTCCATAGTCTACCACGCAAGAGGTACCGATAGTGTATAAGTAGTTTATCAGGTTATAGCACCCATTACACAAGCTTTGCTTACTTCGGGACTAGATGGCGCTGTGTGACTTAAAGCGACTTCCCATACATATTTCGCAAATATTTTTGGATCAGTTTTTGCTAAAATACCGGATAATGGACGACAGTTTCGTCGACGCCATAGCATTTTATTATTTATGTTTTTATTAACTATTTATCACATGTGCTTCGTCAGCCATTACGTAGAAACAATGATCGTACAAAATATAACAAAAAGTGACAAGAAACCCGGACAGAAAACAAAATCGTCACTTTGCTTACTTCGGGACTAGATGGCGCTGTGTGACTTAAAGCGACTTCCCATACATATTTCGCAAATATTTTTGGATCAGTTTTTGCTAAAATACCGGATAATGGACGACAGTTTCGTCGACGCCATAGCATTTTATTATTTATGTTTTTATTAACTATTTATCACATGTGCTTCGTCAGCCATTACGTAGAAACAATGATCATACAAAATATAACAAAAAGTGACAAGAAACCCGGACAGAAAACAAAATCGTCACTTTGCTTACTTCGGGACTAGATGGCGCTGTGTGACTTAAAGCGACTTCCCATACATATTTCGCAAATATTTTTGGATCAGTTTTTGCTAAAATACCGGATAATGGACGACAGTTTCGTCGACGCCATAGCATTTTATTATTTATGTTTTTATTAACTATTTATCACATGTGCTTCGTCAGCCATTACGTAGAAACAATGATCATACGAAATATAACAAAAAGTGACAAGAAACCCGGACAGAAAACAAAATCGTCAGTTTCGTATGTCGCGTAACAGCGAAGTAGGTCTTTGCAAAGAGTGTGGGAGTCGTCTAAATATTGATGGTGTGATGTACGTCAAAAAACATGAGTGGCAGATACGAAATATTTGTACAAAATCTGAGCCTATTTGTACACATATTTGTATACTCCCACACATAGTGTTTTCGCATCTTTGTACACATGTTGACACATGTCTGGGCACGGCATTCGATGGTAATTCATAGACCGTTGTGGTTGCAGGCGCCGAACAACGCGCTGTCGGCGAGCCAGCTGCGAACGTTCCTGGAGCGGCGGCGGCCGGGCGGGCTCGGCGCGCTCGCCCCGCGCCGCGACACCTGACCCACCACGCCGACTAGCGTACCCACTATTACTATACCCTTTGCCTAATAGAAAGACTATGACAAATAATTTAAGTGTGATACCAAACATACTACTATACTAAGTGAACTATATTTTGCGGATGCGGATTTATAAAAATGATTTATAATTCCAAATTTTATGTTAAACGATATTCAGTAGTTGAAGTTAAATATTGTTCACGCGACGTATTTAACATATAAAATATTATTAGAACCAAAACGATCAAAAAAAGAACAAAGTTGATCTGCTGGTCACGGGGGTACCAGCGACAACTAAGTAAAAACATTCTTGAGCATCTCCAGATGCTCTGTCGTTGAATCTTCACAATCGATTGTTAAGGTACCAGCGACAACTAAGTAAAAACATTCTTGAGCATCTCCAGATGCTCTGTCGTTGAATCTTCACAATCGATTGTTAAATTGTGATGAGAATTGAGTGTGTTGAAATGTTTATAGTGTTCAATAGATATATAGAATTATAACATAGTGAATGTACACCGGAATAAGTTAACAATTTCAAGATCCATATTAGTTACAACCACACTTTATTACCTAAACCTTAATGTTTTAATTGTGCACAGTAATTGTACTTTTACCGATAAACCCAATGGGTTTGTCGTACATGTAGAGTTATAGCATATTTTCTGTCCATGATGATTAAAACGCCGATAAATAATTTTGACGCTTAGGATTGTTAATTGACATATTTTAAGAGGAGCGCCCTCTGCCTATGAGTAAGAAATAGCAGTGAGACTTTTCTATAGCCCTCAATACTATGGCATTTCTTTATTATGTACTTTTAGTTTTATTCCCGTTTAACTCAAAATTTTATTAGTTTCATACAAACAATGTTTTATACTTAACAGTGATGTTTTAATTTAGACTATCTAGTCATAAGGATTCTGTTGTAAAGGTTTTTTTTTCAAGTTTTATCAAGAGGGCTTAGTATTGAGGCTTGCTTTTCTCAAACCAAAATGTTGATATAATTATGTTTTATTATTTTACTTTATAACATAATGACATTTTGTGTCGTACTTATATTTTTGGTACTTGATTTTAGTGAAGTGCTGGGCAAAACATGTTTAAAAGTTCCCAGCGCGACTCGTGATTAGTCGGAATAACCCACCCTTCGCGCCCGCGCCCCGCGCCCCGCGAACCGCACTGGAATGTCCTCGTCATCTCTTGTTGCTGGGTCAATGGCCTTTGGCATTTCTAAATCCAGTCTAATTTTCGGTATTTTACAACACTCGGGAGTATTGTTCATTGGATTGATTTGACGAGTAACTTTAAGAAGTGTCTGTGATTTATGCTAAATAATAATATTTCATGCTTATTCCTAATTTTAATATTATGTACTTGTTATATTACTTGATTTACTTGAATTGTATATAAATATACATAGTTAAATTGTGTAATCGGCCTTGAGTTTTGACCAAATTGCGAATAATTGTTGCGTAAGTATAAAGTGTTACATCAAATGTTTGATATAGGCACCCCACACAATAGTATTTTATAATGTTACTTGTAGATTGTATGTTAAGATAGTTATAGTTATTATACAATGACCGAGTCGTGCACACTCGTGGTTTCAGCTTGGTCGGTCCACGAGGCACCGCGGCGCCCACGGTGCCTCCACCGCGCGCCTTCGAACCCGTCTAATCTTCACACAGCCTTTATAAACCACATTCTAATTAGTCAAACATTCAGCAGCCACGGAAAGGGACCATCTGTGATAAAGTTAATACAATTTATGAATATTACAATTTTTAATCACAATAATTATTATACGTATAATTTAACAATCTCATCGTATACCTGAAACCAATTATGTAAAAAATCTTATAGGCACAAATTTAAATATGGGTTATTAATAGAATCTGTTCCGATATTGTATCTAAATATAATGTTAAAATTTATCTGCTACAATAGTTCATTATAACTTGTTTTGTTTTAGTTTATAACATCATTATTATCACAAGCCATCGATCGAACTCACATTAGTCTTGCTCGGTATTATGCCTGACTATATTTTAGTAATCGGAGATGATCCATTTTAAATTAGCTGTATGTTAATATAAAAGAAGTTTTAATATACTCGTATAAGCACTATGTATCTACCCGCCAGTATATTTCTCTGTGGTTATGTAAGAATGACGATCAAAGGTATAACGACGTGTATAACAACAACGTTTTAAACTATTAATTTTATTAATTATAATCATACTTATGTAATTTTGTGAATATTTGTTTTATTTTAGCCTTTATGATACTCGATTTATATGCGTCCGCGCTTTTGACTTTCCCGGCCACATTATTACAATCAACTGTATAGAGCGTCTAGATACCTACTTCATCCTCAGCCGCGTACCAACTTAACCGCTCAGTTTGTTTGGCCTTTCAAGTGCGGCATTATATACTGCATTATTTTTAAAATTAGTACCTGTACATAAAAAATGGGTCTCTCTTTACTCTCTCTCTCATGAAATACATAATTTAAAAGTCATTATGGTTAAATTAGCACACTACTACAGTAACAGTAAGTATAATAAACTAAACAGGTAAGATCCAAGCAAAAGCAGTAGGACCGGCTATGGATGGTGAGTTCTTGATATGGGGATTTCAGGTAAATAGCGGGCTGGATATTTGTACAGGATGCCAAAGGATGATGGGGCACGCTGAGTATCGGCCGGATGCTGGCATAAAGACTGCCAGGGGCTGTAAGCACACCCCATTTACAGAAAGTGGTAATGTTTGGAGGCTTGGCAAATTGTTTGTTAATAAAATTATTAGAATCTTATTGAAAGCTCTCCAGGATATGAAGCACTCCCTCCGCTTCTCCGTATCTGGGGAAGACGGAAGGAATGGCTGGATTAGGATCGGGTATAAAACGAAGGAGGAAAGCTAAAGGTGGGTCCAAAGAGCGGCAACCGAAATATTCGTCAAAAAACTCACCTGACTTTCGTCAGCAAACAGGTATTACAAATAACTTAGGTATTTCGGTCACCATCACCACACATTGTACTAAAAAAACTTGTAAAAGAAAGTTTGTTGTTAAAACTAAAAAAAAAAACTCCGCGCTCAAAGCGCATTCAAAAATGAGGTACCTAGCACGTCAAAATCATTACCCCAAAACGGTTTACCAATATGTGGGAAAAGTTAAATAGGATAAAAAATTAAGAAAATAAGTGAGATAACATGGTAGAAAAATCATACCATGTTACCTAGATAAACATAAATACAAAATAAATAAATAAAAGACATATAAATACATAATAGTAGCTTATGCAACTGTCATAAAAGGGGGTATTCAAACATAAGCGTCCGTTTGACAAGAGTGTTTTAATACCTAATTATATGCAGTTGCATACACTACTTTATCTACACTCACATTTTAATGTTAAAATATTGTAAGTACCTATAATTTTCTCAACTTTGTTGGAAGTAAGCTGCGAGCCGGTTCCGTTGTCTTCGTTTCGATGATATCAAGCGGCGGAAAATTTACTTCACTTCTTTCACATTTATCTATTTATTTGCTTCAAACAAGAAAAAACATTCACAAACACAAATTACAACAATTAGAAAAAATATTTTGTTTAGCGGGAAAATAATTACACACACAAACTATGAATACACAGAATATAAACAGGAAAATTTAATTTTAGAATTTGAATTTGTTAAAGACATCTAAGTATTCAGACTACATTACGCCGTGTCCCGGCGCCCGACAAAAAATAAAAAAATAAAAGTGTTGCATAATGATTAAAAAGTTATTTTACTGCTGTAATGAAAATAGTACGGGAAATGCTGTATCCAAAAGTAATTTTTTAAAATTTTATAGTCTGGCGTGAATTAAGTTTACCCTTAAACGTCTGTTTTCGAATATGTAATGAGCAGTTTTCCAATAGGTATCTAAAGCATTCCTAACCACTCTCTAGATGGCGCCCCGACAATTTTGGTAATTGAAAATCGCTTGAAATAGGTTCTTAGCAAAGAGTATATAAACACTGGGCACGTTGTATTGGATAATATTGTATTTATCAATAGTTTTTAACCATTTTAGAGGTTGTAATAAATTATTACAAACAAAACAAACATCAATTTAACTGAGTCTATTCGTTTCATGGACACTATGATCAAGAATGGACACAATACAAATCACAGATAATATGAAAGGTTTGTTTTAAAATACATTTCGTTGAACCTTTTGGTAAAAAATTACCAAAATTGTAGGAGCGCCATCTATTGATGCTTTTTGAAACCAATTGACAATACCTACTGGAAAACTCCTCATTGGATCATTATGCTATGAGTGTAGATAAACTATGTTTTTATATGTCTAACCAGACATGTGACAACCATACATTATGCGGTGGCACAATATCTGGCAACGGATAAGAGTGGTATCACTGCACTAGACAGTCATATCCTGACTTAGCAGTGAGTAGGCGTCCTTTCTGGTGTCTACCGCGAAAATAGCAGATAGAGCGGCGGAAAGGGATAGAAGATACATAAATAAATAAGGAAATAAAAAATTTTGAAATTGACAAAGAGACGTGCTAGGCAGCCTAAAAAAATAAAATAAAAAAGGGAACGTTAACAAAAAAACAACGTTACAGTAGGCGTCTCCTGAAGGTTTCCACCCTAATCGTTTATGCATCTATCCATAAACTCCATATTAGCTTTCTATCAGGTCTAAATACAAAACTGTAGAACCTCTACCTACCTGAGTAACTAGTAAACTCCATAGTTCTTATCTCGGTAGTGCTTCGGCTCGCTCATCAGTTGGACGTTATTTGTAGCTCATCATCTTTGCGTTAATATCCCAGTTGTGCTCTCGCGCACAAGGACCCGGGGTCCGCTATGACCATGATCCAGGATTTGGCAGATCAGTGAACGACTGTCGTCTGACCTTCTTGACCTTGTTACCAGGATAACCTGCTTAGATTGAATCATGGTTAATGGACTGGTTGGCTTATTATTATTCGTAACTCGTAATTCGTAACTCCCTACGCGAAATGAGAGTATTATAGGTAAGTTTGAAGTGTGTATCTGTATGTCTATGGGCGGATATGAAAGGACCCATTTTGCTGCAGTTTTTTTTAGTTTCACATTAAAACAAAGAACCCCTGTAGCTACGCCATATATGTCCGTATGTCTATTAAAAATATTTAGTAACCAGTCATGATTATTGCCAGTTCGATATGGTTCTTAGAATCTCATCATTAAAACGGTTCAGCCGTCTTGGCTAGGAATTGTCGGATTTCCGAAATCTTTTATACGTATATGTTTATGTCGGGCCCAAAACATTTCGCCTAACTTTTAGGTATAGCTTTCTGATTTCATCTCGCTCGCTCCGTCTATTCTAGTAGTTCTAGGAATACTGAACTTCCACAAGGGTCGGTGTCCAGGCCACGCCGGTAAAAATTAGGTAAAGGATTGGTAATGAAAAAGTTCGTTATTGTTTCGGTGTTGGTAGGGTGAGATGTCGAACAGTGAACCAGTAGTACACAGTTTGCCACCATTAGTATCTCCAAAACGCAATGTAATAATTTTTGGTTTTAACTTAATACTACATCTTATAAAAGTAATGTTTTTTCTATTTCCTTGCTGAATGTCTTTGTATTGTTTAATGGTACATTCATAACTCCTACTTTGATGGTTTATTTTTTGCTTAACCTAAAATCAGTAGAGGTGTGTGTGGTACATAGTGACCCACTACACCGGCACGAACAGTGAGCCACTGGTCCACTGCCTTCAACCTCAAGATTCTGATTTTCTTCATTATTATACCTTAAATATCCATATAAATCAGCAATGTTTTTTTTTTAGAGTGGCTCGAACAAAAAATGCGGGTAGGCAGTATCAGGCTACTTCTGTCAGGCTTAGTGAATAGGTACATGAATTGGCTACCCGGCGCGTCTCGGTTCGCGAGGTTTCAGTTTAATGAACTCTATCTCTACCCCACTTATACACGTACCCTACCCTACCCCTATGCTTGCTCTAATCGTACTCTACCCGTACCCAACCCCCCTCAATCCATTGAGATTTTTTTTATGTTATCCGGCAGACAAACAGGCATGCGGGCCACCTGATGGAAAGTGGTCACCGCCGCCTATGGACATCGGCAATACCAGGGGTGCTACCAATGCGTTGCCAGCCTCTAAGGAAACCTCTAACATACTTCTTGAATGATCCCATGTCGTAGTCCAAAGGAAACACTGTGGAGGGAGTGGCTCATTCCACGTCCGAATCGTACGAGTGAGAAACGTTCTTTCGAATCTTCGCGTGGACACCACTAGAGGGTCCACGTAATGGGGACTCATACCCACGTACTCATACCCAGCTCACGGCAGGTGGTGCGATGGCGGAATTGTACTGTGGGCACCAGATCAAATAATTCCTCAGAACACTCCCCACACAGGGAGCCAAAGTACCTTCGATTAGCCAGTGGTTCTAACTTGCTTGTCAGTACGGGATCGTCGACAATGCGTACGGCGCATACAGAGGCATGGAGAATAAATGATTAAGCAGGTCGGCGGTTTCCCCAGACTCCACTGCCAGGCTCCACCAGTGGATCGAATCCCTACCACTTCCCCTACCCTTTTGTACATTGATTTTTATATAGAACCCCTACCCTACCAAACCACCATTGTCAATAGATGCCTAAAATAGATTTCAAGAACTCTAGTAAAGCTAGTTAATTCTTTATTTTTATACAACTTTAAAATATATCATCAATTACTGAAATTAGACAATAGGTTATGTTATGTTGTTATGGATTTACGTTGATTTATAGTCTTGTTTTTTTTTTTATGTTATGCAGTAAACAGGCAAGCGGGCCACCTGCTGGAAAGTGGTCACCCCTGCCTATAGCAGTGTTGGGCATGAACAATTGATATTTTAATCATCATATTAATTGATTGAAAAGTTAATTGCAATTAATTTAATCACAATTGATTTAATTGCAATTAATCTGTTAATTGCGTATTGCAATTAATTTATTTAAATAAACTCACGTTAATTGCAAGAGACAATTAAAATTTTTAATTGTTACAAGAGACAATTAAAACTAACAATTAACAATCACAGATTTATATTGTTATGCGGCCCGATCGGGCCGCTCGAGGGCTGAGAGGTAAGAGTAGGACGCGAGAGAGACAAAATAATATGTAAACGCATTATTATGTTGAAAGCTATTTGCGGAAAGAATTTTCTATTCTTAAGTACTAGTATATATATTCTGTGTGGCTATCATGAAGAACGATTTAGCATGGCCATTAAGGTCAAGCTTGTGAAAGCCCTACCCTGTGCCACTCCTTAATCTTATAATATTACTATTTACATTATTTAAATTTAATTAAAGTTTAATTACAAGAACAGTTAACAATTGATTAATTGTTAATTGCAACGTCACAATTAAATTTTGCAATTAACAATTAATCAATTGTTAATTGCAACGTCACAATTAACAATTAATCAATTGTTAATTGCAACGTCACAGTTAACAATTAATCAATTGTTAATTGATATTTCACAATTAACAATTAATCAATTGTTATTTTTAATTGTAACTTGCAATTAAATTTTGCCCAACACTGGCCTATAGACATTTTATTATTAGACAGTTATTTTAGAAAATAAAACTAATTGCTTACTCATATATAAAGAATGTATTGTTGTCTAACTTCTTTATTATGCTAATAACTACAAGGGGATACATTAATACTTTGTACACTCCGGTTCGCTGTAGACCAACCAGGGGACTCCCCCACCCCACCTTCAGCTCTACCATAGAACCCCGAGGGGTTCAATGTGTCCCAAGAGGTGGACACAATGAGTAATTTTCCAACTTTTAAATAATCTGCATTACCATTTTTTCTATAAATCTTTTTTCATTAACTTATATGCAAAGTGAGAGTCAGATATATTACACAAGGACTAAGCCAAACAACATTTCATTATATTGAAAAACTTATAAGATTGTTAAATTTTTTTGTGGGTCGCTTTTCGACACTACACCCTACATGTATCTCGTCCTTTGATGTTGACTGTCGCGTTGTTAACATTAGAAAAAAAGCGCATTAGACGCGCAAGTTTTCCACTGTGCTAGTGCGTAAAGGCAAGATACAGAAGATTTATTTCCTAAAAAATCAAAATCTAAATTAAAAATCTCCTATCCAAAGCTCTCTTGGGGAAGAGAGGATCCCCAATGCCGCAGGGATCGGGATGGAGAATCCTAGTGGATGAAATGTTAAATTGCAACGATAGGCTCTAGATGAAGAAAATGAAATAAAATTGCATCAAATTAGACATTCTCAAAAGATTAAACTTTAATTTGTCTTAGATCACATTCATAATAACATTAATAACGTAGTATACATATTATAAAGTAGTAAATAACCTAACAAACATATTTGTAGAGAGAATACTCGTAGAAACGACACTGGATTACTTATTTTAAGTTGATTGTTTAAAACTGGCCTATGAATATTTGAACTTTAGTTTATAAAAATGCAGCTTAATTTAAAAACTTTATACCGTTATAGTCAGACGTAAATAATACATGTAATACTGAACACAACGCAACACAGCTATAGCTGGAGATGAAATTAAAGATCAAAAATGTAAACACACAACTGTCAATGTCAAAGAGACTATCCAGGGGTATAAAACCTTTGGTTTGCATAACCAAATGGTTATGCATTATGCACACTTTGTAGTGTGCTTTACAATGGCTGGTAAACTTTCGTAAACGAAACAAAACGATTTACCCCCATTGATTTAATTGATCAAAAACGTAATAAGTAACTCAGTAACTATTAGTCCAAGAACTCTAGTTAAAAAAATCCAATATTAGAAAGAAGTGGCCGCCATTTTGTATCTTATATTATTTTATGTATTATTATTTGAGAATGTAATTAAATATGTCTCGGCGTCGGTTAATCCTTTACTTTCCAAGCCTTTGCAATAATGTACTGTACCAACGAACCAAAGGTTTAGTATTTCTTACCATTACCAGTGGTATAAATAAAAACTACCCATATTTTATTGAAACCGCACAAATATGTAACAAAAAAAACATAGTTCCCTATTTAATTCAGTAAAATATTTTAAAATATTAATATTGAATGTAATAATTTGAATCAATATTTCAATGATTCTAAATAATCCACCATTTGGGTTATTTTTTTATAGTAGCAACCCATTTGTTTACATTTTTGATCTTTTATTCGATCTCATACCTTACATACATACATAAATAACATTGACTAAGGATGAAGCAGTAGGTGCTCGTCGGGTACGACGTAGAGAGGCTTGCGAGGGAGGACCTTAGAACTTGATTCCGTCCTGCACTTTGGCGAGTACTTCTGCGGATTCCTGGAACTGCTTCAGCTCGCGCGGCGTAAGCGGCTGCCGGACGATGTCGCACACGCCGTTGCTGCCCAGCACGCACGGCAGCGACATGAACACCTCGCTGGAGATGCCGTGCTCGCCCTGCCCACAACAACATGTTTTAGCTATTGTATAACGGACCCGGTGAATTGTTAAGCGGGTAACCAATCAGGTCCCTGAATTTTAAACGGCTCGCATTCACACGAGCGCTCACGTGCGCTACTTATCTCTGTCAAGAGACAAGACAAGCATTAAAAGGCGAGCACTCATTTGCATGCCAGAGGTTCAAAAATCAAGCCCCTAATCACTCATAAAATAACATATATCTAAGATTTATTCAAATGTCTGAAATTTTATTAAATGGACCATTCAGTATTCAGTTCATTTGAATCTGGACACAATAAACTACGTTTTCTTGTGCCATTACTGGTTCCAGATATTGTAAATGATGCTGATTGCCGTTGTGGCAATCCCCACTGCTCCGGGCGGTATGCAGTTACCCACTCGCAGAATTACGCCACACGCACTCACCTTGATGTAAGTAGAGACGGGGTGCACGCTATGCGTGTTGGTTATAAGCGCGCGCGACAGCTGAGACAGCGACAGCCCGATGGCCCAGGACGTGTATCCCTTCATCTTGATCACTTCGTAGGCACTCTGCACCACGTTCCGGTGGATATCATTCCACTTTTCAGGGTCCTCTTCGTTGCCGATCTGTGGGTTCAGGTCGTTGAGGCGCACGCCTGCTATATTCACGCCCGACCACACGGGTACTGTAACAGATGAACCATCAGATATAGGGCCTGAAAAACAGTAGCTTTTTCGAGTGCGACGCAACTTGCCACATTCGCAGATCGAGACGAATTGCGATTGTGACAAGCTGCGGAAGTGGCTTGTTGCATCGAACACGTTTTTCATCTCATTTTTTACTAACTCTGTAAGTCGTGTGACGTGTGTGTGTTTTTCGAAACTACCTACCTATATTTCGTAATAATTATCAAATTTTAAACCTTGAAGCTTGAAATTTTTATGCGAGAGATTCGGGATCATCATAAACAGTCCATAACAACCCACTAAGGGACTGACAGGTGAGGAATTAGTCCCTCAGAAACAGGGGACATTACCTCGTTCATCCATCCTATACAATCACAACTTACTACTAGCGCCTTACTACTAGCGATCCCGCTACTAACCACTGCTATCGCCGTGCTCGCCGATGATGTAGCCATGGCAAGACGTGGCGGCCACTCCCAGCTTCTCCGACAGCAGGTAGCGGAACCTCGCAGAGTCCAGGTTAGTCCCGGAGCCGAGCACTCGGTGCTTCGGCAGCCCGCTAACCTTCCAGGCCACGTAGGTGAGGATGTCGACAGGGTTGCTCGCTATTATCAGGATAGCGTTCGGGCTGAACTTCACCAGCTGCAATGCGATGTTGACAGTACAATTAGGTCATTTCTTTGTTAATTTGTTACTAAACTTGTTATTTAAATTAAAGGGACCACATCGATCGTTACCATACAAAATAATATTCTTAACCGTTTCCTGTAGACATAGAGAAAAGAAAAAACTAAGAATAAGAATAGCGAATAAGATAATTAGGCATTGCATTTCATAAAGAACGTCTGTGGCCTAATGATCATCCAGTCCGATTCGTACGCGAGAGATACCGAATGCAATTCCAGTGCCGTCATAAATGAGTTTCTCCGAGTTACTTATGTATGTAACTATGGAAAACATCGTGACTGAATGTGTAACCGCGATTCAATCTGGTTAAGCAGAGATCAGTCGGCAGTCGCGCGCGATAGCACAACCGGGTTTTTTTTAATAATAATAAAAAGTTTATTAAATCTTGTGAAGTACATTTCAATTTTAGATGCAAAAAAAACACGTATGTAACCCTGTGTTTCAGGCGAGAAATTACAGATCTTAAATAAACAAAGAATGGTTTTCTATACATATTAAAATAATCACTAGCAAAATATTTACGCCAAGATGATTATTATATAAAGCGTTATTCTTTCTAAAAATCTGTCAGTTTGTCAGTCAGTTAACGTTACCCGGTTCTAAGGGACAAATCTTTTTATTTGGTACAAACCATTGAGACAGCTATTAATCATGTGAACGAGGTCAAAGGCAAAGCTGCAGCATTCAATGTGGACAATGGACCATGCGTTTCTTATCAAGGTCCGGCCGGTAATGTATCCTTATTGCTTTAAAATCTTGCGGTTTCTTTCTATTTCCGTGACATGTCTCTTACAAACTTCGTTAACATTACTATAAAACAAACGAGGTTCTAATAATAAGTTCCGGTCGCGATGGTAGAGCCACCACTCCCTGGACAGGATGAGACGAAGTCATGTCGTTCATCGTCACTTGCATCATGTGTGGACAGAATGGAGTAGAATTTTGCTCCATGGTGTAGTGCAATCTAGGGTCTTGACACTTCACTCATGCAAGAGCGTGATAGTACCTACCAATGGTACATACCTGTGTTCACGCTTTTGTGTCATATGTCACATGATGTGGTATTTACCTGCGGGATGATGTGCTTGAGGACGTCGGTGTTCCTCTGGACCAGGTCAAGCCGCGTCTCGCCCTCGCGCTGGCGCACGCCCGCTGTCACGATGCATATTTTCGAGTCCGCCGTTATCACGTAGTCTGGGACAATGTAACCACTATATTAGTCCAACAGTAGTCATTTAACGGCTTGTTGATTATGAAGGGCAAGCTACTCGCACACAGAAATCAAAGTACCTATAATTTATTTTGTGTTCTATGTACTCGAACAAAGCAACAAGGTACGCATCTCACGACAGCTTATTTAGGTACTAGATAAACTATGCCAGAGAAGCGTGGTACAAAAAAATTAAAAGTTATGAAGAATGTTTGAGTTCAGATTCAGATGTTTGCTTCATATCTAACTAGCGCCTCGATTCATACTTATGTGCCCCCTTACCCTTTCCTTCATTTTCCTCTTTTTCTTTGCTGTGTTTCCCCTTTTCTATGGTTACGTACCCGATGGCAGTTCAGGTAATTACAGTGGAGAGACTGCCATTCAACGTCCGTGACCCTGCTACCAGGGGACCTGACAGGTTTCATCACGATGTTTTATCTCACCTAAGAGTACCGGTTTGTATTAAAACTAATGTACATAACTTAAAAATGAGACATTGGTACATGGCGGCAGTGGGATTCGAACCAGGTACCTTTCGCTTACGAGTCTGATACCTTAACCATTAGACCACCAACGCTATTATTTCTCTATAGTAATAACGTCAATTTAACCAAGGACCAAACTTTGTAATAGTAAATTCATAGTGCTCTGGCATCAAAATCTTGTTGGTAATAGGTACCGAACCTTTTGAATGCGAGTTTGACTTGCACTTGGCCAGATTATACAGCATTTGATTTCTTTTCAAAAAATTTTATGTAGGTACGTCACAAATAAAAAACGGCCTGCCTAGTATTTAGTTGCGATCAATAACGTCAATGGTCTGATGTCTTTGAGTACGATCAATATAAATATGATAATCGGTTGTTTCCATCTACTTACAGCAACAAACTTGAAAAAGCAATCATTAGTAAACAAAGTTTATACTATACCTTTGCTTGCCTGGATTTTGGGGTTGCCCATGAAGGGCGAGCCGTGCTGCATGTCCATCAGTTCACCCTTCACCTTTTCCGCCATTACATCCACAAACGCGATGTTGTGCGTCACATTCTGAAACAGAATGGATGCGATGGAACTTAGATCTTAGAGAGGAAGGCGTGGAATCATGACGGAATAATGTGGACATTTGATTCATTGTGTGAATTGTGACATATTTCAGAATAAATACAGTCGATTATATAATATCTCAAACGCGAAGAGGAAACATTCCCTATGGCCGCTACAAAATCGTAAATTGCAATGCTTTATTTATTTTTTGTTCGTATTATCTGAGATGAAACCATTTATTAATCCGTCGAAACTGTAAAATGTTAGGTATGTCGCATTTCACGTGTTTGAATTATTCTGAATATAAGGTAATTTGTCTTATATGGTAAGCAAATAAGGCGTACTAGCAACAAAATATAATTTATAGGGTTGGGGCATCACTGAATAAATGATTAAGGAATTAAATAATAATAATCTTGGCGTTAATGTCCCGGTTGTGCTCTCCCCACGAGGGCGCAGGGTCCGCCTTGACCATGATCCAGGATTTTACAGATTAGGTAATTACAGTGGAGCGACTGCCATCTGACCTCCGTGACCCTAATACCGGGGGAGCCTGACCACCTGAGATTGGATCAAGGTTAGAAATTCAGTTGCCTGAATGTGCAGGTTTCATCGCGAGATTCATCACAATAAAAGTATTTGAATTTGAATTTGATGTTTTCCCTCACCATAAGAGCATCGGTTAGTGTTCAACTAATGTACATAACTCAGAAAAGAGTCATTGGTACATGGCTCGCTTACGAGTCGGATACCCTAACCGCTTGGCCACCGAGGCTCCGATTCAGTTTTAATGATATAAAACTCTTTGGTTCATTCATTCATTCTACTTCTCCCATCTCTAAAAATAATTAGACAATAGATTTCGGAATGTCAATACAACATAATGTACGTAGCGTAATTGGTACGGCAAGTCGCAATTTTGTTACGAGTGCTGTTTGTTTACCACATAAGACAATTTTTAATAAATTCATGGTAGGTATTTCGCTACTGACGAATTCGGGGTTGGGTCCGTGATCAATTTTGGTGCAGTACTGTATACCTACAATAGGTCTTCATGCTTGAACTGATAATACTGATTGTACAGTCCATGATACAAGTATTTAGCCCATCATGCCCTTTCTACTATACATTGCGCTCATTTATTCTATACTAGCTGGCCCAGCGCGACTTCGTTTGCGTGGTGTTCTACCTACTCTTACCCTATCCTACTCTACCTCTACCCTACCCACCCCTACACTACCCTAACATTTTTGGAGAAGTTACGTTAAGCAACTGGGTGCGTGACCGACTTGTGATGACTGCGACGTGACCTTGAGGTTAGTCGAACTTCAGTAATGCAATGAGCTCGCCACTAGTTGGATGCCTCCTAATACGGTAAGGGAAACCAGGTTGACCAAGATCTTCCACTGGGCTGGAAACAGTAACAGTCTTAAACAGGGTTTCATTATTTGTCCAGAGGCTAAGGTCACCCTGTATAAATAAAATAAATAAAAAATAAAGTATGCTTGGACAATCTACGCCCAAAGTGAGCAAAACTTGTGTTATGAATGCTAGATATATGATAAACTTCTTATTTACCTACTTTTAAATACATACTTATAATACATATAACACCCATACCCGTAACAGAAATTAAAATTCATTATTTCAATTACTGTCGGCCGGGAATCGAAACCGGGACCTCTACGTGGCGACCGGCATGTTAACCAACTGAACTACTCAGTTCGTTTAGGTATACAGTGTGTGGCCTAGAACCAGGGCAAATATTAAAAACGGAGGCTATATAGGTCACCAGTAATTAAATCATTATGGTCCCAACTAATTAAAATCAAAACTTAACTTTTTTTTTACTAACAATCTTAATCGTAAATTCAATGTAATGCAAACAAAACAATAATTCCGCTCAACTCTATCGAGTTCATTCTGCATCGTACTTATTCGGAGCTTCTCGGAACGTCTCGTTGACATGTGGCGGCTGATATTATCTTATGCCCTGTACCACGACATTGACAATGTTAGCGTTAATATCGTTTTGCAAGAGTCACTGATTATGAAGAGTAACTTTAAATTCTTATTGTGTGTAATCCATGTGTTTTGGTTAATTAGAATCTTTTCAGAAAAAATACCAGTACTCTAGAGAGTCTCTATTTTCAATATTAGCCCCGGTTCTAGGCCACACACTGTATATGTATTTGCAAACCTTGTGTGCTTAAATACCTACCTTACCTACTTTCGATAAGTTTTTTGCTTTTTAATTTCAATAAGTACTTCATAATTATCTAAGTATCTATCTAGGCGAGCTTGACGTCCAAGGAATAGAGGCAGTTACGCTGGCTGTATACCTAGACAGTGATTCCACATAAGATTAATAAGATAAAAGTAAGTAGGTCTCTTTTTTCATTTTGATAATTCACAAGATATACCTATACCATTACCTATTCTATTTCACTTCTGTGATTTATGCAATAATTCAGCGCGTCAATGGAGAATGGAGATGGTTCAATGGAGAACGTGGAATGTGGAATAACACGATTCAGTGTGGCATGCATAACACCAATGGCAATGCTAGCAAAACTATCTTATCTACTCGATGCACTCATCGCTGGCGCTAAGTGACTTTCGATAAACTTATCAGATAACCATGGACCTAACAATTTGTATAACCGTTTCATTTAAGCTTTTACAACTCTCCTATTAGTCATGGAGGCGTTGACAACGAATCCAGAATGATAAACCGTAACACTCTGAAGTGGTGGAATGAAGTGCGTCATTCTTTCGATGGGAAAATGAACGTACACATTTACAAAATACTTGCTTATGAGATTAACAGAACTGTCCATTATAACTAGCACTCAGTGGGTAGGCAAGTACAATACGCCGCCGACTTTATGGTAATATACGGCATTGTGTACTTAGTCTACTCAGTTAGCATTTTACTGTTTCGCCGACACAAATGAAGGCGACGGTGACGTAAATCATTAAGTTTTTTACTTAGTTGTAATACTATTTTCTCATCAGCGCCAAAATCCCTCAAGACCACTTCTCATTCTTTTCACGTCGGTGGACTACGTTAGCTTAAGGAGGCTGTCTCAATGCGTAGCACAAATTTAAGTAGGTATATATTTGTAGCGTGATACAACGCTTGCACAACTTAAATAACCGTCTGTTATGTTTGCGTCCACAATTTTGCAGAGACGCAATGAATCTAATAGTACTGGATATTTAAAGTTATTTTATAATCGCAAGTCTCCATTCTAAATCATCGCAAGTCTCGACGATAATGATGGTATGTGTATAATAAGTAAAATCTGGCAAATTATTTTCCAACTATCCGGCAATATTTTCTTTCTCTTTGACACTAAGGTGGCATATAACATTAAACATTTTGTAATTAACTGGGCAGGTCATGTTTTCCGCATGTCGGAGGAGTTATGGGCTAAAACCGTTACAGTTTGGACACCCAATTCTCGGAAACGACGTCACGGTAGACTCAAAAAAAGGTGGACAGATGAGCTGCGGGCCTTCGGAAGTGACTGGCAGACATTGGCACTTGCTCGTGAAGAGTGGAAGAAACAGGGAGAAGCCTTTGCCCAGTAGTGGGATGATTCAGGCTAATATAATAATAAAAAAAATTATTAACAGAAATTGCAAACCCTTTAAAATGATTCAGAACTAGCAGTCAATTAGTACTTAAAGAAAAATAGATTGCGATCTGATTGTTTTCATTATTCTGTTATATTATAAATTTTAATTAAATAATGAAATACAGTAAATAGGTAAATACTTGTGGCAGCGATAGACACGACCGACTGGCGATCTTAATTGCATTAAGTGTCAAATTATTACGGATAATCACGCATTTATCACAACTCACTGCTTACAAAAACCACCGAGACATTGCTGAACCATCATCATGTGATCTAATCTGGTCTGGTTAACAGGATCACGGAGGTCAAATGGCAGTCGCTCCACTGTAATTACCTGATCTGCCAAATTCTGGATCATGGTCAAGGCGGACCCCGGCTTCTCGATCTATGTCTATGTCGGTTCTGTTTCGTTGCGCGATCGAAACAGAACCGACATAGCTGTAAGGATTGCCAGACTGAAGTGGCAGTGGGCAGGGCACATAGCTCGAAGAATAGATGGCCGATGGGGCAGTAAAGTTCTCGAGTGGCGACTACGTACCGGAAGACGCAGCGTGGGTAGACGCACAAGGTGCCCACAAGGTGGACCGACGACCTGGTAAATATCGCAGGTACCTCCTGGATGCGGAAGGAATTAAACTGCAGGACCGGCCTTTGTGGAGATCTCTGGGGGAGGCCTATGCCCAGCAGTGGGCGTCTTCTGGTTGATATGATGATGATGATGATTTTAATGTCAATATATGCCGTGTCGCGGCTTGCTGTCCTCCCGAGAAGTGGACCGACCCGTGAGTCCAATTGTGTGCATAGAACCAATTGTTGACGACCTGAGTGGCTCAGTTGGTTAACAGTCTGCCACGCTCGAGGTCCAAGGTTCGATTCCCGGCCGAGCAGAAATTGAAATGGTGCATACCTATTACACTCCCGACCCGTGGTACAACTGTGATGTTCAACTGGTTGTACTACGGAGAAGTAAAGTTACCCATATCACTCTATACGTATGTATTAAGAGATATACAAGTAAGTAGTTTATCAGTTCTCTGGCACCCATAACACAAGCTTTGCTTACTTTGGGGCTAGATGGCGCTGTGTGAATTGTCCAAGCATATTTATTTATTTACTTCTATCGAATTTATAAGCACAAGCTAAAGTCGCGTTAGAGTAAACTACAGTTTTTATGAAAACCTTTGCAGGACTCCCCAGCGGCAAGGGTAGTTGTCCTTTTTAAACTAAGTTAGCGTAAACATGCGATTATGCGCACTGTTTCAGCATATTTATTTACCTGTGTAAGCAAGGCGAAGACGGTCGCCATGCCGACCTGGCCGCTGCCCACCACGGTCACCTTGTTGCCGCAGTGTTCCGTCGGTTGTTGCACCGCCGCGAAGAGCTTCTCTGTAGTCGCCATTTTAGCTGGACACAGAAAGAAGCTACATCAAATGATATCTATGACTAAGAACAATCGAGACAGGTGCAAATACGCAACATACAAAAGTGCACAGTGCAGGGAAATTAAAAATAGAAAACAAGTACTTAAGTATCAAAGATAAAGGGAATAAGTAAAGGCGATACAATTTTACGTACAATCTGATTGAACAATCCGATTGTGTCGTATGAAATGGCCCTAAGTAAATCACATTTATTTTGAACTTGGAAATGTAAAACATTAATGCCCGATTGCACTAAACTTTAGGCGACTCCTAAGTTAATTTCAGATTTTCCACACAAGAAAAGCATGGAATCAATCAAAAACCATGTAACGTTACGCATTTTAGGGGAGTGGCGTAAGCTCAACTAATAAGTAGGAGTGAAGCTTTACGCCGGATAAAGATGGCGTAAAGTTCAGCCAATAGAGGCAAGTAAAACATTACGTCATGTGAGAGTGGCGTAGGCTCACGTAATAAAGAGACCCTTAAGCTCAGATAATAAAATTAAAATAAGTACGGAAAATCTCAGGGATTGGGTGTATAATCTATCAGGCCAGGTGTAGAAGTACAGAGACAAAAAATACCTTAGTAGTGTAAATAAGAAATACAGTGTAAAGGCTTTTTGTTCTTATCAATTTTATCAACCACGGCAGATGAGTTAAGTTTCCTCGCAAGTCGTAAATAATCGAGTCAAGTCAGTAATAAATATACATAAGTAGGTGTAAAAAAAACAAATAAATTCTACAGCAGTACAAAATACGAAAAAGAAAGCAAACAATAATCACAGTAACAAAATTTAAAAAGTTTTAGGCCGAAACAACAAGAAAAATTAATAAAATAATTTAGACTTGAGTTATTGGTAGAAGAATTCGGAATTTCATAATATAAAGGTACAAGTAAATTAGGTAAAAAATTTAAATAAAAATATACAACAAAACAATATGAAAATCTTTTGCTGACCGTAATGTATTAAAAAAGAATAAACATTAATAAAATAGGGATGTGTAAAAAGGGCGACGCAAAGGTTCGAGTGTTCTGTGCGTCGTAAATCTGAGGCACCACCCGCTCAGAACGAAACGTCCTACATGTCTTTAGTGATCGAAAGATCACTAAAGAGTTAGTATGTTATGCCGTTGAAGAACGGCTTAAACTCATATAATTAAAATAAAAGAAACAAGGAATATCTCAGGGATTGGGTGTATGATCTATCAGGCTAGGTGTAGAAGTACAGAGACTAAAACATACAGTAGTAGTATAAAGACTAAAATTGTGTTTGGAACAAAAAACAAAAAGGTTATAACTAATTAGGCTTGGTAAAACCTCGGATAGTCACTCATAGTTTATGTCTTTATCACAATTTATAGCTGCATATCGAGAAACGTCCGGGACTCAGGATTTGCAAGGTTTACGTTGAAAATACTGTTGCAGTAACTTGAAATACAGTGATAAAGGCTTTTGGTTCTTATCAATTTTATCAACCATGGCAGATGAAAAAGTTTCCTCGCAACTTGTATATAATCGAGTCTGTTTTACTATAAAACTTGAAAAGCACAATATAAATTGGTACCGGCTTTAGATGTTGCTAGTTGATACGATGCTCACACTCGTCATTTATCAATTTCCTTCTTATAAAACGTGGCTGAGGCCTTCTGTAGTTAGAACTAAAATCAATATTTTATCAAATGTAAACATTTCCAAACGAAGACCGCAGCTGTCTAAACACTTCCACCCGCAGCCCTCAATCAAATTCGAATTTTATAGCAGGAACGTATTTCGAAATGGTTTAGTGGTTATTAAGGAAGAAAGTAAAAGAAATAAATTAAAACACAATGGATGGAAGCCAAAGGCAAACCTTACATATTACCCTAAAAACCCTGAAAAATATTTCGAACTAGGTGAAAATTTTAAGGATAAAATAAAGATTATCTTAACTAAAACGTATGTTGTATGTACGAACAGATAAATCTATAATATTGGACAATGGCTTATTTATGGAGTTGTCATCAGCTCCTGATAGAGTTCAACGATCCTTTAGAGAGTTCTGGTAAGTAACCCTAAAGGGCTTAAAGTAGATGGGGAAAAGAGAGAAAATAGATGGGCAATATGTAGAGTTCGCATCTGTAAACAATAAATATACAAAAGTAGGTAGTAAGAAAAGAAAAATAAATACTAAATAAATTCTACAGCAGTACAAACGTGGTAAAAATAAACAAACAGTAAACACAGAAGCGAAATTCAAAAAGTTCTAGGCCAAGTGAACAAGAAAATTTTATAAAAGAATTTAGAGTTATTAGTAAAAGAAATCGGAATTTTGTTATAAAAAGGTAAAGTAAATTAGGTAATAAAATTAAATAAAAATATGAAATCTGTTAATACCGTAAAATATTAAAAAAGAATAAACATTAAATATAATAAGATATGATAAAATATAATAAGATATGACAGGCAGTAACTAACACAATTGAAGAGTCACAACCAGCTTTAAATGGTACAGCAGAGGGCTTCTTTCAAGTTCTTATTTATACTGAATGGCCCTACCCATATTCCCAGTTTATTTTATAATGGATTGATTATTAGTATTATTAGATTAAGCATATATGATTATAAATAATATATTATACAGTCAACAACGAGAAATTAATAGGGCTCAAAAAATACAGTTACAGTTAAAACAATAAATTTAAATTCTAAGTGAACAAGGCATAAGTAGTGGCTTCTGGCCTTCAAGAACCGAGCTAGAGCGCCAAACTGTAACCTTACGCATTTTAGGAGAGGCTCAGCTAATAAGTAGGAGTAAACCACAACGCCGAGTAAAGGCGACGTAAAGTTCAGCCAATAGAGGCAAGTGAAACACTACGTCATGTGAGAGTGGCGTAGATCCACGTACTAAAGAGGAAAACTACTACAGATTAAAAGGTCGTTTAAGAACGGCTTAAGCACAGATAATAAAAATAAAAGAAACAAGGAATATCTCTGGGTTGGGGTGTGTAATCTATCAGGCCAGGTGTGGAAGTACAGAGACTAAAAAATACAGTAGTGGTATTAAGACCACTATTTTAATAGTAATACAGGAACTTAAATAAAAAGGTTACAACTAAACAGACTTGGTTAAACAACGGATAGTCACTCACAGCTTGTCTTTATCACAATTTATCGTTGCGTACCGAGAAATGTCTGGGAATCAGGGTCTGCGGTTTACGTTGAAAATATTTTTGCAGTATCTTGCAATATAGTATTAAAGGCGTTTTGCTCTTATTAATTTTATCAACCACGGCAGATGAGCCAAGTTACCTCGCAACTCGCAAATAATCGTGTCGATCTTACTATCAAACTTGAAAGGAACAATATCAAATGGTACAGCTTTAGATGTTGCTAGTGGATAAGGCGCTCACATCTCTCATTTATCAATTTCCTTCTTTTAAAATGCAGCTTAGGCCTTTTTAGGATTTTATCAAAAAGTAATTTCCAAAACGAAGACCGCAGCTGTCTAAATTTTTCCACCCGAGGCTGTCATTTAAATTCGAATTTTATGACTGCAACGTATATTGACGTGGGCTTGAACCACGGACAGACTATAACAATCAGTCAAAGGAGGTTTTAGTTAGAATGAAATTAAAACATAGTGAAACAAGTTACAACCTTAAGTGGAAACTAAACTTGCTAACTCACTCTGAACATAACGACACCGATTTTGTAACACCTAAATGACAACTTAAGTGTCGCCTAAGTTTAGTGCAATCGGCAAAAACTTCTATAAACTATAAATCAATGGCAAACGGGCATAAGAAGGTTATCTGAAAAACAACAATTACCGTTGTTTCAGAAGGTAACAGAGCGTGTAGACTACCTACGATTGTGCGGAGTTTCTTGTTGTCTTGTATTATCCGAAAACGTAATAATAGATTAAATAATAGGCATTGCATAAGGCTAATAACCGACACCGTTCAGTTAGTTGAATTGATAGCGATAATTTTATTAATAAATATAATAGCTAGGGTATTAGTGCTTTTATAAGGAGACCGTGCAATTTGTGACCGAAGCATGAAACTTGGTATATGTGTAGCTTAGGTCAAAATGAGCACGGGTCAGCATGGGTTCATGGCACTAATACGCCAGCTAAAAGTATGTAAGAAACATGTAAGAAATGAAGGAAACACCCAAATTCTCGGGCGCATGTAGGTATTAAGAATACGTTCCGTGTCAGGTAATCCAAGGATTGAGTACCCTTACTTAAAGAAAAAGCTATTCTAATTCAGTGCGAAGTGTCCTTGTCAGTAGATTCTAATCCAAAGACTTTGCCATTATGGTTAATAAAATTTAAGATGACTGAAAATGGCCGTTTTGTGTAATGGGTGCACTTTGTCTCCTAGGTCCATGTTCGAGCGCCATCGAGAGTAGTTGACTATATGTTGCTGTTAGGTACCTGGCTTCATCTTCTGTTTGCAACTAGGGCAGTGGGCACCTAAGTCATACTTAATTAAATACCAGTTACGTACAGGATAAAATACAATTTAACAATATGTTCTTCAAATTAATAATATATTTCTTTAATGTAACTACAGTACCTACTTACATATTTGATTACGACGATGGTATGATTATGTGGTGAATCCTAATTTTTATGTCTTTGAACTATTATTGACATATTTTTGAACTTGTAGGTTAATCTTGCAGCTTACGTTGCGACTTTGTGACAATCAATGGGTAAATAACATACTTAATCCTAAGAAGAAAAATATTCGAAACGATAATTGTATCAGACTACGTAATCAGAGCAGTTCCAAATATATACAAATTTAAACCATTAAAAAGTAGATGGAATTCTATTTTTAAGTATTTATAAATAACGTATGCACCAATATCGTTGAGATGGATTAACCACATAAGAATAGAAGGCCATACAATCAGTACATTCTCATTCGAGTTGGCATTTTTTTATATTAAGGTGGCAAACAAGCTTGCAGCCTGCCACTTATACGATAAAAGGATACCTACCTACTTAGTTATTTGCAAGAACTTAAACGAACATTGCACTCTGTTCTATCTAGAACTAAAGAATAATAAAGGAATAGCAACAATCTTTATCACGCTGTCGGACATATGCCCAATACTAATATGTACCAACATAAGTACGTTCCATCTAGACTCTACATTATAGATAACATTAATTTGGTGCCCACATAAAACTTCACTTGCGAAATCCACGCGTAATTTTTCTTTCAGGCGTTTTTCAAGACATAGTCATTTCACCGTAATCGATTTCGTTAATAACACATCGAGTCACAAATCACAATCAATGCTCTACAAGTAAACTACCATTAAAACTTTATCTTCTTTTTATAAATTGCCATCAATACCTAATGTTGATTTTTATTGCGTCTGAAGTGACAATTTGTAGTCCACGTGGAATCCAATCATCAAATCAATAGATGTCGAAGATAATTATGAGAGATGAAACGGATAGTTGTTTGGCCGGATACCGGATATCCGGTCACCCCATAATCCGAATAGCCGGATATCTGGCGGCCGGATATTTGGCAGGATACGTGACGTAGGTTTACGTGATTTAACGTCTTCGTTCAATACAAATAATATGAACTTTATTCTGAACAATACTCGATTCGAAATATGGGTAATTAGCCCCAGCGTCGTGGATCAGAGTGTAGTGAAACATTCTCTAATAATAAGACAAACGAAACCGCATGCTACCTCTCAATGTAGGAGCAATCGTATTTTAACCCAATTTGTAATAATTTATCTTTATCAAAATTAATATTGCATAAAAAGACATTTCCAACCTACCTGCCAAATTAACAACGGGTAGGTACCAAATCAACAGTGCTTTGAAAAAGGAATATTTCTAATTTTTGGAATTTCTTTCTTCCTGTGTATAAAATCACTTTTATATAATTTTCATAAATTTTTTGCTATCCGGTATCCGGCCGGGTAGTAAATTAACGATGGATAGACCGGATACCGGATAGTAAATGGATATCCGTTTCATCTCTAATAATTATAGAAAAAAATACTCATTTAAAATTTTTTTCAAAAATTATCTTCGACGTCTATTGATACTTACACAATGACAGGACAGCGCACACACATTCAAAACAAAACAAACGACAACTTAAGTGGTACTAAACTTTAAGCGACGCCGACGCTTAAGTTGAATTGAGATATTCCAACAAGAAAAAGCTTTGCACCAACACTAATCTTAGGTGAAAACCGATTTTGTGTCTCCGAAATACTGAGGAATAACTTACTATACCTTAGGAGGTATAAGTATCTTAGAGCGCCAACTTAAGATTCGCCGAAGTTTAGTGAAATCGGGCATTAAACTTACAATAACGGCTACTTATTTATATAGGAACATAATAACGACAAGGTTTTAAAAAAAAATTGTCTTGTAAAAAAAAGTTGTAATGTCTGAAGCGATAACTATTTGGAGTTAGCTCGAATTTAAAAAAGTGATAATTACTGGTGAGAACTTAGGTATCAGGTACATGGCATTTTGTAAACGTGCATTTTAAATTTACAATTGTCTAGTTAAGTACGTATACAACAGTAATAAAGTGCGAAAGTGTTTAAAGTTGGAAGTAGACGTACTATCAAGAGGTTTACACAACATTACTCGGACTTAAATTAAATAATAAATAATGAGACTATTAGAAAAAAATTAACAAACCCTAATAATATAAATAAAATATAATTAAAAATTAAAAAAACCCAATAATATAATTAAAAAATAATTTAAAAAACCCGATAATATAAAATTAACAAACCCAATAATAATAAAATATGAAGCAAGCCAGAAAATGTATGAAGAAGCGCTCATAACCAAAATCGTAAGTAAGGAAACTTTACTTTAAAATTAAATCACCACGTGATGCATGACACTCCTTTTATTATTCGGGTAAATATCAAATAAAGTATTCATTTAATTTAAGTCACTAATCGTTATTTGTCAAGCTAAAAAGTAACAGCACAGAAGTTCATTAAACTGATTCAAACTGCACTAACACTCCATAGTATTTCAATCATTTTCTATTAATAAACTTTCATTATAAAAAAAGCACAATAAAGTAAAGATACTTACCTCTGGTTGCGACGCCGCCGTTAGGTAGTTTGTCGTCCATGTTTGTAGGGTTTCTAGCACGGTGCTAATCGGATAGCTGCGGATAAGTTATCGGGTGGTATGAGTGATAGGGCGCGACGCGTTCGCGCGCACTCTTCGCCGGAGACTGGCGGTCGCCGCGTGCCGGCAGCGCTATACGCCGGCCGCCGTGGCCGTGCCCCTCCCTGGCTGCTGACGACACTTCGCCTCTTTCTGTGTTCATTGACATCCCGCGCTGACCAACAACCGTCATTCCATGTGCAATTGCCGGCAACAGCAGGGAGGGCTTCAGCAGCGATAGCGTAGGCACCAAAGCCATCAAAGAAACATTACATGAGACCAATCATGAGAAACATTTCGGGCACTGAATGCTTGAAAGAATAAAAGCTAGAAAACATTGTAGTTTAACCAGTTCGAAGAAGTAGATAGAATAAATAAACATATTCCTGCCTAGCCTGACACTTCGTGATAGAGGAGCTACATAAATAAAAGTAAAAGACTCATCACTCAAGTCAGGATCTCCAGCGGACCCAAAGAAGATACTGAGTGTATTAATTATGTTTTTATAAATAATGCTGTCCCCATTAACATGGACGATAGGATAGAAGCCTTAAACACTGAAAGGTGAAATGTTGCCATTTCTCTCTATGATCCGTATAATACGAAACGCTCAAACATTTTGCACACCGGATACGCAGCAGTTTGTACGAACAAGCTGACTTTTTTGTGAAGGTCACTTACAGACTCACAGTATCTCACAGCCTCGGGTGACATGTAGCCGCCCGCCCTAGCTGAGAGGTCGAATTTTCAAACTAACGACTTTTTAATTTTTGTAATTTTTGCGATTTTCGATCGTAATAAAAGAAATCAGTATAATTAAAAAAGAGAGCGCATTCTACTCGGTTTTTGGCATGAATGTCCTTAAAACTGCATGATTGTTATAAAAATAACGTAAAGCAATAAATGAGCAAGCGCAGCTCGAGAATTTTAAGAATTTTGGCACCAACAAGATCAAATTTAAAATCTGGGTAGACCGAAAAGACTTGGCCGCCCTGCGTCATTGGCCATAAGGGCATGGCATATGGGCTTGCAATTTTAAATTAAGTTAACTATGAGTAAAATAAGAGCAGTTTTTATTATTTTACGATTGATTTAGTTGTCATGTATCTTCAGAAATATGTCGAATTTCCCCTAACCCGTATGGATCTAATTATTGGGCGTATTGGACAATGGCACTTCATTGTTAGCTTTAGAGCGAATTAACATTACACTACCTGTGCCTTGTCCAATAAGAAATTTTTATGTAAAAAAGCTTTAATAGGTACTCTTGGAATTTGTTACACCAGCTTTAGTACATCTGAGATTTTTGCGAACTCTTTAACGGTCCCCTAATTAGATATACTTTTATAATTTTTCAATATTTTTTTTAAGGTACGCTCTAGCAGTCTTTAGCAAGAGTGTTAAATCTCCTTGAAGCTAAGCTACACGATTAACTTTTAACGTGATATAGTATATACGTGGAGATACGATTTCTGTTACCTACTTTATAATTGGGCTGTTAAAACATCATTTAGGTATAGTAAAAAATGCTACACTGGGTCGTAAGAAATAACTCTGTTTTCTATGCTATAGATACAATATGTACATAAATACACATATGATATAGATACTTACACGATAATTCACGACACATAATAATTTTGAACGTGTTCAATACTTAGTTAGCTAGGACTGTAAGAACCTACGAAAAACTTTAAAAAGCGTGTAATTAATTGGTAATAAATTAATAACACAATTACAATAAATCAGTGACACTTCTGTGCTAAAATAACAACTGAATTGACAAGCGTCCAGATAAACCGGAAAAGACCAAAAAGTATATAAATAATCAGTAGCATATAAAAAATATAAACCAGTAAGTAAGTAACCAGTAGGTATATAAATTGGATAAGAAGCAAAGATTTAGACGTGTACATGGGACAAAAATATTCGGACAAGGAAACCAAAGAAACAATACATATAAAGGAGACTCAAAAACGGTTTCCGTAGCTAACAATACTGGACTATTACAAGTACATACATAATGAATGGATGCCTCTCGGTTAATAATATGAACATGAAACGTCTAGACAGGAAAAAAATATTATATGTAAGCAGGTAACAATACGCTGCTTCACATTGTCCAACTGACCGAAATACAAGTATTTTCCGTGTACCTACTGTATTTATGTTTTACTAAGTATAAGTATATACTTTCAAGAACCGTGTGTATGGATCAAACAAAGTTTCTATATACCTTTATAGGTAACTATTACGTCCATTGCTAACAAAATATTCTGGGAATAAACATTCAGTCCTGGCGTAGTGGCCGTCAATGTCAGATGGTGAAGATTTTTAATTTATGAAAATGCTGTAGGAGCGCTCTATTTTTAAAAATGGTTCGTATGTTTCAAGACATTCATACACCTGTGGGTGATATGCTGACGATATGATCTGGTTGTTGTCTACATGACAACATACACTATCAAATAGGTAACATGTACTTATAGTAACAACGAAATTACATGCGGATGAAGGTACATAAATCACAAATTTCGCAATACATACAATAGATAATCCAACAAAAAACAACACTATATACGTTTCCTATATATCTTTGATACTAGTTAACTTGGTCAATTATTTAAAGGGTTTTAAAACTATTGGGTATCAGTAACTAGTGAGCCATATACGTATACATATAAGTATATATAAAAAAGTTTAGTTCGCAAATAAAACTTCGTAAGTTCAAATGTTAGGTAGATTTGTTTTTGAAATGTTATCCTTCCATCCTGAAGAGTTTACGGTGCGGAAGTAGATCATAAGTAGTGCTGAGCTAGAAAATGATGCGGTACTCACTCGTAGTGATTTCGAAAAGTTGCGAATGTGGCGTGCAAAGCGTCACGTAGTTTGATGGCGGCCGCGGGGCGGCGTGTGCCGAGCCGGCCGGCGGGCCCGCCGCGCGCCGCCGCTCAAGGTGACCTTCACCAGTTCGTTTTGGAAGCTACCGCATCGCGCATGCCCGAATTAAATACCACATTCCTCGAAAAATACACCATATTCCGAAGCAGCAAAGCACAATGTGGCGAGCGGCCCGCGCTTGATACAGGACTTCCAATTACTGACGACGCGCCGCCCGCGCCCATACTCATTGTGGAGTTTGACCGACCAGGTACCTACCTAATGGGGAACATGTATCTACAAAATGTACACACTACAATTTATCACTATAGGTATAGGTAGGTGCTATTATAGGTACCTATCCATTAGGGAGAACCCAAGCCAGAAAATGAGCTTTGTTGGGGATTTCAATATTTTTAATTTATTTATGCTAATTAATTATATTAAATGTAGAGTCACTTGTGTAGAGCTAGAGGAACCGATACTCTAAATATCGGTAGAACAATATTCAACAACACGGCACTTCTGATTTGTTTGTAAATACATAAATATACACAATCATATGAAGGAAGGCAGACGCGAAGCAGACGTACGTACGGTCACGTAGCGAGATTATTTCCATGGTAGTCAATGTTTGCCTTGAATCAGAACTACTTTCAATGATGAATCAGCGTGCCGCGGCTCACGTCGCGCTGCATTACGCCGTATTACACCAGATGCAGTGTCGGTCTATCCCGTGACCTGCAAGTGGCATTGTGTCCTAACGTTCCGGGTACCTGCTTCCCTTAACAATGGACAAGTAAATTATCCTTGCGAGCGCGACACAAAACCTCATGGGATCAACACACGGCTAGCGCTACATATTTACCTTGTGTATTCTGTGATACATCGCAATTTCGCAATGGATACGCGAGTTGTGGAATAGAGTATTTACTTATGACGAAATAGGATGGTAACGATGACACAATTTGTTAGGAAAATTTCGCTCGTTTGGTACCTAGGTTAGGCACCCATCTTACTCGGTGCTATTTATACTTTTTATTAAAGTATAATTGTGTCCTTGATTTAACTAAAATCTTCTTGTAAATTGTGTACATGTGTCCTTATACAGTAGTGTAGGTAAATCTAAATACCCCGACTGCTATTTGAAAACTGAAAAGACGAAAACAAGCAGCTTGTTGTAAGTTTTAAGACTAAATAAGAAAGGTGAAATATAGGTTACTTGTAATAAAAATACATGCATTAGATTACGTACCTAGGTTTATGAATTAAAATTAAATTAGGTACGTGTTGAATCAAAGTGGCGAACTGTCGACGATACTCATTATAAAAAAGCTTGGAAAGTCTTTTAGTTCACGGCAAGTAATTTGGCATTCTATCTACAATCTCGGTTCGAATAACGAGAGGACTAGGATACAAATAAAAAAAAACTCCATAGAAATAAAATGATAAAAGTAAATTTAATAGTTAACATAGTTTCCTCATCACTTTACCTAACTTTTCCACATCGAAAATATCCCAAGCCAACGGTACGAAGGACTTGACCTTGCGTGTCCTCGTCAAGGTGACATTCAGAGGTTTAGAGGCCATTGCCAATGTAGGAAGGGGAAGTCAGCTGTGCGCATGCCCTGTGACCGAAATTGTTTACGAAACTTACTTTTCCACAACATAGTTAAGAAGAAAACATCATTGAATTTTTATTGCGAATTAAATAACGCAAATGGTGTAACTAAAGTGAGTAACAAGCTCAATATTGCTTGTTTCACCTAGCAGCAGCTAGTGTCCTGTTTGACCTTTGGGAACACGTGCCGCGCTGCGCCTGTGGGTTGTGCTAGTTGGCTTGGCTGAATCAACAAACGTTTCATAGGAGATCGCTACATTTTGTTTAATTGATTAGGTGGTTGATCATCAGCAAGCCTAATAAGTCACTATTGGACTCGAACCTACTTATTTTAAATGCTAATGGTGTGGACATGTTTGGTTTTAACGTTGACGTATATTTTTAGATTGTGATAACATGACAATGTGGGAAACACCTTTTATAGAATTCTGCGCTATCGAAGTAGCGGAAATAACTAGGGAATTACATATGTACTTTAGCGAATACAATTATTATGAAAATAGCTTCCACCTCTTCGGCACCGACGTGACGCAAACAATACAATACTAAACTCTTTACTGTCAATTATTGTAACTACCCATTAAAACAGTATTATCAGTGCCATAAAACTAGAGTTGCCGGTATCTATGTCGTCGGCTTAACGTTAAGCCAGATTGCGGTAATAACATGCTTAAATACTAACTGTAACTGCGTAGGCTGGAATGAGCGTTTTATTCGAGGAAATTAATTTAGGTACTAAATAAGTACCAAATGTGGGAATTTTACAAAGTGCTACTGCTACATAATATGTAGGGTAGGTACCTCTCTGTCTACACCCTGATTTATTGGAGTCATGTTATTACACTATTTATTATAAACTAGCTGGCCCGGCGCGACTTCATTCGCGTGGTGTCCTACCTGTATCCTACCACTAACCTAACCCAACCTACCCTTTTTTTCATTCACCTTGTCCTGACCGTTACAAACCCAACTAAAATTAAATAATCAAATAGGTGCAGCCGTACTGAAGTTATGCGCGGACATGTTGCAGTGAATTAATTTTCTATACTAATATCACTAGATTTTTTCTATACAATTTAGATTTAGTACAAAGATAATTTAAACTGATTGATAAATTAATGATATTAAAAACGCCTTTAGATCATTTTTCAATGAGTATTGTATTACCACAACAAATGTTTTAGATTTTGTCTTCAGTCGCTTCTTGTACGTATCGTTGTATCTATTTACGTTTAGATCTATTAAACTACGCAACGAATTTTAATGCGGTTTTCAACAATAGATAGAGTGATTCAACAGGTAGGTTTATAAGTGAGGAAACAAGGGGAGGTAAGGGTAAGGGTTAAGTGCAGGGTCCACTAGACTGGAATAATCAGCGTAGATATAAAGGTGATACCATACTTCATCGTCATCGTTCGAGCGATCAGTCCAAGCTTCTGCCAGGGTCCGCTTTTCGACTTATTCTCCTCCATATCGCCCAGTCCAAGACCGGATCGTAAGAACCATCTTCGCATCGTAAGCCATTGACATCGCAAACGACTTAACGATGTCAGTACATCGCTCCTTGGGCCTTCCGCGGGACCTCTTTCTTGATACGGTAAGGCTTAGGCACCTTTTCCCACGTATCCCTGGGGCTTACGCAACACGTGACTAAACCAGCGAAGGTGAGCTTCTTCGATCTTATCCTCTCACGCCAAGGCTGCTACGGATGTACTCGTAACGTACTCGATCAAGTCACGTAACGCCACATATCCACCGCAGCATTTTCATTTCGTTGGCGTGGAGTTCGCAGATGTGCTTCGTCAGCGCCGGCCAGCTTTCGCTGCCGTAAAGCATCACAGTGTCGGGAATTTAGGGTCACAGGTGACCGCCGTGAGCTTCGCTTCAGAGATTCGGGACTTGACTTCAGGGCCGATATCGCCGGACTCGAGCTGCACAGATCCGAGGTATTTCAATTTATCTGTTCTATTGACAGCTTCGTTTACTATACGGATGGTTTCAAGATTCGCGCTGCAGCTAAACATTGTTCTGGCGACGCTCAGAGTCAAAAAGGTGAACGCACACTTATCCGAGCCGAAAGCGTCGAATGAATCGAAGTCAACGATGCCTCGCACACTTATCCGCACCGAAAGAATCACGCGCGTCGAAATAATCATTCCCATTTCCTACCTGTTGCACTGTATTCTGATTCGATTGCGCTGCCCTCGCCGAATCAGATGACGTCATCCGAAATTGTCTAGGAATTTGGGGTTCTTTCAGATTTGGACGATTCGGTTTCGGCACAGTCAGGTGTGCAAGTTCCCATAGAATTTCGTTTATTGGCAATGGTTGCCATGCAAGGATTATTTGAAGACAAAATAACAAGAACAGAAACGTTTATTTTGGTCCTATAAACGAGAATACCCGTGACTGGCCGTTTGTTGCTAGACGAGCTTCTAACCGCGATTTCATCCGCGTAAAATTCGGACATCTTTTGAGAATGGCTTAATCTAACTATAGACCCATATCATTCGTATTCGTATTTATTATTCGTGGACAAATTCACACAGCGCCATCTAGCCCCAAACTAAGCAAAGCTTGTACTATGGGTGCTAGATAACTGATATACTACTTAAATACTTTTTTTTTTAAATACATACTTATTATACATAGAACACCCAGACCCGTAACAGAAATTAAAATTCATAATTTCAATTTCTGCCCGGCCGGGAATCGAACCTGGGACCTCTTGCGTGGCAGACGGCATGTTGACCATTGAACCACTCAGGTCGTCGAACCGGTCGGTCGTCATTAGCAACAATAACAGCTAAAGTGCTTGATGGTGTGCTGGATAGACGCCTGGATGAGCATGTTTGTCTTTACGATGCCCAGTTCGGATTCCGGCCAGGCTTGTCAACGGAAAGTGCTATCCTGGCGCTCAAGCACACTGTCAGGTACTACACAGACAGAAGCACGCCAGTGTATGCGTGCTTCTTGGACCTGTAAAAAGCTTTTGATCTGGTGTCATATCCAGTATTATGGAATAAACTGGAGGGGGTGAATCTTCCGTCAGAGCTCATTGGCATCTTTAGGCACTGGTACGAGAATCAGGTCAACTGCGTCAGATGGGGAGAGGAGCGGTCGGATGAGTATAGGGTGGAGTGTGGGGTGAGGCAGGGGGGATTGACCTCGCCCAGGCTCTTCAACCTCTACGTCGATCGGCTAGTCCGCGAGCTTAGCAGCATGCATGCGGGATGTTCCATCGATGGAGTTAACGTCAATAACATCAGTTACGCGGACGATATGGTGCTGCTGAGCCGGTCGATCAGTGGGCTCCGGGGGTTGTTGAACGCGTTCGAGGCCTATGCCGAAAGTCATGGGTTGAAATACAACACCACTAAAAGTGAGCTATTGGTTTTCGCAGCGCGCAGTAACTCTCCACGTGAGGTGCCTCTAGTCAAGCTTTGCGGGACTGCGTTGACAAGAGTCAAACAGTTCAAGTACCTGGGCCACATTGTGACAGAGGACCTGAAAGATGACCAGGACATTGAGCGCGAACGTAGAGCGTTGGCGGTCAGAAGCAATATGCTCGCCCGTAGGTTTGCTCATTCGTCTGAGCAGGTGAAGATTACTCTCTTCAAGGCATATTGCCAATCTTTTTATGGGTGAGATACACGCAGAAGGCCTATAACGCTCTGCGTGTTCAGTACAATAATGCTTTCAGGATGTTGTTGCGACAGCCGTGGCGCTGCAGTTTATCTGCTCACCAAGTTTTATCCAACCCAGGTCAGCAGTCTAGGCGTGAAAAAGTAACAGACGTTTAGAGTCAGTTTCGAATTTATAATGCACTAGCTGCCCCCCCCCCCCCCCCCGCGACTTCGTTCGCACGTTGTCATAAAGCGTTAGGGCGAGTGTTCATCGTAAGGAATGACGGGTTTCTGTATAACCCTACTTTCCAGAGTCCCAGAGACTATAGTCATGAATTTTTTTTTTATGACATTAGATAGGCAAACATGCGGCACAAGCGGGCCACCTGATGGGAAGTAGTCACCACTGCCTATAGGCATTAGCAACACCAAGCTTAAACACGATAGAGTTTTAATGTTATATTCAAGAGTTCCCATGACCACGTTTCGTCTCCATCATTAGATCAGCTTGTTCAACTTTCATGTGTTAGTGTATGCCAATTACAATTCAATTGAATATCGAGAAGTGAGTACCTACCTTTACACTCAATTCACACTGGTGTGAATACACTTATATTACACGGTCCAACCTACAGTCTCATGGTTTTAAGTGCGTTCATTGACAAATATTGATAGTTAATAAGCTAACTGTTGCGACTGACAACAACATGAAATACAATACATTAAGTTCTACAATTTTGCTACTATATGTTATACTACAGTGCTTACATTAACAATTTGTGTCTTAATTTGTTTATGTAGATACTGTAACAGATCGTTTGCAAAGATGAAAATATCATTCAGCGAAACATTTTAACACCGTGCGGTTCTTCTGATAAACGTTTTTTTGCATAGTTTGTGGTACAATGCTCAATATAAAATGTATCTTTAGAACGTAAGGAGATGCGTATCTTAAAGTTAATTTTTTCGAGAAGAGGAGAAGAACCTAGTTCACTATTAACAATTTTGAATAAAAATATCAATTCTTGGTACGACCTACGACTTTGCAAAGTAGGTAAGTAAACGTAAGTATTTTTTTTATGTCATACGGTAGGCAAACAGGCAAGCGGGCCACCTGATGGAAAGTGGTCACCACTGCCTATAGACATTAGCAACACCAAGAGTATCGCTAATGCGTTGCCCACCTCTATAACACGTTGCTCTGGCAGCAAAAAGCAAATGCCACTCCACTGCCAAAGCCACGGTTCCCCAAATCCCCACCCCATGGAGCACTGGAAACCTTACTCACCGGCAGAAACACAATACTATTTAAAAGAGTATTATTTAGCTGCGATATTCTGTAAGGTGGAGGTACTTCCCCAGTCGGGCGGCTCCAATTCGAACGAGATACCCCGCTATGCCCTACCTCTCTTAAAAGTGTAAGTTAAAGTAATCTTATAAATAATAGTTTAAAGGTAAGTAATAATACTATGTCATCCACTTATAATACCTACTGCGGTTTATGAAATCGAGCTGCAGCCGTCACGGCAAAATGCACGAACCTAGGAACGTAGCTTATCGGTGGGCATCTAGCCTGCAGCTTCAACAGTGGAGGATTTGCGGCTGGTAAATCCAGCTTCAGAGGCACAGGTCCAAAACGCAAAACACTAATTTAAAATAAGAAATATGATGGTCTATCGCGGATCGCGTTTTCCGGTGGTGGAAAGGGGTCAGCAAAATGAGGTCGTGCAACTGCTTCGCACACTGTCCGAAATACAACCTGCTGAACACCAGCAGACGGGCAAACCTTACGTGCTTCATGCTCTGCAGCTTAGCTTCAATCAACGGCGGGTCACAAATTATCTTCCATGCACGTTCTTCCACCGAATCCAATGCGGCCAGTTGGTATTTGGCTGATCTAGCCTAGAGGTGGCAGTAGTATTTCATGCAGGATCGGACTTGTACTTGATATATCAAAAGCAGCTGCCTTGAAGTACCGTTCGACCTTCGATAGGATACAAAGTTTCTTGACTGCAGTCTTTGCTTTGGATTCGATGTACTGTGCGAAGTTAAGATTGCTTAATAGCTCAACACCAAGTTGTCAGTAATTTCCACAGAAAGTCGGAGCAAGATGGAATGAACTCTGTTTGGCGGAAAACAAACACGGCTGTGTATTGATAGCGTTGAACGCCAATCGGCTTCGCTCCAATCGGAGACTGCCTTGAGACATTCTGTCAATTGTCTAACCATGCATGGTCTGTCGACAAGACTGAATGTCGTCCCAGGTTAGCTTTTACCTGACAGAAATCTATCCGTTAAAGGTACCGTGTACAAGCTCGGGTATTACATGCGACTGACTTTGTCGCGTGTATTATAAAGGTTTATAATGTATCTCGCTAAAACCTTTATAATGTATCTCGCTTAAGTTAACGCAAATTGAAAGAAATAGACTAGACTGATCGTTTCACGCAGAGAAATACTGAAGGATAAAGCTCTTTTATCGCACCCTTCAATGACATTGAGCTTTCTAATAAGGCCCCTTGGTAAGGCACCATGACTCGTCACTTCGGGATGGGGCGGAATAATTGTCGAGTGGCAACCACGTAGAAAGAGTTTATAGGTAGCGTACAGAGCCAGATCGTTTCAGGCAGAGAAATACTATAGGTGTATAGCTCTTTCATCGCATACTTTAGTGACTTTGAGCTTTCTACCTGGCCTGGCCCACCGGATCACCCTTAATGACAAAGCAATGAAATGGCTGACTGCGCTTGATTTAAATTTGTAGTTGAATGTGTCTCTCGTATATTGTATTTTTGCCATACGAATAAATAAATAAATAAGGACCTTTGGTAAAGGCACCACGACTCGTAGAAATATCTCCACGATTAAAGTTTTTTAGTAATGCTTATGTATATCTACCTCCGGGGTGCCACAACAAAATCTTAGCGTAAATATCCCTCCCAGTTATGTTCATGGTCCGCCTTGACCATGATCCAGGATTTGACTGGTCAGGTGATTGCAGTGGGGCGACTGCCATCTGACCTTCTTACCATGTTAACAAGGGAATCTGAGCAGACAGGATCTTGGTTACCATTGCCTCCTTCACGTTCAATATTTATCCCAATGTTACAGATCATGAATTTCTAAATTTATAGCAATTCTGTGATTCGTATCACAGGATATAGTATCCGTGAAATACTACACATTCGATAAATATCGATCGTGTACCATCCGCCATTCAGTCGCCAGAGTGTGCAGGTTTCATCCGATGTACTCCCTCACCGTAGAGCATAGTAATGTACCTACATATAACTCAGAAGAGAGTTATTGGTACATGGCAGCACTGTGGTTGAACCCGGTTCCTCTCGCTTACGAGTCCGACCCGCTAGCCATATAAATACACATATCTTACGAATAATTCGAGTACAGAGTATAAATGCGAACGTTGGTGAGGATGGGGTGGATGTGTATATGGATGTTTGTTCACACTTGACCTTCACGACAAAACTAACTGAATTAGTAGCGTAATTCAAAGTTGTTTCAGCGGGATCACGGCACGCTGTAAACGAAATTATTATAGAAATCATATTTTTATCAATTGTATCGGGGAAACTGAATGTTTAGCAGTTTAATAGTATTTTTAATTTAATCGTGTTATTACGAGAAACATAATGCATAATGATAAAAGGCACTTCGAAAAATAGTAACTCGGTCGATTTCAGATATATGTCAATGTTCTTCTAAACATTCAGTTTCCACGAATGTACATAAATGTTTATACATTGAAGGGGTCCATTCGCTCTGCTGCTGACTGTAGGTACTGAGTATACTGAGTTTACAATATGATAAATTCTTAACTTTGTGCTGGTTAGTGAATGCATTAGCCAAAACCAAAACAACGCACGGCTTAATTGACAGGTAACATTCGAACTTCGGATGTTATTCAATTTGGTATTCATGACGGGAGCGCACGCAGTCGCCGTCGCTGCTGCCGTAAAAGCACATGACTGTAACAATGTTACAAATGAAATCAAATTCGCTGAGATATATAATAAATTCGCAGAGCTGTTTGATATGTTTGCAATTTTCAATGTTTATCCTATTATAATAGGAGTTAGTTATTCGCAAATGCAACATTAAAATTTGTCAAACAAACTTAATTTAAGAAACAACACAAAGAAAAGGGGAACTTTAAACAAAGAATGCATACTACAAAACAAATTTCACATATTTTTATTATAATGAATAATCATGGTTAGAACACCGTCTCGACATAATTACCATAATCTGTTCAGCGAGAGTAGACAAATATAATGAAATCGTCTGGCAACGTGTGGCTGTTCGATATTTGGATTAAGACATCTGTCGCTATTTGCCGTAGGTACAGGATTTAGTAGCGCGAGCCACGCAGCGGTGCTCGACCGGGCGGGCGGGCCGACGCGGCAGCAACGTACTTCTCTCTTGGTGCAATATACGGCAAATCTATCCATCAAATAAGGATGTACTGTAAATGGCCGTAAAAGTAGAAAGAATATTCATATTCAACTAAGAATAAGTTTAGACTATTAGGCAGTTCATTCCGATTTTGCCAACTCTCCCTGAACGGACTTTACATACACGTTTGGTCAATTAATTTTGTACAAAGGCACCTCTTTTAATGTCACTAGTCAAAATATGCTAGGTATAATAATGTTTTAAAACTTTAATTTCCATAAGATAAGTACTTTTACGAAACATAAAAAATTGGAAAGGTGTTTTGACAGTTAAAATTTAGAACCTTTAAATATTAATACAACACAAATACATTTTAACTCAGACACAAATTAAATAATTATAGTATTTGTAAAATATTTCAGTCTACAGTATTTTTACAAATACGATTTCCTTTTAGTAAATTGTAATAGTAATAACACAATAATTACAGATTTTTAACAGAGTATACGTAAATAGTTGGTGTATTGTAAAACTTTAATTGAGAACATCAATGACGCCGTGTGACGGCCGGACGACTAAATAGTGGACCCTCGACATATACTTGTGGCAGCATCCACCTTTACGACTGCAAGCTATTACAATACTTTCCTCAACTTCTTTGAATCTACGAAAATGGCTTTTTACCTTTAGGTTTATAAAGCCACAAGTCCAAGTGACCTGAAGAGATAGCCAACATACATTACTATATAAAAACCACCGACTCAACACATCCAGTGTGACACACGTAAAGATCTAACTATTCTCATCAATAAGAATTTCGGGGAATTTGAAATTTGATCTGAGCTATATGAAGGAGTCTGCGAATAAAAATGCATTCATTGCAATAGTGAAAACGAGTGCCTATGCAGCACTGGGCATTATGCCCAGAACATTATACATAAATAACAACCGCGCACCTTTTCCTTGAAGGGGTGTAGGTAGCGACCACATAGAACATACGACATATTTTTTAAATATGCATATAATTTTGTTATATTTGTCAGGGGTGAAGCTATATTTTAAAAACTATGATCAATTTATAAAGTTTTAGTTTCTTTTACTATGGAATTACAAACTCAAATATACTTAAACGTAAATAACATACATATTATAATTATAAAAAGGTTCAACTCATAATATTATATACATGGTCTTGCATCAGAATGATGCAAACTTTATAATAATTGATTATTACCCTCATAACTACATTACTTAAATTTAAATCTTATTAATATATTGAGCTAAATAATTAAACGTATATTTCATAGTCTATAAATATCACAATAGATCCATAGCAAAAAATTAGTAAACATTATAAATACACGAAATATACTTAAATTCATTATTACACGTATTTGGTACAAAGAGTCAATTGCTTCTTCAGACTTTAATACATTCCATTTGTTATAATTTTTGAAAATGTTATATTTATTTATAATCGGAGAAATGAACTTCGCCTATACTTTGCATTGTAGAGTGTAACTTGTAATTCTTAGTTTACATCCGAGTTAAAGCTAGCAGTCAATTCCCGTAGGTAGCTCAATGATTTAATTTGAAACGGTAATATGGCTATGCGCGCTGGGACTAGGCGTCGGCTTCCACCTGGTCAGCTTCAGCGTTCACGACCTGCCAACGAAACACTACTTGAATAAAATACGCCGAGGTTGAATACGGCTTCTAGAAGACTCATCATTTGTGCAGTTTCCACAATTCCTAATTCAATGGCAATTATCAAGCCAAAATGAATAAAATAAAACAAGTTCTCAAATAAAAAATAAAAATCATGTGCGCATGATAAATCATGCGTTCTCTACGACCAGTGAGAGTACTTGTCAAGACTAATCAAATGAGCTCAAAGTTCATGCATCACCTTTTGTCTCCATCATCAGATCAGCTCGATGTTATCATAACATTGCAATGTCACTGAACTTACATAAATACGTAAAAGTTCAGCTCAATCGGGATGTGAGTCAAATTTAATTGAAAGATTTGAACAACACAACATGACAGGTGAAAATAAATAAAAGCTTGTAATTAAGTTCGAAATCTTCTTAACGTTAAGGAGAAATTACGGAGAAAAATAATGTCGCCTCGTACATTACGAAAATTATGACGTGTCCGTCGAATTGTACAGCAAAAACAAACAATATTTTGAGTTGATCTCCGCGGGCCTCACTTTTCGTACCACAAAGACGGCACACAAGAGTAGCCATCCGATGATAAGTACCACTATGAACTTCGGTATGATGTAGTCCACAATGTAGATTTATTCTAGTCCCTCGCTCGAGCAGTCTAATAAGTCTGACTTTTTTGCTCAACGGTTGGCGACACTGGTAAGTGAGGTCTAGTCAGAGTCAACATAACGCCGTTTATTGGCTGGAACCGAACCGCCATCTTAGAGCGTTAGATTCTGATCAATAGCACGACGTACTTTGACAACAGGACTCACGCTCCAGTAGCGCCACCTAGCGAGATTTTGATTCGCGTTGGCCCTACTGCTATGAAAAGGCACTTGTGTCCGCGACAAGTAAATTTCGACCCTTATCTCCAGTAGCTAAGTTTGCTCCAGTCATCAACACATCGTATGGCGCGGTTAGGAAACCGCGATACCTAGGAAGATATCGCTATTTGATACCGCTCTCTAGGAAAAGTGATACCTTGTTTCCACAGTCAATGTTCCAGTGACGTCATTCGACGCTATAGTGACCGTTAAAAGTCGACGATACCCAAACTTAGGTTAATACTATTTTTGTCATGTTACATCTGTAATGACAATGATGTCAGAAATCATATGATTTTTTATTAGGGCACATTTCAGTTACCTGAGTGGCTTCCTCCTCATCTTTGGGCTCCTCGGGCGTGGCGCGGCGGCAGCTCGGGATGACCCCGTTGTACTCGCAGAGGCCGTAGGTGAGCAGCCCAAAGCCAATTAGGTGCGGCCAGTGGAACTTCTGCCATCGCACGCTCAGGGATACCATCCACACGACGAACGTCCTGCCGAAAAAAGGGCACGGCTTTTTAATAGCGTCATCTTGAGAAAAGCGCAGAACTTTTTTAAATTATTAAATAAAATAAATATTCGTGGACAAATTCACACAGCGCCATCTAGCCCCAAACTAAGCAAAGCTTGTACTATGGGTGCTAGATAACTGATATACTACGTAAATACTTTTTAAATACATACTTATTATACATAGAACACCCAGACCCGTAACAGAAATTAAAATTCATCATTTCAATTTCAGCCCGGCCGGGAATCGAACCCGGGACCTCTTGTGTTGACCATTGAACCACTCGGGTCGTCTACTCATTATTTAGCTTTCACGGCAGAACACTGACTTCCAAGATACGGGCTATTCCCTAGTTTGGATCTCAGGGTTTAAAAACTAATTTGTACAAATATTTTTAGCAACCTACACTAAGTGAACCCAATGTAATGTGTATGTACAAATCATTCCTGAATAAAGAATATATTTATTTATTTATTATTTAATTACACGAGATGAATTATTTTGTTGATATCATATTTAGTAGATTTAGAATTATGAATAACACACTGGTCTTTAAAATGAGTGCTAAAGGACTCTGGGCACAAGTGGTCTATGACCACGCATTACGGTCATGACTTATTGGTTAGGTGGGGTGCCTCAGCTACATTCTTGTTCAAGAGGGCATCAATATCGGTCATGGAAGTTTTGAGAAACAAGCATTCATTTGGCATGGCATATGGCAAGTGCTAAATTTTTTATTGGATTCGTTTGTCACATTTGTATGGCAAGTGTTGTATACCAGCAGAGACATGGTCACCGTGTATAGGTTTGGCGTTATCTACAATGATCTTATGCCGCACGATATTAAAATCGGTCCCAGCACTTTCGAGAAAAAAGCATTCATTTGGCATGGCATATGGCAAGTGCTGAATTTTTTGTAGGATCAAAGAATACGGCACTTGTCATACAAATGAGCAAAAGATATGCATTTTTCTCGATACTACCGAACATAGTTGAGCACTTGAGCGTGCTTAACCTATACCGATACGGCACTTGTCTAACAAATGTACAAAAGACATGCACTTTTCTCGTAACTGCCGGGATCCATTATCAAGTCTGCCGCCTACTGTAAGCATACTGCCGTTACTTATATAGTATAGGGTGTGCTGAGCAAATATCTTTTTTTTTTTTCAGAACTGCCTATAATGTATTTTGTGATGTATTTGAGGAAGCTAAACATAAATACTATAACGATATTGTTGTTTGGCCATAGACCACTTCCTCTACATAAGTTCCCAGTCTTTACTTTGTTTAATGGTTATCACTATAACCGTGAATGGAAACCATTAAAAGGTAAACCATTACGTTAATCATTGATTCAGTACGTGGGATCGATGTAGCAATAGTAGAAGTATTATCACTGTAGTAGATACAAGCATAACAATGCTTGTTGCATGGGAACGCATGGTCGGTCACTCATATTGATGAATGGTGATGTAAGATAAGATATCGTTAGACAATAAAAGGCAATGCGAACATACCTCGGTGACATCTAAAGATGTTATAAAAATAACACAAAAGGTGTTGAGTAAACCGGCCGTAGCCGTTATAGTTGAAGATTTAATAACATTATCATCGGGACCTCCCAATCCTCTCATAACATAAATGGTGACTTATATAATCATATATGGACAATCATCATCACAACCCATCAACAGCCCACTGCAGGACTTCCCAGCCTCTCCCACGAAATGGGAGGTTGTTGCCATAATCTCCACGCTTGGCAGGCGGGTTGGAGATCGCAGTGTTGTAAATATAACAATGGACAAACGCTGCTGCCCATTTTCCAGCCTACAGAGACTCTAGATCTTTGGTCTTGAAAACATTAGTCGCCTTGTACGACACCCACGAGTGTAAGGGGTATGTATATGGACAATACACAACGTAGATTACCTTATAGAGTCAAGGACCATTCGCGTCGTAGCGGACATTTCTTTGGTGACGCTGATCCCAGCGAAATTGAAGAATGCAATGGACACTATAGTGCCCAAAATAGACACCAGCAGGAGCGGGTTGTTACCTAGAACGAAATATAATCTAGTCATTACTCAGCTCAGCCTTATGAATTTGCACAATTTTATTTATTTATTTATTTAACCATTTATTGTGCACAAAGAAAGTTACAATAATATGAACATAAAGATAACAATCACAAAAGGTACAGCTTATTTCTAAAAAGAAATGTCTTACAGCAGACCTACCGAAGAGAGAGGGCTAGAATAGAGAGGCAGATATGACGTGCACCCAAATACATAATATAATTGAATTACTTAAATAAGTATCTATATATATATATATATATATATATATATATATATATATATATATATATATATAATAGTAATATTAGCTACATATATAATAAATAACACAAATACTAAATCAATACCTATAAATATATAATATTATGGATTGCAAGTGGAAAGATAATGCTCTTTTATTCTTTTTTTAAAAATACCGAGTGAGGTACTGTTACGAACAGTATGCGGCAGCGAGTTCCATAGCCTAGCTGCATGAACAGTAAATGATTTTGTATAGCATTCGGAATGATGAGGGGGAATGGAGAGGAGTGTCCTGACGCTTGAGCGACAGGGTAGGTTTTGAGAACGGGAGAAACCAAACCGGTCACGGAGATAGGAAGGAGCACGAGGATTATAAAGGATATTGTAAAGAAGACAAAGGATATGGATATTTCTGCGAAGGCGTATCGGAAGCCACTTGAGCTGAGACCGAAATTGGGAGATGTGGTCATACTTGCGTAAGCCAAAGATAAATCGAATGCCGAGATTTTGAAGGCGTTCAAGCTTACTCAACAGCTCTTCAGTGGCATCGAGATAGCAGGAGTCTGCATAATCTAGTATGGGGAGTATTAGAGTTTGAACAATGGATATTTTGGTGTTTAAAGGAAGGAAATATTGAAGACGTTTGAGAGAGTGTATAGTGTGGTGAATTTTCTTGCTCACGTTGTTGACTTGGGCCGTCCACGCCAGGTTAGATTCAAAAACCACCCCCAAATTCCACGCAGTTTTGGTATATGGAATAACCGATCCGTCATAAATAATAGTAGGCACTGAGCCATCACGGATACGCTTGTGCATGTAGATGCTACCTATAATCATCACGCTTGCACAAGTTATTTAACCTAACTGATGTTATTTATACTAGTCTATTTCTACGCATCTGATTGTTTATTCACATAGAAATTGAGAATTCCATTGGCCTCATTTTAGTACAGATACTTTGAAGGTGTGATAAGATGGGTATAAGCCACATTTTGTTTACCTTTCATAACACCGAAATCATCGATATAATACCGTATATCGATCCTGAAGTAAACATGCTGACAAAGAGACAGATCATATTATCATAGATAACATTCACACACGAGATTGTAATCAAATGGAGTGCCGTGCGACGTTACAATATTTATCTAATCATTCATTTATAAGCCGCAGGACGTTTACTATTCTTGGACACTAACAACATCGACACTCTAGGCCTTTAAATTGATCTGCCTTGTGCGAGGTTATATCCGACGGTTCCCTACGACTACGCTTCATTACTTCATCAATCCATCTCATGGAGGCCGTCCTATGCTGCGCTTGTCGGTCCGTGAGCTACGCTCGTGAGACTTTCTTCTTCATTTTTATTAGACCTGTGAGCTATGTGGCCTGTTCACTGCCACTTCAGTAGCCGTATTCACAATGGCTCGGAAATCGGATTCGGATACGGAATCGACAAAGGACCCCGCAAAAGTTATTAGGAAAATGTGGTTTCAGTTAATTTTGATGAAATTTTCATATGTTATAGAGAGTAGAGTTCCCGTGGAATCTATCGGGATTCTGAATAACAGTTTTTGAAACGATCGACACGGATTCGCAGCTCACGAATTTCGTGTCGAATCGTTCGCAAACGGTTTCGAATCATTGTGAATACGGCTACAGGTTTGCTATTTCTTAGAGCCATGTCACTCGCAATATATGGTAAGTAGTAAGAAGTAGTAGTAACTAGAAGTCTCATCGGCTATCAAACAGTGGGCAATATGGTTTCCGCCTAGCGCTGCGGGAAAGTATGTATGGCGAGGCGTTAAATTATGTATGTACTCGTATGTAAGTCTCACCGATCTGCACCAGGCCGTCTATGGCGTCCTCGACGGTGCCGCGCGCGTTGTGCCCGAAGTGCGGCGGCGCCGGCGTCCAGTAGAACACCACCAGCAACACGCCGAGCACAGAGAACCCGAACACCCCCTCCCACCCCACCGCTTGCAGCGGGGGGATGTTCATCCCTGAATATGACAGAGGATAGTAATGAAACATGAGATACCAACCTACCGAGGTCCAAATAACAGACTATAACATTAAATAGACCACAACAATCCCCTGTTGCACTCGAGTCTCCTCTATAGGCTTGAGGAGACTCGAGACTTTGCTATTATCTCCATACTTAGTAGGCGGGTTTAAAATCGCAGTATCGAAAACTTTTAATAAAAAATGATGCTTCTCGTTTTTTGGTCTATGAAGGGCCTTGGTTAGATTATATCTTTATGCATTCCAAAACAATGTATAATTGTTTCACAAATTTGTTTGACAAAGATCACAGTACGCTGTTTCACTCGACCGACGGACACCCTCTGAATTAGTGGAGTTGTGTGAATTAATAAACATCGATTATGATCATTTGATTATTGAGCCATATTTGTGGCTGCCACTATCTCGAAAAATCTTATTTTCGATTAATTTTGCTGGCAGTTGGCAATAGTACGACGAACGTTGACCTGGCCTCCATTATCATATGATATGTTAACAATTCATTATTTACATAACACACAAACAATACGTGTGTGTAGACTCTAGTCACAGATAAACAACGGACGGGCTACTAGCATACAAACGGCACTATAATACTTTACGGCCCCAATTGTTTGCTAAAGCGATGGTTCTACAATTGATTCCTAAGCGACGGTTAATGTGCCATTCCATGACAAACGAAACCAACGTGCTTGTGAACTTGGACCATTATCACAATTTATGCAATCGCCCGTATGCCCGTCCCCTCGACTGCAAGTGTATACAGGCCTGCACTTGAATTTAACAGACTGACATAATCAATTACCTACAGTGAAAGTCTCGGACAAAAGCTCTATTTTTGAACACGAACTCACGAAATATTCGTGTAATATATTCAATTATTAGTAACGTAAATAGATAATGGGCGTTGTGTTTGCTTTGTGTGGGTTGCTTTGGCACATGGCAACAGATGGAAGGATTTGCTTATTTATATTAATTGAATTCATATCAGTATTACTTCCAGTACTAAAGCGATAGCACTTGACTTATCTGATCTCACACGTTCCCCATTAGACAAACATATAAAACAATATTGTTTGGCAGCTGTACTACAGTAGAGCGCTTATGTAATAGTCTTGATGTACGAAAGCTTATCCCTTATCGAAATACACAGAATGCCGATTGCATCTAGTCATTGGTTTACCTGCCACGTATTTCTCCTCGTAAACCATCTGGCAGGCAGAGATGACCTGAGCCACGATGATGAGCAGGTCCCCGGTGATAAGGCTGTTGCGGCCCTTGTCCCCGGGCGACTGGTACAGCGCGTCCGTCACGCCTACTATCAGCAGTCCCAGCATCACGCTCACTGGAAATGAGGTCATCGTTGAGACGGAATGTGTAAATGTTCCCGTATGCTGGGTACAAGGACAAGTTTGTATAGGTTCGAGTGACCGAACAGTTACTATTATGCTCCGTTACTATTTTTAATTGTATTTGTCATCTTATTTGTTACTTATAATTATATAATAGTATGCACACCAAAATTGTATTACGCATAATAGGTACGAGAGTTCTATGACAGCAAATTATTCCTATTTTAATCTTATTCTAAAGTACAGACAAATAAATAAAAATTGCTATGGGATGATTCGCTAGTTAGTCACAGTCCATTCCGGGTGTAACGATAATCGCTTACGCGGAAGTTCATCGGTGTATAATTACAATTGTGTCAACATTTATGTTGCCATTGTGTGTCATGAGTGTTCACTTCAATATTTAGTTTTCTCACCACCTAAATATGCTTAGACTAGTCAATTAACATAATTTGAGTATTTCTTTATAATTTTGGTTTAATCAAGTGTATTAAAATGAAGTTCTATAAATTATTTCTTGGCCTATGCCATAATACTATCCAGCAGTTTAGATGTGATACATCCGTAAGCTGCCCTCTCATTTTACTTTTACTAAAGGGTATCTAACTAGAATAGGTACCTACTGTTTGTTTGAATAGAAAATAATGATAACACCCCCAAGAGGGGGCGTCAGTTGTCTCACAATCAGTATAGTTCAGAAACTAATAGGGATAGTGGCGGCATGTTAGTTCCTTTTTACGCCGCAATCTATTATAGTAATATAGATCAGATACTGAAAATGGTTGGTTTTGGGTAGGTAATGATAAGAAAAAGCAATTGCAATAAGTAACTAAAAGTTCTTCAATAAGGTTTTAGATATAAACTAACTTTTCACCAAAGCAATTCTACAACGAAAACAGAGAAAAACCAAAAACATGAAGCAAAAGCTATAGTTAAGCAGTGGTTGTATTACTATTTATAAATAAATATCATTGTTATCTCCATGTTCGTTTATAAAACACATGTTGTAGTGTTTTGATAACAGAGTCAGCTACTTTGCCTGCTATTCCACAGCCACACAATGTTTTGAAAGACAGAACTGATTTGTTAGGTCAACATACATACATACATACATATATTGATCACCAAATCCATACATTAGTAAAAGAGATAGGTAATGAATGTTTCTGTTAGAAACTAATATCATTTGAACTTACTTATTCCCATCCACTCCCTCTTGATTATTTGTCTGTCCATAAACGCCATTGATAGAACAGCCACAAATATTATGATAGATCCACGGAACATTTGGAAGCTGCTTACGTATGTTAGAGTTAGCGCAACATACATTATAGAAGTACCAATCTGAAAATTTTATACTTTTATAAGAGTATATACACTTGCTCGATTGTCAGTCACACTCTGAATTCAATGAAATTAAAAGTAAACTCATATTTTTCTTTGCCACTGCTACACTGATTTTCATGAATTTGGCAAGCAGATAGTTTCAATGCTGGTGAAGGATTCTTTCTATTGTAGTGTATAATATTTACATTACAATTTACTATTATAAACTAATAATATAAAATATATATTATAAGTTTTATATATACTATTATGAAATAAAAAATTACTCTTAGTTTAGTTGAACATAGTCAATACTAAACAATAATTTGAATACAAATTACACTATGCATTGATCAGCAAAATGTGTATAATTATTAGAAAGTGCTCTGTACTCCAAATTGAAAAATTAAAATTATTTCTATTCCACTGAACACTCCAAATTGAAAAATTAAAATTATTTCTATTCCACTGAACTGAGTAGTGAGACATTTGACCCAGAAGGCAGCAAATGCTAGGCCATCAAATTTGGAAAACATTTTTCTTCCATACCTCATAGATCACACTGAGAGAGAAATACAAATTACCGTAAATGTCTCACTTAGTGCAAAAAATCCAAGAAGGTTGGTTATTCTAGGAAACAATGCAGCAGTTGTATAACCAAAATAATTACACTTTTTTGTACTACTAAGCGGCGAACAAGCTCACAAGCTTACTTGACAAAAATTATTATCTACAAGGTAGCCTACACAGAAATCAGGAACATAGATTATAAATATCATATTTAAAATAAAATAGGTACTTTACCAAATCAAACATAGCTGCAGGCATCAATATGAAAGGGTTGAAGTTTTGGTTTCCTTGAATGAGAGCATGACCTCCAGTGTTTCTAGTACGAAACACAAGGATCTTAAAGGCTAGCAGGCACAGCATTTCCCCAAAGAACATTGCAGAGGCCTATAAATTGTTTAAAGTTAATAAATAATTTTTTCTTACAAGGACAGGAGATAATAAAGCACATTAAAATACATATCTATATACCTGAAGAAAAGGATGGTCAAAGTATCTAACTTGGCCATCCGAACCCTCTGCAGACAGTTTGTCAGCCCAGCTCGTACTTAGGGTGTTTATTGACCCTGTGACGACCATCATTAACGCCAGGAATTTCTGATATCCTGTCCAAGCCATCCTGTGGAGAACCATAAATATTCCTTTGTATGATGTATAAGCAAATCCTAACCCAAACTGCTCTTACATATGGAATACTATTAATACAAAATAGCTTTTCCTTATTTTAATCTCTCATGGTTATGGATTATTTATAAAAAATTTGATTATTAGGATGTTGAAAACTTAAAAGAGGGTGTTATAAAAAAAGAATAAGGACTATTTTGTCATCAACAATCCCCTACCCTCACCAAATTATACAATTATTAATTAGATAAAAGTTTTTGTAACAATACCGCACAAGCAATGAGTATTTCCATAGGTAATAACATCTTTGTCGGAACATTTGAAAATTATCATGTTATATAGAATTACAGTGCAAAACTTACTTTGAACAAATTCGTTTTGTTCACAGGCGTAGTAAGGCTTTTGGTCCACTAAAATATAGTTCAAAATCGCTAAAACAAGGTAAAAGGTATAGGTAATCTAGTTAGTAATCGTCATTCAACAAGTATTAGCAATATTTTTAAGTACACTAGGTATTAATCAGTCATACGTATTTACTGAGCAAGCAAATTCACTAACTATGAACCCATAAATAAAGAAAAATATCTAGTCACCGTAACGTAATAAGCTTCTGTAAAGTAACAAAGTAAAATGAGAGGATCAAACAAACCATCATCAAATCTGCATATCAAACAAAATCACACACACACTCAAATACGAAACCGAAGCGCGCTATCACGTTTATATTTTATCTCTTTTCTGCAAACAGAAGGTGCCGTAAACACTGTACACCTATCTTTTTCACACATTACGTTCCCTCGATTTACTTATTTATTGGTCTACGTTAGTTGTCACTGTCATTGTGACATTTGTAAAACAGTGTTATCAGGTAGATATTTTAATTACCCCTCAATCAGTGGCTAAAATATTTTCAAAAACACGAAAAGAAATAGATTTGTGACTTGAAAAGGTTCGAACTGGATTCGACTGGACCGACGGTCGCGACTTATTGTTTGTTGACGCCTTGTAATACGTACACGCTACTTGTAATACAGCGGAAGTAACTCGCAACAATTTGACGTAAATAGTCATCCATTGTTTGTTTCGATATTAAGCATCCTCGTATCACTGAGCTTTCTTGTACATCTCTGGTGGAGACAACTACACCGTTTCACATCATTGCTTCGCTACGCGTCCTCGCATCGCTCCGCTACCTCGCACATTTCTGGTAGATTCGCATATTTTAAGCTCTCAAAATACGATGCCCTCTTTTTTCTATACATAGTGTAAATGAAAGTCCTTTTCCGCGTTCACCTATTTGTCTGTCTAACTCATTCTTAACCACGCAACGGATTTGGATACGGTTTTCACCATTAGATAGTTTGAATTTTTCTGCATTTGTAGTAAAGAAAAGCCGCGAAAGCCCGTGCGAAGCTGGAGCGGGTCACTAGTTTGTGACAATTAATAATAGAATGAATAATTTATTATTTTATTACACCCTACTGTGGGAGTAAGTAGTTCTTATGCAAATTCGTAATTGCACGGAATCTCGCCATCCTGGTAACACTGCTGATAATAATATTTTTAGTAAATGGTCAGTGGTCGACATAGAAAAAAAAATTCAAACCGGCCAAGTGCGAGTCGATTTCCTTAGAAAATAATGTAGGTAAGTGTATAAGAAATGGAAACTTATTTCTTGCAAATTTTCGAGAAACAAGCAATACCCCTACCTATTACGGGTTGTAATAACAATGTTGTAATGTTGAAAGTTTCATGCGCGCTCCGATTGCTCATTCAATAATTTTAATTCTGAGGTGAAATTCGAGGTCTGCGATGTCGAAGGTTCGCGCTGAGCACGCTCTAAAACCTCCTACGTAAGTAGGTCGGTCATCGCGCGGCCGGACCTATTCCTAACATTCCTGACGATGGCCTGCAATACCTATCCCCAGCTATAGGTAGGGGTATTGCCGGCCATCGTCAGGAATGTTCGTACCAAGTGTTCAACGCGATAGAGGCACCCGTTGATTATTGCCATAATCTCCACGCTTGGCAGGCGGGTTGGAGATCGCAGTGTTACATATAACAATGGAAAATGCAGATCTTTTGCCTCGAAACATTAGTCGCCTTGTACGACACCCATGAGTTTACGGGGTTGGTGCTATTCTACCACACGTCCAATATTGTCTGTATATTGTATTGACGTCTTATATTTGGATGTAATTAAAATTATGTGTAAGTACTTACCTGTTTTCTATTCCTGTAATTTAATGCGCGGTTAAAGGTTGGAAAAAGAATCCGCTAGTATGCATAGAAATAATTGCTAGTATGCCTCCGCTGTCTACCCGTCTGTCATCGAATCATAATGAGAAGGTAGACGCTTGAAAATCTCGTAAAATAGGTATTGCTTCGGCCGTTGTATAAACAAATAATAATAATAAAGAAAACGTGATGTGTAGAATGACAAATGACAATTTTTATTGTCCTGGGTCATAATTTCAAAAAGGAACTAATTTGCGCGATTTGGAATTTTCACATATTTTTGATGAGCGCCATCTAGTGTATTTAGTTTGTATAACTATATTGTTTGAGAGTTTTCGGATTTTTCCCTTTCCAAGCTATAAGACCTACCATTACTGATCTGAAAAAAAAATTGGCAGTTATGGCTTCAGTATCGTTTATAGAGTAGGAACCTTCAATAAAAATCTTCATTGTACAGAATTGGACCTGTAATAAGTAGGGTGATGTGTCGAACAGTGACCCACAAAAAAGTTAAACAATCATAACTCATAACTTTGTAAATATCATGAAATGTTTTTTGGTCTAGTCATTGCGTAATATATCTGACTCTCATTTTGTATATGAGTTAATGGAAAAAGATTTATAGAAAAAATGATAACGCAGATTTTTTGAAAGATGGGAAATGACTCACTGTGTCCACCTCGTGGCACACATTGAACCAGGGGGTTGGTCTACAGCAAACCGGGGAGTACACAGTGAGCCCGACGAATGAGATCACTATTATTAACGCTTCCTCTTTGTAGTAATTAGCATAGTAGATAAATTAGATAATTATACATTCTTTATCAATGTGTAAGCAATTAGTTTTATTTACCAAAATAACTGTAAAGACTATAAATCAATAACATCATAACTTAACCTGTTTTCAAATTACAGTCATTGATGATATATTTTAAAGTTGTATAATAATAAATAATCAACTAGCTACACTAGAGTTATTGAGATCTATAATGAGACCGAATCGCTTATTAAAAAAAATATTAAAATCTCTGTATGGCAACTTATGCCAAGTTTTTCATCCGTCGTAGAACGTCATTCATAAAAGTCATAACAAACAATTTGATTTCTGGAGGTATGTTTATTTTCGTGAGTTATGAAAATTATTATTAAATAAGAAACAATTAAAAAGGAAGTGCGGAACATGATTTTCAGCATGAATAATAATTTAGACAAGAGTTCAAGCTAATAGTGACCAAATAACTGAATGTTTATAAGAAGGACTGAGGAGTAACAAGGACAGATTATCCCCAGATTATTGCCATACGGAATTATCGTGGTCCTATTATATTTTAGGCGACTACCGTCAGTGGTGGTGTTTTAGGTGGTGTGGAACCCCTACTCTACTACTATAAAAATTGATGTAGAAGAAGGTAAGTGATGGAGTAGGGATTCGATTCACTGGTGGAACCTTGCAGTGGATCTTACTGAATTGAGGGGGGTTGGGTACGGTAAGGTTGTGGATAGGGGTAGGGTACATGTAGGAGTGGGGTAGAGGTAGAGTTAATTAAATTGAAACCACGTGAACCAAGACGCGCCGTCCAGCCAATTCATGTACCTATTCTCGAAGACTGACTGCAGTAGCCTGATACTGCCTACCCGCATTTTTTAAATGGAATCACTCCAAAAAAATAACCGGTAGCTGATTTATATAAATATATAAGGTAAAATAATTAAGAAAATTGGAATCTTAATGTTATACACAGTGCAGCGGTGGCTCACTGTTCGTGCCGGTGAAGTGGGTCACTATGTACCACACACACCTTTACTGATTTTAAATTCAACAAAAAATTAATCATCAAAGTAGGATTCATGAATGTACGACCAAACAATGCAAAGACATTCAGTAGAGAAATAGAAAAAAAACATTACTTTTAAAAGATGCTTTATATGGCTAAAAACCTTAAAATTACTACTTAGGATTTTCCTTATTTTTACGCCGAAAATCACAAAAAGCCCCGAGGCGCGGTCATTCTGGACTGGAGCTCGCTACCGAATGGAAAGCAAGAATCTCGGTAAAAACCAAGTACGATCACGCTTACTGCACGATCTGGCAACGTTGCGTTATGGTGATACTAAAGGTGGCTAACTGTGTACTACTGGTTCACTGTTCGACATCTCACCCTATGTCACGAAATTTTTTGTGAGATCTTGATCTACTAAGGAACATAGGTGAGTAAAGCAAAGAATTTACGTTTAAGTACTTCTTTATTGTTGAATTTATCAAATAAGTAGATACACGACATCGTGTTTAGGGATTTGGGATATACAATCAAGTATTCGTTACTTTGTAAGTTTGTACTACCTAATTAATAGTCAATAGCTAATAACTGTACATTGCGGCCAGCCTGTTACTTCAAATAAATAGTGTGAGCCGGCGGGCGCCGCGGCGGTTTCAGATGACCACGCACTCGTGCGGGAACACCAGCCCGCGCATCGGTATCGTCGGACATGCTGCAAAACATAAAGGGGTCAATTACACATCATCATCATCATCACCAAAAACCTGTAATGTGCCCTGCGTAGGTACATGACCCCTTTTCCCCATTGGGAGACCCGATCCGAGCGTTTCATCCCTATGTCGAGGAGATTTCAGCTATTCGTACGTGCCGCTTTGGCTAAAGAATGGAGTTTGCTTGTGAGTGTATTCCTTGCTCATTATAATTTGGACGCCTGCAAGGCTAGAGTTAATAGGTTGTTCCTAGACAGACATGCTTCGTCATCGGCCGCATCATCACTTACCACCAAGTGAGATGGAGGTCAAATGCCTGGCTAGTCTAATATAAAAATAACATATATGTATAGACCTCCCCCAATAAGTGCCAATGAACCCAGTTTACAGCTCCCAGCTTTTAGTTTCTTTTGCCTTTTAGTAAAAAAAGATATACCTCTAAAAATTACTGTAATGGGTAGTTTTATTAAACTTTTCACAAAAAAAAAGTTATGTAGGTATATATTTTACATACAGCAGAAACTTATTTTATTGAATTGGTCGGCAACGGACGGACCTAGGAAGTAAAATTGGTATACCGGGCGCCCATTGCGTTGTTCTCAGCACGTGTTCAAATCCGTTAAGGGCTTAGTAAGTGGCACGTTCAACAGTAAGCCTAAAAGATAGATTGATGGATGGATTTGAACGCAGCAGACGCCCATATTTTTGGTAAGCAACAAACTATTCGCAGCTCAATCATTTGGTCAGCGAAAAATTAGAAATGTACAGCAACATGACCGAAACTAACTTAATTTTTGCGTTAGTCAAAAAGCACGCGTGTTCAATTTATTTCAATTGCTTTACTGCCTTCTAAGATTGTTGTTGTGTTATAAAAGAAAAATCTATTAAAAAATTTCTGCTTTCTCTTAGAATCCGATCTATCGGAAAGCTCTCGTACCACATTTTTGTTCGAAAATCAATACACGTCCGACACGATTGTCGGATCAGACGTCCGATCCGTAGATTTCTGATTGTTTAACAGTTTAAATGCTAAAGACATGAAACGTTTTATGAGTCGAAATGAATTGCTGTCGTAAATACTATTAAGATATGATATTTCCGATGTTCCATTGTGGATTTACGTATGCATTTTAGCCCTGCATACTATCCAATCGGAAGGAAAATATAGCATGAACGGTAGGTATAATAAGTACACGTATGTGTCAAAATATTTTTAGGTACCTACACTACACACCTACATTACCTACATGAGAGCACCCTAAAGTTTCGAACAAACCCTGCGTCCACAGCCGCGGCCGCGGTGGCGATCTTCTTGTGATCAAAGCCAATTCACACCAACGCGCGACCTATGTTTCCAGTCCAGTCCATAGAGTTATTACCTTACGATTCATGCTAAGAAATCACGCATGCGAACGCTGTACTGCGTTGACGAAACCTCCTAATGCCGTCAACGAAACGAGTTTAACCAAGGTCTTCCGCTGGGGCCCTGAGACCGATTAATCTCGTCTCAGCGTCGTTCCTGAGGCTGGTTATCAGGAGCCGATTGGCACCCCGTGACCTATACCGTCAGTTAATTGTGCACAATCGGTACCAAATATACAATATAGGTTAAACATAAAAAAGACATCACAACAGGTACAGCTTATTTCTAAATAAATATCTTCCAGCCGATCTTTGTTGCTTACCTTTCTCACACCGCTTCCCATAAAAGCCAGTGCCTTCACATTTACAAGCGAATCCGAGATCGTGTGTGGTTTGTGTGCATATTCCTCTCAGGCAGGGCTTTCGGCGGCAGATGTTCGGGTTCCAGTCTGTTACAAGAAATAAAAAGTGTTAAGGGTGCATCATCTCGCGAACACGCCGCGAATGTTGCAGCAACTGCACGCGCGCATTTCGCGGCGCGCTAAGGAAACGCACCACATAAGCGGTAAAATCTTTCCATGGCTTAGGGTTTTACTTTTTTATCGCTGTATTATGGTTAAAATCATAGCAGAGATCTGGTTATAAAGTTTAAAATGGATGCACTTTATTCGCCAAAGAATCTTGTTGCGAATGCGTTTCCCACGTCGTTTTACAGTTACAAAATTACAGTTAATGACGAATGCGTGGCACAAATTAGGTCGTCACATCATCATCCACATCACACTTCAGCCCATATCAGTCCACTGCAGAACCTTGGGCCTCTCCCACGAAAGGGGAGGTTATTGCCATAATCTCCACGCTCGGTAGGCGGGTTGAAGATCATAACATATAAATATAACAATGGAACGCTGCTGCGCATTTTCCAGTATATAGAGACTAGAGCTTTTGCCTCGGAAACATTAATCGCTTTGACGACACCCACAAGTGTAAGGCGTTGGTGCTATTCTTCTGTGCCGGACACCACACGGCTAATTAGGTGCGATGCATAAATTACAGCTACGACCTATTACTTAGGTCAAATCAGAGAACATCACAATAATTTTATGAATATTTACTAGAGTATCGGCAAACTAATCACAGTCTGGTACCTCATGTTATTATTAATTAAGATGGATGCGTGCTTTTGTCAATGGAGAGTTAAAATGTTAAACAGTTCAAACTGACTGCGGACTCGCGTGTGTTTCCTGGGGACCGACAGACAGCAAACTCGCACAACCATGTTTGGGACAGTCTGATTCGCCCCGTAACAAGCGTACTGCAGTCATAAGTAGATCAATACTACGTCTTACCTCTAAGGAGTTGAAACTCCTAGTAAATATTTTGTTGAGTAAAGAAATGGATAATACTCGCAAATCTTCTTATAAAGAAACCGTAGAAGGCTTTTTGTACTTATGAAAAGTATCTTATAAATCGTCTCCTTACTAGCGGAGGATCAATAAAATCTCTAGAGTTGCGAATTGTAAATCCCAGTCGGCGTAACATACTTTATCTAGTTCACCAATATTGTTGTAAAATTGAATTTGGGACCAAATAAAACTCCTAGGTCTTTGACAATTTCTACGAGAGTAGTTGGGTCAAATTGAAGTTGTAAGTTTGTAAGTAGCTACAATGGGATGGTGTGCTCGTTAGAATGTCATGGTACTGCATTTAGTTATGTTGAAGGAAAAGCTATTGTCATTGCCCCATTTCAAAAGTGAATGGATGTCAGCGTATAGTAAAATAATATCAGAAGCATCTTTAATGCATTAGTTTTAAATCATCGACGTAAAGTAAGCATATAAAGTTCTAAACTGCTGATGGGAGATTATTAATCATTTAATTAAATAGGAATGCACCCAGAACAGCCCAAGTAGCACAAGTAGCATTATAAGAGACCACGTTCGGTGTAACACGAAAACTAAAAGCTGCATAAGACAGTGTAACAAGGGTGTTGACAGCGCTGCTAACACTAATATAATGCTTAAATGGGCACAAATTATTCAGCCTTTGGTTCTAATTTAGTTCACATTTCTATATAAAAGCATTATAATAGCAGTATATTGGAATTACTATGGGTCACAAGGCTGTTTATCAGCTGTTTAATAGAACACGAGTGTCCTGTTATACAGGCTAAGCACTAAGGAATGGTAACTGATAGTCCTAAATAACGCTTTAGGTTCACGATTACTCTTTGATGATGTTCTTAAACTTATTTTGTCAAAGCTCTAACGAAATAAATAAGATACAGCCGACCTGTGACATATTAATTTAGCTAAGTGACGATAAAGTGATTATGGTAAAGGTGTAATAATTGTGTTATCTTAGTAAGTACACTTTTAACATTATAACCTGTGAAAATAACTGGTAATGCAAGTTCACTGTGAATGTTCATATGGTTTTATAGCAAAACTTTTACGCGCCTCGAAAATATTTCGTTTTTAATTAGAAATACAGTATTTAATACAGAAAAAAAAAACACGTTGAAAATATATGTATGTCTTTTTGTGTGACTAACATAAAATTAAACAAAGTTTTTATTTTATATTAGAACTAGTGTATTTTTAACGTGAAATTAAAGTCAGAATTCATTAATATAAGATAAAAAAACATTCTTTATTAGTGATAAGGTAGTAACAAAATGGCGACATTCGTATGAAACGTATGTGAACTGTTTTAATGCTAAATAAATCCCCAGGGCTGTACAAGAGTTCACCGTGGTTCCTCAGTAATGCTTATTCCAGTAAATAATAGTTCAAGTGAACCAAAATGCAGCCTGACGGCTCTTAATAGCATTATTATTATTCACATTAATGCTAAAACCATTTATGTGAACTACTTTAACACATTACTTTTTCATATGAATTTTATAGTTTTAGGGATCCTCTGCAAAACATCAACCACTTACAATTCAGTAATTTGAATATACGTAAAATCACTGTATTGTTAGAGGCCTCGTTTTGTAACTCGCTTTTGGCTCTTTTTATATCCAAACTAGTGTTTTAATACTACTATCTATTAATTGTCTTTTTTTGTCTGTTTACAGTTACAAATTTAAAAAGCTTACAAATCGAGAACTAACATGGGTGCTTCTTTTAATGGTTCCTGCCTTATGTGCAGATGTAGTGGTGTAAGATTAAGCATGACTTCCATGGCTGTAGCAATAACTAAACTTACTTTGTGAATTGTCCAAGCATATTTATTATTATCAAGTTTCAAGTAACTTTTTTTAAATTGATTAATTAAATAATATAAAAAATGTAAGTCTTTTTAATCATAATCCTTATGTTCAACGCATACTAATTTACATTTTATTTCTACTGGGTGTTATGTGTTAACATCTGCACTGCGACGTCTGCATTGTGCATTACGGAACTGACTTCAGAAAATTATGTGTTATGTATTTTGTTTATTTTCACTGGAATATCTAGATTAATTTTAATATTCGTCTTCCTCCACATTTATACAACTCATCACTTAATTTATATTATGTACGGAACCGTGTTCTGAAATATGTACTGTCGCAGTTTGATTACCTTGAAGTGACAAATTATGAATTAATGTGAACCTGATTGCAGCTTTAGGTGTTATAATATACGGAAATAATTCAATTATTACTCAATGTGCCTTAGAATAGGTAACACAGGTTTTATTATGCAGACTATAACAGTATAGTTCTATTTTTATGTAGCCAATTTACAACCAAATGCTGTATTTCAGAGTTAGACGAGTATCTCACAACACCTTTGGTGTTCACGTGTGTTCATACAACTCTTTTAACCAGCTTTGCAAAATATGTTAAAAAGCTGTGTAACAGAGTTGAGGTGAACCGATGTGTAACTTTATGCGATAAATCACTCTATTTGTACACCACTCTAAAACTGATGGCTGTATGGCAGTTCACAGTGACTCTTAATAGATGCTAGCATTTCAGTGGTATAAGTCTACACCTTTATGCAGCAATTATCATATTTTACTACCATTAAAATGCTCTTAAGCAACCAATGCCATATAGAAATGCTAGTAGCTGTAAGACAGTATTTTTGACATCTACACTAACTCCGAGCCCGTAACAATAGTATCCGTTCCTGCTTTTATAATGCTATTATACAGACAAAAGCGTAATGCGCAGCCCTAAGTTCACGGTTGAACAATTATAAATCTTTATTAACTCGTATTGTTCTGAGTTACACCAAAAGTGATATTTTGTACTGCTACTTGTGCTTGTTGGGAGATGCTTGGCAGATCGAGTGTGGTGGATGGGTAAATAGTAACCCAGATTCTAGTTTTTTTTAATGATTAAGTCATTTACAGAGACGTACCAGACTAAACACAAATCACAAATATTCCCTGTTCGCTCACTCTAAGTTAAGTTGTTTCATAAAATGTCAGAACATTAAAAATGTTATTTAGGTACATTTTTGGTATGAAACCCTAATTTATACATATAAAATTGAGTATTAAAATTTTATACAATTAATACTAAATCCGGACCCTGCTAGCATCAAAATATTTTTTATATCACCGAAATTTGCTCAATTTGCCAATAATTTTAAATCTATCTTTAATGGCATGTTGTTTTACGGTAAAGCATTTCAATCATTGCAAATTCACACTATTACGATGCATATTTTTGTCACAATTTCTAAAATTGATTCCCGATCGCCGCGACCACGAATGAAATTACTTACCGATGAAAAGATCATCCAGGTGTATTTCCATAATTTGCGCTTTCACATTAATGTGCACTAAATTACACCGTCTTTTAAAAGGTTTGATTTAAATTTTATGAAATTATAAAATTTACACCGATGTTTCAAAAGAAACGTCAGGTCGTTGTTAGCTTGAGCGGCATGTCAAACGTTCAAAACATTGCGCGCGTCATTTTTTCTAAGAGCTTATATGAATAGACGAAAAAACTGGATAGCAAGATTCATAATCATTGTAGAGTGAGCGAACAGGGAATATTTGTGATTTGTGTTTAGTCTGGTATGTCTGTGCAGCTGACGACGTTCCTCGGAAAAAGAATGCACACGAGATGATGCCCGAACTTGTCCCAAGATTAAGTATAATATCCTGAGATGAGAAACCTAATCTTTGCCATGGCTTTTAAAACGAAATCTCGATTTTTAATTCGGTGCAAAAAAGTAAGTTTTTCTTTATATTTATTTTATGGCTTACTGTGGGCCTTATAAGAAAACTCAGGCTATGGAAAGGGCTATAGATGAAGTGTCATTGCGCGATCGAATCAGGAATGAGGAGATCCGCAAGCGAGCTATTGCGAAAGATTGCCAAGCGGGCAGGGCACATAGCTTGCAGAACAGATGGCCTATAGGGCAGGAAAGTTCTCGAGTGGCGAACACGTACCTACCGGAAGACGCAGCGTCGGTAGGCCTCCCACAAGGTGTGCCGACGATCTGGTAAATATCGCAGGTGTATGATGATGATGATGATTTAATATATACAAATGAACATCTAAGTTTAGTTTCGAGACGAGAAGATGGGAGTGCCTCACATCGCCCCTCCTTATAGCACAGAGTTGAATGGAACAGAGACAATCTTCACACAATCGCCCGATCATTAGGAGAGTTATTTTGGTACCGTTCGTTTACTCATGCACCGCTAGTCCCACCCCCATATTTGTATTTTGTTCTCTCCGCACAGCTTCGGTGGATGCACCCTACTTCTCTCTTTTCCGCTCCCCACATCACCGCTCAGGTGGTGTTTGATCTAACTCCGAGACGTAAGAAAAACATTTTTCTAATGATAAGTCTACAAAAAGATGCTTAAGTGGTCTAGTAAACCATGGAAGCTTCAAGAACTCTACGTGGGATGGCTACAATTCTTTAGACTTGCGCTTTGATATGTTGCGAGACTGTACTGTATACACTGCGAGTAGGTGGAAGTACGTAGAGGAAGGGCGCTATTGTTGAACAGCTCGCCTCGTGCATGAAATATTCAATATTTTTATGCATGATGCTGCTATTTCCAATAATGTAACCGTTCGCTTTCAACGGTGAGTTAATTTAAAATTACTGAATAATTCATGGTACGCAGAAAGATTTAAAACCGTTCCACTTGAGTTTGCTCCACTGGTCGATGGTCTTAATTTCATATCCTCTGTGCCGCTTTCTATCAAGTGGACCATCTGACCGTGTGCCTCCATAAATTAGTTTTAGATAATTGACAGCGATAGACAGGACAGCGAGCGAGCGAGGACATGGAGCGAGACCCTAGGGGTTCCTTTTATAATTTAAGTTCGGAACACGATTTCTTGCCATGTCTATCTGTTCGCTGTCTTCCTGGTACACTCGTGCAAGGGACCACCCAAAGCGGTCCACCGCATTGGTGACCTGACGTATTACAACACATAATTGTAATATAGACATATTACTACCTATTGCATTTATGTGACCGTTACCTCTGAGCGCGCTGAGGCAATCCCGTTTGGAGCGGTACACGTACTCGGTCTTGCAGCCGTAGCCGCATGCGCACGACGCGCCGTAGATCTTGCACCCGGAGTGCGTGTCCTCGGGGTCGCAGCCGCGAGCCATCACTGGAAACAGAATATTAATAGGTGATTCACTAAGTTCTTTCACATATAGGCGTTATGCAGTAATGCGGCTGAGTATCCTGAGAGAGCCTGCGGTATGTGAGGTAGGTGGGAGGGTGATTTTTCGTGAATGAACGCGGGGGTGCGGGGCGCTGAACAGTGTGCATTTTCTTCAGAGAAACGTCACTTGATGATGTTCCTCGGAAAAAGAAAGCACACGAGATTATGCTGAACTTGTCCAAAGATATATATTATATCCCGAGACGAGAAACCTAATGCAAAATAACCATTAGCAAATAATGGCAAATTGTAAAACTAAACTTTGATTTTAAATTTGGTGCAAAAAGAAGTAAATATTCATGTCTAGAAATAAGCAGTGCCTGTTATGTTATATTTCTGTAACATAATGTGACTTAACCGAATTCTTCATTAAATTTAGACATTTCATCATCATCATATCACTGCTCGGCATAGGCCTCCCCCAGGGATTACCCATGATTACGCAACCTTTCGTCCAGGTACCGGCAACCAATTCGTTGGTCCAGCTTGCTAGAGAGAGTGTGACCATCGAAACCCTTAGGAAACCTACACTTATCAGGTGGGCGGACAGCACAATTGTGATGTGAGATGCTTGAGCATGAAATAAATCTTGTATCCAAGGTTTTTTTTTATTTTGTACAAATGAACATCTAAGTTTTGTTTCAAGACGAGAAGATGAGAGCGCCTAACAGCGCCCCTTCTTCCCCTCCACGGCGCCACAGGGCGCCTCACTTTGGGAACCCCTATGCTTGTCTTAAAAATTATTAGCAAAATTTGTTGAGCCTCCACCTCAGGATATAAATCCTAATAACTAAGATAACTTCGGCAAATTAATCTCGTGTGCGTTGTTCCAAACGTCCCTAACAAAATAACCAACCGTGCTGTGCGGGCGCACTGAGAAACGTCGCTTGAAAACAAAACCGCACCATAACCTGTCCAGCGGGGACCCCGATTGTATTACGCTTGGAATAAATAAAAGTACCTAATACTGATCGTAACTTCTTCCTGTAAATTTGTATGTACCTCTTAACCTCTGCACCTGTAAGTTTGTAATGTACCTCTAAATTTATGTTTTAACCAAGGAGTGTAAATAGAGCAAGAGAAATTTAGCAAGAATGTTATGTCTTTCCAGCAGGACCCTTTGTAATTTCAATCAATACGTGAAGAAAGAGGGCATCATTGTTACGTACTACCAATGTACAACTTTTAAGGCACAATCTAAGGTAAGGTGTGACGATGAGTCCCTGTTGTTGGCGACGACAGAATGTACATATGGGCATCAAATAGAGTTGTGAGCATGAATTCGTCGTCAATTCTCACAGAGCCTTTTTGTATAGAGTCAAATAGACCAAGCTGGTACTGTTCACTTATGCACGTACGGGACGGGACGTAGGGTGTGTAAAACAAAACGCGAAGGACGCTTGACGACCACAACTCACTGCTCCGTGCAACAGAAGAGCAATCGTTCGCGTTGACATAAAAGAGTGTGATTAATTGTAAGCAATGAGACAATTCCACGGCCCGGTGCCGAGTCGCTGTTACCATATGGGTAACGTTACCTTAAAGCAATACAGCAGTGTTATAAAAATTGTATACCCTACAACAAACATTATACCCTATTTGTACATGTATAGAATACTATAATTATATTCTAAAAATAAAATTGTCAATGTAATATTACTGAATATTAAAGCGAGTGCCTCCTCTTTACTAGCTAGCTTTTCCCGATCTGGGTAAATTTAAATATTCATTATATAATTTTCTACTACGTAATATAAAATACATGGAACGCTAAACAAATTGAAATTAAAATTGCCCTAAGCTGAAGCCAGTATAAGTCCTATAAAGAGCCCACGTCAGAAATAATATTGAGTAATGCAATTTCAATCTTCAACTGGTTATGATATTCACTCAGAATGAATTGAAATACTCAAAAGGGAGCTCACATAATTTGGGGATATCTATAAATTACGTTACACGTTAATAATAATAATAATAATATCTTTATTAACGAGACAACAGTGGTACATTTGTTGTTAGTAAAACTTAGTCTATGTTAGCAAAAATTATAATAACTACTTATGTCATAAAATTATTAATTTAATTATTTTCTAATATAATATTTTAAGCCTAGATAGCGTCCGCTGCGTGAGTACCCACATGACAGGACTCTCTAATTTGTCAGCTATGCATTTCAGGAGGCTGTTACTGCTGGCGCGCACTCTGCTCACTAGCGACGCAGTTTTCTTGCGCCAGGTGGCATCGAAACCGTCCGTGCGCGCCTCGGCAAACATAGGAGACGCACTGCAGAAACGCGGCAGCCGTAATAGCGCCCTGAATGCATTGTTGTACTGGACCCGCAGCGCGTTATAGGCCCGTTGCGCATACCGGACCCATAGACTCGCCGAGTACAGTGATGTGCAGCATGCTTTAAATAGCAATACTTCGACTGTGTCTGTACATCGTGCGAACCTACGAGCCAGCATGTTCGCCCGGACCGACAACGCCCTGCGTTCCCTCTCCATATCCTCCTCATCTTTCAAGTCGTCCGTTACCAGATGGCCCAGATATTTGAATTTATAAACCCGTTTGATGGCCTCTCCATTTAGAACGATAGGATGCACGGAAGTTGGGCTTTTGGTCCCAGCTTTAAAAATCATAAACTCGGTCTTTCTGGTGTTGTAAATAAGACCGTTCCCGGCCGCATACAACTCACAGACCCGGATAAGCTGCCTGAGTGCACTGATTGAGGGAGCCAGCAGAACCATGTCATCTGCATAGCTGATATTGTTAAAACAAACTCCATCCACATAGCATCCGACATGCATGCCACTGAGCCGCTCAATCAGTGCATTTACATACATTACAAGGGAGAGGGGAAGGGGGTAACAAAGTGTGACTCTGTGACAAGGGGGTGGGGGACGTCACGGGCTTTGTGACGTCACACACTAAAATTTAAAGCTTTAACGATTTAAACTTTTCCTCCTCAACATCGCTCGGTTTTCAGAGTTCTCGCGTCGTAAGTAAGTCGTTGGTTATTGCATCGTCTTCGCTTATTGGACCTCCTTCTCGGGATCTGATGTGCTTGATCAGTGCCGGCCAAGTCACGCAGCCATTATAGAGTATCAAAATGCTCTAGTATATAAACCCCTTGATCTTGATAGGTTGATAGAGATTTTAGGGTCACACACAGCATAAGTAACAGCCGTGCGCTAAACAAATAAAAAATTGTTGTATGATTTTAAGCATTTGTAGGTCTAAAATTATAAAATATTATGTAACGACTAATTTATGGATGGTCCCTTTCTCTGAAAAGTCAATTATGAACAACGTTTGCGTCAGGTTTCACTGCTTTTCAGACTAATTGAAGTGGTATGGAGGCTCTTTTTATTTTTTATTGCTATTTTAATATATTTTGTTGAATTACGTAGGTACCTACACATACACACTCACGCCTATTTCTCACGGGGGTAGACAGACTTAAAACACTTTAATATGTTATTTATACACGGTGCTGTTTACCAATTAAAATTAAAATGCTTTGATTTTGTGTCATTCTCTTTTAGGGTTATAGGGAAATGGATGAAAATAGGGAAATCTCAACAGCACATATTTTACGCGATAATTTTCATCATGCACCTTTTTACATCTGTTTGTGATATTGCCTTAAGGTGTTTCTGTAAAGTTTACTCTTGTATTTGTGTTGTTTTGGCTTGAACATGCAAAAGCCGATTTGCCAGATCCTCGTCTGTCTGTCAGCAGGGGGACGGACCACAAGGCGGTGAGGCGGTGAGGTTGGCTTGGAACTAGGGTTGCCAACCCTACTATATAATATAGTATTCTACTATATTAGGAGTCTACCTACTATAAATTAAAAATTAAAACATAGTAGGCGAAACTAATATGTTTAATTAGCACAACATTACCACTTACCGCAAAACGGAACGCGTTCATAAGATCCTCAAAAAAAAAATCCTGATACAAATCTAATATTTCAGAACGATCTTGAGTCTTGACATTTGTATGATGTGACGTCAAACTCAAGTCATATAAAACAAAACAGCTATGAAGCTCAATGTAGCAGAAAATAAACATTTAAGAAATAATATAAAGGTACGTATTATGTAGAAGTCATTGGGTACGTACATTTTATTTAAAAAACCTACTATATATATTTTTTGGTTAATTCGTTGTGGTTGGTTGTAGCCTCCTTACTGAAATAAAAACCAGTTCAATAATGACCTCGTTACTATTAATGGGAACAACCCAATAGTGGCTACCGTCTTGTGAAATACTATTTCAATTTAAAATCTACATAAACACATAGGTAATAGTCGGATTTTAAGCAAGTGTGTGTTAACATAAACTTTATTATAAAACATCATCGGCATTAATTAATCCGATAACCTTTCCTATTGCCTCGGCATTTCCTAGAACGATACATAAAGGAAGGTATCTGCGACATTTGAACAGAGGAAATGTGTATTTGAGATACAGGAAAACGGATACGATAATAAGTATTCGACAGAATCAACATCGACCGTTTTCGATTAATATCCATTAACAGCCGTATTTGTATTCTGTGACAATAGCAGAAAAACTGTCTGAAATCTCTTGTTTTGCTTACAAAATTGACAAATCATTTGGTAGATTAGAGAATAGAGAACCATAATAATTAAACTCGCTAAATACGGATGCAGCTTGCACAATTTATCCTTGTTTTCAGGGCTCCGTTACCGAAGGGTACAAATAGGAACCCTATTACTAAATCTCCGCTGTCTGTCTGTCGGTCTGTCGGTCTGTCACAGGCTTGTATCTTAGGAACCGTGGTAGCCAAGTAGATAGTTGGTGCAGAATACGTGCTTCTATGACCGCAACAAAAAATAAAATTAACAACTTAGGCAACAACAAATAATAAATACCGGTCAAGAGTGAGTCGAAGTCACCTTGAAACCTTAATGCTTTTGAATTACAGAAATTTTATGAATTACATATTGCTCCAATATCAAAATTTTATTAAAATACAATATTTATACTGTTGTACCTATGAATTATTTGTTTTGAAGATAAGACAGAGCACACTTGGTCGGTTTTTTTTCATTTGTTGATTTTCAGGTTGCCCTTTTTTAAGTACCTACAGGTGACAAACAAGCTTGCGACCTGCCCTGCCTGTATTCCCAAGTTGCCATTCCTGTAACAACCTTTTATCCCAATATAATATGAAGAACCGCATGTTGTATTCTCCAGGGAGCTAATTTCACAACCTTAGTGTACGTGGAAGAAAGTTCCTTTGTTTGCACAGTTCGCAACCAATTAGGTTCAAAGGTGTGACAATGAACTCCCTGTGGATGGCGAGATCTGTCAGATTTTGTAGAACTAGATACTAAAGAAGAGAACAAACCACAATGCAGAACAATTTATAATGTAAGTATATAAAACAAAAATAAGGTGACCACTCCATGTCATAAGTATCAGTGCCTAAACAAGTATAAATCTAATAAATTAACACCTAAGCCAAAAAAAAACTGTTTCAAAACTAAGTTTACCCAATAAAAGCGACCTAAATAAGTATTAAAACTTTTTCAATCTAAAAAGGTGGGCACTTATTGCGGGTGGGCCACGCATTACTGTTTTGCAGCGTCCTGACCGTTCTATCTGTTTATATTGTTTTGGGACGAGTATCATCTGCTTATCTTTGTCGTCTATTAGCTCTCGAGAGGAGCGTGTATGTTAACAGTCGTGTTATGAATATTTGTTTGTATGTAGGTATAAACGAACTGTTGTTTTCTTTTAACCCCTGATCCCCTTCCAAGAATGAGTTTAATTATTTCCTATTGCGTGGGGCACGTCGTGTTAAACAGAGCGTAATTAAAGTTCACAGAACAAAGAGACAGTTGATACAGCTACTTACTACGGTACAGTAGATAATTTCGCAATGCGTGCTCGTATTCCTTTCGCATATGCAGACAGATGTAACATTTATATATACAGATGGTTAATCGGCCATCGTCGTAAGGTTTAAGCAAATGGTTTTAATCCTTATAAGTAAGAAAATAAAGCATTACCTTGATTCGTTTATTATTTTAAACATCCTTCATGCATCATTCATTGTAAGCTGTAAAGCCCTTTCGAGGAATTTATTAAAGGCAGTTGTGACTGGCAAAGTGAATGCTTTAGACTTTGGCATATTATGAAGTCAATAAGACGAACCTATAGCACAAAGAAATTGGACATAAAGCTATAGCAGTTTACCATAGAGCTAAACTTTAAAGTTCATTAGTTATAATGTTGCGTTCCTCTTTTATCTGGTACTTAATTTATATTTTTAAATTACATTACTGTTGCTATTTTAATATGTAGGTACTTATCTACGAAAAGGGGAATACTCACATCATTTTTACTAAGGTCGTCAGTGCTTCATGAAATGGGAATTTGGGGGGCCGCGGCTTTGGCAGTGGAGGGAAATTTGCCTCTTTACTGCCAGCGCAACGTGATGAACGAAGTGGGCAACGCATCAACAATGTTGCTAATATCTATAAGCAAGTGACCACTTTCCATCAGGTGGCCCGTTTGCCTATTTGACTATCGTATGTCAAAAAAAAAATTATCGGTGTCGGCAATGCATCAAACATGTAGTTTTTTACCTAGTCGTAGTATTATTAATCCACCTTTTGTAAATAAGAAGGAATATAGGTATTTAGGTAGGTATACCTACCAACAAATAATACACAAAAATATACTTAAAAAATAAATGTAATTTCTTTAGAAGCGAATAAAATTAAACATTAGTGCTCCCCTTACTAGGCCATAGACCATATTTCGGCGTACCTACTGCCATAGTGCCAAGCGTATGCGTATCACGCAGATACGCTTTAGGATGTTTTTATCGCGCGCCGTTTCCGTTGTTTGTAAAACAGTTTTTGCGTTTATAATAATACATTATTAATTAACGGTTAATTTTAACTGTACTCTTTATTAACCGTAGCCTTTCCAAAATTCCCGTGCTATGTTCGTTTGTCTTTCAGTCCATACGCGCAAGCCTGTAAAGTGTAACTTCAAAATTTATTTGGATCCAATTTTTTATAGGGTCAACTAGCTCTACTTGAGAAACAGGCAGGTACACGAATTTTACTCCGAATAACGGTCAAGCATCACTTCCGCTGAATGGATATTATTTACAATTTGACCTATCTAATCACTATTTCTAATTATGCTGTGTACAGTATTAAACCTTTTACATTAAACTACCTAACTTAACCTAATTTTATCCTAATTGCCCTATTACAATTAATGTTGATCTGTGAAACTGTTATTACCTATTTCTACGTAATGGATTTACAAAATTAATTATGTCGTACAAGTACTTACATCGGGTAATAAGAGGGAAGGAATAAAAAGTAGAGTGGATGGATACCTTGTTAAATATTTATGGCTTGCTGTAATTCGGGGCTTGCGGAAGTAATTTATATCTAGATACCGGTTTCTATAAAAATGTACAGGTAAGTAGGTAGTGCGTACAGTACAGATGTGTTCCTTAAGCTGGGTAAGTAGGTACAGTAGAAATCGTTAAGCTGAGCCTTTGGGGATGGTGGAGTGACTTACGGCAGAGGGTGGCGAGTACTGCGACGACGAGGGCGGTGCGGAGGGTGCGCGCGGCGGGTATGGCGGGCATGGCGGGCGGCTGGCTGCGCGTGCGCGGGGTTGGCTGTCGCGGGCGCGCGCGCGACTGAGCCCCGACGCCTCGCCGCCTCGCCGCCTCGCCGCCAGTGTGAACGGCCGCCGTATCACATCACCCCATATCTATCGCCCTCGAAACAACATCCATTGCGACGCTCTCCATTATCACGCGAGTGGAGCACCGCTCAGGCGCCGGCTCCAAATTATTATTTACGCCCAATTAGGGTTGGATTCCATGATTAAGAAAATTGTAAGAATAGTAGATACAAATCCAAATGGTACAGTAAGTGTTATTTGTCCGACAAAACACTGATGTGTTTATTACCGAAAAGCCAAAGGTTTGGCCGTATTTCAAACTATGTGATAGATAAAGCGTTGTTGTTGCAAGCATGGGCTACATAGAAGTACAACTAAGTACTTACTTAATTGTACCCTCTGTAAATAATTAGTTTCGTTCTCTCGGACCTTCCCCAATTTAATTGTTAAGCAAAACGTTGGTTGGATGATTGAGCTTGTGAACAGTATATGTATATCGAGCCTAATATAATACGGCCTGTATAATAGCTGTCGTCCGCATAGCAATGAATTTCGCTTATCTGCAACATATCTTTATTATTCAGAATGATCAGCGTGGGCGACAACACAGAGCCTTGGGGAACTCCTTCATTTATAGGAAGAGTATCCAAGCATGATCCGTCAGCGACGACTTGAATACGCCGCTCAGACAAGAAGCTCGGGAAGTCCCTTGGGAGCTTCGATAGAAGTGCCTTATGCCAGACCCGATCAAATGCCTTTGCGATGTCTAGACTGACATCCAACGCTTCCACACTACTCTCAATGACAGAGTTTTATCTAAGCGTAAGTAAGCGTCTTACTCCTCGCGCGTCGATATTTCCGACCCGCCTTCTTAACTCCTGTCCCGTTGGCGAGAAACTTAAAAATAGAAGGAGGAGGATTGTCATGGAAAAATATAATTTGGCAATATCTGACTTCTTTGAAGCGGGCTGACTTTGAAAAGAGGCCTATCCATTTTAAGCCTATACACTAATGCACACGCCAGGAGGAGTGTCGGTGGAGGAGTGGTTAAGGTATTCGACTCGTAAGTAAGAGGTACCGGGTTCGAATCCCACTACGGCCATGTACCATTAGTTGAATGCTAACCGATGCTCTTACGGTGAGGAAAAACGTCCTGATGAAACGTGCACATTCAGCCGACTGAATGTGTACCACGATTCAATCTGGGCAGATTCCTCTGGTAGTAGGGTCACGGAGGTCAGATGGCGATCGCTCCACTGTAATTATCTGATCTGCCAAATCCCGGATTATGGTCAAGGAGGACCCCGGGCCCTCGTGCGCGAGAGCAGAACTAGGACAGTAACGCAGGGGATCTATACTAATATTAATGATAATTTCCTATGTTATAAAGAGAAAAGATTTGATTGTTTGTTTGTTTGTAATGGGTAATCAAAAACGACTTAATCGATTTTAAATTTTTTCATTTACGCTTCATTATCTGCTAGTAAATATATTTTATATTTAAATGATTTTTTGAAAAATGTTTGTAAAATGGTTTGTATGAAAGAAAAAAAGTTAGGCAGGTATAGGGTACGTGTTGGATAAGTGTAGATTAGCTGTTGGGGTCATTTCTCTGTCGCTGTATCCTAAACATTACAGTGTCCAAAACGCAGAACATTCAGAAATAAATTTGTCCTATTTCAACCAATGAAGAAAATGTTTATTTCTATTTGCCATAATTTTCTGGTTTCAAATAGCCTTCTCTTTTCCCTAGACAGCACTACAATACCGGCTTCCTATCATTCAATATCTCATTTCAAAGTTTGCCGTGCTTGCAACAAAGTTTATCTTTGAAATCGCAGTGGTTTATTGTGTACCTATTTGTAAGTTTTATCGTTACACCAATTTTTAAGATATTGTTTATCTATCTATTGTGGCCTTGTTACCAGATTGCAACTAATAAATGAGCATTAATTCATATTTCTACAAATAAATCTGGACTGACATCTGCTCTGAACATTTTAAATTTTTGCCACATGCTAACAGTTTGATTAAATATAAATTATGAATTACATACTAGAAGTATTAAGAAGCAGTGTCTCGTGTCAATCGTATCATACTCGGCTACGCCTCGTATGATAAACACTCATGTTTTAATACCTTCTTTTATATGTCAGTTGCATAAACTACTATTATTAATAATTATCTCCATCTATAGTAGGTACCTTTGTCATAGTTGAACTTCCTAATCCTCCTCCTAAACAGTGAAGGGTGATGCACCTGTTATGCATATAACAGTCTACATGCATAACAGTAATAATCCTTTTTTGTAGGACTTGTTAAAATAATTTCATTAAACTGACTAGCGTAGGTCTTTTTCAATACGGAATTTCATTAATAAGGCAGTTAATTTTTTATAGGTTGCATGATCGTATAAAACAAACAATCAATCAAAGTATTGAAGGAAACTGAAATGATATACCGACTGAAAATGAAGCCAGAGAGTGTAGGAACATATTTTTGTTTGGTGAAAAATCAATATGGATACGTTTTGAGATAGAATCAACAGGTAAGGTGATATCTTATATTCTACGTATTGTTCAATATGACAAAAATAGGTCTGAGTGGAAGAATGGTAGAGAAGCCTTTGCCCTGCAATGGAACACCGACGGTTAACGTGTAGAATAATTACGAAATCTTTACAGGCCCCAACAAAAGGTCAACAAGAAACACGCTAAGCTTAGTCGTGTGCTTCATTAAGATGCCTCTCTCAGAGATCTCGGTGTTTCTTTCAAATACTGAGAAGTATGAAGAAATCAAATAATAATAAAAGTAATGATACTAATGTTTTACAGTACTGAATTCATTCCATGTTTTAGACTGGTTCAACGAAATGTTTTTTAAAACAAACCTTTTATATTTGTATTGCGTCCATTCTTGATCCTAGTGTCCATAAAACGAATTAACTCAGTCAAATTGATCTTTGTTTGTTTGTAATAATTTATTACAACCTCTAAAATGATTGAAAACTATTGATAAATACAATATTATCTAATACAACGTACCCAGTGTTTATATCCTCTTTGCTAAGAACCTATTTCAAGCGATTATCAATTACCAAAATTGTCGGGGCGCCATCTAGGAAGAGGTTAGAAATACTATAGATACCTATTGGAAAACTGCTCATTACCCAACCCAAAAATTGTCTTTGGTCGCTAGTACCACACAAATTAAGAGAAAGGAAGTTAATCATTTTAGTGACTCAAACGTGTTCCTAGGGCGCCCTCTACCACCCATTCTACTACAACCATAGCCTCCTTCATCTTACAAGCCATGCGCAGAAGTTGGACAACGACGCATTTTTAAATTTTAGTGAACCTGAAAACTACTGTAATACTATCGTTGCGGTATAAAGTATCTTAATTCATCAAGGAAAAATATGTGTTATCGGTACAAAATGGCGGCGCGTTGTAAGACCTGATGAGTATATGTCATGACAACAAAGGATTTTGTCACACCTTGCATGCACCACATCTCTTTAAGGTACGATGGATTGTATTTTTGTCTCATTTCTGTTGATTGTTTACTAGCCGGTGAAAGGATAATCCAGGTGTATTTCCATACTTTGCGCTTTCACATAACTGTGCACTACATTACACCGCCTTTTAAATGGTTTGATTTAAATTTTATTAGGAAATTATAAAATTTACACCGAAGGAAACGTTTGGTCGTTGTTAGCTAGAGCAACGTGGTGAACGTTCAAAACATTGCGCTCTTCACTTCCTGACAGGCTCGTTTTTATGGGTGAAAAAACGGGATAGCAAGATTCATAATCATTGTAGAGTGAGCGAACAGGGAATATTTGTGATTTGTGTTTAGTCTGTTATGTCTGTGATTATAGATTACATTAGTTCAATAAAAGAGATCGTAGTTATAAGATTAAGTTATAAGCATATAATTATTAAATAGATAATTGCTTTTCTACAAGAAAGCAATTTCAAATAATTAATAAATTAAAATAATGTAATAATCAATGTCAAAATAGAAAATTAATGCATAAAATTACACTAAGGTAAAATGATACAAAGTGTTCAAGCCCATTACTACGTATGTAGAATGTTTAAATTATTACAAGTGTTTTTAGTTTATGTTTCGGTCACTAGATGTCGCTAACTGTATTCTACATCGCGCTAGTGACCACGCCTAAACATATGAATAAGACTCTTGACCGATTTGGAATAAATCTCTCCGTTCTTAAGGTGTTGTTTTTTTTATTACGACACCGTGGGATTTGGGCCCTTGTTAATTGAACAAAAGGTCCTTCGAGATAGAACCCAGGATCGGTTTTTGACAAGAATACGCTCTGAATAAAGTTAATTGATTAATCAAATAGTAAACAAAGTAGCAGTGATTCAATATTTCATCTGGAGTACAAGCAGTGTTGCTGATTTATCTACCAAGCGCTAGCTGTGTGTTGCGGGTGCATACTGGAGGAAGCTGTCTGTTGCGGGTGGCGCGCTGGCTCATGCTGTGTGTAAGCTGGTTGAGTGGGCTCAGCAAAGGCGGTCAAAGGTGCAGTACAGATTGAAGTTGAATAGTGAAGTGCTATATTGAAGATAAAACAGTGAGTACAATTGGTGTGTTATTTTAATAGAAGATCGAGTAAATCAAGAACTTAAAAAATATTGGAGTTGAACAAATTGGACTTGTAAAATTTTGTGAATCTAACCAGTAACTTAGAAAATTTTTAAATAACGTTGTTTGGACTTAGAATAGTTTAACCAAAAATTGAAATACGGGGAATCCACGCCCGTTTTGGTATCGAAGTGTAAAACACTTAGAATATTTACAACCAACTTTCAACTTGTAAAAATTTATAAATTTATTTTGTGAGTTTGAACTTGTAACGTAAATAAGTGGTTATTGTATCATAAAATGGAAGGCCTTATAAGAATTATAGAAGATTTAAAAGATCAAATTAATCGAAACTTATTGAATTTCAAAAAATCGCCAAAGGAAAGAATTACAGCTAGTTATATAGAAGTTAGATTGGAAATTTTGGAAAAATTGTTTACTGATTTGACGGAAAAGCATGAAAAATTAATAAGTAAATTCAGTAGAGAGGATTTAGAGAAAACTGCCTATTATAAAGATGAAATCTTTGAAAATGTATCCGACACTTATTTTACTTATAAAGTTGAATTACGAACTGCTTTGTCCACGCTTAAATATAGTCCAGGGAAAAGTGTAAACGTTTCACCTACTAATGAACAAAATGAGTCGTTGATTAAACTGCCAAAGATAACAATACCTACCTTCAATGGTAAGTATAATGAGTGGTCTTCCTTTCGAGATTTGTTTATATCTCTAGTGCACAATAATAAAACTTTAGATAATGTACAACGACTACACTATTTAAAAACTCAGTTAGCGGGTGAAGCTGAACAACTTATAAAGCATATTCCTATTACCGAAAGCAACTATCAAAAGTGTTGGGAACTGTTGCAAAAGCGTTACAATAATAAAAAATTCATGTCGTCATGTATTTTGAAGCGGTTGTTTAGTCAGCGCAATATGATTATGGAGTCGTCACAGTCTCTTAAGGAATTGTTAGATACAACAACAGACTGTTTACATGAGTTATCTAACCTAGGAATTGATGTGAAATCGTGGGATGTCATAATAATTTATGTCATAACTTTGAAGTTGGACCCAGAGACTCGGAAGCAATGGGAATTGCATGTCACTACTACATCCGATGAACTGCCAAGTTTCAACTGTTTTACGAAATTTTTAGAGTCTAGATTCCGCGCTTTAGAATTCATTGAACCGAAATACAAACAAAAGGTAAACAGTAATAACAGTTCACAAACAAAATCATTCCATACCGCTACAAAGTTAAATTGTCCTCACTGTAATGAAGAGCATAGATTAGCACACTGTAAAAAATTCGCAAGCGAAACTATTGATGAGCGTCGTTCTTTAGTAAAGATATTCGATGTATGTTTTAACTGTTTGGCCAAAGGCCATTCTAGTAAAGTATGTCGAGTTCCAATCAAATGCCGAATCTGTAAGCACAAACATCACACATTATTACACCCCAAGTCCCAACAAGATGGTGTAGGAACAGCAGCTATAGTAGCAGCTACAACCATGAGTACGGATAGCAAACAAATGTCAAATACACAGTCTGTACCGAATATTGCAACTCATTTTCTGAAGGGAGAAATTCAGAACCAAGTTTTATTAGCCACAGCTATTGTAAAAGCTGAGTCAGATAATGGGTATCCACCGATATTGAGAGCGCTCTTGGATCAAGGTAGCCAAGCGTCTTTCATTACTGAGGCTGCGGTACAGATGTTGCGCCTGAAGAAAATAATTTCAAGTAGCTCTATTTCAGGTGTCGGAGGGAACGTAAGTGGATTGACTTCTAAACATGTAGTTATAATCAACATACAGTCAATACACGATCCCACCTTCACAATTCAAGTCAAGGCGCATGTTTTGAGTAAATTGACTACAATTTTACCGGAGCGTCAGTTACAAATGTACGACTGGCCATTGTTGCGTACTTTAAGTCTCGCTGACCCGCAATTCGACATACCGAATAAAATTGATATTTTATTAGGGGCCGAGATTTACTGTCGTATTATAAAAGAAGGTTTATATAAAGGACCACAAGGATCTCCTATTGCACAAGACACCCACCTAGGATGGGTAATATCAGGCCAAGTCATCGAAAAGCAAGGTAATAAACAAAATTACCATAACGTGATTGTCAGTATGCATGCTCAAACTCAAGAAAACGAGTTATTGAAAAAATTCTGGGAGATGGAAGAACTCACAATCGATAAAAAAGCGCTTCTTACACCAGAGGAACGAGCATGTGAAGAACACTTCAAACAGACAACACGTCGGGATGATACCGGTCGCTATGTTGTGGAACTCCCATTTAGATGCGGAGATCCAATGTGCAAGTTTGGTCAATCAAAAAGAATTGCCATGAAGAGATTGTCGAGTCTTGAACGAAGATTTGCTAAAGACGCCGAACTACAAAAACAGTATTCGGAAGTAGTTCAAGATTATGTTGAATCTGGTCACATGATGAAGGTATCTGATAATGAGAAAAATATAAAAACGGATGCTGTTTACTTACCTCATCATGCTGTCGTCAAACAAGACAGAACAACTACCAAGGTCAGAATGGTGGTAGACGCATCGTGCAAATACACGAATGGAGTTTCGTTAAACGACAATTTGATGGTCGGACCACGTTTACAACCAGATTTACGTCATATTGTATTAAATTGGCGAATGTATCCCATTAGTCTTGCAGCAGATATAAAGAAAATGTATCGTCAAATAAAAGTTGCGGATAAAGATACTGATTATCAACGGATTGTATGGAGAAACGATCGGGATGGCGAAATTGAAGATTACAAGTTTTTACGAGTCACATTTGGTATGTCATGTGCTCCATATTTAGCGGTAAGAAGCTTACAACAGTTGGCTTACGATGAGGGTGACAAATATCCATTAGCTGCAAAGAAAGTCCTCTCAGATTTCTACATGGATGATTTGTTAACTGGCTGTCAAAATGAAGAAGAAGCTGAAATTTTATATTTACAAATGAACGAATTGTTGAGTAAAGGAGGCTTCGAGCTGCAGAAATGGACCTGTAACAAAGATAAAATATTAGAACAATTTAAAGAAAACACAAAAAGAGATTTGGAATTTAAAACAGACGATATTACCAAAGTTTTAGGTCTTACCTGGAACCGGAACTCTGATGAATTTACTTACACTGTAAAACTGTCTTCTTCGCCGCCGATGGAACCTGAAACTAAAAGAAAAATCATATCACAGATTAGTAGATTGTATGATCCATTGGGTTGGATAGCACCTTGTATAGTCAATTTTAAAATATTCATTCAGAAACTATGGATTAATAAAAGAGGTTGGGATGAAAATCTACCAGAAGAGTTAACTAATGAATGGCGAAAATATTATAATGAACTATCAAATATAGAACACTTTTACTTACCGAGATGGTATGGAACCTTCGACACGGATGCTAGACTGGAACTGCATGGATTTAGCGATGCTTCCCTAAAGGCTTACGCCGCAGTGATCTATCTTCGAATCGTGGACTCTATGGGTGAAATTCACACTTCATTGGTTACCGCCAAAACGAAAGTTGCACCAATAAAACAACTATCAATTCCACGTTTGGAGCTGTGTGGTGCTGTCCTCGTCACGAAACTACTGATGGAGGTTGCATCGGTGCTGAAGGTACCTACTTCAAATTTATTCGCCTGGACCGACTCTACCATTGTCTTAGCGTGGTTAAGTGACCACCCCAGCCGTTGGAAAACATTTGTTGCGAACCGCACCTCGGAAATACTAAGTGTGATTCAACGAAGCCAGTGGTCTCATGTAGGATCCGAGGATAACCCTGCTGATTGCGCCTCTAGGGGCATGTCTACGACGGAATTGTTACACAGTCAGTTGTGGGTTGACGGACCTCCATGGCTACGAGATGACAATCTGGAACAACAACAAGGAAATTTTGGAATCTACACTGATCTGGAAGAAAGGTCTTTGAAGATACACACATCTACAGTAGCTGAAACTGATGATGCATTGTGGTTGAAGTACTCTTCTTTAACTCGATTAGTTCGAGTTATTGCCTATTGTCGGCGATTCCTTCGAATGAAACAAGGTTCCAATCTGAGAACTATACAATCGCCAAATTTGACCGCATTAGAAATTAATGAAGCCTTACTTACTTGCTTACGTCAATGTCAAAGGACTCATTTTGAAAAAGAACGTAACTCTATATTGAAAAAAGAGAATCTTCATTCTTCCTGTATACTTAAAACATTAAATCCATTCATTGATGCAGATAACATAATGCGAGTAGGTGGTCGTATTCAGAAATCATCATTACCTGAAATGACAAAACACCCGATAATACTACCGTACAATGAACATTTGAGTAAATTGATAGTTGCTGATGCACATGAAAAAACCTTGCATGGCGGTTTACAGTTAACTTTAAACTATATTAAATCAAAATATTTTATTTTTCGTGTCAAAATCATTATTAAGGCTCACATTCGTAACTGTGTACCATGTATTCGCCATTCAGCAACCAACAATGTGCAGCAGATGGGTCAATTACCAACATGTAGAGTTAACCCTAGCAAACCTTTTCTGAATTCTGGGGTTGATTATGCAGGCCCAATTAAAATAAGAGTATCTAAAGGTAGAGGTCAACGATCTTATAAAGGTTATATTTGCTTATTTGTTTGTATGGTTACTAAAGCCATCCATATTGAAGTAGTGTCAGACCTCACTTCTGAAGCATTTCTGGCCGCATTCAAACGGTTTGTTGCTAGACGAGGACGTTGTAGTCATCTTTGGAGCGATAACGGCACCAATTTTGTCGGCGCTTCCAAAGAATTAAAAGATCTGTTTCTGAATGAAGCATCCTCAATGACTCTTGAAGTAGCAAATATTTTAGCAACAAATGGGACCGAATGGCATTTTATACCGCCACATGCACCTAATTTCGGAGGCATTTGGGAAGCCGGGGTTAAGAGTGTAAAACATCACTTGAAGCGAGTCATTGGGGAATCGACCCTAACATTCGAGGAAATCACTACAGTGTTGAGTCAGATTGAGTCCTGCTTAAATTCCAGACCATTAGGACAAATTAACGACGATCCAAATGAGCCTTCACCGCTAACTCCGGGTCATTTTCTCGTTGGAGAGCCGTTAATCTTAGCACCAGATAATGATTATGAATTGTCAAATATTAGTAGTTTACGTAGGTGGCAAATGACTCAAAGAATGGTTCAGTGTTTCTGGAAAAAGTGGTCCCAGGAATATTTGACTCAGTTTTTACAACGGTACAAGTGGATTAATAAAACAAAAGAACCTAATATTAATGACGTTGTGCTTGTTAAAGAGGACAATTTACCTCCAGCCAAATGGCTGTATGGTAAAATTGTTGACGTTCACCCGGGAAAAGACGGCATATTAAGAGTTGTTACCCTGCGTTGTAAGAATTCATTGATAAAGCGTCCAACTTCAAAGTTATGTCTGCTTCCAAAAATAGAATAGCTCTGCGTTGATTTCTTAGCTCTACATTGAAATTGTTGATGATACCTGTTAATGTATAGTTGAAAAATAGTGTACCTATTGATTGTAGTTTGCTCTACTTTGTTATCCATTGTTAACAACTGTTTAACTTTAGAAAAAATTTAGATTGTAATTTATGTTTATATAAGGTAAAAGGCCAATATATGGCCTTTGGCGGGCGGAATGTTCAAGCCCATTACTACGTATGTAGAATGTTTAAATTATTACAAGTGTTTTTAGTTTATGTTTCGGTCACTAGATGTCGCTAACTGTATTCTACATCGCGCTAGTGACCACGCCTAAACATATGAATAAGACTCTTGACCGATTTGGAATAAATCTCTCCGTTCTGAAGGTGTTGTTTTTTTATTACGACACCGTGGGATTTGGGCCCTTGTTACTTAAACACAAAGCATGTCAAATTATTCTACATCATAGACTCATGTAAATTTCCAAAATTATAGTACTATTAAAGTATTATTTGAATTAGTTACCTACCTTACTGAGGTACCTTATTCAAATAGACAATCATAACGGTAGAAAAAAAAATTATTTGCCCGTTATTAAATACAAAAATGAGATGGAAATCAATATTATATATGATTCCCATCCCAGGTTATTAATTTTAGGTCACGTAATAACTACAAAGGTTAATCACGTAGTGCAGAGCAGCATTCCGTGATTTCCAAGAGTAGGCAGCTTCCGCGATTCCAGGCAGCGCCGAATGTGGAAATATGTAACTTATTCGTCTTATGTAACAAAACGTTTATTTTATTATTTTTAAATAATCGCGTTGCGTCCGCCTCGTCACCGCGCAGTCGTCGCGTCGCGCCCGGCTAGTCATCATCGTCCGCGCCAATATGGTAGGCTGCGCGATTCACGCGCGCTCCCTACGCGGTAACTAGGTGGGCGCGACGCGTACGCGATTTGTAAGCGGTGAGGTATAAACGGACCCAGTGTTTGTTTGTTTGTCGCCAAATCACGCAAAAAGTAGTTGCCCATTCCGGCTTTAACGAGGTTAGGTTTTCAATATGATGTGTGGACGAGATTGTCTCCAAAATAACATTTTTATCTCTGTCTACACAGTCGTTGTCGAAATCAATAGGGTCAACGTACCTCGTAGCGAAGTGATTCAGTTCACACGTATTACACACAGTTTTTCTATAACTTTTAGCCGTAAATAAAGTTACTACGTACTACGAAATCTTTGACGGAGTTATTTATTATCAAACAAGTTTAGCTTGTTTGATAATAAATAACAGTGATTGGCCAAAAAAGATCAACTTGGCGTCAATATTCAGATTGTGCTCTTGCGCGCGAAGGCCCGGGGTCTGCCTTTACCGTGATCCAGGACTTGGCAGATCAGGTAATTAGGGATTATTAGGTAGAGGTATCTTTAGAGGTCAGTAAAGGTGTTGCTGACGTCCATTGAGCGCCACCAGTGTTAAAGCCAGGACGTGGTGGTGACCATTTTCCTTCAGGTAGCCCGCTTGCTTGTTTGCCTAAAGTATAATATAAGTAAAAATCTGTGTAGCGACTTCTTGACCTGTTAACAGGAGAACCTGACCAGAACGTGGTGCAGGTTTTCTGAAGATGTTTCCCCTCCTAAGAGCATGACGGTGCTGGGGTACTAACTCGGTACCTCTCGCTTGCGACTCGAAGCCTTTAGCCATTAGGCCACCACCGCTCTGTGTGTGAAATACTTCGATATCAAATGTAACTCTGAACATTTGTTTCATTCGAAGGAAAACATGATTTCTGTGATAAATCACTACAGTAAATATTTATATTTGCAAAACGAAAGTAGGAGGTACGAGTAAGTAAGCAACGTTTGTATACAAATCAAATATAAACGACGAATGAAGAATATAAAGCTAGTCGAGAAAATGTTTAATTCCGGGAAACAGAGAGCAAAGATCACTGGATTCCGTGCTGGGTCGTGTTTCATAGGTACCTATTTATTTGAACTCATTTATTATTGATGGTATACTTACTTTGACCATCGAAATATTTTATTTCGATGACTTCAATACAGGGTGAGCAGTCTAAATGGGTCCGTGAGGATAAAACCAAAACTTAAAACGATAACGCATTTGTATTTAGGAACTACGAAGCCGATTTTAGAATAAATATACCGCCAATAGGTATATACAGACTTGTATACTATTCTGAGCCTGTTCAACCAGTCTCAAGGTCCCTAGCGGAATACCTTAGTCAACCTCGCTTCGCCAATGGTATTAGGAGGCACAGCTCGTTACGGCGCTTAATTTCGACAAGCCACAAAGTACGAAACTGTCGCCCATTCAGTTCCCGGACTATACGAGCTTAACCTTAGTTATCAGTCTCACAAGCACACTGCCACTAAACCAGTGCCGCTTTTAATTGTATAAATTAAGTATGTAATATTTTAACAAAGATGACCATTAGATATCGGGTGAGATGTCGGAGGGTTAAACAACTAACTCCATTAAAAACAACTCTCAACAAAAACAATGGCATGGGCGCCATACCAGAGTGCAGACCTATATATTATTATTTTGCTTGCGCGCACTCTGCAAAATGTAATTTAATGGCAAAAAGAGATTATAAAGAGGAAATTTATCTCGCTCGATGCTGTTGACTAGGTCGTGGATATCGGAATTCCGGAATGGCCACCTGATGGAAAGTGGTCAGCGCCGGCTGTGGACTTCAGCAACACGAGTATCACCAACGCGTTGCCTACCTCAAATGAGACATCTAGTATAGGTATCTCTTGAATATCCCATGTCCAAATCCAAAGGAAACACTGTGGCTGGGGTCTCGTTTCACATACAAATAGTACGAGCGAGAAACGTCCTTTCACACCTTCGCGTGGACAGAAAAACGAGGGTCTACATATGGATAGTACCCAGTTAAGTGGTACCAGATTAAAAAGTTCCTCAGAGCATTCCACATTGTACAGCCGGTAGAACACACTCAGAGAGCTAAAGTCCCATCGAACAGCCAAAGTTCAAACTTGCTCGTTAGTGTGGGATTGTCGACATAGATACAATATATAGAATAGACATATAATAGATATAGAATAGAATAGACTCGTTGATTTCATAGAAACCAATAACTTGAACTGTTTTTTGATGTTTAGAGGGCGTCGCAAAAATCGGGCATAATTGATTGACTAAATAAAAGTTCTTAAAAACTAAAAGATTTTGATATAGAGCACATGCTCTAATTCTAACGCTATTGAGTACCTGTCTATATCTTTAACCGCCACCTTCGTTATTGTACACGTTACACCTATAGGTAACCATACCGACTAATGTCAAAAAATACCCAACACAGTTTGCATATACTCAAATATTTCCTTGATTAATATTAAATTAAGGTTTTAATAACACCAACCTTACAACACTCCAGATTAAACTGGCTTTCAAATGAGACAAACCACAATAAACGGCTAAGACTAAAATTCGAAGGAAGAGTTATGAAATTCTTTATTAATGTGGTTTGCTCCGCTGAAATTTTCCGTTGACGTCTTTGCGGAATGTTCGTCAGGGAGCATATTGAACATAAAGGAAAGTCTTTCCGAGACGTAAGTGTTCTGGTTTCACAAGAATTTTCTTCATCGTTCCATAATCCTTGTCACGCTGTTTAGTATGCGGCATTTGAATTTGGTCAAAGCTTCCACTGTTTGCATATAATATGTTCCTGAACGAGTTTTATAAGGTAGGTAAAATTTAATAGGTATTATGAACTTATTTGATTAATTTAATCTGGATAGCTATCTGAGTTTATGTCTTGACTTAAGGGGGATACCCTTTCTGTATCAGATATTTGGTAAAAGTTGAAGTTCTGTTCGAGGCATTAACAGGCGGGTAAGCGTTTGTTGCTCTCTTCCATTTCACACATTAGTGAAATATAAAAATAATTATGCAAACACAATAAAACAGGCAGGTAATTCCATGAACAATGAAAACGCAAATTTATGTAAAACAGTTTTTATTTATCACAACACCGCCAAACGCGGGGTATCACATAATTTTGGTAAAAATATAATGACTACCCTAACGAGCGAAAAAAAAGAACCGCTTACAAAAATAAAACATGTAATAAGAAATACACACCGCAATTAGCTAACCAATTACGCGGGGTATAATGAAGGGGAGGCCCGCGCGATCGCAGGCTCCACAGGGCGCGTACTCCGCTGGCAAATACGGTTATTTGCAATCGCAGGATCTAACTAACTGAGTTTGTTATTTTAAAATTACGCAAAATCGCTCGCAAAATGTGCCAAGAAAGAAACAGAGGGAAGAAGTTTCAAAAGGAAATCATAACAATATTTCACAGCATGTGACGTATCAATTGTAAACACAGCCTTCGGGAAAAATGTTTTATTCAAAGGGCCTCGGCGACGTCGGGCCTCGCAAGATAGGGATGCGGGGCCTCGACGTCGCTTCGAACCGAATAATACCTAATAACGCAGAAAAAATGTTCTTGTACAGAATGTTTTTCCGTTTATGTCGTATTGAAATTGTTATCTCGAGGAAGGTTTAGCTGATCATTTGAGGTGTGGTGTATAGGTTGAGGAAGGGCGCTTTCTCGCCTTCCTGCAGCCAGTTGTCGGGCGCGTAGGAGTTCCCGCGCCGCTCCACCACGTGGAACGTGTACGCGTGCCGGCTGCGCGCCGACTGGTTGGGCGCGCTCTTGTGCACTACGTGCCCGTGGATCAGGATGCAAGTGCCTGAAACGATTACTAATTTTAAACGGTACTCAACAAAATTCATTCTGTCATAATGACAGTGGTTTTTTATAACGTTGTATTCTACTCTATAAGTCCATGCTTCTACATGTCATCTTGCTCATCATAAAAATCGTTGTTGTATACGTCATATGTCCAGTATACCAGTCATTACGAAATTGGCAGGTGCCAAATGCTTTGATATTACAATCGGAGAGGACAAAGTTAACGAAACGATCTGCTTCCGTATTCGAATTGGTTTCGTTTCAGTGCCTACCGAATTTAGAATAACGGTTGATTCGGACCGAGCCTCGCGTCGAGACCGCACCTAAACAAACGATTTGCTACCGAGCTTAAGAGCCTTGCATCATCACTTGCCTTTAGTGACCGGGACGGGCTTGAAACTGGACTCCGGATAGACGGCGGCGGGGCGGTCGTAGTCGAGCCGGCCGTCGCTATGCATGAGCCGCCGATGCACGCCGGAACGGTGCGAGCCGCGCGCCATCCACAGGCACCCGTTCTGCACAGTGGCGTCCTCGAGGGCGATCCAGAAACCCACGGCCGGCACCGGGTCCGTGTGTAGGTACGTTGCGTCTTGGTGCGCTGTCACTGGAAACAAATCATCCTCATTAGAGTCCGGATTTGAACCATGTGGAGCTGTTTTTTCAGGCCTAAATGAGGTCCTAGCTGGTCTCGTTCTAAGCTTTAGTCGTCTTGTACCAGACTCCCCCCATCAACATGCATTTCATGTATGCTAGGGGAGAGCGTTCACACTGCAGCTGACTGTACGAAGTGGAATGGTTTGCCATTTTATATATGAGTACTTTGACAGGCATCACACAACTAGGCACCGAAATTATCTATGCATTGTCACGAATCCCCCTACGAAATTCATTTAGATTCAAAAGGGTTTGTCGCTACAAAACAAGTGAATTTGTTCTGAAAAAAATTCGAATATGTGGTGTAAGTGCACTTTGCTTGCACATTTTTGTAACTTTCCATATTCATTTGTAGCACGTAGCTTACAACAGATGAACTCCATTAGGGAGAAACTGCACGAGCTCTACACTAACAGGGGTGTTCATCGTAAAAAGCATTTATTTATAGAAGCAGCATTGCTTTTAAGAGTAAAGGTTAAAGGTTATTATGAACTGTTCGATGCAAACGAAAAATGAAACTAATTAAGTGTATATCAGTTTCAAAAGGCAATTAATAATTTATGTAGGCAATTGCTAAAAGCTTTGTAAAAGCATGCAATTTAGTGCAGCCATCCTTTCTATCAGTCATAATGATATTACTGAACCGTCAGTGAAGCTGAGTTGTAATTATAATAAAATAACTAGAGACTAGCCCCAGCTTTGCACGGGTGCAATATAGAGTATCCGATCCCGTATGATCCCGTGGGGATATCGGGATATAAAGTAGCCTATGTTACTTCTAGATAATGTAGGTTTCTACGGGGGAAAGAATTTTTACAATTGATTCTGTAGTTTGTTTTTATATTTTATACATTAAAATATATTTACTATAATACAATATATTTTAAATCAACATATTAAAAATAAAATAATACAATGTCAACAATACAATGTCAAAACTTAATACAAATTTAACAAATATCTTTGTCAGCCAAATAACCACCCACCCCTGACTGCTCCTGGTGCAAAGGTGCCGATCACGCTCGCTGCATTACCGCGTTGAATCGCAATGACCAACCTCTGCACCAAGAACGACCTGGAGCGGGAGTCACCCGTGATATCTCCGAGCCTACGGCCTATTTCCCCCACAAAGCTCTTAGCCTCTGCGCTCCAACAGCCCAAGGTCTCCACGGCCACCGGCACAAAATGGTAGTGCTGCTCCAAGAAAGCGTACTTGAGTCTCTTTCTAGAATTGGCGTCTTCGGCAGCGGCGGATGGAGAGTGAACGGTGCGACTCAGGTGGCTGGCGGCAACAGTGCTGACGGAAGTAGCGTCCCAAATTAAGCACTTGCCATTCTTTCAGGGCACCAGAGTCAACCCGTCCAGCCTCTTACCATCGGATCTACTCAGACCCGGAGGGTCAAGTACACAGGGGACGTTCGCCGATATCAGGGCTCTACGGACTATGTCATTCAGGGCATGGTGTCGCGGAAACCTCCCTGTGCAGCGACGACAACTCAGTGCGTAATGGCCATTGGCTTCCACGTGCATACGTGGGGTTCACACACCCTGCAGTCCAGACGGAGAACCACCGCTATACGCAAAGATTCGCTGTCAAGTAAGGTGCCCAGGTGAGGCGAAGGCACCGCCTGTAATCACGCTCCGGATTATGGTCGTGACACAGCCCGCAGTCTAGCCTTATCGACTCCCGAAGCACTCTCCAACAATTGGTCCTGGATCCGCTTCACCCCCACATCATCCCACCCCCGCTGGACGTGTGACGCTTCAGGGATCGCAGCGCACGAGTTGAGGGACCGCCAAGCAGACACAGCATCTGACACATACGGTATGCTCCCCCCGTCACCATTAGAATGGAGTAAAATAGTGACTAAGATCTTCACCGCATGTGCCGATGCCAGAAAAGCCGGCAGGCCCACATCACGCGCGCACCGCACCCCGAGACCACCACATCGAATAGGCAAAGCCGCCTGTCCCCACTGGGTCCCATCTAGGGAGACATTGAGGATTGACTCCACCACCGACTTCAAAGCATCGCCGAAAGAGGAAACTTCCCCGGGACAGAGCCAGGTAGGGGTAGTCCGTAACAAATACGTGATCTTCGGAAGTGCGAAGCACATGCGTAACAAGATAATCGCCACGTGTGCGGAAATATCTTTAAGACGTTCGTAAGCAGTCAGGAGGAGGCGTTCACGAGCAGTAATGGCCTCAGGAACTGCACTGAGAAACATCGGGGATCCTAGAAGATTAAAATTGGAACAAGACAGTTCCTTGAGGCCAGGAAGAAACCCACTGAAACCAGAAATTTGTCCACTAGCTTCGGTACCGCAGGAAAAGAACTCGCACTTCGAGGGATTCACCTCCAAATACATTTTAATTATTATTTACAATTAATTACAAAATAAATAAAACTACCTATTTGAAGAACAAAAAACCTTACATTATCTAATAAAAATTTCACTATCTTGGCATTAATGTCCCGGTTGGGTTCTCGCGCACGAGAGCCTGGTGTCCGCCTTGACCATGATCCAGGATTCGGTAAAATCAGGTAATTTCAGTGGAGCGACTGCCATCTGACCTCCGTAACCGTGTTAATAGGGGAAATTGACCCGATTAGATCATCACTTTATCTAATATTAAAGGTATTAAAATTTGTCCTAAGGCTTTTTTTGAGTTTATCCACCAAGTTTTATCCAGGCAAGTTTTCGAGTTTATCCACCCAAATAAAACAAACATTCAAATCTTTTCTGTTTATAATATTACTTTAGATTAAGTATCTTTATTTATAGTTTTGTTCTCAATTTCAATGGCTCATATTCTTATTATAGGTAGAATGCTCATACGGTTGCAATGAAATCACATACATCGATGTATCGGTTAAATTTCAGACTTAATTTCAACCTTATACAATAATTTTTTACAATTATTAAAAAGAGATTCATCCATAAATACAAATATTTATTCAAAACGAGAACGTGTTCGCTCAACTGTTGTAATAAATCCATCTACCATTAGGCATGTGTGATCTATGCATAAATTGAACCCATCTACTTAGATTGCACTTCATTTCAACCTCGCCCACGATACCTACTGCTACGCATAAAAGATATACGATTTTTATTTGAGTGCAATGTAATGCACGAACGGTGTGTGCAGATATACTTTATAAACAATCTGGCTGGCAATTTTGTATTGAATTAAAAACACAGAAGTGATTCTCTCAGAGGAAGTCACCGATAACTAGTATCACGAAAATATGACAAGTTAACATTTATAGAGCTACATTCCTGTTGAGGTAAGTTTGAATGGCTTTTAAGCACATTTTCTCAGAAATCCATCTTTTGCTAGAAATCTTTAGGAATTTAATTTAATTTCTAGTAAGGTTGATCCGGCCGGTTCTACGACTTGGCGTAGCACTCTTAAGGAGAGACTTCTGGTTTCCATCGGCTCTCTTACGGTGTCGTCCTAGTACATACCCTCGCCGCCGATACCAGGGTTCTTGTATATGTACATGCTCTGCACGACGGCCGGCTCCACGAAGCCCAGCTGCTGGCAGACAGCCTTCACGCGGTCGCTGTACGTGTAGCAGCGGAACATCGGGTGCAGCAGGTGTAGCGCGTGCCCCACCTGGACAGCATATCAGCAATTAAAGTACCTATAGTAATATCGCATATCGCATTTGTGTTTCGTTTATATATTATTTTATTTACGGGTAATGTTACAATAAAGACCATTCGCTGTCATGAAGATGTTGGGCGTCAATGTCCTTAGACAATCCAGAGGTGTTCCCTTTAGTAGTGTAATGTATCTTTAGTATCCGCACTAGACTAAAGGCAAGTACGTATAGATTGGACTACTCTAAATTCAAAGGTCAATGCTCAAAATAACTAAGTGCACAACAACAATATTTATTCTGCTGAATATCGACGTTTGAACACGGAAAAGCTTTCACGGCATGATTCAGATTAAACGGAATACTGGTTCTCTACAATTCGGATATTATAGGATTTTATTACATGAATCCATGCTTTGAGAGTTGAGTGGGCATCTCGGCGTTAATGTCCCGCTTATGCTCTCGCGTACGAGGGTCCGGGGTCCGCCTTGACCATGATCCAGGATTTAGCAAATCAGATAACTACAGTGGAGCGACGGCCATCTGACTTCCGTGACACTGTTAACCGGGGAACCTGACCAGATTGCATAATAGTTACACATTAAGTCGCCTGAAACGCTTTGTGAGTTGAATGGTTCACTAAAAATTTGAAAATGTACTAGTATTTGTGAACGCCAGGAATTGGTCATGCGAATATTTACGAAATATGCCGCCAGAATCGAGTGGGCTTCCACCGACAGACACGGGCAAAAAACATGTGTCATGTTCTTATTTAGCTAGCGTTGCAAGCGTCAATCGATGCTTTAGCGCATTGGCTGAAATTCCCATTTTCCGTGCTCGTAGCTACACAAACTCCGCATCCGGATGGCTCCGCTCGCAACGAGATCGAAAGCCACTCGAACCGCGACGACGGCTTTACAAAGCAGCAATTTCTCGCTGCACGCTCTCCAAATTCCGAACACATTTACTGTCTGACACTCGACCGAATGCGCCACAAAACGGCTCTAACAAAGCCGGTTAGCCAATTATAAATATAAAGTGGTTGACAACAAGCAAATTATCGTCGGCAAAGTGAGCCTTTTCATGACGGACCAATAGGAAAACGAAATGATAACATTTTTTCCTTGCTAAGCTTTGTTGAACGAGTGAACAATTACGAGAATGATGTTTTTGATGCCTTTGGAATTAAGTTCATAATTCATTAACCGAAACCATTAAAAAATTTTGTAGTATTTTACGCACTTTTAACTCACGTTTACTTAAGTTTATTGAAAGCTCTACCGTCAAAGCGAGAATATTTGATACCCTTGGAATTAAGTTATTAATTCATTTACCGAACTTGTTTTAAGACAGCTTTAAATTCTTATCAACCATTGAAAATATAATAGTATTTTACACACTTGTACTTCTGCGTTTACTAAATTTTATCGAACACTCTACCGTCAAAGGTTTTACTAATACGAGCAGCTATCACAATCTTAGTATGAGGGTGGAGCTTCCCAGTAGGTAACATTTACATGTAGATAGGTATGTCTATAGGTAAATGCCGTGTGGTGACCGACCGAGTAGAATAGCACCATAGATTGCGGGTGTTGTACGAGGCACCTAATATTTTCGAGGTCCTTAAGGTCTAGAGTTTCCGTGGACTGGAAAATGGGCAGAAGCGTTTTCTATTATTGTAGTTATAACAATACGATCTCTAACCCGCCAGCCAAGCGAGGAGATTATGGCAATAACCTCCCCTTTCTTCCAACTCCAGTGCAGTGGACTGTTATGAGCTGTAATTATGATGTCATGATGTCATGAATTCCAGAAGTCCCCATTTGCTATGGCAATGTTAATGTTATGTTGCAATACAAAATTGAATTCGTTACTAACAAATTATTTACATACACATCATTATTAAGTATTAAGTCTTCAAAATGAGACTAAAACAAATTCATCAATTAAGGTCGTTGGAAAATAATCAAGTGTACTAACGAGTTGATGAATAGGTACATATTGTCCATTCTATTTTTATCTATGAAACGACTTCTTTGTAAGACCTAATAACCTAGGGCAATCTTGCAGTGGGAGTGCACACCTCTGAAACGTCTTTTCCACGCTTCTTAAAATAGAACGCATAAGATCAAAGCAAAACCGTGCTAAAAGGAACTTCTAATAAGTCGCGATTGGTTCCTTTGAGCTTGTAGATGCAATAAAATTCCCGACCTAACTACCTACTACGGCTGAAAACTGAACTTAGCTGAACTCTATTTTCTATTTTGTTACTAGGGTTGCCAACATTTTTAGGATCAAATATAGTTGTTACAGATCAATTAGCCATAAAATATAGAAGATAGAGCATTGATAAAAAAATATATAGTATTGTTATTCTGTACATAGAATAAAACAAAGTCGTTGCCCGCCGTCTGTCCCTATGTACCTATGTATTACATGTATATATGTACCTATGCTTAGATCTTTTAAACTAGGCAAAGAAATTAAATACAGTTTTTAACAATAAATAGAGTGCTTCACAAGGAAGGTTCATGAGCAGGAAATAAGGGTAAGTTGAGGTAAAGTAGGTGCACGCTAACGAAAATATAGTAGATTCGCCTACAATATTAAAATTTTAAAGTAATTGTAGGCGGACACCTAAAACAGTAGGATACTATATTATACAGTAGGGTTGGTAACCCTAGTTGTTACCTACCTTGTTGAGGGAGACAGCGGGATCCACCGCTAGCTCGCCATCCGCTTTCAAAGCTTCGCTTTCAAAGAAATAGCTTATTTTATCGTTGCTCTCTAAGAAGTAATCGTCCTTCAATTGCTGGAAAAGAAAATGAAATTCTTTATAAATTTTTTACATCAGATACCTACTTGGGGTGGTACAGCTTACGAGTATCTATCATACGAATGTGAGTGAATCAGAATGGGAGGGTCGGTAGAGAGCGTCGAGGAGGACCTATTATAGTGATCTTATAAATGATCTTCTTTATAAAGGACAAATCAGTACTATCCTCAGCTGGGGTTAATGTATAAGAAGAAATGAATATATTCGATAGGTATGACCAGTGTGTTGCAAAGACACACGTTGCGCGCGCGACGATAGTTTCTAGACTGGCCGCCTGGCCCTACCCCCACCCAAGGGTGGCTAGTCGCAAGCGCATGATAGTTTGGGTTCACACAACCACTGTCAATACACAAAAATCATATCCAATTAGTTTATTTTATTTACTTCATACGTATATATCTACATATATTGCGACATTTGGTTTTCGACTATTTTATTTATGTTTGTTCTATAATAGCAATATGTTATTTATAAATTCATTTTATTGTTTAGATAGTAGGTATTTATTTTAAGTGGGTATTGCTTGCTTGACGGTGCAGTGTCGGTGGGATATTACGGGGCCCACTGAAAACCAGCGTTGTGGTTCGCGGCAAGCGGCCATAACATTATGCTGAGGAGGGTCCATTTACGCTGGATGCCACGAAAAATGCCACTGGGAACCTTATGATTGTCTCCGTGTTTTATGTACTTTTTTTGGTGTGTTAAATGTAAATTATCATGTCGTGGCGTCCTTTATAATAAATATTTTCTTTCTTTCTTTCTTTCTTTCAAATGTATATGAATGTGGAAAAGGCAAAAGAGGTGTATCAGGCAAGTGAGAGGCACTCGATGGTCTGTGCTTATCGCTATGGGATACGGGTGTGAGTGTGTATGTTTTGGGGTGGTACAATCACACAAGCTTACGGCTTAGTTGGCGGAACTTCTAGGATCCAAAAAGAATATTTATGTTAAAGTATGTTTCTGTAGCGGGAATTAGTGTTAATAAAATAAGATCAAGCAATTATAAACTTAGGACTTAATGAACAGGATACTTAATATGAGTATCGAATAGTCTCCCCCACTACAGTGACATACACAATAGTTTAATTGCATCGCGAGCGAGCATTGCCGACTGAAATGGGATTCGCAAATATTGCAACGGCAGCACAGTGAGCAACTAATTTAATACATGTTGTTAATAATATTACGTACATACTATAATATAGGTACCTAGTTATTTCCCGTCTATGAATTCGCCTGGAATACGGACATTCTAAACTTTACATTTCGTACGGTATACAAGATTAGAAGTAGCATTAAAACTTTGTCATCAAGAGCAGTTTGCTAATTAATTAATTAGAGAGGGTGTTTCTAAGAGACAGCTCTACAAAATATGTACACATGTTGGTATAAGTTCTAATACTGCCGTAACCCGTCGTGCAGTTATAAGAACGTAAAACCTAATTTATTCGTATTTGTTTATCTTTTGACTCGATGAAGTACACAAGCATAACAAGTAACACAAACGAAATAACTTTGTTCTACTACGTACTTTAGGACTGATAGTTACTTGCTTGCTAGGTGTTCCAGCCAGAACCCGACCATTTGCCCTTCAATCCCGAAACCAGTCATAGACGTGCGGACATGGTGTGCAACTATGAATTATTCCGCACACAGCACTCCCACAGGTTTTTCTGTTTCCTTGGCACTTATCTTTATAACAAATTAAATCGCAACCTAAGTATCCACCTTATGAATAAATTTAATTGCAAATTGACTATCATGAATTGGTTAAAAGGTAAGTCCTACGAGGAGACAGAGAAAATTCTGGGAGTTGTTGGTTAACTATAAACATAGTACGTAAGTTTTAGTACTTCAAACTCATCCTACTGTACCCTATTCATACAATTTAACCACTTTATTGTTACACAAAATACATGTAAGAATTAACCTATATATTAAGACCTACTAACCTGGATGCCTAAGATACAAGTAAATCATTTACTTAGTTTAGGTGTCCAAACTATCAATAACTAGAATTAAGTACCTTTTATTATTTGTGCAAGAGTTGCAAATATGTAGCCTTTATTTTATTTGTACCCATTTACTATAAGTAGGTATGTTGTAATTTTTAACTAACTTGTAATTTTAGATTAATTTTATTTGAATAAATAAATTTATATTATTTATTATTTATTTAACTCGAATGCTATCGCCTAGGACTTGCCATCTCGCTTGCGAGATTATCACAGAGACATCTCATAGCGAGCAGATATAGTCCTAAAGCTATCGCAAATGCTATCGTAAAGAGATAGGCGTTAGGGCCCCATGTGATGATTTGAGAAAAGCTGTAGGTGGATGCTGGATGCGGCAAGCCGAGGACAGTATGCATTGGTGCTCATTGGGTGAAGAGGCCCAATGTCCAGTATGGGAGTAGTTACTCGTACCTTTAGACTTATACTTATGTCATATAAGTGAAGATGTTACCTGCTTATTAGTTGTGGAGAATACTGAGCGCGCGTCGCGGTCCGGCAGCTCGGTGGTCAGCTGCTCGCCGGCGGAGCGCAGCTCGTCGCTTTCGGCTGCCGTGAGGAACCCTTCCAGCACCACGAATCCATCCTCCTCCAGCTGGAGAAAAAATCAGAGAATTATGCTACACACTCCTAGCTTCATAGGATGCCTACTGCCGCCATAGTTGACTTAAAAACAAATAAATACTATCGTCACGCCGTTTTCCCGTAGGGATTTGCAAAGACCACATTGCGTCGGTGACCTAGTGGTTAAGGGGTCCGACGCCTCAGCGAGGGGTATCGGGTTCAAATTCTAGTGCCGCCTAGTTAGTCTAGTGTCCCAAAGTCTAGTTTTTTCTGATATAATGTACATCAGTTTAATACTAACCGATGATTTTACTTACGGTGATGAAACCTGCACATTCAGGTGGCGGAATCTGTAACCATGATCCGATCTGGTTAGGTTCCCCAAGTTCAACGGGGTCAGATGGCAATCGCATCACTGTTATTTACTGATCGACTAAATCCTGGATCTTGGTCAAGGCTGACCCCGGACCCTCGTGCGCAAGAGCACAACCAGGACATTAAAGAAAAGAAAGATGAATTAGTGTAAGATTTATATTGCAATAAAATTTACAATTTTTGCAAACTTGTACTCATATTTTTTTATCTAGAGTTAAGCGTCGTGTCGTATCTACGACCTGCTTCCTAATTAATACCTACGCACTTCCCTAAGTAAGTTATAGGTATTGTTAAAAAGAATATTAAGTAATTTTTGCATCTTAACATCGATTTAGTTTATTGTTGAACGTGTTTGATGCTTGTTTGAACAAATCTTGTGAAAGTTTGTCTGAACAAATCGTAATATTTATAACGTCTTAGATGGCGCTTTCTACTAAGAGTCTAAGTATAAATTATACCTAACCGTCAACCATTCGTGCCGGAAGCGTCTTATATTGCAATTAGTATCTAAGAGTAAAGTTTTAGCGACTATCTGCACCCTTTCGTGTCTGGGTCGACACCGTGCCGTGGCCGTGGCTTACGTCTTTTACATTATTCTGAGCCGAACAAAGAAAATGGACTTCAAATAACTGACATGACGTAAGTTTCACGTGTATGGCACGGCGACGCGACTGTCGGGCACCTCACGGCCAACAACTAGTGCACTGTGATGTAGTTCTCCAGTTCGAAAATAGTCCTAACAAACCGGAACTAGACCCTGCACATTCTATTAAGGTACATAGGTTACTTTACCTGAGACGGTGATTCTATCTTTAACAAGGCACAGGCTATCTTTGCACTTTTAAGCTCTTAACGGTTTTACTGAGAAAAAGTTATCAGATCTCATGAAGAACCCAGCTCCTAACTCTATAAATCCTAACTCTACAACATTTTGGCCAGAAAGAATGGCTTGGCCTTTTCATAGAGCTATTGCATGACACATAGCCTGATATCAGTGCTCGACCAACGCGACGGTTAGGGCTGATGTCATTGGTCGGACCAAGTAGCATTAGTTGATCATTGTCTCTGATAGAGCTGCGTTTGAACCTATGAAACGGCCAAACTATATTTTTTTCTTACTCATAAATCTGTGAGCACTTCTGATATTGTATGAAAAGAGCGAAAGAGTTTACTTTTGTCTGATTAGTTACCTGCTCAAAATAATTTCTCAATATCCATAAATATCTCTACAGCGGGCAAAGTTTCAAATCTAGTTGGAAACTTTGGTCAACATAATAATTATGTAGGTACTGTGTGTTAAATATTTATTTTCTAGAATTATCTCAGGATCGTAGCTTGTGGCATTCGATGTCTCTACCTATCTATAATGATTGTATACCTACCTATATAAAAGCTGCTGTATATAATTACTTTCAAATTATCACGTTTTAAAAGTATTTGCAAATAAAATAAAGGGTATAGCAGAATTACGATTCAACGCGTGGCACTTAACGAGCAAAAAGGATGTGACAGTAATGGAGCGAGCGCGGCCTTCCTGTCTTCCTCCTGTTTCCCAATTTCGGGCCCTTTGCGGCCTCGTAAAACACAACAATATTGTAATAAATAACTATATAGGTAAGGCTTTTTAACATCCAGTTTCAAGAGTTCTGCGTTCCACCTGAAATTGCTTGCTTGTTTTATGAATAAATTTGTTTGATTTAGCTAATATATTTTCACTTCACAAGCTTTCAGAGCATATTTTTAAGTCTATGTATGCTTTTTATTGCATTTTACAATCACTGCACGCTTTTATTTATCATGGGGTTTCGCGTGTTAACACAAATATTAAATTAAAGTAACAGTCAGGAATTGAAAAGACGACGTCAAACAGCATATCTCTTCGCGCGGGCTTTTGTTATAATAATGAGAAGTTGTTCGCCCGAGTTGCGTTTGAAGATGACGTCGCAACGTCCACGAAAGATAAAACGAACGACATGTTTCTGTAAAAGCAGTGTATACTGTAAAGAACACGGGTGAAATCTTATTTCAAACATTTTCAGAGTCTAGAAACTTTACTAAAACTTAAATGACTAAGAAATTATTTTACATTTTAACAATATATCACTTAGACATTTAGAGTCTGATAAAATAAATCAATTTAAAGAATAATTGAATTATTAAAAACAACTCTTGCGACTACCAAACGTAGCGGAGCTCCCTTGCTGCGATTTGTAGTAATTGGTTTGCGATCCTTTGCTTCATCCAAATTGAAAAGCAAAAGTAAACCGTACATTAACGGCATTATTGACTTGTTGAATTTAGTTTTTTTTGTAAATTTTCCTTAGAAAAATGGCAAGGGACGGAACAAAGACCGATGCAACCCGGTCTTTTGAAGGGCTGCTTAATAATCCCCAAAATTCGAAATCTTTATAACGAGATATCTTTTATACAGACATCATACGAGTAAAATGATTATTGATATGAGTTCAGTAATACATTCTAAACAAAAAAATAATCCTTTTTCAAAACGCTCCACAGAAACTTCAAATAAATTCATGCATGGGGCTTGGGACCCTGACTTCCTCTTACTGCATGCGTTAAAATATTTTTGAGAAAATCTTCTTCAGAGACAATAACTAAAATACTTTTTATTAGTCGGACAAAATCGATTTCATACAATTTAATATCCAAAACGAAATCTAGGAAGGTACTAAAACCTATTCTTGGCGTTCAGAAATGAAACATAATTTAAAAAGTATTCGATATTTTTATAGAAAAATTTAATAGGAGAATTTAGAAAGATCTAAAAATTATATGGCAGGTCAGGTCCTCGCGCGTTTACGCGCGTCGGTGACACTACCGCATTCAAACGATATATGGACTCTCTTAATGCACGAACGTATCCGGATCCACTAACTACTTAAATGCGAAAGGAGTGAGCAAAAAAGCTTTACGGTACCCAAGAGATCTAAATGACATGTTCCGGTGTCTTAGTTGGTACCTACTACCTATAGGACTTTCAGTGATGCTATGTAGGTACATATCTGTAGAACCAATAAATATTTGTTATTGAATTAAAATATTGTTTAATACCGATAGTACATATTCTTCTATTTGTATATATTTAAAAAGTAGGCTTTAGAAGATATAGAAATAGATTAAAATTTATCATGATAGAATTCAGCGTTGAGCTGGAATCAGCTAGGCTAGACTATAGAGATGTTGTATGTAAACAAGCGACAAGCGGGCGCGCTCGGCGGCCGCCGCGCGCATGCGGCTCACGTGGTCGCGCTATTTCTATGCGCACGATTATATTTAGAACCCATTTCAATGTTAATAAGCGCTGAGGAGGGCTCTATGTTTAGCAACAAAACTATCACCAAATTGGTAAATTATTACGAAATTGAATGCGTTGGTGTGGAGTGCGAAGGCATGCTACGTCCTATAGAGTCCAATAGAGCATTACAGCAGAGAGAAGATAATCACCTGCATTATGACTGATAATGCTCCCGCATCGTAGACAGCAGTGTGGTCCTGCCATTTCTACAAAGCTAATATCGAAGGTGATAATTAGCACCACCGTTTTCTTGCACTTCCTTCCACGTGCTCACACTGGTCTCAAGACCGCACAATCTTGCTCATCAGTGCGATGTAATCAGTATATTCCATGAACCATGGATGGTGGCATGTCTAAAATTCGTCTCAGAGGGCAGAACCCTGGTGAATACCTACGGTATTCGGGATGGATTTAGTATGCCTTATGGTTTTGACAATGGCCCTATAGTGCTGGCGTACATTTCCTGGATATTTTAAGGGTATGTAACATATATTTAAAATGTGTGATAATAAATAACCGCGATAGTTTAAAACATTATTTCCTGGATAATTCCGATGTACGCCTCGGGCAAAGATATGCACAGCCCACCTCCCGATTACCTCCCGGGGAGACTGTCGAAGGCCCTTTGCTGACCGAGAAATGCGAAATACAGAGGATGATTTCTTTATGTAAGAATCCCTGATAGTTTGCCAAAATAAATAAGCTTCGGAAGTACATTATATCAAAAAAGTACCGGGAATTTGCAATTAATTTTAATTCTAAATTCAATTTAAATTATTATTTTTGCCGCTAAGTTGGCACAACTGTTTTCTATTTTGGCGCCGAGTATGAGTACCATCGGTCATTTAGTTTATTTACAGTACTCGATTTTGTTAATTTATCTCAAATGTGTTCAGCGATATTTTTAAAGGACGAAAACATCGTACAAAAATGTTGTCTCAAATTTTGTATCGCAAATGTAATTTTGTGTTCTGAGTCACTGAATATCTCACAGAAAGCTCAAACTATCCCAGTCATATGCACGCAATTGCACGTTACGAGTTATCGACCACAAAGGTACCTAAGTGTTATTACAATTCTTTCACTAATAGTAGGTACATTGTGATGCAAGTGTGCTATATTGGTCGGCTCGCGCATAGGTGAGCCGAGAGTCTTATGATCAATGCACACGCGTGCAATGCAATGCGTTTGTATACTTGCGAAAAACTGGAACTGTACAACTGAAAAAGAAAATCTGTACCTACTATTTTCAGCCGCATAAAAAGTCTTTGTTGATAAAACTCTCCGTGGGTCCTTAAAAACTGTTGTGCATTTTGAGAATAACTTTACTTAAATTATCATAACGCCCAAATGTGTAATAGTAAAGTAAAAAGTAATATCTTAGATTATGTGTTAAAATATCACTTTTAACACATAATCTAAGATATTACGTACGACAATCACATCCAAGTTACGAGCCAGTGTGATGAAAAAAATTTACATTCTTATGACATAATTTGTGTGTTATGTGTGACATCATTTTGAGTCGATAGTGTACGACATTATTACGATATAATTAGTGAATTACGACATACACTATAAATTAAGTTTCAAACGGGCAACAAAAACAGGCAAAGTGGAGAAAACAAAGCAGGAAAGCGGACCCTGGCAGTAGACCGCCCGAGATTGACCGCTCGGATGATGATGATGATGATAAATTAAGTTTCAAACGTGCCCTGAGATGGTCGGAGATATTCTTTCTGTTCCGTGTGCGAATGGGTTGCTAGACGGGGCATATGAGTGTTTCAGGCCAAATCCGTGGCTCGCGAGGGCGAGACGCCGATGATGTCGTGACTCACGGGCACTAAATATTCGTCAGCCCCGCATTCTTACTCACATTTGAATCCATCCAATATAATTATCGGCTTACAAGAAGTACCTAGTATTTTTATACTAACATTATTTGTATTAATATTGTTGTTGGAGGTTAGACGAATAACGCCATGTGTCTATTTTGAGCGAAACTGTTGTTTAGAGCTAGAACTTTGGCTCTAAAATCAACAATTCAGTCTAAAATCAACAATTCAGTAAGTAAGTAACCACTTTATTGCAATAATAGCCAGTGGGCAGCATATCCTACTCGGATATAGGTACAATAGTTTCGGGTTTCATAAACTAAAATAAACCTATTACAAAACAAACCTATAGGTATTAATCGTTTTCATTTATAAACCAAAACAACATCTATAGATACATAGTAAAACAAAGTCGCTTCTCGCCGTCTGTCCTTTTGAATGTATGTAAGTATGTAATGTAGATATGTGTGTACGCTTAGCTTTTTTAAACTACGCTACGAATTTTAATGTGATTTTCAACAATAGATAGAGTGATTTAAGAGGACTGTTTATTGGGTAGGACAGCATAGTTAACGAGAAATTTTATTCTTTTTTTTTAGAATAATCCCACTGCTTCATTTTGTACGCCGAAAGGCAGGTCGCAGCGGAACCTTTATATTGTATTGTACTCCAACAATTTTTACCTGTGTACCACAAATAAATACATTCATTCATTCATTCACACGCGAACGAATCGAGGCGGGCCAGCTAATTAAAAAAAAATAGATGCACTTAATTTAATCATTTCGCTTTGAAATTTGTTAACATTTCACGTGATTGAAACCGCCAAACTATGAATGCTACTGTTTGTGTAGCATCAGCATAATGTACGACCACATATTACAGTCGACCGGAGCAATACGTATGTATTCATTCTTTTACATAATTGAATTAAATTTTTATCACGACGAGATGCATCTGGTTGGGTAATTTGCGCGCGACCACATCGAATTGTAAAATGACCTTTGACTGCTATCAGTTATCACTTATAAATAAGCTTATCTCCCTAATGGTTTACAAAACATTATAGAGGTACCGATATCGAAACGGTTGCTCTCCATTTGGAACACTTTTATATTTAATCTTTTGCTGACAGGAATTTCTAGTTTATATACAATGTTATTACCCGGAATGCCCATGAAGCGAAAGGATTGACATCCGGGCGACATGAAGACCGGGCGCAAAATCAGATAGGCATAAACGGTAGGCATGCAATCGAAATTTAATCACATAGATCCAGTATTTCATAGCCGTGAACAGTTAGCAAATGTAGGTATTTGAAGGTTTTGATTATTGGGACCTATTCATTTGTGTCTGTTATCATGTTTTTCGTATTCTAGGTGTCATAATGACTATAGTCAATAAATATAAGTACCTAATAGATTCGCCGACAAAATTTCGCTCATGCAATTTGTATTAAAGTTAGTTTAGATAGAAAATTGACGTACTGACCTGATTCCGTATAGTATCGTGCATATCGAGATTATTCGAGATGTTTCTATCAAAGACGTCTGATTGCTACAAGGACCGCCAATCAACTGAGTCAGTTTGAACGAACTTGCTCGGAACGGAGACCATACATTATAGTATACGCACTGCCTTTACTATGACACACATTTAGAAAACTATATTTAAGGTCGTTTAGTGTTCAATGCTTAGTTATTATGTTATTGGCAGTCATAGGATTTGGGGATGCAGCAATGGATTTTAAATTTAGTAAGCGATTGTGCGAACACAGCTGCGCCGGCGCACAACGGGTGACGCAGCGCGGGGGCGCATTTCACACACCATCTGGAAACGATTGACGTTAAGAGCTGCGTCACCGTATTTGTAGACTTTTAAAATCGCATTTAATTACTGTAGTATTGGGTGTATTTTATTAAACTAACTTTATGGAGTAATTTACACTTCTACTAGTTTTTTCTGTTGTGTTATTACAATTATCTACAAAATATACGTTTAAATACTGGAATTTTAATTTTTTATACGATTTACACTGATAGTAAGTAAGTAGTGGCGCTCATTGGTGTAGTGCAGTTAGTAGTGGTCTGGTGGAAGCACCAATATTTACATTGTGTAGCTAGCATAATTACAGGCATTAGGCACAGTATGTACTCTAACGGCGACTTGCACCAAATTTTTATTCGCATTGAAGCTAATGATAAACATAAAGTTTCATACAAAACGGCATTAAACGTCATTCTTAAATGTGTTCAAGAATTTGGTGCAAGCCAGGCTAAGTGCATGAATGCGCGTGAACTCGTGACCGCGTCGCCATTGCGCCGCTCATGCGCATATCTACGTAGTACGAGTAGTACGTGTTTTAGTCATCCTCAGCATATCAGCCGAAAGACGGTCCGGTCCTGCGCCTTCCGCATCCAGCTGGTACCTGCGATCTTTACCAGGTCGTCGGTCCACCTCGTGGGAGGCCTACCCATGCTGTGTCTTCCGGTACGTGGTCGCCACTCGATAACTTTACTGCCCATCGGCCTTCTGTTATTCGAGATATGTGCCCTGCCCACTGCCACTTTAGCTTAGCAATCCTTCATACTAGGTCGGTGATCTTGGTTCGCTTGCAGATCTCCTCATTTCTGATTCTATCGCACAACGAGACTCTGAGCATAGCCCTTTCCATTGTTCTTTGGGTGACAGTGACCTTTCTTAAAAGGCCTACAGTGAGCGGCCACGTCTCTGTTACCTACATCATATTTCATGCACTTGGGATGGATAAAAATATGTTTTATTTGTAAGAGTGTTATGGCGAAAATCCTTTAAAATAAGTATTTTATTCTCTCTGTTAATAACTACTAAAAAAGTAAGTGCTTGCTTTTTATCACTAAGATGGCAAACAATGTAACAGCCTGCCTGACGTTTGCGATATAGAGTTTGCAAAAGACCTGTTTACCCCTTTCTTCAAGAATAACACGTTAAAACCTCTCCACGGAGCTCATTTCTTTAGTGCGTGGGAGAAAATTCCTTTGGAAACACACTCCATAGTGCGCTACCAATTTTGTTCCAAGGTGGGAGGATAAATTTCCGTCGATGGCGAGCGGTGCGATGATAGAACGAGTCTGTGGGTGTCATGTCAAACTCAAACAAACAAAGTTGTCAAAGTCAAAAAAGGTAAGTTCTGTAAATGCTAACTTTATAGAAGTAACAGTTTTAAGTAGATATTTTGTTAGTAAGTACCCTTCTACTTCAGATTTTATTTTGTTTGCGAACTATTTTTTAAGTTTTACACAAATACGTAGGCTGTATAGACAGAGTCGGGGGCAAAAAGGTAGTAGGACTAGTAGGTAAACAAAACGTTTATAGTGGAATGCGATCTTGCGAGAGGGCGGCCTTGCGAGGCCAGGCGCGGATCCAGGATTTGGTTGAGGGGGGAGCAAAAGTCAAAATTATAGGTATAAATCAATGAGAAAGCGCCCTGATTTAAAACATTTTTGGCCTTTTTAGTTGGATGATCAATAAAAGTATGAGCAAGCGGAGCGAGCTCGGAAATTTTCGGATTTAAAACCTTAGTTGTTCTCCACAAATAATGTGTGAGCGAGCTCGAAATTTTAGACAACTTGGTCTTAAAAGCTGGGGTGATCAATAAATGAGCGACCGGAGCTAGCTTTAAATTTGTGACATTTTGGGTCTCAACAGCAATGGGTGATCCTCACAATAGTATTTTAAGGAAATCAGTGAATGAGTGACCGCAACGAGCTAGGCGAATGGTAAGAAATGTATCAGAAACCTATGAATGAACAAGCGAAGCGAGCTTGAAATTTTTAACATTTTAGGGCATAAAAGTTAGTGTGATCAAAAAATGAATGAGCGAGCGAAATGAGCTCGAAATTCTCGATATTTTGGGTTATAAAAGCCGGAGCGAACGAAGCGAGCTCGAAATCTTTGATATTTTAGGTCTTAATACTGGAACAATGAATTAATGAACGAACGGATCCACATGGCAGATAATAAATAGTGAAACTGGAAAAGTAACAAATCGCGATACTAAGTACAGTTTAAAGATAAATGATAATGTTGTTACCAAAAACTCGGAAGTTGCGGAGGCATTCAATAAATTTTTTACAGACATTCCAGTGTCAACTACGAAATCCTTAAATTCGTCTCCTGCTCTCGCTGAATCCTTGTTAAAACAAAATGTACCCGAGAGTGTCATCGATTTTAAGTTCGAGCATGCAACACCTCAAGATATAGTTAAGGCTTTTAAAACTATAAAAATGAAAGCAACTGCCGACATTGATGGTATGTCAGTAAAAATTATTAGCTCTGTAATTGATGTTATTGCTGTCCACTTAGCGAATATATTTAATAATTGTGTTGATAATGGTGAATTTCCTGACCTGATGAAGCACAGTAAAGTTATTCCATTGTTGAAAACTGGTAATACAACGGATCCTACAAATTTTAGACCAGTTTCAATTTTACCGACTCTAAGTAAAATATTTGAGAAAATCATATTAAATCAACTAAAAGCTCATTTTTATGGAAGTAACCTATTGCATCATAAACAATTCGGTTTTACTCGCGGTCGTTCAACAACTGATGCAGGTGTTGAACTTATTAAACATATCTTTGGGGCGTGGGAGGAATCACGTGATGCCTTAGGGGTTTTCTGTGATTTATCCAAAGCCTTTGATTGCGTTAATCATGACATTCTGGTCAGGAAATTACAACATTATGGAATAAAGGACTTGGCCCTGAACTTGCTAAATTCATACTTGAGTCATAGAATTCAAAAAGTTGATGTGAACGGAGAGAGATCTATGGGGTCTGTTGTCTCTATGGGTGTCCCCCAGGGATCTATTTTGGGCCCGTTTTTGTTTCTTGTTTATGTAAATGACTTACCGTACTTTGTAAAAGATGCCCATGAAATTGTCTTGTTCGCGGACGATACATCTTTAGTGTTTAAAGTAAAAAGACAACAATTAACATATGAAGACGTGAACAAGGCTATTGCAGAAGTGGTAAACTGGTTTACGGTTAATAATTTATTACTGAATGGCAAGAAGACAAAATGTTTAAAATTCTCTTTGCCAAATGTTAGATCAGTGCCCACTAATGTACAAATAAAAGGCGAAAATTTGAATTTTGTTGATTCTACAGTATTTTTAGGCTTTACCCTGGATAATAAATTGCAATGGGGTCCTCACATTGATAAATTGGCGAAAAGGCTAAGTTCTGCAGCATATGCTGTAAAGAAAATACGGAGTATTTCTGACGAGGCTACAGCAAGATTAGTTTACTTTAGTTATTTCCACAGTATTATGGCCTATGGCATACTGCTGTGGGGACACGCTGCCGACTGGCACAATGTATTTGTATTGCAGAAAAGGGCTATTCGCGCGATTTATCAATTGAGACCTAGAACTTCACTAAGAGATAAATTCAGGAATATCGATATAATGACGTCACAATATTTATATGAGAACTTAATGTATGTTCATAAAAATTTACACTTATTTAAGAAGAATCGTGATGTTCATAATATTAATACGAGAAATAAAGATAAGCTTGTTGCTGGTGCTTGTCGTCTAGCCAAAGTCCACAAATCATTTATGGGTCAATGTGTACGCTTTTATAATAAGGTTCCAACAGATATTCAGAATTTACCATTGAATAAATTTAAAGTCGCTATAAAAAACAAATTATGTCAAAAAAGTTATTATAGTATATCTGAATATGTAAATGACAAAAGTCCATGGGACTGAACTGCTGTTCTATACAGGTATTTACTTTTAAGATAGTATATAGGACAAATAATGTATTAGTACATAAGACATGTTTAAAAAAAAAAAGAATTAACGTAGGCTCTGTGGGTTTCTTGCCGTTTCTTTCCCCCACAGAGAACCACCTTGGAAGCGGCGTTAATTTTCCTTCCTCTCCCACACATGGTGTCTCCTGTCTGCGCTAGGGTAGGGGTAGGGTAGTAGTTAGAGTAGGGGTAGGGTAGGGTAGGAGTAAGATAGCGGTAAGGTAGTATAGGGTGGGGTAGGGGTAAGATAGTGGTAGGGTCGGGGTAAGATAGTGGTAGGGTAGGGGTAAGGTAGTGGTAGGGTAGGGTTAAGGCAATGGTAGGATAGGGTAGGGGTAAGGTAGCGATAGGGTAGGGATAGGATAGAGTAGGGTGGGAGTAACTACCTATCACATGCAGCATGTGTGATGCACGCTCACTTAAAAGTCTGTCTGGCGGTGGCGTGGGGGCCGGGTCGCTCTTTTCCCTCAAATATGGTTGAATTGGACGATGGCTGGGCCCTGCGTTATACTCGTGAACGGGTGCTGCCTTGGTGGACTGGCTTACTCTTGCTGTAGTTTTAGGTGGTTTTTCTTAATTATACTAGACATACCTACGAGTATATAATATAATATAGCGTTCCGGCTCTGTCTGGCATTGTCGAGCCCGGTTCGGTTGTGGTTGGCGAGGGATACGTTTATCTAGAGACATAGGGCGGTCAGCGTGTCACTGTGTGTTTCCTTCCTACTTTCCTACCCCCCTCCTTTTTGACGATTGAAAGAGATATTTAATGTCCTAATCAATAAAGAAATTTTGATTTTGATTTTGATTTTGATTTGAGCGAGATCGAAATTTTTGAAAATTATACTTATGTGCTGTGATGATGTATGATGCTGATAATAAAAAACAAGAAAGTAATTTAAATTATTGAATGAGCAATCGCGCATGACACGTTTAACATTATGGTTCTTAAAATCTGGGGTGATTGTTAAAATTAATATTTGAGCGAGCGCAGCGAGCTCGGAATTTTAGGTTCAGAAAGATTGGTGAATAGTATGAAAAATCTGAAGCATATAAATCCGCGACCAACGTAAGGTCGAAATTTTGACATTTCTGTTCCAGAAAGATGGAGTGATTGATAGAATTAATATAGATAATAATTTTTGGCCTTTTGACTCATAAAACCGTGGGCGATCGTGAGTCAGAGTCGGGGCTCAAGGGGGGGGGGGGGGGCAATTGCACCCATTGCCCCCCCCCCACCCCCCTGGATCCGCGCCTGTGCCAGGCAAAGGAACCCCCCGGGCGCGCTGCCTCGCTGCAGAGGGAAACACGATACGCTAGGCACGCTAACAATGGAAAAATATATTTCCCCAAGAAAAGAGATAAAGTTTTGAAGCGCCATTGGTTTACTTTGAGTATTCCGTTTGAGTGAGAGACACAACGTTGTTACCTTCTAAGTATCATTGTTGAACTCGCAGTTTGCTCTAATAAATGCAAACAATTATGAATTTAAAAGTATACAAAATTAAGGAGCCAGAGAGAGGGGCCGTAGACCTATAGACTAAGTATAAGTAAGTCGTTATTATCTGATGTTTGTTTATGTTTTACTTAAACACAAAATATACAATTCGGAATATCAGTAAAGATAATGAATATAGGTACTTCAAATATACAATTGCACCCATTTAACATCTAGTAATAAAGCATATCAACAGTGTTTTAATAGGTATTCAGAGATTGCTCGAGGTATTGGCAGACTAAATTCGCACGGTAATGCACTGTGCCGTCAAAACTGTTCAGTTGATAGCGTCGCCAGGGTTAAACAAATTGTGGAAACGTTTCAAATTGTTATCAGTCTAATACAAATTATTGTATCGAAATCAATTTTAAATGTTCAAACAATTTATTAAACAATTTTACGGTTTTTTTCACATTTATTTGTTTTTCTAGGTTTCCTAAAGACCAGACATCGCCGGCGATGTCTGGTCTTTAGAAAGCCTAGGAACATATTAATTTGGAAATTATATAATTTACACCGATGTTTCAAAAGAAACGTCAGGTCAAACTCGAGGAGCGTGAGCAACATGTCGAACGGTCAAAACATTGCGCGCGTCATTTTCCAATAACTTATTCCAATAGATGAAAATACGGGATAGCAAGATTCATAATGATTGTAGAGTGAGCGAACAGGGAATATTTGTGATTTGTGTTGTTATCTGTGTTGTTGTCTGTGTTCCTTTGTCACCCGCGAGCAAGAGAATCTTTCTGAGTCCGCGAGCAATGTTATCTGCACAAAGGACTGCGCAGTCATGTCACGTGCCTTTTTCAAGAAGATTGTCTTTTCTTATATAGGTCTTTTTACAATTTTCAAATATCAAGAAATATTGGTCAAGTCCCTGTTCGATCAGTAGCCGTGAGGCAATCTAGTTTATTTAATTGTTCTGTTATCTAATTGATGGTGGACACACCGCCACCACAAGCAATTCCGTATTGATATTATCTTGAATTTCTTGGATCATGGTCAAGGCGGACCCCGGACTTTCTTGCGCGACATCACAACCAGATAATTAACGCCAATATGATGATTATTAACTGTCTTGAATTTTCTTAAAAAAAAACGCCTATCTGTCATTTATTAAGGCGCCAGAATTGCTCGGGCGACACTGTCTGTAGCCACCATCTCTCTCCATCAACAGACCAGCTTACCGACACTATAATATTGAATGATCATCTGACTTACATCAATATCCAAAATCTCATTAAATACCAGGAAGTGGGTACTATGATGGTCCAATATAAAGTGCCAGGATTTTAAGTGCCTAGCTCCAATAATACGTATATAGTATTTGACCCACTTCCCGGTAATCAATTGACTTGTTGCATGCACATCTAAGTCAGATGATAATGCAATATCATGCTGTATCATCTGATGGTGGCGGAAGGTGGGCAAAGGAAAGGAGCCCATAAAGAAGTCCTTAACGACTAAGGGGATAGTACTGCAACTTGTAGTGTTCAGACATTTTATGAAACAATTTTACGTTTTTTTACATTTAATTGTTTTCTGGGTTTCCTAAAGACCCGACATGGCGATGTCTGTGTTGCAAATTGGAAGTGCTGCGTTGTAAACATTTTTAAGAAAAAGATAATAAGTATATGCAGGTCCCTTCTGTCCTGGTGCACCATCATTATATAATTTTTTACTAAAAATATAAAATATGCTGCATGTTTAATATATTAATGTACCTATCCTTTTCATTATCTTTATTCTTTTCATGACTATGTCCTCTAGAGGGCATCATATTCAATTTATTGTGAAGTCACATACAAATTTTGGCTCTTAATGGGGTAATAATAGTCATAACTATTATCTGAGCATCAGTCTCGACTTCTGCTAGGATCTGCTTTCCTACTTCCCCACTTTGCCCGATCTTTGTCATCCTCACGTCGTAAGCTGACGTCTGACTATCGCTTCTTGGGTCCCTCGTGGGCCCTCTTTCCTGATACCAGCAGGTTTAGAGACCTATTTCCCACGTATCCCTGTGGCTTACGCAATACCGCGCAGTTGTGCCCTTATCCACGATGTCACTCCAAGGCTGTCATGGATGTAGGTAACCGTTACACATTCAGTCGAGTCCAACGCAGCATTTTATTTCATTGGCGTGAAGTTCGCGGCCGTGCTTCGTCGGACGTTATAAAAGTAACTGCAATGAATTAATGAGCGAGAAAAGCGATATGAAATTTTATTAATTTTGCCGTCATAGGCTGAATCGTAATAAAAGTAACTTGGTAAATACTTTGAATTTTAGATTATTTAGAATGTTGGGTCTTAACGGGGGTAACTGTTATACTAATCTACCTCTCAAGGCATTGGTTCGAAGCCAATCTAGTGGCGTTAAATACTACCAAAACACAGACGTGTTTTTTTTTCCTCTAAACAGAGTCCATTCCATCTATCTTCGACTTTCCGGAATGTATATGTGTATATTACCGACAACCTAGAGCTCCTGGGTGTTGAGGGATCAATCAATCTCAACTTGGGACAGAACATCGAAACAAAAGTAAAGACGTAGCCAAAAAGCTTGGAATCCTCTCGAAGGTCAAGCGGTACTTCACTTCAAGTCAGTTGCTTCAGTTATATCAAGCACAAGTCCGATCTTGCATGAAGTACTACTGCCACATCTGGGATGGATCAGCCAAATACCAACTGGTTTTGGATTCGGTGGAAAACGTGCAAAGAAGTTGATTTGTGATCCGCAGTTAATTGAAGCTATGCTGCAGAGCCTCGAACATCGGCGTAGGTTTGCGCGTATGTCGGTCTTCTACAAGTTGCATTATGGAGAGTGTGCGAAGCAGTTGCACGACCTTATTCCACCGGACCCTTTCCGCCATCGGGAGACGCGAACCGGGCGAGCCTTCTTCCAGCCATCCGCACGAGCCGCTATAGTTCAACCTTTATAATGCGTACGACTAAGGAATGGAACGCATTACCCGCGAGTGTGTTCCATGATCATTATAATCTAGACGCCTTCAAGGTTAGAGTGAATAGGCTGTTCCTAGACAGGCATGCTCCATCACCGGCCGCATCGTCACTTACCACCAGGTGAGGTGGCGGTTAAATGTGTTGCTAGACTAATGATAAAAAAACCTAGCTGACATAGAAATTCGAATAACCCCACACCCGACACAAATATTTTCTAAACCACTGAACCGATACAAATGAAACTAAGCTAATAACCATCTCTATTAAACTGGCTTTCAAACCGAGAGAACCGCATCCAAATCGATCCATATCTTCGGGAATACTGATGCCACAGACAGATACACAGATATACAGAGTCACAGAGCCACAGATACACACGTCAAACTTATAACACCCTTCCTTTTTTTGTCGGGATACTGTAAAGTAAAAGTAGCTCAACGAGTGAGCGAAGCGAAGTCGAAATATTTTGAATATTTGCACTTTAAAGCCTACGTTTAAATTCTGTGTATAATAGTTCACGTACATACCTACGCGGTAGGTAAAGGGCGCCCTGACTTTATCATCAACTCAGATGCGAACTATGTTCCGTGACGAGACGTCCTAACTCCAATCACAAACACTGATACTGATTAACAACGGGTTTCCCACTGGTGTCGTGCAAAGTAGTAAGGAGCACTTAAATAGCGTCACGAGTCCAGATGGCCCCTTAACTCTTGGTGCTTGGAGCAGGTATGATAGAATTGACCCTGCCTCGGGCCTTGACGCCAGCTACATGAGCCTTTGAATATTACAAATTAACTTTTTCGGGTTTGGGCTCGTTTGATTTATCTCGACGAGGACTCCGAGTGCTTGCGGTCTGATGATGTAATATAATGGTGGCCGCAGGAACTAATCAACATCACCCAATGCATATTATTGCAAGATATTACAATAGTGCTCGTCAAGACAAACGAGCCCAAATTCGATAAATTGTATTGTGTTTAGAAGAAATACATACAGGGTGTAAAAATACCGCTAGCATTAATTGAAACCCCATATTGTACGCATGAAACTGAACAACTTTCCCCAAGAAACATACCCGCGGAAATGACTTCATAATTTCGCTACCTAAAATAAATAATTAATTGCAACGCGCAATGTTCATCGTCCGGCGCACGCCTCTCGCTCGCCTACGTACCAGTGGCCACTGACCCCCCGCGGCCGGCCGGCCTGCACGCTTTACATTGCTTGCATTTACTTAAAGTGCATTTATTTCAACTTAAATTTGAACTTTGAGTGTCTAAATTAATTGTGAACGATGTAGTTATCAATACTTGATATTTTTTAGTACAAAAATACATTTTTTTAAAGAATCTCTATTTCTGCTTAAACAATGAGTTTCCGCGGGTATATTTCTTGGGGAAAGTTGTTCAGTTACATGGGTAGAATATGAGGTTTCAATTAACGCTAGCGGTCTTTTTACACTCTGTATGATTATCTTGTGGCCACCTTCCATCTACAAAACGATGTCCTCAAATATTACCCCATATCTTGGCCGCAAAAAGCTCGTTTATACTTTCCTTATTATTTTGACTATATAATATCGATGTATTGACAAAGCGAAATGACACCTACAGAAAAAGGTTTACGATACCCTGTTGACAAAGGCAAATATGAATGAGACTTTTATTTTTTTGCACCGCATTAAAAGATGGGGTTTGTCGGCACTTCTCTAATTTATACGTTTTTCTATCATAGAATATCATAAATGCAATCTCAACGTAGTGTTTTCATATGTCTTCGGCGGGAACGCAGACAGACGGATAGCGGATGGAATAAGTAATTACGAATTAATTGGCGATCTCGTCGCCGGAGATGCGCGCAGGGAAGCTGAATTCAGCGAGATTAATGAGGGTTGCCAAATTAGTTCCATTTCGTTATCGTTAGGTGTGCAAAGGGCAAGGAGGCAACCGGCGGCCGCGGCCTGCGGAATCTTTAATGTGGACCGCGCCGGGCGCGGCCGCGTAACCACAAACCGCACCTGCCGAGCCTCAGCCACTTCGGCCGCGGCCTTGCACATTTATCAGTTCACGGTTTTGCGCACGCCATACGCTTACGGCCATACATTACTTAACACGACCAAACAAAATTTATTTTAAAATATACGCTTTCACAAAACATCAACTACCCCAATAAGGCATTCTAAAAAAATAAGGTTACGTGGAGATAAATAAAGGAAATAAAACAATGTGAACGTATAATTTGCTTCATAAATCGAGATGTATTATGGAAATACGGGCGTTTCCAGTTAGGCGGGCGGGCGGGGCGGGCCGGGAGGGGGCGCCCGCGCGGCCTCCGGGGCAGCAGCCGTCAGCCGCCCTCGGCACTCGGCGGCAGCCCGGCTCGGACCGCGCGCGCCCCCTGCCGTCCGCCCGTGCTAGCCAGAGCCCCCGTGCTGCGAGAAACTTAACGACGACTAAGTATGCGCGCCGCGGCCTGCCGTCGCCCTCCGCCGTAGCATGCGCGCCCGCGACATATACTTTTCTTTACCGCGTAATCCAAGATAATCTGCCGAAATGTCGCTGGTCGTAAACTTGAAACGGTTCAAGGTGCTTAAATGCAGAACTGTGAAGCACGCGGTCCTGGAATTCAGAGGTATGTATCATACATTAGAAAAGACATTGCATTACTTGATGTGACTTTATGACATAACTTTCCGAGTGCCTTTCTTCGGAAATCGCCATTGTTTTGGTTGGGACGGAGTGTTTGTTACTTTAATATTAAAGCGCTTTTCACAAGTCAAGTCAAGTGTAAAGCACAAAAGCTTTGTTTATTTGTTCTGTTTAACTTTATACAGCCGCCAACTGTGACGTACCTGTATATTATTTTTGGTTATTTATCTCTGATGTATTATAGTTGCTATTATTGTTGCTGAATTAGATTTTTTATATTATTGCAAAGCGAAATTTATCTAAATAATGTTAACTTTAACTTCTCAATCAAGTCCGGCTTGCACAAAATTCTAAAACACGTTTAAGAAAGACGTTTTTTGTATTTTTTATGAAGTTTTTTGTTAATTGGTGATTTGGTGCAAGCTACCCTTAATTGTGAAGAGGATATAAGGGATTTCATTTGTGGCAGTTCATTTTTTACTTTTTGTTAAAATTACCTTTTGAATATAAAGCCAAGCGATACAATTCTGCGATTGTTTAATAAATAATGGATAGGCTATATTACTTATAGGCTCTCATTACGGTGTTTTAACTCATAAATTTGTAGCTACAAAAATTAAAAGTAGTGGCCACTAAATTAATTAAAATGCGACACTTTTATTGCTAGTAATTACAGATCGAGGTTTATGTACGAGTTTATACATCCCTCACACTTTCCCTCTACAGTTAAAATTCTTTAAAATCCTTCTCGTATCTTAAACGTCATATAACCCACGGTCATGTAATAAAATGTGGTTGGACCGTGTAATAAACCTACGTTAAAGGAGGACCGGCGAAAATGTATGAGCAACAACCGATGAAATGGTTTTACTTTTACTACGGTACCAGTAGATGGGCATCTTAATAGCGTTAGGGAGCGAAGTTGACCAAGGTCTTCCGCTGCGGTTACTGCACAGAAATCATATCATAATCGTAAGATAAGTAAACTTATTTTCATTTTTGTTTGTCTCTGAGAAATCATACTTCATATTGGACCGGACAATTTTGGCAACGTGAGTCAATTTTAAGTCAAATTTTAAGTGATTAATTGTTTGAGCTGTTATTTTTTTTGCATATTCTACAGTTTTTACTTATGGCGACCAGTCTCAAATCCCTGCTGGTTACATGGGCGGAACTGTTTCCATGCTATTGTGTGCAACTTGGCTTTGCTTTCCTGCTCGACAATGTCTAATTATGTATCATGAAATGTCACCGTATAGCATGGCCTTGTTACCCGCAGGAAAATACTATTGTATGAAACTCCCACGGGAATAAAATGATTATGTGTCTGAGCACTAAGATATCACATAACTAATTCATCAATAAAATATTGTAGGTTTTAGTAGAAGCTGTAAAACAATTGTAGAATGGCATCCTGGAATTTGAACAGAAATAATTAAAATTATACAGAGTGAAATTATGTGATCTCTCAGTTCTTACACGGCACCTTCTACATCTGAGTAAATATTAAGTTTACCAAGTTCTTTGCTTGGGAATATTTAGTAGAACTTCACTTACGATGAATCCAGGTGCGGATCCAGGACTTGGTTCAGGGGGGGGGGGCGCAAGTCAAAATTATAAAGGTATCAATTATGAACGAGTGCCCTGAATAAAAAAATTTCGGACGTTTTCGGATCGGAGCGAGCTCGGAAATTTTGGATTTTAAAACCTGGGGGAGAACAACGAATGTATGAGCGAGCGGAGCGAACTCGAAATTTGTTACATTTTGAGTGGTAAAAGTTGGAGTGATCAATTAATGATTAATATAATTATGCGAGCGCAGCGAGCTTGTAATTCTTTGCCCTGTGGCCATAAAACCGTAGGTCATTGTGAGTCAGAGTGGGGGGTTGCAATTGCACTACTGCCCCCTCTCCTGGATCCGCGCCTGGATGATCATACTAATGAGATTTCTAATTATGGCGGTTAACCTTTAATTTAATATGAGAGCGTTAGTGGCCGAGCGGTTAGTGTATCCGACTCAAAGGCGAGAGGTACCGTGATCCAATCTGGTCAGGTTCCCCTGGTAACAGGGCCATGGAGGTCAGATGGCAGTCGCTCCACTGTAATTACCTGATCTACCAAATCCTGGATCATGGTCAAGGCGGACCCCGGGCCCTCGCGCTAGCACAACCGGGATATTAACGAAACGATGATTTATGACCTTTAATTTTATATAGAAGTCTATATTATCTCCATTTCACATTTTAGTAAAAACTATTTATAATCAATTTAGTAGTAACAGAGGACATGACGACACGACCCACAAATAAGCCGCTAATACGTACAATGTCCTAAACCTACTCTACGCCTACCCTACCCCTACCCTACACATACCTAACAACATCTGCGGTATCGAAGCCTATCTGATGCGAAGACAACTGAGGTGGTGTGGTCACGTGTACCGGATGCCCGAGGGTAGAGTCGTAAAGCACATCCTTTATAGTTAACTTCAAGATGGTACGTGGAAGTAGATGGGCGGGCAGCTCTTGCGTTACAAGGATGTGCAAAAGAGGCATATGAAGAGATGTTGCATAGATCCCAGTTAATGGGAATCGTCCAGAGTGGAGGCGTCGCGTGAAGCTGAACATTTCTGAATTTGGAGATCGACGCACAAAGGAGCTTGATCAAAGACGCGATGACCTGAAAGCCCGACCACCTGCGGCTATATACTATAACTTTCAAAGCGGTGTCCTGACCTGCCCAACTTGTTCCCGCACATTTAAAGCCAAAATTGGCTACGCTAGTCACATGCGGGCATACGACAAACAGAAGCAGCAGGAAAATCGTAACTAATGTCGTCGTTGCAGACGCTGTAGCCCAAAACGGCTAGGAGGGCTATTATTATTATTACCCTACACATACCCTATACCTATTTAACACCTACCCTACACCTACCTGTCCTTTTTTTTTACATAGAAACCTCGCCCTGACAATTACAAATCCAACAAAAAAATAATAAGCTAAATGGAAGTTTAAATAAATAAATAAATAAATATTCGTGGACAAATTCACACAGCGCCATCTAGCCCCAAACTAAGCAAAGCTTGTGCTTATATTATATTATATTGAAATTATGAGCGAACATGCAACCTTTTGATACATTGGATTATATTTTTGCATTTTCCTATGGATCTCACTTTTTTCTTTTAAGATGAAATGTAGTCTATGTTACTTGCTAATAATGTATCTTTCTGTAGGTGAATGAAACAATTTAAAAAGTCGGTTAGGTAATTTTTAAGTTTATTCATTATCATACAATACGGCTTGGCCTCTGGTGTCCGGAAGAGTAGAATCCTTTTTTTTCGCGGGGTATGCATTACGCAAATTACTCTCCGTTGGGGAACGAAGGGCCTGTGTGGGACTCTCGGCATTAGCCGCTCTACCCACTAAACCCCGCGGCGCTCCTACATCGTCTGAATAGAGGTGTCATGAGAGCAGCCGAAGCCTTGTCATCCACGACACCTCCAACGACCGCCCGCGCGGCAGGCCCGCCATACCCACCCTGACAGGGAAAGGATGGGAATAGCCGGACGCGCTGGACTATTGCCATTCACCGCAGGCTGGAGGCCTGTGCAATGCATGCGGAGACGCCCCCGCACCTCCGGCTCGTTGTACTCCACCGGTAGCGAGAACAGAACGGTCGTATATCCGTCTTCTCACTCCTCTTCTGCGTCTGCGGAGCGGTGGAGCGAGAGAGTCATCCTCCCTCTCTCGCTCCGCTGCCTCTTTCTGCGAGATTATGTCCTAATGTTGTCGAGGCAAAAGTTTTGGAGTCTCCGTAGGCTGGAAAATGGGCAGCAGTGTTTTCCGTTTTTATTTTACAACATAACTCAAACGGTTTAAAAAAAATAACATCTAGGCGTTAATGTCTCGGTTGTGCTCTCGAGAACGAGGGCCCGGGGTCCGCCTTGACCACGATCCATGATTTGGCAGATCAGGTGATTACACTGGAGCGACTGCCATCTGACCTCCGTGACCCTGCTACCCGAGAAACCTGACCAGGTTATGGTTACAAATTAAGTTGCATGTCGTAGTGTCGGGTTAACTTGGCTCTGGGGTATTTTGCCATACAGGTAACGGGTGCCCGTGTTGTCGTGTATAACTGAACATAGAAGCTCTCGGCTTCCCTCAAAACCTTGGACTTGGTCGAAACAATTCTGCCGTCATCCGTTTTCTTCTCATACATAAGGAATTATTCTCATTTCATATATTCTTGGACCAAAAATCTGAAAGTTTCGGCCATAAAAACGTAGAGCAAACAATTCATAGTATCTTTTAGTATGTATGACATCAATTATGTACGCCCAAAGGTTATTACTAGCTATTAAAATAACGATATTTACGCCCAGTGGTACACAGTGGTGGTAACAAATATCAATAACAATAATCTGTTCTGGCCGGCACTTTCAGCTTTTTGGTTCAAAATGAATGATTTCTTTTACGCAATAATAAAATTACTTGGGGAATAGGCGTGAAGTTATGTATGTATGTATCTTCAATCAACTATAAGGTACCGTATGTATGTAGTCTGTCAGTATTGCTCGCGGATGACAATGATTACGGCTGTCACCTGTCACCTGTCTGTCCCTTTAGCATGTCCTCGTGCGATTTCGACACTTGCGAATGGCGAATTTAACACGACAATGTAACAGGTAGATTTTCAATTAAAAAACTACGCAGCAACTCAATACCTATACTTTAAATAATATCACTTTTAATAATATCAGGTGGCCCGCTTGCATGTTTGTCTGCCGTATAACATAAAAAAATACACAATGGAATCTCGTTTTAAAACTGGTATTCGCACATCAATTAAATAAAAGCTAGCACCTACTTATGGTACCTAAGTACCAACATGTTGGGTAAACGTGAAAAATGAAGGAGGCTATGGTGAAACACGTTTAGTAAAGGGTGCGTAAATAATCTCTATCATGAAGAAATACAAAACGCCCACTATAAAACCATTACATTATAAAAGTGTTCAGCACAGAGCCTTCATATATTCAGAAGACTTTCTTACAGTCGCAGACATTCTTGCGTATGCAAATGCTCACTTTTCTTCTGAGAGAATATCTACAATGTTATTTATAACCTACTAGCAGCCGCCCCGGCTTCGCACGGGTACCACTATGGGTACACGGGTTACTTTCAAGCGAAAATTATTCGATACCGCACACGACCGCTGCGTATGGAGCCGACCGCGCGAGTGAGCCGCTCGGCACTTTATTTCTTGACATTTGACTCCCCTCCCGTACCCCGTGCTGCCTAGATAGCCGAGCGGACTGAGCGGCGACCACGCGACTTTTTTCTAATATTCACATTTTTTTACTCGTGATATCTTTCGAATGGAATGTCTGAATTGAATAATTCAAAAAGTTATATAAAGGTATTGAAGCAGTCGTGAATATGATGTAATTGATTTTGATAAGGATTAATACCAAGGTACAAATAAAGAGCGTTGTTTAGCGGCGGCATTTCAATTAAACTTTTGAAAATAAACGAACTCTTATTGTGACATTTTTCTACCTATTCGCGATTCTACACAATATGGATTCCGCACAACTGACATTCAACACATTATTTATTCCACACAGTCTTCAATTATACACAAACGCGTTTCTTCTTGTTCGCGATTCTACACAATATTAATTCCACACAACTGCAGCCATTCAACTGATTCGCTATTCCACATTCCGTCATATTTTAAATCATCTCATCATATTGGCGTTAATGTGCCGGTTGTCCTGTCGCTTATGAGGGCCCGGGGTCTGCATTGACCATGATCCAGGATTGGCAGATCAAGTAATTACAGTGGAGCGACAGCCATCTGACCTGCTATCACAGGAACCTGAACAAATCGGATCATGGTTACCTACACATTCGGTCACCTCTCACCCTAAGGGTATCAGTTAGTATTCAACTAATGGACATAACTCAGAAAGGAATCATTGGTACATGGCACCAGTGGGATTCAAACTCAGCCCCTTTCGCTAACGAGTCGGATACTATAACCACTAGGCCATCCATGCTTTTAAGGGCAGGTGGCCCATCAGCGTATTGACCAAACTAGAACGCGTTGCTCATAGAAGTCTCATAATAACTCTGATCCAACTGACCTGGTCAACGCTGAGGACCCTGGACTGCCATTCACACATTCGTCAACGCTGGGCACCATGAGAATGGTTGTATTGTAACGTAAGCGTAGAACTTGACTAGGGCCTAAGTTTAGTGGACCTAGTAAAGGTTGACCAAGGACAACTCTGGTCAACCAATCTGTTCAACTCTGGGCACCCTGAGACTGGTTGTATTGTAACGCAAGTTTAGAACTAGACCAGGGCCTAAGTTTAGTGGACCTATTAAATTTTGACCAAGGTCAAGTCTGGTAAACAAACCTGGATAACCAACCTGGTCATCGCTGGGCACCCTGAGACTAGTTGTATACCCAAGTTTAAAACTAGACCAGGACCTAAGTTTAGTCGACCTAGTAAAGTTAGTTTAGTGTTTATATAATTATTTTTTTCTCATTATTTTTTTTACCTTGTTTAATTTATTTAAATTTTATGTAATTTTTTTTTAATGTCTGATCTAAATGCTAAATAAATACATTTTTTTAAAGGGTGACCAAGGTCAACCCCAGTCAACCAACAAACCATTGGACCAGGTTTGTTAAATAGGGTTGACCTTGGTCAACCTTTACTGGTTCCACTAAACTTAGGTCCAAGTTTAAGTCAGCCAGTCCCGGGTTCCCAGCGTTGACGAATATTTGGAATAGCGAAGTTGTGTGGAATTAATATTGTGTAGAATCGCGAACAAGAAGAAATGCGTTTGTGTAAAATTGAAGACTGTGTGGAATAAATAATGTGTTGAATGTCAGTTGTGCGGAATCCATATTGTGTAGAATCGCGAATAGGTAGAATTGCGTTTGTGTTATACATCGATCAATCCAACTATAATAGTTAGACATATACTGTCGCGACACTTTTTGTAGATAATGATGTGTTCTGCAAAGTCGTAGTACATTATTTAGTTCTATCATCAATAGTTTTCGCAGCACACGCGATGTAAGGAATTTTTTTAGGTATTTTTTTACACCTTGGGTTACATTATTAGAGTTTTATTAATGATCCGTAATTTTTAGAAAATATAATATAGCCTATGTCACCTGGGGATAGTGTAGCTTCCCAACGGTGGAAGAATTTTTGAAATCGGTCCAGTAGTTTCGAAGCCTATTCAATACAAACAAACAAACAAACAAAAAATCAAACCGTTCCTCTTTATAATATTAGTATAGATATACTTAAGGGTTTCCTTTCAAGTTTAGTTGAAGTCCATTGCTCTGGCGAACCTTGTAGCGTGAACGGTTTGACGGATTTCAGTGAACGAAGTGTCAGTTATTTCGTTTCTATTGTGGAGTGCTAGACACTTTGCTTGACTTGAGATATTACGCCAGGAAGAGGAATTCGATAGAATTTATTAATAGTTGAACAAACAGAGTATCAAAAAGAGTTTTAATACAGCTTGTGCCTATCCATCAAACATGAACTAATTTTAATGTGGTTGTGGTGTGAAATAATACTTTGTGTATTAACGAAATTAAGAGTATTTTTATCAACGCTTGCCTTTGGACTTTATGCCCGATGTATGCCAGTGGAGATACGTCAGATAAGGAAACACGGTAATGCACTTCGCTGGTGTGGCCTTTTAAATTCATATGGTCCACATGTCAGTATGACCACTATCAGAACGTCTACTGTACCAGGATGTCCACTTTATCAGAACGTTTACCTTACGTTTACAGTCACCCGAAATGGCAACAAGTACCTATAATTTATCTTGAGGCTCTAGGTAGTAGTTTGCTAGACTAAAGAGTACAAATAAAATAGTAACTCGATTGTGGACGAAAACGTCTTGACATCCGATTGAGCTGAAAAAGTAAAAATACTTATGTAAGTGGGGTTATGGGACCCCACCACCATCTCAGGGGCCCTAGCCAATCTCACCTGCACGTGGTCCCTCTGCTGGCAGATGAGGCTCTAGCGAATCGGGTATTACCTAACAGGTTGTGTTGGTTGAATGGGAATGGCGGCACGTAAAAAGGCGAAACCAGGTTCAGTACAAAAACCCGACACGGACAGGTCGTCGCCACAAAACAACGCGCAGTCCTACGAAGGGGTCCTACCGCTGTTTTAAGTGGGTTAGGGCTACTGCGCCAAGGGCGGACCCGGTTAAAGAAGTTAGCCCAAAGAAAAGTCCGCTTCGCTAGCTGGAATATCGGCACGTTGACCGGGCGTGCACGTGGCAGCGGCGTTACTGCAGAAGACTCGGTGAAAATTCACTACCTGGCCTATGAGGCCAGGCCAGGCCTTTGAGGTCTTGTGATGGACCTTGCGCGTGAAGCCCCGAGGTCAATATCGGGAGCAATACCAACGCCAAACCCGGTGGTGGCTGCTTGAAGGAACCAAGTCCCACGAGTTCTTTAAAAAGTTGTCAGCATCCAGATCTCCTGAAGATCACGATGGGTATAAAGCTGCCAAACGTGCCGCCGAACGGTAGTCAGACGAGACCACTTACATCCTTTGTACGATAGGTAGGGATCATCTGAGGGGCTCAAATTCATTTACAAGGTGGCACGATCGAGGGTCAAAGCGGCACAGGATATCTTCATGTGTCGCTAGTAAATGACCCTCACAGTAACCTGTTAACGACGACTGCGCGGTAAATAATACGCTTATATTGCCACGAACTGCTGAATCATGACCTATTTTAGCACTTAGAACAATCGCGTAGGAATACCGCTCGCCTTGCACGTTCTCGGAAATGCCAGCTTCGGATCTTCGATTTATCCGATAGGATGAACGATTCCTACTAGCACCCTACGCTAAAATACTGTTTCCCGGTTCCTGTCGTCAATCTATTATTAAAGCCTAATCTGACAGAACAGGTACCACGGTCTAGTATATTTAAATATTCAGAGAATACAAATGCAAGAAGAACGGCTTATTATTACAGGCATTGTCAGAGTTAACAGCGCAAGCAAACAGCACCTGCGACATCTGTAATTTTTGTTAAATCGTGGATGATGGAGACGCATTAAGTGCATGTGGAGACCATCGTTTCGTTTAAACTAGAAAGCCACTTTTCGTCTCCATCATTAGATCAGCTCACTACACCACCGATATTGCATTGTCATCTGACTTTAATGTGTATGCAAAATTACAATTGATTACCGGGAATAGTGCCGGCAAAAGTATTGATAAGTCCTTCAGTTTACGTTCATGTTGACAACGATTTTACTCGAAACTCGGAGATTTCATTGGTTTAGTAACATTTTGGCAGTTTTTTTTGCCGGAATGCCCTATAGTATTATCGTTGCAAGTATTAGACTGTGAGAGCTCCGTAGGTTATCCTACGAGTACAAGATAAATTCCACTTTGTAGTGATAAGGGAATCACTACAAAGTGGAATTTATCTAATACCGGGATCCCGAAATACCGGGATCCCGCATACATTTTGCGGGACTAATCCCGGTCGAAAATTTTGCTGGGCACTGGCTAAGTGATGCGATGAACACTAAGCGATGAGATGCTACACTTGCGAGCCTTACTATCGAACCACCCCATATTTTTTCATATAAGTAATCATACATTTCTGTCATTATAAATCAGTTTTCGGTTTTCGCAGTTTGATAGCCAATAAGACAATTATTACCTCTGTATGTAATTAATATATGTAATATTTATTGTTTTATTGGCTATCATCACGCGAAAATCTAGTTAAAATTGATTAAGGTTTTATGATTTAAAACGCCTGAAATGTATGAGCGTATATGGAAAAATATGGTGTGGTTTGATAGCTTAGCTTGTTATTTCCAAAATAATGTTTTATTTGCTTTCAATGTTGTTTGTGGTGTGTATGTAATTATTTCAAATTTATGTAGAGTATGTCAATTTATCTCTTAATCTTTATGTCTAAAATACTAAATGAAAACGAGGTCTATAAGGTTTTTATTACGATTGATTTCTGGAAGTCCACCCCGCGGAATCCCGCAAATACCTGGATCCAGCGAGACTAAGATAGTTCAGTGCCGTAAATACCTGGATTGAAATTATGTTGCGGGATTGCATTCCCTAGTAGTGATAGTAGACGTTTAGGAGACCCACGAAGTCACTTTTCTCTTTTGTGGCGAAACTTATAATGGGATGTAAGGCACCCCGTTTTATTTTTGTTAATACAATCCACGCAAGACGATATATAAATAAAATCGCTACGAAAAGTAAAAGTTTGAGTAACGAAAACAATTACTTTTTGTCACAGTTTGTGCCCCTATCCTTTTTTAGACCCACAAAACGTTGGTCTGCCCGTAGACTAACGTTTTATGGGCCTCCTAAACGTCTACTATCACTACAAAGTGAAATTTTTCTCGTACTTGATGATGTAGGATAACCTACGGCGTCCTCACAGTCTATGTAAGTAATTACTGAAATACAGTACAGTACAGTCAAGGAAACTAAATGTTCGAAAGAACGTTGGTCGCTCCAAATTTTGTTAGTAAAACGTACATAAACAACTATGTTAGTGAAATGTATTACAACTATTTAGGTGGGCGTTATTTATATTAAAATAAATATTTAAAATACCACACCATTTAAACATCTCAAGGCTCAAGGCAAGGCATCTATTTGCCCAATTACCCGCCTGACGAAGTGTTCAATGATGGGCGAATCACTAATGAATTTCAGGATGTGATTGATAATTAGAATGTGTTAGAGCCGCCCGAAACCTACCGAGCAACGACCACCATTGAATTGATTATTACCAGTCCGGTGCAGATTAACCATTGGTACTCCCTATTGACAACGTGTAATATTGTACATCCGAACTCATGCCTTCTAATTAGTATCCAGTGCGGTCCGTGGAAGCCTTTGAAGCGAATACGAGCTGTCAATAATCAACGGTGCATCGAATTGCGCAATTAATATATTCTCCTAAGAGCTAAGCCAGGACATATGACCGGGAATGCTACGTAATACCGCCAGTTGTCCAAAGGCCCAGACTCAGTGCCCGAGTTGGGTATTGTACTGTATCAATAAGCCGCATCCTATTCGAAAAGACGTAATATCCATGCATAGTATAAAACAAAGTCGCTTCCTGTCGTCTGCCATCATCTATACGCTTAGATCTTTTAACACTTTATTTTTCTATGTCTTTTAAACTACGTAACGGATTATAATGCAGTTTTCAACAATAGAGTGAAAGAAGAAAGAAAAAAAAGGGAAATAGGGGCGTAAGGTAGGTGTAGGATGCCACGCTTGTCGCATGATAAACCACATTACCACAAGTCATAAGTAACACGGCTAATTTCAGACTTAAATGTCAACGTAAAGAAAGACCACTTCGCAAAACTTGTTCTGTAAGTTATCTACCAAATAGAAAGCTGTCATGCGGTCAAGCGTTGCGCGGTCCATACAACTCGGGCTGAGACGAAAGTGCGGGTTACGCGGTCCATACGGTGCCGGTACAGCCCAAAGTTCAGTAAAATGCTGCAAATGGTTTTAAAAACTTGAAGATCGGAGTAATTGATCTTTAGGTAGTGCACAAGTACCTATGTCTAGAGTTACATAAGCCAGAAGGAAAAGTGTTTTATTTTAGGATTTTACAATGCATGGACAATTTTGTGACATGAATTATTTTGGAAGATATAACTCCTGGGACAATTAAGTCTTTCTTCAATATTTTACTTTTTTCCATACCTATAGGTATTTTTTTTATATCGCTAATGTGGCAATCAAAATATTTACACTAGGCAGATACGATCCACCTTTTAAGATACTAAAAAGATAAGCAGTTTACTGCATCCATCATTACATCAGGTGTGATGGCTCCGGATACTATGTTCCGGACGTGGTCCCGTGGGAACCACATTGAATTTCGGAAAAACTATAGCCTATGTCAGTTGTCAGCTGATAATGTAGCTTTCTATTGATGAAAGCATTTTTAAAATCGATTACGTAGTTTTTAAGTTTATCCATTACAAACCACTAATGAAATCTTTTCGCTTTATATTATTAATACAGTTGATTACAATTCAGAATATCTTATGAAGTCACATAGAATGAAAATGTTAATTTATTTAAAAAAAACAGTCGTAGAGGCAAGTAACCAAATATGGAATATCATTTTGTTTTTTGAATAAAAAAATAAACTATTCATAGTACGAAGTCAATTTCTTTATTCGATGAGAAGACATAATGTTTTGCAACACTTAGTGATAGTCTCATGATTTTCATAACTAATTACAGTATCAAAATAAAGTTTAATCAAAAAATGAAAAAGGTAGTCAAATATGGGATAGGTATCCCAAATATGGATCATGAGAAAAAGGCACAACAAATTCTTAAAAAAAACTGGTAAAATAATGTTTTATAATACTTAATAACAGTCTCATTATTTACTTAATTGGTAATTGGTTGTATAAATGTAATAACAATGTTTTATTGCAAAAAAAAAAGAATATTTAAAAAATATATATATACTGATATATATCGACATAGTGCGAGTGGTGCCCGTATCTTGAGTGTCCCGTCCGACCAAATATAAAACATTTGATGCAAATTGGTTAAGCTGTTTAAATCTTTAAAAAATAAGTATTTGCAGTTGGTAAAACAGCTTTACTTAAGGCTTTGTATGAAAAATGCTGTTAACCAATCTGATACTGCAAATAAAAATTTTAGTTTTTTGTGAGAAATCGATAAATTCTTGGTTTTCGAATATTTTTCTTTACTTAATGTGTTAGAAAACATTCTGAAAGATAAATATAAACACATTGAAAGTAAAAATTAAACCATCAGTTGCCATTTTGACCCAAATATGGAAAATTCCATAAGTGGACCCCAGTGCATGTCCATTTGGAATTTGATGACCTCAGAAATTATTGTCAATATTAAAATAATTACAAAACTGAAACAAATAAATGGCATGGAAATACAAGAACTACCATGTATGCAACCACATAAATATATGAGGAAATTGTTATCACTCTCTAAATAATAAGAAATAGGTACATAGTTTTTACGTGCTTAAAAATGTTCTGAACAGCGACCAAACAAAACACACAGCCATGTCACTGGGCTTCGCCCTACTGACAAGATTGAACGTATACACGTCTAATGTGAGTATGTGAAACAGAATATGGCTCTGTATTGCGATTTCAAATATTATTTCCGAAGAAATCAAGGAATTCCATATTTGGACCCAATCCCATATTTGGTTACTTTCCTCTAGCGCATTAAAGTTTATGCAAATTATTTCGTTATACTTATTAACATCTTTCTTTGATCCCAGAGTCTTTCATCGCTACGCGAATATTGTTACTGAATAATCATGAGATATAACAGGACTTCTCCATTGCCGAATGATTTGTTAATGTAGGAAATTGTAAGGAGGAACTTCGCAGGTTCCGTGTTTTTTTGTTTGATATTGTTTTATTTTAGCATCTGCAAAATTTATAAAAGTTCGTTCTAAAATTTAAAATTCCACAAATGAAGACTTTTTGTGCATCGTAACCACGTAATAACCATGTAATCCTAATGTTGAGAGACGTGTCGAGAGAGGTCTCAACACGACTGACCTAGCCAAAAGCACTTTAACGAATTCGTCACCATAATCACCTCAACGATTACACCCTGAATAACAAATTATGTGGGTGTTAAGGGGACTGTGCTACCGTTGCGTTAACCCTGAAAATCGTTTTAGTCAAATCGATATCAACACAAAACATTGTGTCCATTCATACGCATGATAGTTCTAAATGTATTTTGATTTCACACGACGAAGTAAGTCAAATGGAATTGTATGTCTATCTAACATTTTGAGGTGTTGGTCGTGACTCGTGAGGCGTGAACCACTAGGATAAAACCGGGATAGCTACGTCTAACTCTTCTATTGTTCTCAACATTACAACTTCATAAATTAACCAGATAAACTAAATTAGCTTAACTACTTGTTGTAGCCTGTATTTCGGGATACCAGGACACTCCCCGTGAATAAAAAAAGCAATGTTACACTGATTATATGTCATTATTACCATCCGAGACCGAGTGGTCAATTCCGGTTGTTGTCAGGGCCTGATTTCCTGCTCTTTTTTCACTTCTCCCCGTTTTTGGCATCCTCACGTCGTAAGCCGTACGTTGGCTCTCGCATCCGACTCGGCGATGTCAATCCATTGCTCCTTGCGTCTCCCGCGGGGCCTCATTTATTCCTGAAACCCATAGAAATGTATTATTTTCCATTTATCCCTGAGGCATACGCAGCACATGACCAGATCAGCGCAGGCGAGCCTCTTGATTTGGACCACCACACTCGTTAGATGAATGTAGGTATGTTGAGAAAAAAAAAGGTACAGTTTTACTGTTTTATCTACATTCAGCCGTGTGGTGTTCGGCAGAGTAGAATAGCACCAACCCCTTACACTCGTGGGTGTCGTACAAGGCGACTAATGTTTAGAGGAATAAATCTAAGTCTCTGTAGGCTGGAAAATGGGCAGCAGCGTTTTCCATTGTTATATTTATAATACTGCGATCTCCAACCCGCCTGCCAAGCGTGGAGATTACAGCAATAACCTCCCTTTTCGTGGGAGAGGCCCTTAGTCCTGCAGTGGACCGTTTATGGGCTGTGACGATGATCTACATTCTGCACGTTCTGTAAAAACCAAATTTCCCGATATCGTATTGACCCGTAAACCCGAAAATGAGTAGAGTATTTTGAGTACTTTCAACCTTTGTTAACCTTAGTAGGTATACCCGATAGAAATAGCAGTGAGTGGTGCCATAGTCAGTTTTACCTAACCATGGTACACAACAGCAATCTCCAACGTTGTCGAACGTTGCCTTTTAGTAAATAGGTGAAGTTTTTATAATCCGGCCTCCCGCGAAGTCATTTCGCACGTAACTAAATATAGCTTCTAATAGTATATGCAGACCGGAGATGTTATAATTTCATTAAATGTAAATGCCCCCCTTGTCTGCAGTTTAACTCAGAAGCTTGCTGCTATATAAATAGATGAGGTTGTCTCTTATTTAGTAGCGACACCAACGAATTATACATATATCCGAACAATTCCCATTAGATGTCCAGAGTAACGTCACCCACCGCTTGGCCACGAGTAAATCGTTTAGATTGCGTGTTTAAAAAATCGTCAAGGGGCGCGTCTACCCCCGCCGATCCCCACTCGCCCGGCGCTCGTCCAACCTTCCCATAGTAATTAAACCATAGCATTACCTACATTACCTTATATTTACATACAAATTTATGAAAGTTGCCGCCATGATATCTTCAAGGTTAGCCGTGTATTCGTGATTACGAGTTATAACTTATTCAAAATAACGCAATGGGCTTAATGAATAACATTTTTTATTCATTTATGATAAGCGAGAACTGATTGCGTGTCGTTGTATAGTATTTTAATGGATACATTTTTAATTTGTTTTAGATGTAGACAATAGGTAGACAATCAATAGACACTCAGGCCTGATGAAAAGTGGAGATTTCACAATCAATACTGGCTGCCGTGCCCCAGCGTTCTCTTGAATTATGTTGGGTATGTACATCATAATAATATATCTATTGTACAGTAATGGAGCAACCCTCAATTGACGGTACCTATTCTCCATTTTCGGCAATTTCTGGAAATTATTCGCTTTAGAACAGATTCGCGTTAGGGCTGGCAGTTTCTAACTTACATAGATACCTAATATGAGTATCTAACTACTACTATTGTATTAAAAAAATCGTCGTGCGGAACTTGTTGTTTACGAAATTGTATTAAAATTCTAAATCTAAATTTGTGATTGGTGATTGTTCGAAGTAGGCTCCTCTCGTTTCTTCCTTGGCATATCTTACGGAAGACTCCTCCCAGTGGGCGGCGGGAGCAAGATAAACGATACCGCAGCGACCGGAGAATCGAACCGGATCTTTTCGATCGTGGTCTTGCATTTCGTAAATGGAAGCCTAGGATTGCCCGATCTGCAAGGAGTCGGTGATGGACGGTGCTCAGTGTAGCACCTGCACCGTGCCGAAGACCGGACCAAGTGGAGAAGATTGAGTAGGAAAGCGGACCCTGGCAGATGCCGAGAGGACGATGATGATGATGAGTGTAGTACTTGCAACAACACTCTTCATTACCACTGTGCAGGTATCACCGAAGCTGGATACCGCGAGCTGGGCGACCGCAAACGTAGTTGGCGATGCCAGCTATGTATACAATCTCCAGCTATTGCCACTTCGTCACCCAGTGCGTCGTTCACATCCATCACCGCTCCTCCCAGTGCGTCGGTGGCACCGGCATCACCTTCCATCATCAATGACACTCACTCCACGGCTGAAATATTGGCCGAGATAAGACTACTTGCAGCCAAACTGGCTCCGATATAGGTATGGGTAAAGTTGCCTAATAATACTGGAATCATTCACATTTGTACATTGTATTTATGTGATGAAAACTCGGGTAACTCGTACAAAAGTTATCTTTTGAACTTCTGTAGCAACTTGGAAGTGAACTTGGAGTGATAAAATTATTATTAGTGATAAATTATTTGATGATTTTAACTTGTGTGAAAGTTTTGGAGTTACGTAAAAAACAATAAAAAAGTGTAATTTCCCTAAAATAATGCACTATAACAATAATATCGCAGATTCAGGGGCAAATGTGAGCTATCTATTTGCGTCATACTTCTATTCCACATTTCTAAACAGAGCTGGCCCAAACTTAGTATGTAGTACGCGTATTTCAAAGTCAGGATCCTTGAATGACATTGCTACAATCCACATAAATTCAGATGAGGTGTTGAAAATAATAAAATCTCTCGAACTCTCTAAGGCCGGTTCCCCGGACAATATACCTCCGGTTTTCATTGTGCGATGTGCGGAGAGCTTAGTGACTCCTTTAGTGATATTGTTGAAGCGCTCCATTCATGAGCGTCTAGTGCTGCGTATCTGGAGATCGGCCTTCATTACGCCGGTCCACAAAAAAGGAGACAAGGCGAAATCTTTTTTTTTATTATTCAGCAGACAAACAGGCAAGCGGGCCATCTGATGGAAAATGGTCACTGCCGCCTATGGACATCAGCAACACCAGGGGAGTCACCAACGCGTTGCCCGCCTCTGAAGAGACCTCTAATATACCTCTTGAACGATCCCATGTCATAGTCCAAAGGAAACACTGTGGCTGGGAGCTCATTCCACATCCGAATCGTACGAGCGAGAAACGTTCTTTCGCGCCTTCCTTCGCCTTCAAACAAACCTTCGCGTGGTAACCAACAGAGGGTCTAAGTAGTGGGATGAGTGCCCAGCCCAAGGGGGGCGGTGCGATAGCAGAATTGTGCTGTGGGCACCAGATCGAAAAGTTCCTCGGAGCACTCCCCATTGTATAGCCGATAGAACACACACAGGGAGCCAAAGTCTCTTCGGTTAGCCAGTGGTTCTAACTTGCTTGTTTGTATGGGATCGTCGACAATTCGCACGGCGCGTCTCTGTACGGAGTCCAGAGGATAAAGCAGGTCGGCAGTTTCGCCGGCCCAAAGATGGGAACAATACTCCATATGAGGCCGCACCTGTGCCTTGTACCATACCATCGCATTCGGCGTTCTCTAATTTTCTCGGGGATATTTGTGACTTTGTAACTTCCACAGGTGTAGACATTACGTACTTAGCCCAACAGGGTGACACACAGTGTAATAGTTTTTCCAAAATCAATCAAGGTTAATAACACTGGATTAATATTACTAATTTCTCTATATTTAGAGCTAGTATACGATGTCGGTTCGCCTTCCACAATGCTGGGGGTTAATGTGTAAGCCCGTATTTTGGAACTAGGAATCCGTTTAAATTGTTCACATTGAACGAAGACTTTCTTTTATAATTAGGACATTAAATATCTCCTTCAATCGTCAAAAACGAGGGGAATAGGAAACGAGGAAGGAAACACACAGTGTCACGCTGACCGCCCTATGACCGCAGCAAACCCACCCCACGCAAACCACTACCGGACCGTGCTCGACAATGCCAGGCAGAGCCGGACCGCGTTCGATATATTATATAAGTATGTCTAGTATAATTAAGAAAAACCACCTAAAACTCCAGCAAGAGTAAGCCAGTCCACCAAGGCAGCACCCGTTCACGAGTATAACGCAGGGCCCAGCCACCGTACAATTCAACCATATTTATTATTTTATTTTTTATTTAAAACTTTATTGCACAATAATACAATTGGCATATTTGAGGGAAAAGAGCGACCCGGCCCCCACGCCACCGCCAGACAGACTTTTAATTGAGCGTGCATCACACATGCTGCATGTGATAGGTAGTCGCTCCCACCCTACTCTATCCTATCCCTACCCTACCGCTACCATACCCCTACCCTATCCTACCACTACCTTACCCCTACCCTACCACTATCTTACCCCTACCCTACCCTATCACTACCTTACCGCTATCTTACTCCTACCTTACCCTACCCTACCCCTACCCTACCGCAGACAGGAGACACCATGTGTGAGAGAGGAAGGAAAATTAACGCCGCTTCTAAGGTGGTACTCCGTGGGGAAAAGAAACGGCAAGAAACCCACATAGCCTACGTTAATTCTTTTTTTTTATTAAACTTGTCTTATGTACTAATACATTATTTGTCCTACATACTATCTTAAAAGTAAATACCTGTATAGAACAGCAGTTCAGTCCCATGGACTTTTGTCATTTACATATTCAGTAATACCTACTATAATAACTTTTTTGACATAATTTGTTTTTTATAGCGACTTTAAATTTATTCAATGGTAAATTCTGAATATCTGTTGGAACCTTATTATAAAAGCGTACACATTGACCCATAAATGATTTGTGAACTTTGGGTAGACAACAAGCACCAGCAACAAGCTTATCTTTATTTCTCGTATTAATATTATGAACATCACTATTCTTCTTATTTAAAGTGTAAATTTTTATGAACATACATTAAATTCTCATATATATATATTGTGACGGCATTATCCTATTATATATCCATATATATATAGACTTAATATTCCTGAATTTATCTCTTAGTGAAATTCTAGGTCTCAATTGATAAATCGCGCGAGTAGCCCTTTTCTGCAATTCAAATACATTGTGCCAGTCGGCAGCGTGTCCCCACAGCAGTATGCCATAGGCCATAATACTGTGGAAATAACTAAAGTAAACTGATCTTGCTGTAGCCTCGTCAGAAATACCCCGTATCTTCTTTACAGCATTTGCTGCAGAACTTAGCCTTTTCGCCAATTTATCAATGTGAGGACCCCATTGCAATTTATTATCCAGAGTAAAGCCTAAATACTGCAGAATCAACAAGATTCAAATTTTCGCCTTTTATTTGTACATTAGTGGGCACTGATCTAACATTTGGCAAAGAGAATTTTAAACATTTTGTCTTCTTGCCATTCAATAATAAATTATTAACCGTAAACCATTTTACCAGTTCTGCAATAGCCTTGTTCACGTCTTCATATGTTAATTGTTGTCTTTTTACTTTAAACACTAAACATGTATTCATCCACCTTTAGGGCTTCACTATTAGGGCTGAATTTCTCGATCGCAACGTCGCGAACCAGTGCACAAATCACAGGAGCATGTTAGTACCTACTAACATGTACAAAGCCTAATTTGGACTAATGCAATATTTAAAACTAATTACATTTTACACAAAGCAACGGACCAAGTGGATTTGTTATTGTTACACCCAAGACGAATAAACATTTCAAAAGGTCCTTATGTAACGCTCGGTTTGCCCGTTGGAATGAATCATTTCGGGCATTATGTAATGGACATCACATTAGAAACCTAATTAGTAAAAAACTGACACTTCATATAAACGACCATAGTCGCAAACTATTAGTTTGAGCGTAACGAAAAAGAAATCGCGTTATTAAAAATCCATTTTAATTCTTTCTTGAACCTGTATGAGTACAGCACTGTACCCCGCAAAGCCTAAAAACTGGCGCACCTGCTTGATGTTGGCAGGAGTAGGCGCCTTGACTAAAGCCTAGATTTTGTGCAAGCTCGGCCCGACCTGCCCATGACTGATAACGCGGCCCAAGTACTCAACTTTGGTGGTCAGGAACGAACACGAGAATCCGCCCCTAATCAGACACAGACAGTAAACCATCATCGATGGTCATGCTTACGATCAGGACATCATTTACCTATGAGAATGTTTCCTGGTTCTATGAATTTGCGACAGGTATTATTTATGATACGTTGATAGACGGTAGGAGAGTTACATATGCGATATGGCATTTTAAATAAAGGGAACTTTGTATCTACAAAGGGATCGAGCTCTCGCAAAACATTCACTCTCTTTATGCCCCATTTTCTAACAAAAAGAACAGGTTTGTTATCGTTCTTCGTGGACACTTATCTTTATAATGCCCTGCTTGACCGCAAGTATAACATCTAGTTTCAGGTTTACTGGAATCGGTAAAATTACGCTTTTTAGTCCCACTAAAACTAGACGACGACGTATGTTTATCTGAATAGTGATTATCAATTTCGCGGGTAGACTACACATCAGTGGCTCAAAACGAAACAAGGTTTTCCGTCGTTAGATCAGCATTGGTAGCGGCTGCACGTACCTGTATATCGCTAAGACCGTGGATCACTATTTGAGCCATAAGTTCCTAGCTTAAGCTTAGGGTTAACCCTATGACCACTCGCAAGCGTAAAAACGAACGACGCGCATACTCTGCATACGACAATAACTTCTTTGATGTGGACTTTATAACCACATGAAGAATCTGCGCGATTTCCATTTTTTGAGAACACAAGGACTTAAATTCTCTCATGAAACTAGACCAACAGCGACCATACTTCACTCGTTTAGCCAAACTTTCACGGCACCCCTCAAACAGTGAGCCACACGAAAAAAGCACTCGAGATCATCCTATTGGTTCGCACGCTTAGCCTTCTCGACTCAAAGTTATTTACAGCCGGATCCAAATTTAACACGTAATAATTGCCAGGCTTAGTTTTTAGTAACATCCCGATCGCATCAGCGAGCGTTTGAGTCGTAGAACTGCTGTTTTTATCTAAAGGGGGTGTGCTGCCACGAATAGACGACGGAACGTGCGTGCCACTGGCCGCGCTCTTCTCTATGGCGGTTAATCGCGACATTATCATACCTAACGCATTTTTCACAGCATTATCATGAGCGTAAGTACGCGATTTAATCCGATAACTACTAGTGCTATACGAACGTGACCTGGATCTTTCGCGTGAGTGATAATTCTTACGAACACGCGGACGACCCCGGCGTGAACGAGTTTTGTCGCGATGCGAGCACGACGCGTCACGGTGCGTGCGGTGCGAACGCGAGCACGCCTTATCACGACTCGAACGCAACTGGGTTCTGCTACGACTGGAACGCGAACGCGACCTACTGCAACCTGATTGCACGTAAGGTTTATTACAATGTAACCGCGAGCGGTTCCTGCTGTGTCGCGAGAATTCACTGCGACAACTACGCACAACACGAGGCGGCGTCTAAGCTAGCCGTTTACGCGAAGCACGTGGGACTTCGACACGAGGCATTTCAACACAAGGCGGCCTCTGAGCTAGCCGTTCACGCGAAGCACGTGGTATTTGGACACGACGCGGCCTCTGAGCCAGCCGTTCACGTGAAGCACGTGGTATTTCGACACGACGCGGCCTCTGAGCTAGCCGTTCACGCGGAGCACGTGGTATTTTAAACGAAAATCCACAGCTAATTGTGAGCGAAATCCTATACCACTTCTGATTTTAGAAACCAGAAGTGATGAATAAATAAAAAAGGACACTTTGAAACAAACTAAGAGAAATTTAATTCGAAATAACATAAATTTCATAAATTAATTGCTAAATTGACACAATATTTAAAATTATAAGTGAACCGTTAATTTTCAAACACACAGTGTAGAAGAACAGTAGGTGAAACAAAACAATGAGACGAGCTCACAGTGTCGATTGCAACCACCTTATCAACCGACGACTTTGCTTGCTTTTATAGGCGGTGGTATGGATCGATACTGCCCTTAGTAATTTTTGGCTAAGAATACTGATGTCAGCAAATGTTTTGACCGAATCGACCACAGTATACTTATAACTAAACTTGGTGATTTTGGAATTCATGGTAATCTTCTCCGCTGGTTTAGTTCATACATCAATAACAGAATTCAGGCAGTGGCCCTACAGGGTTATATGTCAACATGGATGTCCATCCCCTCAGGTGTTCCCCAGGGATCTTTGCTCGGACCTCTTCTGTTCGCAGTGTTCATGAATGACATAAGTTCCTGCTTCCTACATTCGATATGAAAATATTTAAGAGAATTTCGAATCTATATCAAGCTTCAGAGTTACAAGAGGACCTTGATCGATTTGATGGGTACTGCGAGCGGAACAGGCTCGAGCTAAATGTGTCTAAATGCTACCATGTAACATTCACACGAAAAAGCCGAAAAATAAATGCAGTTTACACTCTAAAAAATACGAGCATCACTACGGTAGATTCTATCCGTGACTTGGGAGTATTGCATGATAGCAAACTGGTATTCGACAAGCATATTGATGACATCGTAACAACGTCATCGAAGGCACTGGGTTTTATTATGCGATTGTCTGCTGACTTCAAAAAGTTAAAGACTATAAAAAATTTATACCGTGCGTTTGTACGTAGTATACCAGAATATGGAAATTTGAAATCCTCAAATTTGGAATCCTCAGGACATCGATGCGATCGACTGCCCGGAACTTTTATCGAGGATTTCTTTTTATTGTAATAGACGAATCCTCAGACCGCGTTCTATTCTTAATGTTTTCAAGAACCAATTCTTTTCAACACTCAATTCATTTGTCGTAAGAGCATCTACCCTATGCAATAAACTCACTTTTGATTTTGATGTTGACCTATTCTGTACCCGAGCCCACAAAATTAAACAATTAGTTATAAAAGTTTCATTTACATACCTACAATTTAAATATTTTATATAGATATTTCTCTAAATAACTACTTCTTTTAAGCTACTTTATGTAAATACAACAAAATGTTATGAAGGCCTTCCGCATTACACATATTTGTTACCTACAGGTGGAGACTTCTAATTGGCTTCCTGTTGACTGTTAACATACAATATAACGTAACGTAGGTTAAAATGTTATTCAATTTTATTCATCAGTATTATGCCGGAATATAATAGAACTTTCATCAACATCCTATAAAAGTCCGCCACTAGACTTAAGCCTCTTGCACTGTAGTAGGAAATTGCCTTCTCCCCACTTGGCAGGTAGTTTTAAAAGCATAGTTAATGGAAGACGCTGCTGCCCATTGTCTGGTCTTGAATTCCGTCTGCTATTGGCTGGTAAGCCTATACCACAATGGAGCCGTCTTGCACGACACTGGCGTGTGGAAGGGGCTGGTGCAGTTCTACTCTGCTAGGCTCCATGCGGTTATAAAGAAGAAGAAAATAAAAATTAATCGGTTTTACTGGGATGATCACACGGCTGGCCAATGCAGCATAGGGATATTCAACAAGCGGAGGAATGCTGCCTACTTTATGGACCCAAATTTTAGGTAGTTTAGATTTCGTCTTTGTTTCCTTAATAAAAGCATGCTAATAATAGAAAAATTCTCTGTTTTGTTTTAGGTGACGTGAAAAACACTTCGGTGCTGCTACACAATCAAGACATTATATTCGTCAACCAGGTGAGTACCACTATTACTACCTACTTTTGACGACCAGTTTACGTAGCAATCGCGGTATGAGATACGAGCGGAAGGGGGACGCCCGGAATACTGGGGCCCCGCACAACCCCCACTTAGTGCTGCACCTACCAGGTACCTAATCCATGTCGATATTTCTTTTTACCACATGTCCGAATGTTCTTGCTCATATTGTAACATAGCTCATATAAAATAGATAAGACAGCATATGTTTACACGAACTCCCACACATTCAATACTATTGCTTGTCAATCACTGTTGCAGCAATGCACGGAAGAGCAGGAAGTCGAATCCCATATTATTATGTTCATAATGTATGGAATTATCGCGCTTGGAACGATCTGGCCACCATCCGGCTCTACCACCGGAATCTGGCTACCTTCCAGGACTAGTCTTGGTCAAAGTAAATCAAACGAGTCTAAAGTCAATATAATTGCTTTGCTTTATTTAAAAGTTATTTTGGCCACCTTCCGTTCCCATCGTCAGATCAGCTCAGTGATACTATATTATTGACTGGTCCTCTGACTGAGACGCGTATGCAAAATTTAAATTCCCCGAATAACAGCGCCGAATAATAATAAAAAGTATGGTTCCTGCAGCCACTTTCCGTTTCCATCATTAGATCAGCTCACTGACACCGTGTCGCATTCTCATCTGATGAGTATGCAAAATTTC